>CAMZMU010000063.1:71137731-71737731 GCA_947311845.1 Poa pratensis
TCTGGCGCCGTTGCCGGGGAGCGTAGCGCTTAAGTTCCTATTCTTGTGTGCACTAGACTTTAGATTTATTTTTGTTTTATATCTTGCAATCATCTAAGCTTGGGGAGGTTCCTTTAAACTTGTTTGGTTGTGAGTTTCTCATTAGTTTTACTTTCAGTTTTATATATCAAAAACCCAAAAAAATTAGAAAATGGAAAACTGTTATGAAAACGCCATGATGGCTGCTGAATTTAGAAAATCAAATGAAGGGAAAAGATTAGGAGAATACATAGAGCTTCTAAATAAAATTGCTAGTGTGCTGCTTAATTATCATAAGGAAGAAACTTGTTGCTCTGAATACTTTAGACACTTTGAATTCCAATGCCCTTCCAATAGAGAACATGTTATTGCAACTTATCATACATGGA
Source organism: Poa pratensis (assembly GCA_947311845.1). NCBI lineage: Eukaryota > Viridiplantae > Streptophyta > Magnoliopsida > Poales > Poaceae > Poa > Poa pratensis. Next base: position 71,138,139 of record CAMZMU010000063.1, read on the forward strand.
ATTATGCTCACTTAGGGATGGAAGAAGTAGAGCAATTTGTTATTTTTATGGCAGCCTATGAATTATACACCTTCATTGATGAACATGAAACCTGCCCTATAGCTTCTCAATTTAAAGTTTTTATTGCCAATATCCTTGATCTCTGCATACTTGAATTTAATGAAAATATCTATGTTGTTGACACAAGGAAGAGAGCTGCCAAAGAAAGCTCTAATATTTTGCAGGAAGAAGATGACAAAAGCTTAAGCTTGGGGATGCCCGTGCAACCCCAAGAGGATGATGAAAACATAAGCTTGGAAGAGGAAGTATGTGAAGAGGAGATTGAAATGGATGTGTCCAACCTAAGCTTGGGGAAGAGTTGGATCTCCCACTTCACCATCAACAAATGATAGTAACACTCAAACTCAAAAATCTTTTGTTATTTATGAGAATCCATGTTATGATGAGTGTGAAACTGAAAATGCTATGGTCCTATATGATAACCCATGCTATTATGATGAAACTAAAAATGCTCCTTTACTTTCTATTAATGCACTAGTGAACTTATTGATGATAATGAGGAGTATTGCTTAAATATGCTATATGATAATGCTTTAGATGATGGTCCTATGCTTATTGATAAACCTCCATGTTTAGTTGTTACTAAATTATGTGAGGATAAAAATGATATACTTGCTGTTTGTGATGGTACTCTTACTCATGAGAGTCCTACTTTGTTCTTGAATTCCTATTACACCATAGAGGAGAAATTTGCTTATGTTGAGAAATACTTATGTGGTTTGCAATTATCTTTAGTTCCAAATCTTTGTTGCAACCATGATATTAAACTTGATATTGATCTTATTAACTATTTTGAAAGAGGGAAGCATGCTAATGAATTCCATAATAAATTTAATAATCCTCTTTATGTGCCTAAATTATCTAAGTTGAATGATTCTTGTGGTTATATGGTTGAATTTATTTCTACTACTTGCAACTATTATGAAAGAGGAGGTGATAAGAACCCTCTTTATGTTACTAATAATTATATGCTGCAAGTAAATATTGTTAATATGCATTGGGAAACTTCTATTTATGGTGATTCATTCATATACAAAATGCCAATGCATAGAAAGAAAGTTAGACTTCGTTGTTATTACTTTTGTGTTTTGTTTTTCTCTCAACTAGGGTTCAACTTGACTATTATTTTGATTGGTTTGAGAACACCATGGGATCCTGGTATTATGCATGAACACTTTCCAAGGAAGAGGGACACATCAAAGTTAAGCTCCCTCATGAGCTTCAACCTCATAACATCAAGTAAGAAGCCTAGCTATATGGCTATAAAGAAAGCGCTTTACGGGAGGCAACCCGGTTGTTTTTATTTTGATTTTCTTTGTGTCCTCTTGCTGTAACAAGAGACTTAGTGTTTAGTTTAGTTTCTGGAATTTTTAATAAAGTGCCAAGTTTTACTCATTTTGGTATGAAAAGTTGCTTATAGCGTTCGGAGATATTATTCCTGCACGAATCTGTGCACGGTATGATTTTTAATTCTTATTCTGTAACTCCGAATGAGCTCATATTTGAACTGTAGTGGCAACTTTTCATCCTCTGTATGCATGAATTTTTTCGGAATTTTCCGACAAAGTTAAGTAGGGTAGAAAAATACGTTTAGCTGCTGCTGTTTTTCTGGACAGATTCTGTCCCATTTTGTTTGATGCATGCTTAGAACTTTTAACTTGAATCTTTTTGATCCAATTGAGTTTATGAGTAGGCATACAACATTATACATTTCTGGACATTCATATGAATTTTTGTCTAAGGATTATATGCAGCAAGAAATCTATTTGTTTATCACTACTAATGTGCCCCACAGAAAAAGAAATGGGAGAAACGGTGTTTTGAAGTTTTTTCACAGGGATTAGAGGAGATGCACCAAGAGCTATCCAAGGATGGTGAAGACCATAAGCTTGGGGATGTGAAGACAACCCCACTGGACCTACACACTCTCGGTTTGCACACGTCTAACTTCTGTTTTTCGATCGAAACACTTTATCGCATAAACTTGGAGCGTCTTTTGTTTGTTTAGGTTTTTTTTATTTTGTGAGACCACCACACTATCATTTATATATGAGAGAGCTACTGGAAATTTGGGTTGAATTATGTTGGATGCTATTATAAGATTGGGAAAAGGGATGTTGAGTTAATTTTAAAAGATACATATAATTGCATGATTCATGAGCTTGTTAATGAGTAATAATTTGCAAATATTTTATCAAGAGCTATCTTTTATTCATGTTTTGATGCTAAATGTTATTTACCTTGTTTTAACATGGATTAGTTAGTTCTATGGACACTCATGCATGCATTTAGATGGTCAACTTTCTCCCTCTTGCTAGCCCAAAAATTCCAACAAGCAAAAACTTGTTTCCAACACCTTCAACCAAAGTTTTTCCAGTGAGTCCACCATATCTACCTATTAGCTTTATGCTATTCCGAGTATGTTTATCATGATATTTGTGTTATCTATACCTCTGAATGAAAATGCTTATGTTGTTGATTGTTGTGGGAAAAGTTGGTTATATAGCTCTCTCGAACTTGATGCACACTTTACTTTCATTGCATAAATAAAATATGACCCATTGTGATTAAAATTATGATGTTGTGGACTTGACAAATGTCTTTGGTTGAGAGTTAGCTCATATGTGCTGTCACATGGCAAGCTTTCAACATTGCACTTCATCTCATTTAGTTGATATCATGTACTTTTGTTTATGGATGCTTACCATGGGTGAAATAAATGAGGAAATGAAGTGAGTTTAAATGAGTTTGTATAAATGGTTAGAGAGACGCCTGGGCCGCTAATCTAAGCCATGCATCATTCATGGTGGAAATTTACTTACATGCTATGGTGAACCTTCTGTGATACACCTTACAATAAAAAGCTATCTAATGGTAAATAAAAAGGGTGTTGAGATTGTTCATTATGTTTGTTTGTCTTGTCATTTTGATATGGGCTTGTTCCATATCCTGGGACAAGAGGTACCCCAGTTGACGCTCTTAATGATACTATTATTACTTACAATGATATTTAACTTGAACTTGCTTTGTTTTCCAAGTTGAGTAACACATGGAGTAGGTACTTGTATTCAAGGGGCATGAGACTTTCAACCTGTACTTTGTCAAGCACACTACTCGTATTTGCTTTCACTTTAAACTTAATCATTCAAGATGCTATGATAGGGGAATGAGAGCTTGACACCAAGGATTACCATATTACAATCATTGACTTAAGTAGAGAAGTTCAGAAGTTAGATGAAATTTATTCATGCTTTACCTCTACTCATATATATATCTTTCCAAAGTGTCCACCTTTTATATTCAGATTTTCATCAATACTCTATGACCATTGTAGGATGTTCTTACTTATCATTATGCATACATGTGGTCCATAGTACTTTTCTCTTATGTTACACTTTGTGAATTATCATTGAACATCCTTGCATTGAATACTTGATATCACTTCATAAACTATCTTGCATATTGCTACTCCTTTTAAGAATGAACCATTTGACTCTATGTAGCAATAGTAATCATCTTTGATATCCATTGATAGTATTAAATTGCAAAGTCCATGTTAGTTTTATCACCTTCATACTCGAGGACGAGTATAGGTTAAGCTTGGGGATGTTGATGCATGTAAAATGCATACATGAACTTTGCATTATTTTACTTATATTCCAGTCATATTTGCATCATATAAGGGTTATATCACTGTTTTATAATGATTTTGGGAATATTTGACATGTTTCCTATTTTTTATGGAATTAACCCTGCGCAGGCAGAAAACCCTATTTCTATATTTTAATGTTTCAGGGACCCAAACGACGTCCAAATGACCTGAAATTTACGAGCATCAGTTTTTGGAAGGAAGAAGACTTGGGAGCGAAGGAAGCGAACAAGCGGAGGCCCGAGGCCCAAAAGGGGTGGCCCACGCGGCCAGGTACAGGGCCGCGTGGGACCCACCATCTGGAGCCTCGAGCTCCGTTGCCGTCGATCTTTTCGCCCACGACTCCGTCTTGACCTAAAACGACTATAAAAATAGTCCCCCGACGTTCTCTGGAAGGAGCGCCGCAGAAACACAGAAACACCAAACAGAGACCTGGAGTTGCAGATTGGAGGGGAAAACTCCGGCGGGGCGCTGCCGGGTGGTCTCCATCTTCTCCAACGACTTCTCCACCGTCTCCATGATGAAGGGGGAGTAGTCCACCCCCTGGACCTTGGGTTTGTGGTGGTAACTTGATCTAATCTCTCTATGTATGATCATTGTTGGAGTCCATATGATGTGCCTTGCATAAGTATGGATCTATCTATGTAATTCTTATGGTGGATATTGTATGAGATGATTTGTTATACATTTACCGTTGTGTTGGATTTTATGATTTGTCATACTTTGGAGATATTCTATGATGCATGTGATGGTTTGATTTATGCATAATGCCTTGTTTATCCTTGTCATGAGGTGATTGACACCACCAAGTGTGGATAGATGAGAGAGATGTGGTCATGCACACGAATTATGAATCATTGCACTAGTGTTTAGAATATTGTCCATTATGAAGTATGATGTATGTAGGTACGGGATGGCCGATGTGACACGGCATATGTATTGAGTGACATGTGAAATACAGCCCAACATCCTTTATCTGGGGGTAAAAAGGAAGAGTATGATGTGGGAGTGATAGCAACCACGCTAGCCTTACGAGGGTGACCTAGCAACACAAATGAGTACTTCTTTCAACTATGTGTTTTAGGACATATAGCCGTCATAAAAGCTACCATTAAAACATGACAATTGTGTGTACTTTATCTATAACATGATAATCACCGTAGATTGTTCCTATAAGAGAAAACCTTTGTCTTGTCCTCTTGCATTGAAGAGGATTGGGACACTTTTACATTCTTGTTTTGTTACATTAAACTTCCATCCATTAAATCAACCATCTTATTCTTTAAACTTGTTTAGTGCATAATCAACTAAAACTTGTGACACTTTAGTTGTAGGGAATAGATAACTTTTCCTTCTTACTCCTGCGGATCGAGATACCCTACTTCCACATTGAGAGGTGCTACAATGTAACACCCCGGCCACCCCGGGCCGGGCCTGTCACCCCTGGCAGCTCTCTAGGATCTCTAGACTGGCCCCATGGATCAACACTGGTCTTTTCTGCGCACTTTGTCCTCACTCGTGCGCACCCGGGAACCAGTTCCCGGTCGGTCACCCATCCTTGGACTACTCCGGCCCAAGCACGCTTAACCTCGGAGTTCCTTCCAGATGAGCTTCCGGGAAAGAAGTTGCAACTTGTTGATATGAGTATTCTATCAATCCTGTTAAGCCTTGAGCCAGGATCTCACATCCTTCCCCCCTTAGAAGACCGACGCCCTCGTCGGTCAGCCCCCAGTCCAAGAACTTCCCCTCTTGACACCCGTCTGTGCGCCCAGTGTCGGCACATGCTCCAACATGTCCGCCCACTGACCCGCACACGCCCGAGTTACCGCGAGGGTCGGCTCTGATACCAATTTGTAACACCCCGGCCACCCCTGGGCCGGGCCTGTCACCCCTGGCAGCTCTCTAGGATCTCTAGACTGTCCCCACAGATCAACACTGGTCTTTTATGCGCACTTTGTCCTCACTCGTGCGCACCCGAGAACCAGTTCCCGGTCGGTCACCCATCCTTGGACTACTCCGGGCCAAGCACGCTTAACCTCGGAGTTCCTTCCAGACGACCTTCCGGAAAAGAAGTTGCAACTTGTTGATATGAGTATTCTCTCAATCATGTTAAGCCCTGAGCCAGGATCTCACATACAGTGATCCCCTGCTCTTGGGGGTTATCAGGAGGTTTCAACCAAACTGCATTCTTCCTCTTCGGCTTAGCTGAATAAGTAGCCCTGTAATTTCCTGACAGTGCCTTAATAGCCATAGCCGATCTTGTAGGATATTGTACCTTTTCGCCATGCACAAATTGCCTTAAGATCTTCGTTTAATGAGTGGGAGTCATTATGGATATCCTGGTCTCTCTAATGGTTATTGATCGGAGAGGTGTCTCGATCATATCCGCACATTCTCGAACCCGTCGGGTCACACACACTTAACGTTCGGTAACGCTAGAGTAGCTCTAGGATATTTATTATGGTGAGACCGAATATTGTTCGGAGTCTCGGATAGGATTCTAGACATCACGAGGAGCTCCGAAATAGTCCGGAGAAAATTTTTCATATAAGGAAAGTTAATTTTGGAGTTTCGGAAAAGTTCTGGGGTTTTTCGGTAAAGTACAGGAACATTCTAGAAGGTTCTAATGGGTTCCATGGTGGGGCCTACACACCCCAAGGGTCCACATGGCAGGCCCATGTGGCCCATGCTGATGGAGGAATTTAAGGAATGTTTAAATTAAAAGATATGAAGAGATAAGAGGGAATTCCTAAAATTTAGGGATTTTACTTGGGGGGGGGGGGGGGTTTCCTCCAAGCAGCCGGCCCTAGGAGGGTCTCAGCTCCCACCCATGCTTTCTCCTCTGTGGGCTGACGGTCGGAGATATCGGTAGCCATGGTGTTGAGCTACTAGCTCCCCTTGTTTTTTGTGGTGGTTGAGGTGAGATAGGTCCCAGACGTCGCACCACAGCTCGGCTCGTGGTGGCGTTGGATGCTCCGAGCGGATCTGGAGGTCTGCTTCGCGTCTGGCCGGGTTTCTTCCTAGAAAAGCGCAAGATGCAATGTTTACCTTGGGTGGTCTCAGATGTATTATGGCTTTTGTTGCGATTTTCTCGACCTTGTCGTGCAGTTGAGGAGGACATGGGGCCTAGAAGGAGTTGTCTGTCGCGGTAGCTGGGGTGGCCGGCTTCGTGTAGGCGAGTGAGGTTGCCAAATCTTGAAAGTCGGGGCGGCGGCCCTGAGCGGTGGGCGTGGCGGTGGCTTGACGGCAGGCTCCGCAACGTTAGGTGCTGGACGGTTCCTTGGCCGCGTTGGCGGTGAGGTTCTGTCATGGGTCGGTCGTGCGAGCTCTCTCTTCTAGTCAATGGGGGTGTTGACACACGAACACGTCACGTGTACCCATGGCGCCTTGGGAGATGCTCTACACTCACTCCGCGGGAGGCTCGCCGGAAGAGCGATACGCAAGACAATCCGGCGGGCACTTTTGGAACCCGACACCCCACACGCCCGGAGGGACCCCGTCTGGACGCACGGTGGCGATGGGCTGCCCTAGGTCACTTCGCATCGACCTTGGGCTCGCATATCGAAATTCTCCTTGACGAAGAACGTCGATGAACGAAAGCAATGACAGAGGTAGAAGATGATGCGAAAATAGACAATAGTAGATTGGTTTTGTGTTTCACGATTGTGTGTTGTTCAATCGGCCGACACCCTCGTATATAAGGGCGGCTGGACTTCCCGTGCAAGGAAAAGGTTTGGATTCACATCCAGAACCCTAATTTGGATCCAATTTGGATGGTCTGACCTGAACCTTCTAAAACTGTTCGGTTTGCACCTTGCGGGTCGTTTTTGAGACAGTTTCCTACATCGGACCAAAATCTCGTAGAAGACAAAGTTGTTCGTCTTGAAAAAGCGAAGAACTTTCATTTTATGTGTTTTTTCATCCGAGTTCATCTTATGGGTTTATTCTTGGTCGGGCGGAGAAAAGTATATCCCAAACGAGCAGCCTCCTAGGGCACATTTCCTTACGCATCCGGGCAGACATTGGCCGGTGTATGTCTGATTCAGTGCGTAACATTCCGAGCGAACAGCCTCCTAGGGCACTTTTCCTTACGCACCCGGCCATACATTGGCCGGTGTATGTCTGATTTAGTGCGTAATTCTAAGTTTTAACTGTATTTCGGCTTTAAAAGTTGCATATGACCTCGGATTGAAATGATCCAAAAACCAAAGTCGCTTGTCTCGACGAGGCGCATAACTTTTGTTCACATTATTTTTTCATTTGAGATCACCTTGGTGACATCTCTTTATAAGCCGAAATTGGTCGTCAACACATGCCCCCCCCCTATTTTTTGGCAAAGCTAGCGTGCCAAAAAATAACTTGCATCATTATTGTTCTAAGTACGATGTCAACACTCCATCGGCCATATGTTCTTAGGGCAATAATAATTTAACGGCGATATATTCTTAGGGCGATAATAATTTATCGGCCATATGTTTTTAGGGCGATAATATTTTATCGGCCATTTGCGTGATTAGGCTTCCTGCCACACACTCGGGTAGAATTTCTTCAAGTGACGTCCATTAAGGGCCCGAGGCAATATCAAGCCTCCATCTCTAGACTCCACCAAATATGAGTTTCCAGGCACAACTCTCACGATCTTAAAAGGACCCTCCCAGCTCGGAGACCATTTGCCGAATTTCTTGTCCTTCGAACTGACCGGCAAGATTACCTTCCAGACGAGATCACCAACCTGAAAACTTTTCAGCTTCACCTTCTTGTTATATGCCCTGGCTACCCGTAATTTGTCTCTCTCAATGTCCTTCAATGCCGTTAAACGTTTATCAGCAACCTCGTCGATGTTGTCCATCATCAAATTGTGAAAATCAACTGCTGATAAACCATCTTGTTTGGCGATTCTCAATGCAGCCAGATTTACCTCAACGGGCAAAACGGCTTCTTGCCCATATACCAACTCATACGGCGTTACCTTGGTCGCGTCGTGCTGCGAAATTCTGTGTGCCCACAATGCTTCGGACAGCACCTCGTGCCACCTCCTCGGATATTCGTCGACCTTCTTCTTGATGAGCCGAATCAATGTCTTATTGCTAGATTCGGCCTGTCCATTGGCTTGGGCATAATAAGGAGATGAATTGAGCATCTTTATACCATATGATTCGGCGAATTCTTTCACTTCCTTTGCCATAAACGATGTACCCTGATCTGTAGTCAATGTCTGTGGCACACTGAATCTATGAATAATGTGCTCGGTCATGAATTTGATTACCTCCTTATGCGTCATATTTCGGAGAGGTACTGCTTCAGACCACTTGGTAAAATAATCGGTGGCCACCAACACGAACCGATGCCCTTTTGAGGACGCAGGATGAATCATGCCAATAAAATCCAACCCCCATCCCCTAAATGGCCACGGTTTTACAATGGGATGTAGCATAGCAGCAGGTGCCAATTGGATATCCCCGAACTTCTGACAAGACTCACACCCCTTATAATACCTGAAGCAATCATTAATCATCGTCGGCCAATAAAATCCGGCACGCCGTAGCAACCACTTCATCTTGTGTGCCGACTGATGTGTACCGCATATACCTTCGTGTACCTCTCCCATGGCAACTCTCGCTTGATCTTCATCTAGACACTTCAGGAGAATGTCGTCCACCGTTCGGCGATATAAATCATCGTCCAGCAACGTATATTTGAATGACAACCGCCAAACAGCCTTGTCCGTCCTCTTACAAGGATCCTGCAAGTATTGAACAATAGGATTCCTCCAATCTCCTTGTGTACCTGCACTAGACCCTTCATTAGCAGCCGAATCACTGGGGATCAATTCGGCTTCACATAATTCAGCAAAAGCAAGCATCGGCTAATAAGAAAGATGAAACGTGCCACGACTGACGTGATAGCCAGATGCTTGGTGTGCCAAATCATTTGCAACATTATTATCCTGCCTAGATATGTGAGAGATACTGAAATAATCCAAAGTAGCAATTATGTCTAGGCATTTATCAAGATACATATTAAGTGATCCGTTGATGCATTGAAAAACTTTGTTTACTTGTTGCACTATAAAAACGAATCACCAAAAGCCTCCACATGTGTCGCGCCCACGGCGACCAACATCTCCAGACCGAATAGCAATGCTTCATATTCGGCTTGATTATTTGTGCAGAAATATTCTAAGCGACACGAGGCCTCAAAAACAACACCATGAGGAGAAATATAGACAATGCCGACCCCTTGGCCATCGTCACAAACTGAACCATCAAAGTATAGCTCCAAGGTACTAGTGAAACAAGGTTAACATCTATCTCATGCTCATTATCAATCCGATGCTCAACAATAAAATCAGCAACAATTTGGCCTTTCATAGATTTTAAGGATTCATAAGCCAAATCATACTCAATTAAACCATACGCCCACTTGCCGATTCTACCACTCAAAATCGGCATGTGCAACATGTATTTTATGACATCGGTTTGACAAGCTATAGTGCACATGCTAGACAACAAATAATGTCGTACTTTGGTGCAAGCATAATATAAGCATAAGCATAATTTTTCAACGAATGTGTACCTTGTTTCAGCATCCAATAAACGCCAGTTAAATAAGTGATAATGTGCTCCTTCCCTTCGGTTTCTTGTGTTAAAAACAGCGCCAATAACATTGTCTTCTACAGCAATATACAGTCGAGACGGCTCTCCATGCCTAGGCGCCCTCATCACCGGAGGGGTGGATAAACACCGCTTAATATTCTCGAACTCTTCTTGCTGCTTTGCCCCCAGGCAAACTCACGATCAGTCTTCAACCAAAGAATAGGAGTGAAGGCACTAACTTTCCCGGACAGATTCACTATAAACCGCCTCAAATAATTTATTTTGCCCAAGAATTTCTGCATGTCCTTCTTGCATTTTGGTGCTTCGACTTTCTTTATTGCTTCTATCTTCTTGGGATCAATTTCTATACCATGCTCATGAATAACAAAGCCCAAGAACTTCCCAGCCGATACTCCAAACGCGCACTTCAACGGGTTCATCTTCAGTCCATACTTCCGCATCCTCTCAAACGCTAGGCGCAAATCGGCTAAGTGGGAATCAGCAGCACCCGATTTAACTACAACGTCGTCGATGTAAACTTCAAGTATGACTCCAATTAAATCATGAAATATTAAATTCATCGCCCGCTGATACGTGGCACCAGCATTCTTCAGGCCGAAGGTCATCACGGTCCACACGAATAGACCACCAAAACCAGGGCAACGAAAAGCCGTCTTATATGCGTCCTCTTCGGCCATAAAAATCTGGTTGTACCCCGCATTGCCATCAAGAAAACTGATGATCCTGTGACCAGAAGCATTGTTAATAAGCATATCAGCTATAGGCATAGGGTACTCATCTTTGGGCGTAGACCTGTTCAAGTCCCGGAAGTCGATGCAAATCCGCAACTTGGAAGATCCTTTCTTCTCCACGGGCACAATGTTGGAAATCCAATCCGCATACCTGCAAGTCCTGATGAAATTAGCTTTAAGTAAACGACCGATCTCTTCCTTGATTCGGTCATACATATTAGGATCGAATTTCCTAGCCGGTTGCTTCTGAGGTCTAAAACCGGCCTTGATTGGCAACCGATGCTCAACTACTCTCGGCTTAATCCAGACATCTCATGGTATTCCCATGCAAAGCAATCAACAAACTCTTTTAGCAAGCCGATCAACACGAATTTATAGTCGGCGCTTAAATTTTTTTTACAAACGTCGGCCTAGGAACAGAGCCATCCCCTATGTCTACCTCCTCCAACGGGTCGGCCGACGTAAATCCTTGTCCCAACTTGTCCATGTCTTCTATCTCTTCTATAGATTCACCCATATCGTTCCCAACGGCTCGATATTCGACAAGCCTCTTATGCAGCCACTCTTTGTTGTGATCCATTAAACTATGAACGGGACAGCCGATTATCACCAATCGGCTTTAGAGAGACGGGTATAAAACCATTCCTTGTAGCACTAAGGAAGTCAAAATCTGAAAGATCGCGCCCCGTCAGACATGTGCGTTGGGATGCTGCCAGTCCACCAAAGAATCAGCCAAAGCAACGCAAGCCGAATTATCTGCATGGACGACCTCCACTTCATCCTCAACCCACTGAATTAAGAACTGATGCAATGTGGATGGCACGCGCTGGTTCACGTGGAGCCAATCACAGCCAAGTATGACATTGTAATTACCTTGCACCTCAGCGACGAAGAATACAGTGGCCAAAGTCTTGCTCCCTACCGTGAGCTCAACATTCATAACGCCTTTGGCCTCGGTCCGTTCCTTGCCTTCAAATCCGTTGAGCACCACGTTGGTCTTCATCAACTTATCCTCATCTAGCCCCAACTTCTTGAAGACCGAGTACGGCATCAAATTCACAACGGCACCTCCATCAACAAGCATCCTAGCAACCGGTGATCCATCAATGTGCCCCTTGATAAACAGTGGTTTTAAATGCTTTACCGGTTCTCGTGGTTTCTCAAAGATAGCGTTCTTGGGACCGAAATCTAGCTGTGCCACCTCTCCTTCTTCGTCTGTAGCACGGAACTCAGAGGGCAAGTAGTACACCATGTTAATATCCATACTTCCCCTGGTCGGCGTGTTCTCGAAGTCCACCATCTCCTCATCGCCCTCTGGCGTGGCTTCCACCCCCAAATAATTCTCTGCTCATCCGCCACCTACAAATCATTAGTTGATGTAATCATGTCAGTGGACGCAGGCGATGCATCAACTTCGGCGCTTTCCTCAGGTGGCGTAGGAATTGGTGTGACCTCCATATCTGCAGCCTTTTTTACCTCCTTGCGCACCCACATTTGAGACGGAGCAGGGTGAATCCTTTCGAAGAATTCGTCCCTCCACATCTCTGCATCGTGTTCCGCCTTCTGCTGGTTCCTCATGCGCTGCAACTTCCTCTTCTGAGTTTTGGTTATCCCGCGGGGACACCACTTAGGCTGCATGTACTTTGGATCCCTCGGCTTGGTTTGGCTGTTGCTGGCTTCGGGATCGTTAGCCGAGGTCCGCTGTTGCATAGATGAAACCGGCTGAATTGCCGATTTGCTGCCGCTCCCTGTCACGACAAAGCTTCCGCTGTTTTTGCTGCCGTCGCCTGCTGTCATCCCGGCACTGACCGCTATGCGCGTTGCCGCTGCCGCGGCAGCGTTTTCGTCGCTTCCGCTGCCGTGGCGAGCTGCTTCGACGGATTTCTCTGCTGCGGCGGCCGTTTTGGCAGATTCGCTGCCGCCGCGCTGCGCTGTCATGTCTTCGACCGATCCGTCAATGACCGGTCCTCGAGCAACAACTCATGCGTGCCAATGATTACGGTGCCCACGTTTGTGACACGTTTCTGTTGTTCAGTACTTGTTGACTCGCCCGCTGTTGGTGACGTAGGACGCCAAACCCTCTACGCTTCGTTGCGATGATATGACCGATTGGCGTTGCTGCCCAACCGGTCGTGAACAGGGCGTCTGATCCTGTCATGAACAGATCTCCGAGGAGTGTTCACCCCGGATGAAATGCATGTGGCGCCATTGGGGGTTGCATCTGTCCTCCGTTGTAATATCGTGGCGCATAGAGAAGTGTCGCCCCATGGGGCCCAGGCATCCACTGCCCATACGGCCTCTCACGCCTCGGAGACCTCTCCCTTGGAGGTGATCTTGGACGCTTCATATGAGATTGCCGGTTGTACGAACCGGCAGCTTGGCGCGTGTACTTGTTTAGCAACATGTCGAAGGTTGGTTTGATCTTCTTGCATCGCGCATTCGCCTCATTCTTCTTCCACTTGCCAACTTCTGGGCTCTTCGGCTTCATGAATTTAGCACGAATACCCTCTTGCGCTGGTGCTTGCCCCCCGGGTGCGGTGTTCTTGATAGTGATCTTCAGCACCTCCTTGACCCCGGCTTGCTTGTCCAGCACCACTTCTCTCCTTGCAGCCTTGTCGTTGTCCTTGTTGTTCCTGGGCTCACCAATAACGACATTAGCTTTGTTAACAGATCTGGCCGCCTCTGGCCGAATTAGCACCTTCTTCCCTTGCAGCTCGATGGTGTTCATGGGGAAAGGCTGCTTATCGACTTGCATATCAGAAAAACTCAATCGTCCGTCATTTATGGCCGATTGTATCTGTCGTCGAAAAATATTGCATTCGTTAGTAGCATGAGAAAATGAATTATGATACTTGCAATATGCACGCCGTTTTAACTCATCAAACGGCGGTAAAGCATGAGAAATGTGAATATGTTTATCTTTAAGCATAGCATCAAAAATTCTATCACATTTACCAACATCAAAGCTGAACACCATATCATCATCCCGACCCTTGCGAGTCGGCTTTAAAGCTTCACATGTATACGGTTTGGCCTTTGATGGCCAAACAAACTCAGCAGCATATACATCGGCCTCATCGTCCGAATTTTCGCTGTTGTAATCTACCATGTGGAGATGGGGACGGTCGGAGTTAGATCTATGTGTGTCCTCATCTCTTTGCCACGGTTTTCTTGAGCCAATGCTCGCTGCAAGACTTGGCTAACATTTAAAAATTCGAAACCCTCAATTCTTTCTTTTATGTGGGTTGTTAAACCGTTAAGCACTAAGTCAGCCATGTCCCTTTCGGTTATCACCAAGCTATAACACTGGTTTTTAGTGTCTCTAAATCGCTTGATGTAATCGGTGACCGATTCGTCATGTTTTTTGCCTAACCGATGTAAGATGGGACAACTTAAGCTCATTATCACCGGTATAAAAGTGCTCATGGAACTTCTTTTCTAGATGATACCAAGTGTGAATAGAACCATAAGGTAATGAAGAAAACCATGAGAAAGCAGTACCGGTTAATGACAATGGAAATAAGCGCACTTTTAAACGATCAGTATTGCCAGCTTCTCCTAACTGCGCTAGATACTGACTCACATGCTCCCACGTCGTTTTATTGTCTACCCCGTTGAATTTAGGAAAATCAGGGACTTTATAACCTTGGGGGTACGGTATGCTGCCAAAATATTCTGGATATGGCTTTTGGCACATTCGGCTAATTGGCTTCGGCTCTATGCAGAAGTTGTCGTAGAACATTTTTTGCAATTCGGCTCTAAGAGTAACCATTTTTTTCATCCATGACCGAATTACCTACTGGTGGTGCCGCCAAATTATAATTTGGGGCTGCGATATTGGCTATGGGTGTTGTGACCTGATTCGGCAATGGAGCCGAATATGGCATGCTACTCGTAGGCGCAATGGGTGCGGAATTGTGATTTGGTGCCGTATGATTAGCTATAGGTGACTCAACATAATTTCGGCACTAGAGCCGAATACGGTAGGCGCTAATAGGCATTGGAGATACCGGCACGTTTATGAGCTGACTATCTTGAAAAGGACGCTTCGGCGTACCCTGAGGTGCAGCCGATGAACCAGGTGGAGCTATATTAGGGTTTCTAGCGGGAAGGCTTGCACTAGCAAAATTATCAGGTGTATTTTTTCCAGCTTTAATCACATTTAACATGGCCGCATACGCTAGGTTACTTGACTCGGTGGCATAATGATTAATTGCAGCTATTTGGTCCTTAGAAAAGACGTCGGAACTTACAGTGGGCTCGGCTGGGATGCCGAGCATGGGTGGCAGCTTGTTCTCGCCGAGCGGGACGAGGCCCCCTTGGCGTTCCTTCTTGTATCTGGAGAGGAACGACTTCACGTCCTCTTCCTCTTGCTGCTGCTTCAGAGCCTCGAACTCCTCCTTGCACTTCTTCTCCAGCGCGTCGAGTTGCTCCTGGCGTTCCTTCTTCCACGCCTCATAGTCTTGGCGCTGCTCCGCCGAAAGATCATCGAAGCTAGGCTTGATGATGTTTTTGGCGCTAACATCAGTGGCCGGGGAATCTGGCTCGACAAGATGATCAGACTCCCCAGCGGAGTCGCCGAAAAGTGTGTTGACACATGAACACGTCACGTGTACCCGCGGCACCGAGGGAGATGCTCCGCAACTCACTCCGCGGGAGGCTCGCTGGAAGCGCGATACGCAAGACAATCCGGCGGGCACTTTTGGAACCCGACACCCCACACGCCCGGGAGGGACCCCGTCTAGACGCACGGCAGCGATGGGCTGCCCTAGGTCACTTCGCGTCGACCTTGGGCTCGCAGATCAAAATCCTCCTTGACGAAGAACGTCGATGAACGAAAGCAATGACAGAGGTAGAAGATGATGCGAAAATAGACAATAGTAGATTGGTTTTGTGTTTGACGATTGTGTGTTGTTCAATCAGCCGGCACCCTCGTATATAAGGGCAGGCTGGACTTCCCGTTCAAGGAAAATGTTTGGATTCACGTCCAAAACCCTAATTTGGGTCCAATTCGGATGGTCTGACCCGAACCTTCCAAAACTGTTCTGTCTGCACCTTGCGGGTCGTTTTTGAGACAGTTGCCGATCTCGGATCAAAATCTCGTAAAAGACAAAGTTGTTCTTCTTGAAAAAGCGAAGAACTTTCATTTTCTGTATTTTTTCATCCGAGTCCATCTTAAGGGTTTATTCTTACTCGGACAGAAAAAAGTATATCCCAAACGAGCAGCCCCTAGGGCACTTTTCCTTACGCATCCGGGCAGACATTGGCCGGTGTATGTCCGACTCAGTGCGTAACATTCCGAGCGAACAGCCTCCTAGGGCACTTTTCCTTACGCACCCGGCCATACATTGGCCGGTGTATGTCTGATTCCGTGCGTAATTTTAAGTTTTAACTGTATTTCGGCTTTAAAAGTTGCATATGACCTCGGATTGAAATGATCCAAAAACCAAATCGCTTGTCTCGACGAGGCGCATAACTTTTGTTCACATTATTTTTTCATTTGAGATCATCTTGGTGACATCTCTTTATAAGACGAAATTGGTCGTCAACAGGTGGCACAACTGCTCCAGCCTCCACTTGTGTTGCTGGTGTGACTCTGTTGGATTGTGGCAGTGGTTTCCAGGTGAAAATTTTGCCCGTATTGGGGCCGGTGGCGGTGACGCTTTCTGGCGCAATGCTCCCCCTTGGGGGCACCGTCGAGGGACCATGCCACTCCATTCTCGGGTTCTGGGTGAAAACCATGGCCCATCGCTGGACCGGACGAAGGCGACGCTTTGGCACCGTACCCTTCTTGAAGGCGCCGTCTTGGGAGCCTAGTGTCTACCGGTTAACAAGGTGTGGGTGGTGCATGGGCAGGACCCTTCTCGTCATGCTCACAGCTCCGGTGAGTTGATTTTGTCATTGAACTCCCTTGGTCGTCATGTTGTCTGTCTCCTGCCATCTATGCTCTCGGGTGAGCTTCTCCAACTCCGACGGTGCGGCGCTCTTCGAACCGAGCGAGGTGGAAGGGGCCCTCTTTGGATATGGAGGCGGATGGCGCTGTGACGTTGGGCAGCCCTTCAGGTTGCACATGCGGGCATAATTTCTTCAGCGGATCAAAGGCTTCGTCGTCAAGCTCTCGCGTCACCTCTTATCAATGGTCGTTGCGGCAGATGACTTTTTGGAGCATTCCAAGCGGTGTGTCTTGTTTATTTTGTTTGCTTGTTGTTCCTTTTCTTGTTTGCTGATTTCTTGAGCACCTGTTTGTAATGGCCGTTGTAAAACTCTGGGGGCTTTGTTAATTCAAAGTTGGGAATCTTTTGCCTTTTATCTATTTTTTTGCTTCTTTGATGGTAACTATTTTTACAGTGATTCTAACAATAATTATATGGCATGTGTGATAGAAACCTTATAGAAAATATTTGTTTAACTGCATAGGGTAGTGATGGGATCCTATTTCTTATGTGGTGCGGTTAGAGTTTGTCTTAATTATTTCGAGTTGATTGCCGGTTAAGTCGTTGAAAATCCTATCATATCTTGGATTTCTTACATTAGTTAATTTATTGCCAATACCACAATGTTATCTTTTCAATGTACAAAAAATTGAAGTTACAATAGATATTATTTACCAAAAAGTCGTTTTGGAGGACATGTTAGCTACATGGAGCCCTTTTTGATTTTTAATTAACATTTTAAAGTTTAAAAAATCAAAAAAAAAACTAGATGTTGACAATGCCTTATTCTATGGTCCTGCAAAGTCTCAACACGAAATAATTTTTATTCCGTCCATCACAAAAAACAACAAATCTGAAGGTGTTCAAATTTTGCACGGTTCGTACAACCTCAGATCTAGTTTTTTTTTTCATTTTGAACAGCCCAAAATACATAATATTTCACATTGGTTTTTTTACACTATGGTAGAAATCATGATTGTCTATATTTATTATTTTCCAGATTTGTTTGAATCTTAGAAGTGTTGATTTTGATTTTTTTTTTCAAAAAATAAGCGTCTGGATGGAGCCCATCCTCCAAAACTGCGCACTAGTAAAGTAAACATTGAAAGTGCATATAAGGTCTATACAAGTGACACATATAACTTGGGGGACCATTCGGTTTACCTACTAGCTCTTGAAGGTGTCCCTCATTACTTCCATATTGAACTACTACGATAACCAATTTATACTTGAGGGTATCGATTCCCTTATGACATGAGTGCTATCCATGTCGATGGTGGCGAGAACTTTTTTTAAAAAATTTACCATATATATTAAACCAACAAAGAGTACACGATTACATCGATTACAAAAAGAATACTAAAAGAGACGAGCAAATCTATGAGATCTTCAAGCCCTTTCTTCTTTCATGACACAATCTTGTACTTTTCTGAAGGCACCCGTAGAATAACGCCGAATACACCAAACCAAATACCTGTGAATACCAACGAAGGTTCTCCCCTTTTAATTTTGAGCCGCAATGCCAAGCCTTTGTGCACGCACACAGCCATTAAATTAATCAACATCGGCAAGAGCACCACCACTGATATTTCAGGGACAAATAACCGAACCACTGTAGCAGACCTGCGCTTAAAAATTGGCAAGTCCCTGCGTATAGTGCAAATCCCTGAATCGATTCATTTGCACACACAGTCTAAGATGAATATCATGCAAATGCGTCAAATTTTATTACATCGCATGATCCAGACTTACAATTTTCATTACAAATTGCATAGCTCAAGGCTAGCATTTTACAAAGTTCAGCACAGCGGAATAAAAGTAACAGTGAGTCTCCATCATCTTCATGTGCCACAGGCGAAAACATGTTGGTTGTAGACTCGAAACCTTATACGAAACCTCACTCATCGTCTGAACATCCTGCAACAGGAAAAATGTTGCAACAAGGTGGGTCAGAGCCATATAAAATGGATCTGACAAGTGACACTCTGTGGACACTTAGTGGAAAAACTCTAATAACCTATATGCATATTTGGCTGGTGGAGTTTAAAGGCTATTTCGCAGAAAGCCAATTTTCCTAACTCTTTGGAAAACTTTTTCTTCTAGTCGAGACAAGTATGGCATGAAAACCATAGTCTCATCTACCCTTGTTCACCCATCAAAATTTTACTTGAGAAGTTGGAATATTGGGAGCCTCCATTGACGTCCTTGATCAGCTGCTCAGAATTGTCCGTAACCGGGGACACGGCTAAGTACTTAGTTTTACACTCTTGAGAGGTTGTGCACGTTCACCATTAGACCCAATCAGCCCAAACTATCCTCTACACTCAAATTGTGCTAAGGAAAAGGAGAAGATTGTGACGAGACTTTTCAGAAGCATTTTCCCCATCCCATACAGGCTTGACCCGTTCCACCTACATCCTTCTACATCTGCTTGTCAAGCCGGGAGGAGTCCACGCAACTTAATCCATCTAGCCAGAGCCCATATGACTAATGGCTGCACGGGAAGCAATCTTCACTTGGAGTTCTTCAGATCCCTTTGTTCCTGAGTGGCCATCCACAAGTGAATATCCCTCAGGTAAAACCCCTGGGAACAACACTCAACTCAAACATCCTCTTATCAAAACCAACTCCACCCAGGTGTTTCATTTTAACTTAGTAGAATTTAGCTTTTCATAAAAACATCTTTTGCATTGCACTTCAATAATCCACTAAGTTAAAATGGGATGCTTGACCATCTAGTAAAGGGGAGCTATTCTAAACAGTTTTAGCATTGCAATCCTACTAAGTCCTACACATGCTTAAGAAAAATATTCTACTCATGCATAGACAAAATACTTAGAAAATTTATGAGGTGTGCCACTTGCCTTGGCAGCAAGGAGAGCAGGAGTAGCAGTTGCAAAAGTCCTCGGGTCCCTCCGAATAGTCTAACACATAAAACAAGCCACAAATAAACATACAAACAATAATAACAATACAATAAAATATGGTATGCATGAAATGCAAAATAAAACACAAGAACAAATTATACTAACTTTTCTGTTTTAATAAAACATGCATGAAGTCAAAATGAAAAAAAAAATTAATAAAACATCTAAACAAAAATAAATTCCAAAAAGAATAAACACTAAATCAAAGCTACTGTTGAACAAAGTACTTAACAAAAATATGGGACGAGCCTTTCTGGACAGGGGCAACTAAACAAATCCAATGCAATTGGATTCACTCAAAAAGCTATTCTTAAACAAAAGTTATGTAAAAAATATTCAAATTTCCCATTTGAAATTTGAATACATCTAAGTTTGAAAAAACGCAAAACTAATACTGCAAAAAGATTCTACACGTCGAGAGCTTTTCGGAAACATAAAATTCGTAAAATATGGCCAAACCAATAAAAAGTTCTAATAGATCTAAGATCTAGGGTCTTTTCTGCAAAACTGCCAAATAAAACAAAATTGAGAAAATCATTTTCCACGCTGGCGCTGACGAGGCGTTGACTGCTGACGAGGCTTGATTTGGCGCTGACGAAGCTGTTGACTTGGCTGCTGACGAAGCGTCGACGTGGCGGATCTCATTGGCCCGTACCCCTTCGCGTATGGAAATAAAACATAGCCGTCAGATCTAGATCTGACGGTTCAGATCAAATCAGACCAGCGCGGGCGGTGCTAGGTCAACGGAGTGAGCTCCGGTGCGGCAGTTCCATTGCCGGCGGCGAGCGGCATGGCGTGTTCCGAGGCGAGGAGAAGGAGAGGGAAGGGGGTTTTCATACCACGAGATGCAGCACGCGGAGGCGATGTTGATGGCGGGGTGGACGGTGTCGGGGGAATACTTTGTAGATTAACCCGCGGCCCATATTTGGTAAAGTGCGACTCAACTTACTCGCACAATAAAGGCCTACATAAAAGCAAGCCCAATATTGCACCACCACAAGGAGAAAGATCTAGAAGACATATCCTGGAAGACGTGAGGAGGAGTTAGTCTCCAAGTAGGTTCCAGTCGATGTATTCCTTGTGGAGGAAGTTTTCTTTGTAACCTAGCGAGCCTCTGTGTATATAAAGAGAACTCGCAGGACTTAGACAGCGTCAAGCTATCAAGCCCTAAAACCCTAGCACTTACGGCGAGTTCCCAGATCGGATCGCCTCCATTGTAACACCACATATATCATATCAATACCAATCTAGGGTAGGCAGGAAGTAGGTCTTTACCTCACATTGAGGGGCCGAACCTGGGTAAATCTGTGTTCGTCCTTGTTCCTGCGATCCCAAGCTCGGAGACGATTGACTCGCGCAAATCCCACACCTACGAAGTCATCCATGACATCTGACGTGACAAACCCACGACAGTTGGCGCCCACCGTGGGGCCTGCGGTCAAGAGCGTCACGTTCCGCGCAGGATCGGAATCAGGGTTCAAGGACATCGCCATCGGCCAAGTGGAAGATATCAATGGTGTTCCCTTCATCGACGACTCAGATTGGGGACCAGAGGCAGATCACGTTGAATTTGGGTATATTATTCCCGTCGGGTCTGTGAAAATCTTCGTTGGGTCCGTCAGTCGCAGATTTCAGACGCGACTCAAGGAGACGAATCAGGAGAGGAACTGCGGCCAGTTAGGGTCCGCGTGCTAGAAGAACTGCAACAAGCCTCCATCCCGTCAAAACCAATCTGGGAACCTCTGCCTGGCCGGGAGAAAGATCCCAGAGTTGAAGAAATCGAGGCTGTCAGGATGGAGCTTTGCGAAGAAGCACAAAGACTCGCGGCAGAGCGCAAAAAACTCCAGGAAGAAGATCGGCGACTGAGGCGTCGGCAGCAAAAGCAACAGGCAACTCGCGCCAGAACGACGAAGGAGAGCAAGAGATGAAGCAGAAGTTCCACAATAATCCGGAAAGCAATATGCACGACGCGATCGGGATATTATCAAAATAGCACCAGTCGGAGATACGCGAGCTGATAAGGACGCTCGCCATGCGATTGATCTGCTACAGACTGCCGCCCTACAGCAAGCAAACATGTATGGAGTTACGCCTAACGAGCCCAACACGAGGTATCGTGGGGCGAGGAAGGATGCAATGTGGAAGAATTAGACAACCAGCTAGCAGGTCTGCAAATATCACCAGGTAAAGAAGTAAGGCTGACAGTAAGCCGCAAATGCTTGATGCGACTCAACCAACCCAGTTTGAAACTGATTCAGATGAAGATACGGCACCTGTGAGCTCCTATTCGTTATTGAAAGGACCAGCATGTTTCGGGGAGGAAATACGGCTCACTCGTTTCCCACCGAACTTCGGCGAGTCGCAGCAAGTCACGACCTACCATAATGATCTAGACCCTGTCCTGTGGATAGAGGACTATGAAATAAACATGACAGGAATCGGTGTAACTCAGGAGGTGCTCGCAAAATATTTTCACTTGGTACTACAGGGAGAAGCCAGGGATTGGCTGCTAAGGTTGCCGCCAAAGTCAATAAACTCATGGGAGGAATTGAAGGATAAGTTCATCAAAAGGTTCCAAATAGAGGGCGTGAAGAACCTCAGACAGTGGATCCAGAAGGAGAACGAATCAACCAGCGACTGGATAAAACAAGTCACAGGGATCCTTGACTCTGCCAAAGATACCACGGCGCAATCTGAAGTGCAAGTTATGAGAAAGAACTGTAGGTTTGAGCCGCCGGTGCGTACCTTAAGCCGCACTGAACATAAGATCAATACTTTCGGCCAACTCTCGGCGACTACTAACAAGCACGCAGAGACAGACAAGATGGCAAGCGGCACCTTGCCAATCTCAAAGGAAACAGAACACTGTAAGTATCAACTAAGGGAGCAGAAAAGAGACAGGAGTCACTCCCCAACAGCGCCAAAGGGATTTTCGATAGTCCTTGCGACTTACATCGCAGAAGAGATGGAAGACCCGCGGGTCACACCAAGGCACAGTGTCACTACTACAGGCGATGGAAGGAAGGTGATTCATCAATCGCGACTCACAGCGGACCAATGCAGCATAGGGACAAGGAGAACTCCTGTCAAAAGCCTGAAACTTCAGTAAGAAGAAACATAGGGCAATTTCATACCGTGGATGTACAAACAGCGGGCAACAAAGGCAAATGAATAGCAGATGGAGCCGCGACTCAATCCCAACTCTGGAAAGACACCGCCGTTGGACAGAGCGATCGGTTGTTTGGAGTCGCGACGATCATCCCCCAGAAGTAAAAGATCCAGGACAGTTGGCTCTCGTTGTTACACCGCAAGTCGCGGGATACAGGTTGAACAAAGTCCTCATGGATGGAGGAGGAAGAGTAAACATCCTATACCAAGACACGCTCCGTCGAATGAACATACCCGAGCGGCGGCTACAGCCAACAAGGAAGGATATCCAAGGCATAATTCCAGGAATAATCACTCGACCTATAGGAAAAATTACCCTCGAAGTCAGCTTCGGGACCGAGCGAAACTTCCGCACAGAGTTCCTGAGCTTCGAGGTCGTAGCAGTCAAAAGCCCATACCATGCGATCTTCGGGAGAGAAGCTTATGTCAAATTCACTGCCCGCCCCTGCTACGTATACCTGCAGTTAAAGATACCAGGACCAAACGGCGTGATCACGGTGCATGGAGACAGACAGAGAGCGCTAGAATGCGAGGAAGCAGGCTCAGTAATTGCAGAAGAAGCTTGCATCGCCAACTCCTCACATGGTCTCAGGCCATCAGTAAACCTCCGCAGCCCAAAGCGAGTCGCCTTGGGGACTCAGAATGGACAGCAGGACGCGCCCACCAGATGGTGAATTCAACCATACAGTCGCGAGTCAGGAAGATAACACTCCAGGAATCGCTTTGATACAAAAACAAAACAAGAGATGGCGTATATGCATAGATCCAATATCAATCAACAACCCAAGTCAGAGAGGCCCAACTATTGTGAGCCTTACCCCCGCGACTCATCCCCCAAGGACGTGAATTGGCATAAGTCGCAACTCAGTGACTACCTATCAAAAGATTTGACCCTCACTTTGGCATGAAAACATCGGAGCTATCATGCTCGACCCGAGTCGCTTTTAGCAACTCAAACATGAACCAACTAGGTGTTCAACCCACTCCGTCAGGAGTATTATTTCGCAAATGAGTGCGATGAGTATCAAGTATGCATGACCTGCGAGGAACAGAAAACTCGCATTAAAGGGTCTGCATCGTCTTTGTCTCACCCTGTAATAAATTGAGTGGTTATGAAATAAAGCCGGCACCCTTGACATTCAAGGGTTCGTCGTTTCGCCTCAACTATCATTGAGTCGCTGAGTCTTTTGAATTTCATACATCACCAACCCTGAGGGCTTTTTTACAAAGCACAGCGAGCACAGCTCGCTACCTCAACCCTTGCCAAACGAGTGGCAGTCCTTAAGCTAGAAGCGTCTTGCATTATGCGGCCAAAGTACTGGGGTGTGGCGTCAATCGAGCTTGATTGCCTATCATGGCCGCTCTCGACCCTGAACACACATGTTCCTAGGAAATACTGAGCCGCGCGAGCGTCTACTTAATGGAAGTATCATAAAAGAACCTGCTTATAGGTCACAAAAGTACTGCTTATAGTACACAAATTTTTTACATACTAACGGGCAAGTCACTATTGACGAGTCGCACATACTATTGATGTTTATTTCTGCTTTCGAGTCGCAGGAACAGAAGCCTTCGCGGCTTGTCTCGAGGTTGGAGCAGCAGGTGTCCTTATAGCCAAGGCACCACCAGATGAAGTGGAAGTACCACCAGGTCCTGAGGATGGATCGGAAGCTCGGGATGATTCAGCCCCAGTGGATTTCTCCTTCGTAGCTTTGCTACCATCAGGGTTGAACTTTCCCAGATAAGAGCCCAAGTCTAAATTCTTAACAAGTAATGTGGCGTATCCACGCATACCCTTCCAGATGTCGAAGTATTCACTCATGGAAGCTCAGTACCATCCGCGCGCTTCGCCCGGTCATGAAGAGCAATCTTGCCTACCTCTATTTCTGGATAATATGCCCGGAGTAATGTCAACACATGAGCAGCTCCGGAGCGAGCAGAAGACCCCTTCCAATCAGAGACATAGTGAGGAGCCTTAAATAGCCTGTTCAGCCAAAACTCACATGAATCTGGAGCATCAGTCGCAGGGGAGATTTTTGTCATAACCTCTTTGGTTACTTTAAGAAGGCGCAGGCTAAAATCTTGAAGATATTCCAGTTGATCCTTCAAATTGGAGCGGTACACCGGAGCACCAGGCCCTGCATCAAAAAACAAGATATTATTCAGATCAGCAGCTCATGATGGTCACCCAGATGTAAATGATCAAGAGACAAAGGATTAGGGATGTACCGCGAGTTGCAGAATGGCTGATTTAACAGCAGATCCAAAACCCTCAAAAGCCTTGAGCAGCGAGTTATATTTTTCATCTCGCGCGGCGAGCTCCCTCGCATGGTCTCCTTTCAGCCGATCAAGCAGCTCAGATTTGAGATTCAGCCCCTCTCGCAAGGATTTTATCAATTCATCCTTCTCCATTAGTCGCTGCTTGGAATCTGCTTCGAGTTCTTTAAATTGCTCTTCACAGGAGTCAAGTTGATCTTTGAGTATTTGTATTTCTTGCGCTTGGTTCTTAATGATATCGCTATGATGTCCCAAGGCAGATCGCGTCACTTCAGGTTTATCTAAGGAAATGCCCTTGACTTTCATTGCGTCAGAAGCAGCAAGCGAGGAAAGCTCAAGCTGCGAGTAAACGGAATATAAGCAATTTTGAAAGGTACTTGGGGGCTCAAAGCTTGGAGAAAAGAAAGAATCAACACCCTGCGAACTGACACAAGGTCTTGATCCTTGGGGGCTACAGTATGCGTACCAGGCGACTTGAAGATAATTGCCCAACCAGGTCGCGCAATAAAGCAGCGTGCTTATCTCCAGCATCGATTATGGCATCTGCAATTGATTTGGAACTACTAGCGCTGGGGAGGTCAGCCGCTTCAGAAATAGGAGCTCCAACTTGAAGGGGCATCCCATCAACATTAGGAGTCGCAGATGGCGCTGCGACTGGAACCACGGCAGGAGCCGCATCGGCAATACCCTCTTCTAAAGAAGGCTTCAGATAAGTCGCGCCATCGCTAGTTCCCATGTTCTCGCCAGCAACATCACCTTCACTCGTGGTTGGCTGAGAAAGATCAGTGGAGGAGGTAGACTTTGTATCTCCTCCAACCATGGCCCTGCAAGATATTGATGGTTATAGACCAAAATGGCAGCACAACAGTTATAGAAGGAAAGCAAGTCTTACCCAGAAGCAATACGGACGCTCCTCATCAGGCAACCAGAAGAAGGAGAAGACAAATCTTGCAGGTCTGAGCCTACGGGATAGAAAAAACAACAGTGAATAAACAACCCTTCATAAAGACACATGAATACAAAGAAAAGAATGTCACAAGGAAATACCCGAGCTTGTCGAGGGACAATTCTTCACCGCAGGCTCGGAGGAAAGTACAGCGCTGCCAGGCTTAGCAAGTTTTAAAGATTTGGCAGCTTTGATATCCACAAGCAACGCCAAGGCCTTGCGACGTTTCTCAGGTTGCGAGGGATCTTCTGAGCTCTCAGAGAGAAGACGCTTAGAGGACCTGCGAGGTACTTCAGGAAGCGCCAGGAAAGATGTGCCTGGAGCCGTGGACAAGAGAGCGTTGGCCATTTGTTGCTCCTCTTCAGATGTGCTACCACCAGGCTCGGAAACAGTGCCATGTGCGATCATTTCCTCGCCAGGATTAGCGACTTCTTCTGGCAACTTCACAATGGTTTCTTGGCCTGAGCCGGTCTCCTCTTCGGATGGGAGAGTCCAAAAGTAGGGATCGATCTGAAAGAGAATCAACGTCAGAAATAGTCAACTTTGAAGAAGGAGTCCTGGAGGAAAAAAGTTACAAGAGTAATTATGTAATACCCCAGCATTTAGGAGTTATCAGAGGGCAGAAATAGGAATTTGTGTATCTACATGCATGTATTTAAAAAACCCGAATAATTTTTTCGCAAATTAAAAACCCTGGAGTGATCGGAGTTCATTCATCTTCTTGAAATAGGTTTAGTTCATTTTAGGTGAATGCAAGTAAATTTCGACATGACCTTTAGATAATTTACTTGTTGCGGGAATTTTGAATTCAATTTGAATATTCAAATAAATTGAATTTGTAAAGTAATTCAAATTAAAACAATGTAGTAACAAAAACAATAATTAAGTAAATGAATTTAAAGTTCTTTGAATAATTTAAATCTTTACAACACATATTACAAATTATACAATTCTTGAACGACAAATAAATAACTTTATTGAATAATCACAATATTACATTGTCTTTACAATTATATGACAACAATTTGAATTACACAAATAAGGAAAATTCCAAATATTCCTAAACTAGAAATTCTTGTATCTTCTTCATTTGGTCTCCAACTTTATAATTGATTTCCTGCAAAACAAAAGAAAAACAAAAACAGTAAAGAATACAAAGAGGGGTTAGGGATAATAATACTCTCAGATTAGCAATAAGGTGTCTTGCTAATTACATCATTGAGTGGATTAGGCAACTTAGTGTAGTATCTGTTCTTAATCATCATATATTGCCTCAGAGCAACATCACAGGCCACAAATCCACTTGGCTAGTGAAAAGAATGCAAAACTTGGAGATATTATCAACCAGCCGAAGCTCCAGGTTAACAGAACCTGGGAGCCAAGCAAGCAAGCAGCACAATCACTTCCCACATACCTGTGCAGTCACCAGCACAGTGAACACAAGCCTGGGGAGGATAAGAGCAAGGGGAAGTCGTAGCAAGCAAGGAGCATAGCTCATCTTCACACACACTCAAGCACAGCTCGAGTTCATCTCTGATTTGAACTCAGATCATCACAAATCACTCACACCAAATAAATCCACCATTGGATCCTTGCCAAAAGCAAGAGCAAGATGGGATAGAAGTAGCAAGGATCATTGGAGCAAGGAGGGAAGGCCAGAAGCTAAAGGGGAGCATCTGGAGCTGGAGGAGCAGGCCAGCAAGGAGAGGAGCCAGGAGATTGTGATCAAGCAAATAGCAAATCCACAAGCAGCACACATATCCAACACCACCACACACCAGAAGGTGAAATCCTTTATTCTTTAGCAAGGATTTGCTAGAATAATTAGGAGGGGTGGCTGGATATTTTCCTCAGATAAGCATAGAGCTGCTATGCTAAAATCATCACAGGAAATTAATAATACAAGCAACATCTGTTCTTAATAAATTTGGGCCTCAGCCTATGCATCATAGGCAAGAGCACATAACCAGTACATGTTGCTGGACACAAATCCATTAAGGAAAAGCATCTCAAACACAAATCACATACTAGCCATTTGTTCACCAATAAGAGCACAGGAAAGCATAAAAAGATTTCCAGAGCAAAGTTAACTAGCTAGCTTCTGTGTAACTCAAAAGAGCATCACAGCATGCTTAGCTAAAATTATTTAGCTACAGAAATCTACTTTACATTTGATTTTAACAGAGGCACATCTCTGAACTTAATGGTTCAGAGAAGCACACACATGTTATTTTGCTTTGGGCAAATAACTGAAGATTAGCAAAAGACAGCACAAGCACTTGTCACCACAGCAATATCCATTAACCAAATCATCTCCAACATTTTGCACATGGACACTAGAGGATCATCCAGAGAACACCACAGGAGCCACAAGGCAGCACAACACCTGGCAATGGAAAACCTAAAATCACTACATGCTACACATCACAGAGCAGGGCCATAGGCCAGGAGAAGGAAGGAGAAGAAGTGAGGAGAGGAAAGAAGGCTTACAGCGCCCATGGACACAAGCTCCACGGCGACGGGGCAGTGCCCGTGTGGCCAGAGGAGAAGGGGCCACGGGGACGCATTCTTCACCTACACCACCACGGCGGCACAGAGGGTGCAGCACCGCACCAAGCCACGGCGGAGCAGCTAGGACCGGGAGCACACAACGCCGCGCTGCCACCGGAACCCTAGGTTCGGGTACGGGTCGCGCAGGCCGCGTTAGAAGAGGAGGAGTGAATCGCCGGGGTAGGAATGGAGAGGAAGGTGGGGCGCATCGATTGCGCCACGGCACGGCGGCGGAGATGGCCGGACCTCGCCGGAATGGTGCGACGACGGCGTCGGCGGAAAGAGGAGCCGCGGGGAGAGAGAAGAGCACGAGGTCAGGTGAGAGAGAGGCGAGAGATAGGGTGTGGCTCGGTCGGGTTGACCACCGACCCGAGCCAAGTTTTGGTCTGGTTCAACCAGGGTTGACCAGGGGCAGTTTGGTAAATTCACAATAAAATTAATTAGAAAGTTCTAAAAATTAATTAGTCAATATAACTATAGATGTAATATTTTAAAATAGTTAAAAATAACTAGTATAACTCTAAAGAATCTTAATATATTGTTAAGCAATATTAAGTATTTTATCTTGATTTATAATATATTTAAAATAATATCACCACGTTATAAAAATACAAACAATATACCAAAATGTTAAGAAAAATAAAATATATCTATCTATATCATTTGAATGTGTGATCAATTACAATTAAATCAATCTAAAATTGAAACAACAATTTATTTATTTATTTTTAAAAATATAAAGTTAATTCGAAATGCTATTTTGGATGCATTTCAAATCCATATAAATGGTTTCACATGTCTAACTTCAAATATAAAATATGTTTCAATAATATTATTATGTCTATTTTGAGAATTCTGTTTGTAAACAGGTGTAAGTAATATTCTTTAAGTGTTTTATTAAAATGATATTTTCCATAAGGAAAATAATTATTCAAGAGTAATAAATAATAATAAAATGCTAACAACATACAAAGACATTATGTTATTATTTCATAATATTCCATGTAGTTCTTAATTCATAAGAGTGAGTTCTCTACTTAATAAAATGTGACCACCATTGTTAACAACCTTTAGTAATTGGATTGATTTCATGTTACAAATTATTTGAGTTATTAATCCAAATTAATCATTCCATTCCAATCTATTATTACTTTGTTGTTTTCCAAGTGTTACTATTCACATAATATTACATAATTACTTAACTAAAATAAACACATAAGTAATTACTCCTAATATTTAATAACACCTCATTAATTAAATAAAAGTGAACACACTTAAGTCTTGAAGACATAGAATTCTAAAATAATCAAGTAAATCTTATCTAGTTCCTAAATTCCTAAGTAACCACTAATCTCAACTCATGATGAACGTAAGCACTTATAACATCACCTAAAGGTGATAAAATAACCTAAGCTAAATTTACGATGTTATCGAAGTATCATTTTAAAATGAACCTTACCTAGTTAAGCTTGGGTATGATTGGGGGTATTTTGTGATGCATTTCATTACTATGCATAATAGCATCTTGCCAGAGTTTTCTGTAGTCCTTATCGGGATTACGTTGCCTTTTACAGAACTCGGGGTTTTACCGCAAACCCTAGAACCCCGAAGGGTTTGAACTGCTATTTCTATCCAAGGCAAGTTCACTCTTGCTCATGTCCTACTTGATTATGTTTATCAAAGTAAATGCAAAATACTATGGTTTATCATTGCATGAAAAAGTAAAACCTATTTTGAATGATGTGAATTGCTATATATAAATATTGTTGGCTGGCAGATGGAACCATGGTATGATGTGGTTGGTGGAGGTTCCATTTGCACGGGAAAGTATTACCTAGGACTTAAGAACCAATGCCGTCAGTGTTCTTGCGCCGTAAATGAAGCGTTAACCATGAGACTTGGAATGGACGGGAAAGTCATCTGTGATCTTCTCCCTTTCGCATGTCAACGGGCAGCCAGAGCCGTACGCTGTAGGTCTTGCGGGACTACATGCACATGGGTGGGACCCCTTAATGCCCACGGACTCTGGTGCCTATGATGGTCTGCAAGGGGATGCCTAGGTATCTACCGTGAGGGGTAGAGCCAGGGGTGATTCTGCTATGCATGAATTGGTCTGCAAGAATGCCTAGGTACCTACCGTGAGGGGTAGTGTATCAGGGGTGATTCTGCTATGCATGAATTGGGTGGGCATGCGGGGTTGTTGGAGAAGCACGGTGAATGGCTTGGTTCATCGACTGGGCCCCATACCAAAGAGAGTGTGGACGGGAAAGTACGCCCGGTTGTGCAACAAGGCGTTGATCTCTTATGGGTAAAGTAACGCACCTCTGCAGAGTGTAAAAATGTGACATGTTACTCCCTGTTCCGGGAAGGAACGACGAACGCTGCAGGAAAGGAGGCTCCTCAAAGCCCTAGCACCTGTGAATGGATGACGGGCATAGTTTTCTGAAGATAAAATAAATCTTTTCCTAAAAATGTTTTACAAAGATATGCATGTTCATCCATGACCTTTTGGTATGGATGGTAGCTAGTGCATAAAACACCTTATTCCTGTTATATGAACTTGCTGAGTAACGCTCGTGTTGCTCACCCTTTCCTCCGTTGACCCCCTGCTTAGATTATTGGAGACAACAGAGGAAGGACAGGAATCCATAGCGATGTTGGTGAGATCTTCGGCAAGGAGTCAAATCAACCTGGTGGAGCCTGAAGGAGTCAACCTCTACTATGCCAACTGATGAGTGGCGACAACAGTGTAACGGTGGACACGTCGACAATAATATTTATGGACAAGACGAATATAATTGGATGGAGGGGCACAACTCTAGACACGGAAATTCCAGATGGATAGATTAGGGCTGTGACAACAGCAGTAGTGGACCAGAAGTTAGAGGTAGAGCTGATATTCAGCTTAGTACTACGTCTTGGATCTTTTTGAGAGTTTCATTTGCACGAGACCTACTTCTGTATGTAAAGAAGGTTCTCGAGATTTTGTACTGAATAGTGTTGTAATCCTATAGTGTTACCTTGGACCGACTATGTTTCTGTTGTACTACTCTGAAGGATGTAATATTTACGGAATGGTCCTTCCGTGAGTATTATGTCATCGACTTGTACACTATAACATGCAGTGGTGTGCTGGGTCACTACAGGTGGTATCAGAGCGAACGACCTTAGGATTAAAACCTTTTAGGAGACTTGTAGGTTGGTAAGACTATAGGGAGTTATCATATTTAACTAAACTCTATATTTCTACAACTATGATGGTTATTCATCTGAGAATAATACTGTCATACTTGTATACACATTTCCTTACCCAACTGGAGTAGATATTCTTATTTACTATTCTATAGAAATAACATTCACCTACCTTAATTATTTTCAACTTCGTATGACCAGTTAAGACTGTCTTGTACCAGTTGATACACCAAATAGAGTACATCCAAGTCAGTGTTACCTATATGGTATCATTGATAATCCTATGAAGTAGAACCCTATCATAAGTTGGTGATGAAGAAGACAAAAGATGTTTGATGATAGTGGTAAATCATCGACATTCAACTATGAAAAGTATGCCAATACCCTAATGATGTAGTTCAAGAGGTTTCACCTAAGTATAGTACAAGGTGTTAAGGAAATTAGGAGATGGCATAAACAATGACGGAAGCTACACTACTACTTCTGATGTACCATGAGTAACTACATGAAGGATCTGGATATGTTCACAAATAGATGTTCAAGCCAGACGGAAGATCCAAGCTACATGGAGTTTAGTCCCATAGGAAACAAAGCCTTACCACAACTACTCTTTGAGTACTTTGTCTTAGGATTACTCCGTTGCAAATGGGCAACTGGTGTAAATACTGAGGCAAAAAGTTGTTTTAGCATAGGACTATAAGGTAATATATACCTATCTTGTAGTGTATAGCATCTAAGTCTGGGTACTTGAGATGTTTTTACTCAAAGTACTACTTATTGTACAGGCTTATGTTGCATGGTTGATATAACTGCATTTGCGATTTATTGGATCTTATTGGATTTTTGATTGGCTAGGTTGGTACATAAAGATAGAAATCGATGTACAATGGCATGATTGTTACATTGAGTTCTTTTCTTGATGTTACTGATCTAGAGGTAGATAGGATTCGTGTAAGGGAGAGACGTGTTCTCAAAAGTTTCAAACAACAATGAAAGCTCAGGAAGAGAAGGAAGTCAAGATGATCGAAGTAAAAGAAGCTATACGTGGGGATGGACCACAACTCATATCATATTTGGATTTGGAGGTCTACATCATCAGACATGGAAGGATGGAGAAACTACGTAAGTTCAAGAAGAGTATCATCACAAGATGAAGGAAGGTTAACTAACGATGATGACAGCAAAGCTACATGAGAAACTCTACTGAAGTAGGAGAATTATGAAGTTGGAAGATCTAAATAACAGGACCTGTCATGACAAATCTATGATTTGGACAGTCAAATTTGAAGACTTATACAAGGATACAGATTATTGAGTGAAGGACATCGAGCGGGAAATTGAAAGATGCTGGGTTAAGAAGCCACAGGTGTAGTCATATATAGTTGGGAGTTGTCGTAACTTGACGGAAGAAATGGGTGTTGGAAAATCATAAGGCACAACTGATATAGAAGATAGAAGAAGTTATATAGAACTTGTATGTCTAAAAGAGCCATGAAGTTGAAGGAAGAGGAGTATGAAGCAACAATCCAATACTTAGCAGACAATAACAAAGACAGATATTTCAAGCAAGACAAGATAGTAGTATCATCGAGAACAAGGCGACAAGAGTTCAAAGTTCAGTGTTCCAAAGTACACACATCAGAACTATGGGAGATGAGTTCCTGGATAGTCGAGAGCCCAAGGAGTTAGTTATTTGGAATGTGGCCAACAAAGACATGTGATGTCGAGTTATAGTGAAGTCACCATCTATACGGGGTAGTTGTAGAGAAGGATGGATTGTCATAGGATTGACATCCAAGATCCAAGGACTCAGATGGAGGTTGAACCAATATAAAATTGAAGAGTCACGTCGTCTGATCACCCAAAAGAAAGGAACCAGTCCCAGCAACAGATAGATGAAAGAGTTGTATATCAGACGAATTTGGACTAGATGACCAACAACCCGTTCTAAATTAGAGTTAAGTTATCACCAATTGCAACTAGTTTTGCAATAGTCTTTTCTCAAGACCCTAGGTGAGACAACTGGAATGCTAGTCCGAGTGAATATTCAATGTACCGGGAGATCTTATTGGTTGTTCACAGGGTGGACTTACCAATTGTTCTTCGGGAAGCTATTGGATGTAGGAATGATAACTCTGAACCGGAGAATATCTCGGAAATCACAACCTGGTGATAGTACGGTGTTCTTCGAGAGACCATAAGTATGTAGGTTGGAAGTTTGAGCACAAAGGGCATAGAGAGAGCATCTCTATTCAACAGAAAAGATCTAGTTGTTACTTGAGACTGAATGGACACAACTAGATGAATATCGACTAACAAAAGGTCAGACGAAAGGAAGCGCCCTAGCAAATTCTAAGGGGAAGAGTATGTAATACCCGTAGTTCAGAGAGTAGAAAGGGACTAATATGTGCATTCGCATTGCATGCATCTAAAAATCCGGGAAAATAAAAACTTTTTCAACGAAGTCATAGAGTGTTCAACCACACACTCGAAAGGCTAGTTGAGAATGTCGTTAGTTTGACGAGTAACTAAAAGCTTGAAATTCAACTTGTGAAACTTACATCGAGGTTTCACTGATGTTGGTGGATTAGACTTAGTCATCAACATGAGTGCTACAAACTTCAAAATCTTGTCCTATCTAAATTCTCAAACATTTGGTTACAAGCGAATAATACAAGAAACTATAAACCAAATGATGAGTATGACTTACATCATTAATCGAATAAGTACATATCTTAAAGAAAAGAAAAGGAAGAATATTTGGAAGGAGGATAAAAGACTAAACTAAATCTTAATCTAGATCTACTTATCCTACCAAGATTATCTTATCTTCTTATCTCCCAATCTTCTCAAAATCATTCTACAAGAGAAGGCAACATAAGAAAGGAGGAAGATCAACAAGAAGATTATATAGAAGGATGTCATAGATGTGCATAGAAGCACTATGCTAGTCCATCACTAAGTATTTTGAAACTCCAATATCAAAATATATTCTTATTAACTTCTCTAGTAACAGTGTGATATTCCATTGCAGGTGTTATATAGAAGTAGTTTGGTAACAAGACTAGCTACCTTGTTAACAAATTCTTCTTATATGCATAAGGCAATTGGATGTCATAAAATACACATACATTCTTCTATAACCAACTTAATTAAAGCTTTGCTAGGATTTAACTGGATGGCTTCACCAAGTGATGTTGGATACTAGATATAGAATTTTAATAACTTATCATTTGGATCACCTAAATTCAAGTAGGAAAATATGATAAGATACAACCTTGATCCATACAAGAGAAAGAATAGCGAGGAGGAAATAATAAACCACATTACAACTTAGGCAACATATTCAAGTTTCTAAGTAAGCAGGCTACATGAAGATTTATGGTGTTTCCCCAAGGATATGAGTTCCAAGGAGGTAGTAAAGCCAATTCATAAAGCCCACATAATAATCACCTTATCTAGGTATCACCTGAGTAACTCTCACATTCATACACACGTCATAACTTCGGGACGAAGTTCTTGTTAAGGGGGAAAGACTGTAATACCCCAGCATTTAGGAGTTATCAGAGGGCAGAAATAGGAATTTGTGTATCTACATGCATGTATTAAAAAACCCGAATAATTTTTTCGCAAATTAAAAACCCTGGAGTGATCGGAGTTCATTCATCTTCTTGAAATAGGTTTAGTTCATTTTAGGTGAATGCAAGTAAATTTCGACATGACCTTTAGATAATTTACTTGTTGCGGGAATTTTGAATTCAATTTGAATATTCAAATAAATTGAATTTGTAAAGTAATTCAAATTAAAACAATGTAGTAACAAAAACAATAATTAAGTAAATGAATTTAAAGTTCTTTGAATAATTTAAATCTTTACAACACATATTACAAATTATACAATTCTTGAACGACAAATAAATAACTTTATTGAATAATCACAATATTACATTGTCTTTACAATTATATGACAACAATTTGAATTACACAAATAAGGAAAATTCCAAATATTCCTAAACTAGAAATTCGGTCTCCAACTTTATAATTGATTTCCTGCAAAACAAAAGAAAAACAAAAACAGTAAAGAATACAAAGAGGGGTTAGGGTTAATAATACTCTCAGATTAGCAATAAGGTGTATTGCTAATTACATCATTGAGTGGATTAGGCAACTTAGTGTAGTATCTGTTCTTAATCATCATATATTGCCTCAGAGCAACATCACAGGCCACAAATCCACTTGGCTAGTGAAAAGAATGCAAAACTTGGAGATAATATCAACCAGCCGAAGCTCCAGGTTAACAGAACCTGGGAGCCAAGCAAGCAAGCAGCACAATCACTTCCCACATACATGTGCTGTCACCAGCACAGTGAACACAAGCCTGGGGAGGATAAGAGCAAGGGGAAGTCGTAGCAAGCAAGGAGCATAGCTCATCTTCACACACACTCAAGCACAGCTCGAGTTCATCTCTGATTTGAACTCAGATCATCACAAATCACTCACACCAAATAAATCCACCACTGGATCCTTGCCAAAAGCAAGAGCAAGATGGGATAGAAGCAGCAAGGATCATTGGAGCAAGGAGGGAAGGCCAGAAGCTAAAGGGGAGCATCTGGAGCTGGAGGAGCAGGCCAGCAAGGAGAGGAGCCAGGAGATTGTTGATCAAGCAAATAGCAAATCCACAAGCAGCACACATATCCAACACCACCACACACCGGAAGGTGAAATCCTTTATTCTTTAGCAAGGATTTGCTAGAATAATTAGGAGGGGTGGCTGGATATTTTCCTCAGATAAGCATAGAGCTGCTATGCTAAAATCATCACAGGAAATTAATAATACAAGCAACATCTGTTCTTAATAAATTTGGGCCTCAGCCTATGCATCATAGGCAAGAGCACATAACCAGTACATGTTGCTGGACACAAATCCATTAAGGAAAAGCATCTCAAACACAAATCACATACTAGCCATTTGTTCACCAATAAGAGCACAGGAAAGCATAAAAAGATTTCCAGAGCTAAGTTAACTAGCTAGCTTCTGTGTAACTCAAAAGAGGCATCACAGCATTCTTAGCTAAAATTATTTAGCTACAGAAATCTACTTTACATTTGATTTTAACAGAGGCACATCTCTGAACTTAATGGTTCAGAGAAGCACACACATGTTATTTTGCTTTGGGCAAATAACTGAAGATTAGCAAAAGACAGCACAAGCACTTGTCACCACAGCAATATCCATTAACCAAATCATCTCCAACATTTTGCACATGGACACTAGAGGATCATCCAGAGAACACCACAGGAGCCACAAGGCAGCACAACACCTGGCAATGGAAAACCTAAAATCACTACATGCTACACATCACAGAGCAGGGCCATAGGCCAGGAGAAGGAAGGAGAAGAAGTGAGGAGAGGAAAGAAGGCTTACCAGCGCCCATGGACACAAGCTCCACGGCGACGGGGCAGTGCCCGTGTGGCCAGAGGAGAAGGGGCCACGGGGACGCATTCTTCACCTACACCACCACGGCGGCACAGAGGGTGCAGCACCGCACCAAGCCACGGCGGAGCAGCTAGGACCGGGAGCACGACAACGCTGCGCTGCCACCGGAACCCTAGGTTCGGGTACGGGTCGCGCACGGCCGCGTTAGAAGAGGAGGAGTGAATCGTCGGGGTAGGAATGGAGAGGAAGGTGGGGCGCATCGATTGCGCCACGGCACGGCGGCGGAGATGGACGGACCTCGCCGGAATGGTGCGGCGACGGCGTCGGCGGAAAGAGGAGCCGCGGGGAGAGAGAAGAGCACGAGGTCAGGTGAGAGAGAGGCGAGAGAGAGGGTGTGCCTCGGTCGGGTTGACCACCGACCCGAGCCAAGTTTTGGTCTGGTTCAACCAGGGTTGACCAGGGGCAGTTTGGTAAATTCACAAATAAAATTAATTAGAAAGTTCTAAAAATTAATTAGTCAATATAACTATAGATGTAATATTTTAAAATAGTTAAAAATAACTAGTATAACTCTAAAGAATCTTAATATATTGTTAAGCAATATTAAGTATTTTATCTTGATTTATAATATATTTAAAATAATATCACCACGTTATAAAAATACAAACAATATACCAAAATGATAAGAAAAATAAAATATATCTATCTATATCATTTGAATGTGTGATCAATTACAATTAAATCAATCTAAAATTGAAACAACAATTTATTTATTTATTTTTAAAAATATAAAGTTAATTCGAAATGCTATTTTGGATGCATTTCAAATCCATATAAATGGTTTCACATGTCTAACTTCAAATATAAAATATGTTTCAATAATATTATTATGTCTATTTTGAGAATTTGTTTGTAAACAGGTGTAAGTAATATTCTTTAAGTGTTTTATTAAAATGATATTTTCCATAAGGAAAATAATTATTCAAGAGTAATAAATAATAATAAAATGCTAACAACATACAAAGACATTATGTTATTATTTCATAATATTCCATGTAGTTCTTAATTCATAAGAGTGAGTTCTCTACTTAATAAAATGTGACCACCATTGTTAACAACCTTTAGTAATTGGATTGATTTCATGTTACAAATTATTTGAGTTATTAATCCAAATTAATCATTCCATTCCAATCTATTATTACTTTGTTGTTTTCCAAGTGTTACTATTCACATAATATTACATAATTACTTAACTAAAATAAACACATAAGTAATTACTCCTAATATTTAATAACACCTCATTAATTAAATAAAAGTGAACACACTTAAGTCTTGAAGACATAGAATTCTAAAATAATCAAGTAAATCTTATCTAGTTCCTAAATTCCTAAGTAACCACTAATCTCAACTCATGATGAACGTAAGCACTTATAACATCACCTAAAGGTGATAAAATAACCTAAGCTAAATTTACGATGTTATCGAAGTATCATTTTAAAATGAACCTTACCTAGTTAAGCTTGGGTATGATTGGGGGTATTTTGTGATGCATTTCATTACTATGCATAATAGCATCTTGCCAGAGTTTTCTGTAGTCCTTATCGGGATTACGTTGCCTTTTACAGAACTCGGGGTTTTACCGCAAACCCTAGAACCCCGAAGGGTTTGAACTGCTATTTCTATCCAAGGCAAGTTCACTCCTGCTCATGTCCTACTTGATTATGTTTATCAAAGTAAATGCAAAATACTATGGTTTATCATTGCATGAAAAAGTAAAACCTATTTTCGAATGAATTGCTATATATAAATATTATCACTCTTGCTCATGTGAATTGCTATATATAAATATTGTTGGCTGGCAGATGGAACCATGGTATGATGTGGTTGGTGGAGGTTCCATTTGCATGGGAAAGTATTACCTAGGACTTAAGAACCAATGCCGTCAGTGTTCTTGCGCCGTAAATGAAGCGTTAACCATGAGACTTGGAATGGGACGGGAAAGTCATCTGTGATCTTCTCCCTTTCGCATGTCAACGGGCAGCCAGAGCCGTACGCTGTAGGTCTTGCGGGACTACATGCACATGGGTGGGACCCCTTAATGCCCACGGACTCTGGTGCCTATGATGGTCTGCAAGGGGATGCCTAGGTATCTACCGTGAGGGGTAGAGCCAGGGGTGATTCTGCTATGCATGAATTGGTCTGCAAGAGGATGCCTAGGTACCTACCGTGAGGGGTAGTGTATCAGGGGTGATTCTGCTATGCATGAATTGGGTGGGCATGTGGGGTTGTTGGAGAAGCACGGTGAATGGCTTGGATCATCGACTGGGCCCCATACCAAAGAGAGTGTGGACGGGAAAGTACGCCCGGTTGTGCAACAAGGCGTTGATCTCTTATGGGTAAAGTAACGCACCTCTGCAGAGTGTAAAAATGTGACATGTTACTCCCTGTTCCGGGAAGGAACGACGAACGCTGCAGGAAAGGAGGCTCCTCAAGGCCCTAGCACCTGTGAATGGATGACGGGCATAGTTTTCTGAAGATAAAATAAATCTTTTCCTAAAAATGTTTTACAAAGATATGCATGTTCATCCATGACCTTTTGGTATGGATGGTAGCTAGTGCTTAAAACACCTTATTCCTGTTATATGAACTTGCTGAGTAACGCTCGTGTTGCTCACCTTTCCTCCGTTGACCCCCTGCCTAGATTATTGGAGACAACAGAGGAAGGACAGGAATCCATAGCGATGTTGGTGAGATCTTCGGCAAGGAGTCAAATCAACCTGGTGGAGCCTGAAGGAGTCAACCTCTACTATGCCAACTGATGAGTGGCGACAACAGTGTAACGGTGGACACGTCGACAATAATACTTATGGACAAGACGAATATAATTGGATGGAGGGGCACAACTCTGGACACGGAAATTCCAGATGGATAGATTAGGGTTGTGACAACAGCAGTAGTGGACCAGAAGTTAGAGGTAGAGCTGATATTCAGCTTAGTACTACATCTTGGATCTTTTTGAGAGTTTCATTTGCACGAGACCTACTTCTGTATGTAAAGAAGGTTCTCGAGATTTTGTACTGAATAGTGTTGTAATCCTATAGTGTTACCTTGGACCGACTATATTTCTGTTGTACTACTCTGAAGGATGTAATATTTACGGAATGGTCCTTCCGTGAGTATTATGTCAACGACTTGTACACTACAACATGCAGTGGTGTGCTGGGTCACTACAAATTACCACAAAAGGCTTGTGTTCAGCCCAGAAAGGAGCAAGACCGACGTTATCATACGAGTCAATGTCCTCGTTCGTCACTCGGCGAATGAAGTTTATCCACTCCCCCTTGTCCCAATCTTCCGGGCAAGTGTGATCAACGTCATCAACATGGCAGGTGAAGTCCACCATAAGTCGCAGACGGCGACTCACGGGCTGAATTCGCCATTTAGTCCAGCAAGATATAAGATCCAATCCGGTAAGGCCATGGAGCGTCAACGCCCTCACCTTATCTAAAAGAATCTCGATGGAGGGCAACAAAGAAGGATCGGGCTTGGAAGACAAAGCAGAGGTAGCCTCGAAAGGAAGTGGAGACCAAGGGGGGAGATGAATCTCGCTCTCAGGAGAAGTATCTTTGCAGTAAAAGAAAGTTCTTTGCCAGTCCTTAACTTTTTTGGCAAGGGCTAGCTTTGGGAAAATACTGCCCTTACGGCGTTGGAAAGATATGGCGCCGCATTGGAGGAAAGATGCATCTATAGCTTCTTTTTGACTATTGCAGCTAAAGAGAGCGAGCCAGAAGTCTATTGAAGGAGAGATATCTAAGTAATCTTCGCAAAGGACGTGGAAGTTACTCACTTGCAATATTGAGTTGGGACCGATGTCATGAAGGCGAAGACCCAGCCGCTGCATCAGGGAGCGAAAGAAAAGAGAACGAGGAGGCTTGAATCCGCGCTCGACGTGTTCCGCAAAAATCACCACTTCTCCTGGCTGTGGATCGGGAATTATCTCCTCGACAGCGGCGCGCCATTCGCATTGATCCCTCGGAGGAAGAAGGCCGCGAGCAGCTAAAGACTCCAAAAATACCTCATCAATCCACGAGCCTTCCCAGTTGCAGCTACGGCGAGACATCTCTTTCGATCAAGGGGATTTCCGCCAGAAGATTGCGAGCGCAAGAAGCAGAACCAAAGGCGGCGGAGAAGAGTAGCGGCGGCGTAATTGAAGTAGAACGCCAGGGAGGCCGATGGGCCAACATAAAAAGCCCAGGCGCAGAAGACGCTCAGATTTGAGAACCAACAGGCACGACCAGATGAGTCGCGCCCTTGAGCCGCTAAGAAGGTTATAAGTCGCAAATGGCGATACAAAAATTGGAGTTCAACTGGGACATTCATGTGAGCGGTTCAATGGTTCAATAAGACAAAGAAGCCTTCGTCTGAAGTCCAAGCTGAACTTGGGGGCTAATGTCGGGGGAATACTTTGTAGATTAACCCGCGGCCCATATTTGGTAAAGTGCGACTCAACTTACTCGCACAATAAAGGCCTACATAAAAGCAGGCCCAATATCGCACCGCCACAAGGAGAAAGATCTAGAAGACATATCCTGGAAGACGTGAGGAGGAGTTAGTCTCCAAGTAGGTTCCAGTCGATGTATTCCTTGTGGAGGAAGTTTTCTTTGTAACCTAGCGAGCCTCTATGTATATAAAGAGGACTCGCAGGACTTAGACAGGGTCAAGCTATCAAGCCCTAAAACCCTAGCACTTACGGCGAGTTCCCAGATCGGATCGCCTCCATTGTAACACCACATATATCATATCAATACCAATCTAGGGTAGGCAGGAAGTAGGTCTTTACCTCACATTGAGGGGCCGAACCTGGGTAAATATGTGTTTGTCCTTGTTACCGCGATCCCAAGCTCGGAGACGATTGACTCGCGCAAATCTCACACCTACGAAGTCATCCATGACATCTGACGTGACAAACCCACGACAGACGGCGTCGCGGTGCTCTTCTCCTCCCTGGATTGCTCGCCGGAGTTGGAGATGCGGACGGCCGCGTCGGTTCGAGGATGGACACGATGATCTGGTGCACAAAACAAGAAGGGACCATGTCTATTAGATGCGGACGAGGCAATGATGAAGGATAGAAGGAATAGGGAGGCACAGGGTCGACGGTGCTCACCGGAGTTTGAAGAAAACGGCGGCGGCAATGGCGGACGACGGCGGCAGATTTCGAGCAGCCTGGTGGCGTTAGAACTAGGGTTTTTGAGGGGAAACGGAGAGGGACTCGTGGTGTTTATATGGGGGCCGGAGGGAAGAGATATACGCGTTTAAAACCGTCGAATTCGATCCGGAGTTGGAGATAGATTCGGAGAGGATTTCTT
The DNA here is from genome assembly GCA_947311845.1 of Poa pratensis. NCBI lineage: Eukaryota > Viridiplantae > Streptophyta > Magnoliopsida > Poales > Poaceae > Poa > Poa pratensis. The sequence continues at coordinate 71,180,995 of CAMZMU010000063.1, forward strand.
GGGATGGAGGTTGGAGGTGATGAGTTCATCGCTTGCGCCATGGGTGGGACCCGCATGTCGGTGAGAGAGAGGGGAGAAACAGGGCTGGGCTGCTGATCGCTACGCGCGCGAGAGATAGGTGTTGGGCCGGCTCGGGAGAGAGGTAAAAACATTGTTTTTTTTTCAAAAACCTTTTCTTTTTCATAACTTTGGTTTTAAACCTCCAAATGGGTTCAAACCAATTTTTGTAAAATCTTATAAAATAATATTTAACAAAATAAACTATTTGGTCACACTGTTGAAAAGCATTTCAAAACTATAATTTTAAAATATTGCATAATTGACACTTTATGTCAATTTTAAAATACGGTTTTAAACAAATTAATTGTGGCTTAAATAAAATTAAATAAAATACCTTAATTGTAAACATTTGAAAATAATTTATTTTCCAAATAAGTACAATCAAATCACAACCAAAATTTAGACATAACAAATAAAACCATAATAATCAAAAACAATATATAGGGCATAATTTGCCCTTTTAATATATTTTCTTAAATATGTTTTCAAGTGGAATTATATTTCCAACTTTTGAAATTTTCAAATGCAACCAATGCAAGAAGAAGATGAATGCATGAATGATTTTAAATTTGCAAATAAAATTTTATATAGTTTTCAAAAAGTTTTTGATTTTTCTGAAATTTCAAAATTTTGAAAACTTGGGATGTTACAGACTACCACCCTTAAAAGGAATCTCGTCCCCGAGATTCGGAGAGGCTAGAAGGAAAGATAGGTTTGGGCAACTGGGTTTAGAATATCTCGGTGGGCTACCACCCTTAAAAGAAACTTTTGTGGGCATTCTAAAATTCTCGTCTTCAGTCCCAAATTTCCTCGTATAACATGTAGTAGCTTATTGTTAGGATTTGAGGTCTTGAATACTTGAGTAGAACTTTCCCTCAGGGTAGAGCTGTAGAATAACCGAAGTCCGTTGAACTTTATTTGATACTGAAGGGTCACTCCATGGGTCAATCTGAAGACCAAGATGAGAGGATTTCACAACAACCACATTATCATAACTCACTTGTTGTCATCTGTGGCTTCAACTTCTCAACTTCCAGCTTCCCTTCAACTAACGTAACTCTCCTGGTAGGCAAAAACTTCCATTGCAGGTTACCTCTAAAACTTGCCTAACATAGGGCTATATATATTACCATTCTATGGTCTAGGCTTTTCATCATCGCCTCTCTTGTAGGTATGTCTCTCAAGACTCCTCCTTGATGTGATAAACTTCTCATATCTTCTTGTTAATACTTCAGTTGCACATTTCTGTCCCTTCTTGTTGGTTCAGTTGATGTATCCAAGGATAGACATAGCATGGAGCTAGGATGTGATTGTTCCTTCACACAATGAAGTAACCAAAGTTGGGAAGCATTCCTCTGTTGAATGGCCGGTAGTACCATAGGGAATTGGTCCTCTGATACTTGTTGTCAAAAAGGATAAGTCATCTGGTTTGGTTTAGCATGGATGGGTGGAGATAGGAAGATACTAAGGAAGAATCCTACCCAAACACGGCAAATCAAGGCAATTCATCTTACAAACAACATCTAACAAGCATTCATCACACCAACCATCAGATTCAACAAACCACCTAGTATTTTCATGCCACAAAGGTTGACATGATCAATACACTAACACGATATTTGTTGTTCTAATTAGGTGGTGGTCTCTAGTCTATCTCCTTCTTGAATGCTTCAAGTTCTTCTTCAACTTTCTTCAAAATCTTCTAAGTGTCTGAGCTCTGAATCTGGGTTCTTCAATTGTTTTTCATGCTTGTAGTGCTTCGTGTTCACTCGCATAATTGCATATGAAGTACCAGACTCAGACTTTAAGGACATGGTCATCTAGAATAAGAGAAGGTAATTTCAGAAGGTTCGGCAGTAGATGAGAGTATCAGAAAGATAAAATGAAAAGTTTTTTTTATAGAAAACTGAATAAAAATAGATTTTCAATCCTATGGTCAAAACCTATTTCTATCCAAACCAAGGGTTTCGAACCTACAGACAACACAGTGCTCTGATACCATCTGTAGCAGACCTGCGCTTAAAAATTGGCAAGTCCCTGTGTATAGTGCAAATCCCTGGATCGATTCATTTGCACACACAGTCTAAGATGAATATCATGCAAATGCGTCAAATTTTATTACATCGCATGATCCAGACTTACAATTTTCATTACAAATTGCATAGCTCAAGGCTAGCATTTTACAAAGTTCAGCACAGCGGAATAAAAGTAACAGTGAGTCTCCATCATCTTCATGTGCCACAGGCGAAAACATGTTGGTTGTAGACTCGAAACCTTATACGAAACCTCACTCATCGTCTGAACATCCTGCAACAGGAAAAATGTTGCAACAAGGTGGGTCAGAGCCATATAAAATGGATCTGACAAGTGACACTCTGTGGACACTTAGTGGAAAAACTCTAATAACCTATATGCATATTTGGCTGGTGGAGTTCAAAGGCTATTTTGCAGAAAGCCAATTTTTCCTAACTCTTTGGAAAACTTTTTCTTCTAGTCGAGACAAGTATGGCATGAAAACCATAGTCTCATCTACCCTTGTTCACCCATCAAAATTTTACTTGAGAAGTTGGAATGTTGGGAGCCTCCGTTGACGTCCTTGATCAGCTGCTCAGAATTGTCCGTAACCGGGGACACGGCTAAGTACTTAGTTTTACACTCTTGAGAGGTTGTGCACGTTCACCATTAGACCCAATCAGCCCAAACTATCCTCTACACTCAAGTTGTGCTAAGGAAAAGGAGAAGATTGAGACGAGACTTTTCAGAAGCATTTTCCCCATCCCATACAGGCTTGACCCGTTCCACCTACATCCTTCTACATCTGCTTGTCAAGCCGGGAGGAGTCCACGCAACTTAATCCATCTAGCCAGAGCCCATATGACTAATGGCTGCACGGGAAGCAATCTTCACTTGGAGTTCTTCAGATCCCTTTGTTCCTGGGTGGCCATCCACAAGTGAATATCCCTCAGGTAAAACCCCTGGGAACAACACTCAACTCAAACATCCTCTTATCAAAACCAACTCCACCCAGGTGTTTCATTTTAACTTAGTAGAATTTAGCTTTTCATAAAAACATCTTTTGCATTGCACTTCAATAATCCACTAAGTTAAAATGGGATGCTAGACCATCTAGTAAAGGGGAGCTATTCTAAACAGTTTTAGCATAGCAATCCTACTAAGTCCTACACATGCTTAAGAAAAATATTCTACTCATGCATAGACAAAATACTTAGGAATTTTATGAGGTGTGTCACTTGCCTTGGCAGCAAGGAGAGCAGGAGTAGCAGTTGCAAAAGTCCTCGGGTCCCTCCAAATAGTCTAACACATAAAACAAGCCACAAATAAATATACAAACAATAATAACAATACAATAAAATATGGTATGCATGAAATGCAAAATAAAACACAAGAACAAATTATACTAACTTTTCTGTTTTAATAAAACATGCATGAAGTCAAAATGATTTTTTTTTAATAAAACATCTAAACAAAAATAAATTCCAAAAAGGGAATAAACACTAAATCAAAGCTACTGTTGAACAAAGTACTTAACAAAAATATGGGAGGAGCCTTTCTGGACAGGGGGCAACTAAACAAATCCAATGAAATTGGATTCACTCAAAAAGCTATTTTTAAACTAAAGTTATGTAAAAAAATACTCAAATTTCCCATTTGAAATTTGAATACATCTAAGTTTGACAAAACTTAAAACTAATACCGCAAAAAGATTCTACACGTCGAGAGCTTTTCGGAAACATAAAATTTATAAAATTTGGCCAAACCAATAAAAAGTTCTAATAGATCTAAGATCTAGGGTCTTTTCTGCAAAACTGCCAAATAAAACAAAATTGAGAAAATCATTTTCCACGCTGGCGCTGACGAGGCGTTGATTGCTGACGAGGCTTGACTTGGCGCTGACGAAGCTGTTGACTTGGCTGCTGATGAAGCATCGACGTGGCGGGATCTCATTGGCCCGTACCCCTTCGCGTATGGAAATAAAACATAGCCGTCAGATCTAGATCTGACGGCTTAGATCTAATCAGACCAGCGCGGGCGGTGCTAGGTGAACAGAGTGAGCTCCGATGCGGCGGTTCCATTGCCGGCGGCGAGCGGCACGGCGCATTCCGAGGCGAGGAGAAGGAGAGGGAAGGGGGTTTTCATACCACGAGATGCAGCACGCGGAGGCGATGTTGATGGCGGGGTGGACGGCGTCGCGGTGCTCTTCTCCTCCCTGGATTGCTCGCCGGAGTCGGAGATGCGGACGGCCGCGTCGGTTCGAGGATGGACACGATGATCTGGTGCACGAAACAAGAAGGGACCATGTCTATTAGATGCGAACGAAGCAATGATGAAGGATAGAAGCAATAGGGAGGCACGGGTCGACGGCGCTCACCGGAGTTTGAAGAAAACGGCGACGGCAATGGCGGACGACGGCGGCGGATTTCGAGCAGCCTGGTGGCGTTATAACTAGGGTTTTTGAGGGGAAACGGAGAGGGACTCGTGGTGTTTATATGGGGCCAGAGGGAACAGATATACGAGTTTAAAACCGTCGAATTCGATCCGGAGTTGGAGATAGATTCGGAGAGGATTTCTTGGGCTAGAGGTTGGAGGTGATGAGGTCATCGCTTGCGTCATGGGTGGGACCCGCATGTCGGTGAGAGAGAGGGGAGAAACTGGGCTGGGCTGCTGTTCGCTGCGCGCGCGAGAGATAGGTGTTGGGCCGGCTCGGGAGAGAGGTAAAAACATTGTTTTTTTTTTCAAAAACCTTTTCTTTTTCATAACTTTGGTTTTAAACCTCCAAATGGGTTCAAACCAATTTTTGTAAAATCTTATAAAATAATATTTAACAAAATAAACTATTTGGTCACACTGTTGAAAAGCATTTCAAAACTATAATTTTAAAAGATTAAATAATTGACACTTTATGTCAATTTTAAAATAGGGTTTTAAACAAATTAATTGTGGCTTAAATAAAATAAAATACCATAATTGTAAACATTTGAAAATAATTTATTTTCCAAATAAGTACAATCAAATCACAACCAAAATTTAGACATAACAAATAAAACCATAATAATCAAAAACAATGTATAGGGCATAATTTGCCCTTTTAATATATTTTCTTAAATATGTTTCAAGTGGAATTATATTTCCAACTTTTGAAATTTTCAAATGCAACCAATGCAAGAAGAAGATGAATGCATGAATGATTTTAAATTTGCAAATAAAAATATATATAGTTTTCAAAAAGTTTTTGATTTTTCTGAAATTTCAAAATTTTGAAAACTTGGGATGTTATAGACTACCACCCTTAAAAGGAATCTCGTCCCCGAGATTCGGAGAGGCTAGAAGGAAAGATAGGTTTGGGCAACTGGGTTTAGAATATCTCGGTGGGCTACCACCCTTAAAAGAAACTTTTGTGGGCATTCTAAAATTCTCGTCTTCAGTCCCAAATTTCCTCGTATAACATGTAGTAGCTTCTTGTTAGGATTTGAGGTCTTGAATACTTGAGTAGAACTTTCCCTCAGGGTAGAGCTGTAGAATAACGAGGTCCGAGGTCCCCACCCCTCCTAGTGCCAGAGCGGCAACTAGAGGAGGCGAGGACCCGTCAATTCTTAGATGAAAGCGACAATGAAGATGCAGATGGCGCCGGCGGCGACGGCTAGGGTTAAAACCCTAGGCCGCCGCCTCTTTCTTTCTTTCTTTCTCGTAAAAACTCCCGGACAGAACTTGCGTACACACCCCGATGCTGGCGAGAGACATGGCTGTGGCATATATTGTTTTTGTTGTGATGATCGAATAGACCCTCTCTTGACGCATCATCGCGGTGAAATTGTAGTTAGCAGGTCATATACAGATGGTTCAATGTTAAGGTGTGGTGTATCTTTGCATGTGTGTGTTTTTTAAGGATACGTCCAAGCGGACATATCGGTTTCAAGAAGGAGAGGCCAAGCGGCCGTTTACAACGCGTTTCGGCACATGCGCCGAAAACGTCAATCCACCAAAAGAAAAATAGAAGGGATCACTCGCCAACCCTCCACCTGTCTACGGGTCCTAAGCTACCCCTAAACATCCTCGCTGCCCGCCACAGATCAGCCTCGACTTCTACCATTCTGATGGCGGTCGCTGTCGAAGGAGTGTGACCTTCGAAGACCACTCCATTCCTATGCCTCCACAAGCTCTAGCAGATCAAGTTGATCGCCGTCCACGGGTCCTTCTCGTCGTTACCTCCCGGCGCCTTGGCCGGTAGCCAATCCACTAGACGATCATCATGGTCAGGGACCCAATCCACTTTACCCCACCTGCTCAGGAAGGAGTACCAAACCTCTCTTGAGAGGACCCAACCAAGGAGAAGGTGGTTTATGTCTTCTCCCACTTGGTCGCACAGTGGGCAAGCAGTCGGTCTAGGCAGCCCTCTCCGCCCAAAGCGGTCTGCAGTCCAACATTTGTTCTTCAGCGCTAGCCAGAGGAAGAACTTGCATTTGTTTGGAGCTCGAGAGCTCCAAACCTGCTGCGCCCCAGCCAACCCGATCTTGCCCTCAAAGAGTCCTGCCAGTTCCACCTGAATTCATCCACGACCCCATCTGTCAGGGCGAACCCTGCCACTCTGTCAGCCAAGGACAACAACTCGCGGATCTCTCGCGCGTCCAGGTCACGTGAGACGTCGTCCAACCATCCACCTGCGAGTCCATCTCTGACTCGTCGGGAGCACCGTGCGGCCTTCGGCACTTTCATGAAGAGGTTCGGAGCCAGCTCCTTCACACGCCTCCCGGGCAGCCACCTGTCTGTCCAGAAAAAGGTGGAGGCACCGTCACCCACAACTGAAGTGGTGGCTGCCTCAAACAACTGCTGTACCACGCGGGGGACTTGGATGTTGAACTCACTCCAGGGCTTGGAGTCGTCCGTCCTGCTAAGCCAAAGCCACCTAGCCCTGAGACCGCGGTTCATCTGTCGTAGGTTGGGAATCCCAAGACCTCCCAAGTGCTTGGGCATGCAAACCCTCTCCCACGCCACCAGGCAGTGACCTCCACGGGCGTCCTTGCGCCCAACCCAGAGAAAGCTGCGGATGATCTTCTCGATAGCCACCAGGGTCTTCACAGACAGGTCAAGAGACATCATAGCGAAAATAGATATCGCATAGAGGGTGGTCTTAACAAGCTCAAGACGTCCTCCACGGTTGAGCAGCCCGGCACGCCACCTAGGAAGATGGCTGGCCACACTATCCACCAGATACTGGAGCTGAGGGGCGTCAGCTTCCTAAGGGAGAGCGGTAGCCCCAGGTAACGCAGCGGGAACGGCAGCAGCGGACAGTGTAACTCTCGAGCTACCAACGCCGCCTCGGCCTCTCCACAACGGATCAGATGCGCCGAGCACTTTTCAAGGTTCGCCCTCAGCCCGGACACCAAGCCAAAGTCATCGAGTAGCTGAGCGACAACCCTGAGGTCCCTCTCAAGGGGGCGGAGGAAGGTCACCACGTCATCAGCATAGATCGACGTGCGGTGCCTAAGACCCGTGTCAGCCAGAGGCGACAACAATCCACAGGCTGTAGCCCTCTCAATCAACAGATGCAGGACCTCCATGATCAAAATGAACAGTTGAGGCGAGAGCGGGTCTCCCTGCCTCAATCCACGTCTGTTGAAAATCTTTCCACCAGGATGGCCATTGAGTAGCACCCTAGTGGAAGCTGACGAGAGAAGGGCACATATGGTTGTGAGCAGAAGGTCACCGAACCCCATCTTCCTCAACACCTCCAGAAGGAAGGCCCAACTGACCGTATCAAATGCCTTTGTAATGTCAAGCTTCAGGAGGACGGCTGGAATGTTCGAGCTATGAAGCTTGCGTGCCGTACATTGAACCATCATGAAATTATCATGTAGACACCGTCCACGCACAAAGGCACTCTGGTGCGCCCCCACCAGATGTGGAATGGAGGGGGCCACCCTACAGGCCACCACCTTTGCCACTAGCTTGGCGAACCCATGAATCAAGCTGATAGGGCGGAAATCTCGAACTTCCTCCGCACCCACTTTCTTGGGCAACAAGGTGATCAACGCCTGGTTGACCGAGCTAAATCCACAGGCGTCACGCCGAGACAAGGAGTTGAACGCCTCCATGCCATCCCCTTTGATGATTCCGCAACAAGCCACATAGAATCTATTGGAGAACCCGTCCGGCCCCGGGCATTTGTCAAGCGGCATGCTCCTAATGGCGTTCCACACCTCCTCCTCCGAGAAGGCTGTCTCTAAGTGGGAGAGATCCACAGTGGGCAGCTGCAGGTAGTCTAAGTTGAAGGAGAAAGGCCGGTCCACCTCCGTTCCAAGGAGATCGTCAAAGAAATCATCCACGGCCTCAGCCTTATCCACATGCTCAGTCTTCCTAACTCCATCGACCATGAGGTGGCCAATGAAGTTCTGACGCCGTTTATGGCTTGCATGCATGTGAAAGAACCTCGTACAGGCATCGCCCTCCCGCAGCCATAGAACCCTCGCTCGTTGCCTCGCCATGGAGCGCTCAAGAGATGCCAGCCCAAGCAGTTTCCCTTTTAGGGCCTTCCTAAGCCCCCTCTCTGCCGGTGAGAGGGGTCGGGTCTCCATGGCCACGTCTAGCCTCAGGATTATCTCATTGGCTAGCAGTATCTGCATTTTGATGTTGCCAATGAACTTGCTACTCCACCTTGCCAGGCTCTTGGCCGTGGCTCGAAGCTTTAGATCCAACCTCTTGAAGGGGTGGATCTCCTGTTCCACTGACGACCAAGCCTCCAGAACTATCTCCAGAAAACCCTTCGCCTTCGTCCAGAAAGACTGAAATTGGAATCTACGCCCCATATGCAGATCTGGGGCTAGGCTCAGCACCAAGGGGCAGTGGTCAGAAGGTCCGGAGGAGTTTGCCGAAAGAAAGGCGTCTAGAAAGCGCTCCTCCCAATCCACGGTCGAAAAGACCCTATCCATGTGTGTGTTGGGGAGGGCATTGGGGGGATTGCTCGATGCCATCCCGATATCATTTTTGATTGGTGTTGCTCCACACCTAGGTGACTTGTCCGTCATTACGTTGTTGCTTTTTTCTCTCCAATTAATGGAGCTTTATAAGGATGTCATGTTTAATATGTTTTTGTTATACAATATGAGTGGAGTCATTTATCGTTAGTTATCGACGCACATTTTAGATAAGCATAAAGTCAAGAAAACCACCAGCTAAATGCGATATACATGTTGTTTGAATGTGAGAAACAATAAACCTTGCTATTTCTTACTTGTTATGATTATGCACAATGACATTAATGCATTCTATTTTCTACCCGAGTAAGTTAGTAATTGTGTTTTTGTCCAAACTTTCACGTATGAAACACGGCCAAATATTTTTTATGTGAACCATAAGAAAAATGTGTTCTTTATAAAAATCAACATTTGCCTTGTTGTATTTGCCAAAAAAAGGAAGACTTGCTGTTACTTTTTTTATATAAGGAATACATATTTTTTCTCATATACATATTTCCTATCGCCTTTCCTTTTTTTTTATTGCCCTTTTCTTGCAGGTCTTGCCTTTTGGTTTCGTCCTCGTGGTCCTCCTCCTCTTCTTCCGCTTCCCCTCCCTAATCTCCGACAGTTTCCAATTTCTCATCTCCCAAACCCAAACCCCAACCAAAAGAGTCGCACGCGACTTCGCAAGAGCAGACGAAACCGAGAGACCTCCTCCTCCTTCCCCGCCCCGCTCCAAACCCTAAATACTTCTCCAGATCTCGCCCCCGCCCCGCCCTACCCCGATGTGACGCGGCCCCTAGGGTTTGTGCCGGTGCCGTGTGATTGTTGGGTCCCGGTTCGCTGGGCGATTTCGGACCCCAGGAGTCGGAGCTGGCGGCGCGCGCGCACATGAAGGACCCGGCGCACCGCACCAAGGTGGTGCTCCGGCGGCTGCCGCCGGCGATTGCGCAGCAGGCCGTCGTGGACCAGGTCGACGCGCGCTTCGCTGGGCGGTACGACTGGGCCTGCTTCCGCGCCGGTAATGCCAGGTCAGCGTTTCCTCCCTCTCCCCTGTGCGTGCGTTGGCGCGTCTGTGTGGTTCGGCGCTCGTTAGGTCTGGATTGGGGTCGTGGCTGCTTAACCTAGGAATTTATGGGTAGGCGACTAGCCCTGTCCCATGTTTTTTCACAGGATATCGTGTGCTGGTTAAGCGATTAGTTTATTTATTAGCAATTAGCTTGTCCATATATGTAATTGAGATGCATAGCTTAAACAGGTGCCGTTATCTAGTGCTGTGTATTTTTCCTGTTAATCACGTCTCTTTAGTTTGTCGCTGACCTTTCTGTGGTACTATGGAAGATGAAGGGCTGTATATTTTACATGACATGGGCTATATTTATGAGTGAGTAAAATGTTCATATTCGCTTTCTCTTATGTTTGATACAGGAGCCAGAAGTTTTTATCTTGTTTTCATGTTGTGTGCCTGTGAGATTTGCTTAGAATGTGCTTGTTATAGAACAAGTTCCTTAGCAACCTTAAATTCAAAACTACCTTGAAGCATTCAGCTTCTTACTTACTAGCCTTGTAATGCTTTTTGTCTGATGACTTGCTTAGCAATTTCTTGCTTTAATTTGCTGCCCTCGAGAATTTTTTTCAAAGTATAAGGTTTTCTTAATCATTATACCTAGCAGTGGGAGCTAAACAATAATGGCATTCTTGTCTGTCACCGACTTTTTTTCAATAGGCAATTTGTCTATCCAGCTGACAGAATCGTAGATTTTCTTGTTTCTACCTTAATTTTAAGAGTCCAGAAGATGTTTAAACAATAGAGACATTCTTTTTTGTCACCATCTTTTTTCATACTGGCTAACATTTTTTCTCAATCCAGCCAAAAGAATCATCGGTATTCTCGTCTCTACCTCAACTTCAAGAGCCCAGAAGATGTTGTTGAGTTTGCTGAGTTCTTTAATGGCCATGTATTTGTGAATGAAAAGGGTAAGGTTTTCATTCCTTAGAAATATGCCCTTTTTGTTGGTGCTTTGCGCGCACTTTAGTTCCTACTTCTGTATTAAGTATATCACTACACATGATGTGATATTTGCGACGACTGTATTATTGTGTACAAGATCACAACATTAAATATTGATGCCATTTAGATAGCCATTGAACTTACATGCCCATGATTAGGGATAGCTAGCAAATAAATATTTGGCATATTGCGTTTCCACCCAGTTGAGGCTCTGTTTTCCCTTTAATTTCTGAGCAGCGTAGGGACAATACAGTATGGAGAGACTAGTAAAGTACAATATGAGGCACCGGTTTCAGTGGACAAATGCACTGTAATATCTTTGTTTAGTGCCATTAGAAATTTAGAAGTGCCACCAGTGTTGCTTTAGACTGAGCTTCTCCAAAAATGAAATTAGCCACCACTTTCCTCTTTTATAGCCTGTCCAATAATTTTATTCCTAAATATACCAAGCTAAGCCTTAAGCGTTCATGGGTCTAGACTTGTTCGGTCAGCTATTGGGGGTGGTCAATGAAAGCAAGCGCAACCTATGTTAGATTCTTGGCATGGGGCTATTTAATCCATGTCCTGTTAGCCTGGAATTGTTCAATACCTTTGCCATAAATTTGGAATAGATTTATGTAGTTATTTTTCTCTAACACTTGATTATATATTTGGTTATGCATCAATGTTTCTTTTAATTTGTATGTCATGCATGTCGTCCATGGTTCTCTGCCAGGTGCTCAATTTAAAGCTCTTGTGGAATATGCACCATCACAACAGGTTCCAAAATCAAATATCAAGAAAGATGCTCGTCAAGGAACTATAACGAAAGGTCCTAAATAGACATTTCTTTGTCCAATGCGTACCATACTTCCATGCTTTTCATTTTTCAAACTTAACGGTTTCTGTTATCTGATAATTAGATCCGGAATACTTGGAGTTTCTTGAGCTTATATCAAAGCCTACGGAGCACTTACCAAGTGCTGAAATTCAGCTTGAAAGGAAAGAAGCTGAAAGAGCAGGTAAAACATGTCATTATTTTGATATTTTCTGTTCTTGGTTCATTATTATATGTTTTCAAAGACGCCAAGTATAAAAGAAACTCATGTCTTTACTTGGTTACTATTGCAGCTGCTGGAAAGGAGCCACCTGTTGTGACACCTCTTATGGCGTATATTCGCCAGCAAAGAGCAGCTAAGAGTATGGCTCAGGTACATTAGCTCAATTGATTATGATCTTTGGTTCTATTATTGTTTATCAACTGTCGGGTGTCTACTAACCATCATTTCATACACCACAGAGGTCTGTAAGCAGTAGACTAAGCAGAAAAGTTGCAGGTGTGGTAACTAGTTCTAGTCCTTCTAAAAGGGCCTCTGAAAGGCGCAGGGCCTCCACTTCAGCGGTAATATGCTTGGTTGAGAACTTGCTGAAATTTTCTGTTGTCAATGAAATGGATCGTATACTTTCGTATGTATGTTTTCGGTAGGCTTACAAATCAATCGTGTAACTTTGAAATAGTAACATGTATTGACTACTCTATTCCAAGCTTGGATATGGCAGACATACCATTTTCGTATATTGACCATTTGGATTGTAACATGTGGTAGCAGGTGGGGTCCAAATGACAGCACAGTACTGTGGCATGTTTTTACAGAAGTATGTTTGTGTAGTGTACTCTATGCCTGGACAAGTAGGCATATATTAGTTCCTTACTACATATTTTCATTTTATATTGCAGCAAAAAAATTCCGAAAAGAGTGGTGCTCTCTGTTTGTACTTTGATTTGACATAATGACAAAACAATTTCTTCTGTGTCCTTTCATATTATAGCACCACAACAAATCAGATGCTCTGTTCTTTGGCCTATGGTTATGTTTTCGTTAGCATGTTAATTCTTATGAGTTATGACTACTATCAGACTGTCACTTCGTCCCAATACATAGCTGTGATGCCCTGATGTTTATGAATTGTATGCTCCTATATGTTTTTTATATATTTCAGACGCTTCACAATTGTTTTATTTTGTGGTTATGGTGTGGAGTTCTCGTTCCTTTGCGCCATAGACAAGTATTGTATGCTGTCTTGTTTAGTTGAAGCACACATACACTCGCAATGCTCGCACCTCAGCTCCTTTAAGTGTTGGGCCATTTATTTGTGGTGGTTTGTAGAAAGTATTACATGTTTTCTTGAGGCTCTGTCTTGGTGTCCCATATGCCATAACTCTTCTCTCAGAATGATGACCTGTCAAAACCAAGAAAACAGCAAATGCTACTTTCTGTTTATTATCTGCAATGAATTATGACCTGAAGTTTTTAATTTCTGCTTTTTTGTGATATCTATCAGTATGTTGTGCGAGAAAATGCTAAGGAGAAGCCAACTTACATCTTAGCCTCAAAGAGAGATGATCATACAAGAGAGAAAATTATTGCTGGAACTTCAGGTTGTACTGTATCAAGACATTGTCAATTGCTATTAGCTTGTTATAACTGTTGTCAATATTCAACAGTATTCGGGTGTTGTAGTCTATTACTAAGTGATCTTTCTGATACGATCCTCGGTTAGTGCTGTTAAAATGTTGTATCATCAACTAACAAACGGACAATGGTTCTTTCACTTGAGCCCCATTATCAACTAGAGCTGAATTCGTAACTTGGGAATGGCGCACAATTCAAGTTTGTAAGAACCGAGTAATGGCTGAGTTGGTGTACTGCACCGTGTGGAATGTAGCTAATATGATAAGTTGATAACCTTTACTATTTTGACTAAAATGTATTAGCTGCTAGTTATTGTTCTCGGCAATGGCAAAATAAGTATGCTTTTGAAAAGCACCTTTAATGCAAACAAACATTGTATGTGTTTTCACTTATTCAGTTTGATGGCTGACATATCGATGTGGCAGTAGGCCAAGTGCATGTTTTGTATGTCAATACTTGCAGTCCATTCATGGGAATGCCACTTGTCGTCCCTGCATGGTGTCGTACACTTATATGTTATTTTCGTATTCGACAAATTAGGTTTTGTATTCTCATTTATTTATTCTAAGCATGGAGCTGTATTTCCTTTCCAAGAAGTGTAACTGTCTAAATCTTGTTTTATCCAATTAAAATTTTCTCTCATGTTTTGTGCTGCACTCTTTCCATCCTTATGATGGAATACAAATGTACGGTTCTTCTATGATGTTAATTATTGTAGTTTTGTTTGTCTTGTCTTGTAGATGGTACAAGTGGAGGACCATCTGGGTCTCCCCAGGTCGTTGACGGTAAAAGAGACAAAATTGTCCTTTTGAAAGGAAGAGCAAGGGTTGATTCCAATGTAAGCCTACACGTTCCACAAGGCTTTGTACCATTTAATTAGTATGGGCTGTCATTTTATTTGCTGTTGTCACAGATATCTGATAGCTCAACTCCGCAGCAGTCTGTACCCCCTTTGCGAAATGCTCCCCCATCAAGTTCTAGGCAAGACCAGCGGCATGAGGCCAGTGGCAGAATTATCAAGACTATACTCTCAAACAAGGAAGGACGCCATGGAATAGCATCTCAACATGAGCAAGAAGGTCACATGATAAATGCTGACAAGGATAAGCGCCCACCACGGGTTCCAAACTCGCGTTCCATTGTGAAAGATCAAATTGTTGAAAATGCTGATAAAAGCCACTATGATGACAAGCATAATCATCTGCATGGTTCTGGACCCATTGGTGAGAAGATTGAAAGGCAAGCCAGAAATAGAGATAGGCCTGACCGTGGTGTATGGGCCCCTCGTCGCTATGAAAAGTCTGCAGCAGGAGGTGGTACGCAAGCCTCATCGTCTGAGTTCCCGCTAATGCAGTCACATTCTGAGGATAATTTGTCTCAGCAAGCAGATGGTACAATTCTCAGCTAAACGGCTTTATTATTAGTAATTCCTTATGCTCGAGTAACTGTATTAACCTAGCTGCTTATGTAGTCCATGGAGAGAGAAAGATAGACACAAGGAATCCTGGTGGCCGTGGTGGCCTTGTGGAGAATGGTTTGTATTTTATCTGGTTATAGTTAGTGATTAGCAAACAAGTTGTGCAGAGTTTCCTAGATCAGTTTCTGTATTAAGGCTCATTGTGTATTGTTATTCAGGAAACAGGCAGGCCAACCGCCGTGGTCCGCAACGTGGGCTGAAGGAGATGGAAATCTCTCCTATTGCATCTGATGGAAAACCTGCAAAGAGGGGCCCTGCTAGCTATGGGGCTCATGAGGTGTGATTACTGATTAGTTTATAGTTTCCTACTTGCCTTGGCTGATTCCAGAATCTAATACCATAAATGCTGTGCGCAGAGACAAGTATGGGTTCAAAAGTCAAGTTCAGGATCGTGAATTTGTCCACCAATGGTACGTCTATGTTGGCATAGTTTCTTTAACCTGTATCTGCTCCCATAATTATACGTGTACAGCGATCCTCATGTTTCCAGCAATCCAGCACCATCTGTTGGGTGTTTTTGTCTCTAGGTTTTTATCTGATTTCTTGCTGGAAAACATATGTACCAAGAATAGATTTTGTGCTTTCAGGTGCATGAGATACTGGGGATTTAAAAACACTTTATTCTGAAAATTATGTTACTGTATTTTTTTTGCGATGATGTTACTGTATTTTCTATACATGTACATCGTGAATAAGTATGCACAAGTGTGTGCTAATAAAATAAGAGGGACAAATGACTTGGCAACTATAAATGTGCATTTTGTACATCGTGAATAAGTATGCACAAGTGTGTGCTAATAAAATAAGAGGGACAAATGACATGGCAACTATAAGTGTGCATTTTGTTGTACCGCAGATAGACATTTTTTGCACAAAAATTGCTAACACACTTTTGAACCATATTTCTGTGGTATGTTTTTGAAGCAGTTTTTTTTTGTTCCTACCTGGGAGTACTCTTGTGTGTACCTTTGCATTTGCCTGACAAGTATACACTTATTTATCAACTTTATCTGTCTTGTAGATACTTTCATCAAAACAGATGTTGCAAGTTGTGCAGAAGTTTCTGGATTTTGCAGCTCATTCTGAAGTTCGTGAATGAAATTGTGAGATGGTTCTGTGAAGTGCAATCCGGATTTGCCAATGGAAGTCCCAGCTATAGCTGAAAAGGGAGCTCTTTGATTTGATTCACAGAATCACAAGCAATATTGAAGTAACATAACCCACAAGTAGGAGCTCTCCATCACTTTGGGTGAGATTTGATTTTGGACCCAAGGTTGCTAGTTCTGGAGCGATGGATGAAAATTAGGCTGGCATCAGTTACCTCGAGACAGTGGTCACATATTTCCAAGACCCCTGGAGGCTATACACAAAACCCGACGATACATCAGTGATGGATGTACATATCTCTAGTGAAAGAAGTGGTCTGGTTCTGATTGCTGTTTACAGGTTAGAGGTGCCATGTATCTACAAAGAGATAAGAGTTATCAGACTACCCAGCTTGCTAAATAAAGGCGAACTTTTAGTTAGTTGATTATGAGAACTGCTGTACCAGGGCATTGTCGGTACAACAGAAGTTACCGGTGAGTGCAGAGTGAAATCACACGTTCTTGTTTTATGCCCCGGGTAAATGGAATGTGAGGTTATTTTGGCATGTTGAAGTTGCTGGTGTGTGTTTTGCAGTTATGTCTCACCAGATAACTTTGTTGGGTTGTGTTAAGAATGATATGCATGGTGATGGTGTACAGCATCAAAGGTTGTTGCTGTTTTTATTATCACGACTCTCAACCTCCACCTCAGGGAGAGGCATTCAGCTGCGTTTGTAAACTTAGAAGATAAGAGATGATCATCAATTGCTCATCATCATCATCATCGGCGTAGGAACTGGCTTCCTGTTACATCAAATCATGGATCATCAACTCATGGTCGCTATCCATATTCTGAATAAAAACAATGAAACAACCAAACACCTTAACTAATTTAACTCAAAAATCATGAAGAAACATATCTTGGCAAAGGGTCGAACATCTTGTGTGTGAGGTGGCCTAGGCGAAGTTGCGTCTGAGGTGGCCTAGGCCGAAGTTGCGTGTCTGCCAAGGCGATGAGAGCAGAAGGTTGAAGAAAAACCGTTGACCGGTGTAGGGTGGATGGAGGTCAGATGGCTTGCGGAAGTGGCAACGTCAGTAATGTGACCTACCAATGGTTGGATCCACGTGCGCGTTGTTGCTAGGTAGGGGCCACCAAACTATCGGCGGTTGAAACAGGAGTACGGGACGGTGACGACGACAATCTGGTAGGGGTGGGATAGGAGGTGATGGGTGGAATTTTTGTGTCCAATGCCCCAATATCCCTATCGGGAGGGCTATTGCAAACGCTGATGGAGATGCTCTATTGTCTGAACAAACATAAATCCAAGAGGACACACCTTATAGCACATATAACTCCTCGCCTTACTCCTTTGTCATCCAGGACAGGAGACCCCGAGCCGACTAGATCTTCGGTTAAGCGCTCTCTTCTGGCGTCCTCCCTGACTGCCGCCGCCGCTAGCTGGTGACGAGGTGGCGGTGCCTCCCTAGATCGTATGATTGAGGCAGCTCCATGGTGGGGGGTTTGGCCGCCGGGAGCTACGCTATTGACGAGCTTTAGCAGCAACGCAAGGGCAGGGGACATACTGATAGGGATGAAAACGGAGCGGAATCTTTCCGACTTTTCCGCGGAAAAACGGAAACGGAATGGAAATACGGAAACAGAAACGGAATTTTGCAAAACGGAAACGGAAACTTTTATGCGGAAACGGAAACAGAACAGCAGATTCCGGCGGAATGACCACGAAAACGGAACTTTCCGTTTCCGGTAATACGGAACTTTCCGTTTTTGCTATGCGGTGCTTTCCACATCCAGTAGGGCTAGTAATTCCAGTAGAAACATTTAGGCACATTACATGATATGAATAAAAAAATAAAAGGATCTGAAGCTACCGTGTTTAGGCCATATATACTCGCATATCATGTCCCTCTCGAGTCGTTACCAGTTCGACATTTCAGTGTAGCACTAGTGTTAAGGACAATAGTAGATATTTCTTAATGTTGCCAAAGTTGATAGCATATGCACACTATATTATATAATCATGATAACTCGTTATATTTTATTTCATCTTAGAAAATTGATAATTTTGTTGGTTTCATTGAGTTTTCGTGTATTATTTAAGGGGTTGTTTTGTTCCGGCAAACATCCGTTTTCTGTTCCGTGTCCGCACCGTATTCGGTACATATCTGTTTCCGATAATTTTTGTTTCCGGATTTATTTCCGGGGTTTTTGTATTCGTTTCCGCTTCCGCAAACAAATATGGCACCACTCAGTTCCGTCCGTATCCGATCCGTTTTCATCCCTACATACTGATATGGTCAAATATCGTCCGATTGTGCCTTTCCCGTGACTAGTGGCTGCGTCGACAAGGAAGGCAACACAACAATAGAGTGGTGGTCTTCCTGGGGTTGGTGGATATGCAAGAGAGCCGTGTTGCTCAAGCGGGAGTGCAAGGCGACAAGGTAAGAATTGTTCTAGCAGTAAATATGTATAGTGTTCTATGCATCCGTAAAATTTCGTGGAGAAATGAATTCATGGTGCGTTGTAAATGGGTTTTAAACAGACTATTCTAAACCCTTTCTAGATCATTGTTTTTTATTTCACGAAACATCACATATATCATGAGAGGAGATTTCGTGCTCCCGTGGTCTAATGATCCTGGCACTTTAAATAAATTGAAATAAATATTACAAGTTCAATGTTGTTTTAGAAAAATTCCGAATATAGCCAACTGTGTATTCCACAAACGTGATTTTTTCCAAATTCAAATAATTTTTATTCCGCGCTACAAAAAAATGACAAAGGTGTGGATTGAATATGCATATTTACAAATCTCTAAATTTATCAAATTCGAAAATATTCGATTCAATTTTGTTTTCGAGAATATGCCCTCTGGCTCTTACCGCCATCCGGTCTAGGAGGCGTAAAACACTTTGTGTCCCCTAGTCCTCTCATCGCGCCGCTGCCGAAGGGAAAACTGAAATTCGCAGTCTAGGGTTTGCTCCGCGTCGAATCCGCCGACGTCGGGATGCAGAGGTACGGGCTGCAGCTCCGCAAGAAGCCGGCGGCGTCCTCCTCGTCGCGACCGCCCCCGCCGGCGCGCCCCTGGCGGCATTCGCCGACGACGGCGACGACGACGTCGAGGCAGACATCCTCCGCCAGTCATCCAAGAAGCGCGCTCTCCAGAAGGTAACCAGCCACCCGGACTCCATTTGCTGCGAGTTCTCCTTCGCTGGCTCTCGGCCTAGATAGTTGATTTGTTCTTTGCGGGGTGGTGTGCTCGCGCAGGTGGAGGAGCTTCAGAAGAAGGCGATCGAGGAGGATCCCTCGGTGTTTGCCTACGATGAGGTCTACGATGATAGGAAGGAGAAGGCCGCTCGCCCCAAGATGCAGGCCAAGGTTGTTCGGCAGGTAATTATCCGTCCTCGTCCTGCACAATCATTAATTTAAATTGATTAGATGCGCTTGAGGGCTTTGTCTATGCTTACTATCATGCACTGCAGATTATTATAGTGTTGCCCCAACTTACTTTGAATTTTGTTAGGAGCAATTCCGGATATTGTTATCTTGTTTGATTGGAACAAACATCAGCGTGAGAGATATAAATGTTTGGAACATAACATTTTATACGCTAAAATTGGAGATTATCTAGCTTATATATTTTGAAGCATAATTGAAGGCCAAACTTGGATTGTAAGACTCACAGAAATTGGCCTCTATAGGTGGCTTGTATACCTCTGAGGATTTTAATAGTTCTTCATTATCATAGGGAGGTAGTTGGTTATGTTAAACTAGAAGGGTAAGGCGCGCTTTGCCGCGCCGGGACTATATTTTGTCTTAAAAAATACAATAGCTCAATAAAATGAAAATACCATAAATAACAAGGCTTCATTATTTATGACCGTGTTTTGCTGTTTCATACAAATGAAGGAACCATTTATCTACCAAGAGATTCAGTAAGGAACTACTACTATGAGAAAATCAAGTGTCTTTCCAAAAAATGCCAACATGAGATTGTCAGACTGTAGAGTATTGCCTTGATGGACTCTTATCAAGCTCTGAAACAAAAAAAAATGCTATTTCCTTGAGAACGTTCTTTAAGGAAATCACAATCAGTTGAGAATTAGCAAAATACCTAAGAAATAGATCAACTTGTGCCCAAATATAATAAGCATATCATAACGGCTAATGGCACGAAGGTATGGGGCTGACGTACAAAGCACTCTGCATTATAAGAAAACAAGTCTGGAAGCAAGATGAGTGTATTACCTTCAGTCCTTTACTGAGCAGTTAACCAGCCATAGGAAGCTGCATGAGCTCCAGACCTAAAAAGTAGCCTTACCAGTGCAAACGAAATGAGTACATACCACAATTAGCAGTAGACTATTGGTAAAGGATATCGCCCACACCAGTGCAAACAGAGTGGATAGCACCCTATTAGTTTGAACTGACGTCTAAAATGAGAGCATATAGCAAATGTGGAATCATGCTCGTGGAGAACCACATCTAAAGAAAAGAAAAACATTATCGCAACAGATATAGAAGGGGATGATCAAATCCCTAAACAAAGAAATAAGTACAATAAAAAATTACCTCTCAGCTAATTAAGAGCTTGATACTGACATTGTTCACTACTGGTTGTTATCAGTTAAGACTTGAGCAACGAATTCTTAATAAAAATAAGCTACATTAGAAACATGAATAACTTCCACTGATTCAGATAGATGGTGTATAGAGAGTTAGAGACCATGATCAATCAATGATTTTCCTAGGGTGCACTCCAAGTCTCCAATTGTAAATGCAGATGCATGATAGCCAAATGATATATTTACAGTTAGCAAGGAAACATCAGAATATGCTATGAGGATGCTTTTTCACTTCACCAAATGAAAACCATACAAATCGCAAAGGAATCATGGTTAAAGTGAGTAATTGCCTATGAAGCCTTAACACAATTTTCTATATTCATAGCTCATACGGCATCAGTCGCTGTTAACTGTTAACAATGTGTGTGTGCGCGTCAGTCATGATTCTTTGAACACCCTTTTTTTTAAGAATTGATCACCCTAATTATGCTATTAAACGGCTGCTCCTAGCAATTTTACAGCGAGATAGAAAGACAACGGCGGGTAATTTTAGATTGCAGATTTATCGCGGGTAATTTTAGAGGTTGCACAGGGACGGAGAGGCAAGGCAAGTACTCTTGTTGTACGTACAGCAGCGAGAGGAAATAAAGAGCGTATCGCCAAAAGGCGAAAAGGCTGGAGAGACGAAGCTTTTCGCTTTCTTTCTTACCTCGCCGAACAGAGAAACCAGCTGCTGCAGCGCCAGGATCCTCTCGCCCAGCCGCTCCCTCCCCTCCTCACCTGCCACCGCACAAACACAAAGTTAACTTCTTTTTTTTTACCACAAAGTCAATCCATCACAGGAACTGGAAGCTAATCATGGCCCAAATCAACTGGTCATGGTTGATAAATCAATTAGTGGAAGAAATTCTGACTTTGGGCCTTTTGTTTGAAGCAGCGGCGGCAGGTGCAGCCCTCCTCTGGTCGCTGCCTCTTGATCCCTTCCTCTGAACACGAATCAAAACGACCATCAGTTTATCATTCATCAAATCAGTTACTTAATTATTAATGGAACTTACAGCGAAATCTTGCAAGAAACCAACAAATATATATTCACTTGAAAATTTATCTATCAATCGACATTCCACAATGCAAACTGACGAAGACTGTAAACTGACGAAGACTGTGATCGACATTCAACAAGGAACGATCATCAATGAATTTGCTCTGACAAAGATTGTAAACTGAACGCACCTTGGTGGCCTGCGGTTTGGGGGCCGAGTCGGCGGTGGCCGTGGGCGAGGACGACATGGAGGAGGAGCACTCGGTGGTCGGGCTGGACTTATGCGGGACGGCCAACGGGAGAACAGCGTGACCGCCGGCGCCGGCGCCGGCGCCGTAGTACTGGAACGCCCCGAAGTTGTCCCCGCCGTGCAGGTACTGCTGCCGCTCGGACCGGCCGCTGAAGCTGAGGATGTGGTGGTACGGCCCCGCCGGAGGAGGCAGGTAGGATGCGCAAGTGGGAGAAGCGGCGGGATGAGCACTGGCGCTGGTGGTGGTTGAGAAGGCGGCGGAGGAGAGGTAGGAGGGGGTCGGCGACATGCAGAGGAAGTACTCCGCCATGGCCATGGCCTCCTCCCCGAGACCAAGCGTGTCCATGTACCCGGCTCTGCCTCCTCCTGCCTCCGTCATGATCTCTTCCTTCACCATGATCTTAAACTTGAACTATCGGTAGACTGGAACTGAAGCTAGGGAGAAGAGAGGAAGCATATCTGGCCTGATGTGCGGCCGTACTCCACATCATATATACCTCGTCGTCACATCTGAAAGACCCTATTCACCAAACAAAAATCCCTAAAATTGACACAAGAACATGAACAGAAAAATGAAAGCATATGAAAGAAAAAGAAAATTCCGACAGCAGAAGTCAAACTCACCCGTGGTAGCGGCCGTCTCCATCCTCGTCGGCCTCCTTGCTCCGATTCCAATCCGCCGTGGAGGTGGAGCGGTTTGTGGAGGGTGGGAACAGAGGGCACGGCGTCGCACGGCCGTGCGAGATCGATCGCCGTGGTCCACGGCCGAGAGAAACAACGAAATTGTTCAGGGGTAGAGGCGCTGGCGGACGCGCAGATGGCTAGGGGCGGAGGAGCTTGCCCACGATGGCACTGTCGTGGAGGACATCGGCGCAGACGGATGGCAGGAGGACGGAACAGCCGACGCGGGAGCGGATCACCGGCCGGAGCGGTGGCCAGTGCTGGGGAGCAGGTTGGGTCGGCGGCGCCATGCGCTATGGCAGGAAGAGGTGGCGGTGAGGGAGCAGGAGGGGATCGTGTTGGGAGAGAAGAGGCGACGCGGTCAAAGCGGTGAGGTGGAAGGAAATCGAACCGACGTCGTTAGATGGGGCCACGCGTAGCTTTTTTCTGTCGTGGCGGTGCTGGATTGGAAAACTACGAGAGAAAGGAGACCAGCGCACGCAGAGGAACCGACTCGAAGCTAGTTCGCGAATCGCGAGCGAGGAACGATGCAGCGACACGTGGGATGCTCCATTGCGCTCTATTTCTTGGGAGCTTAGTTATGTTACTGATGTGTAATAGAGACATGTATCCAGAGGCAAGCACATTAATGTAGAAGGTGCTGCGGGTTGCTGCAAAAGCAACACGCCACTACTAATCAAAATCACATGATGGAGCTAAAATGGAAAAATATTGGGATATTCTAATCTTTCGTCTAACTCTTTACTTGTTTTCTGTTTCCATGGTATTGTTTGCAGTCAAAGTACATTGAAGCACTCAAGGAAAAAGCAGAACAACGTAAACGAGAACAGGACATAGTGTATGAGAGGAAGCTTCATAAAGAGAGGAGCAAGGAGGACCACTTGTTTGGTGACAAAGACAAATTTGTAACATCTGCATATAGGAAGAAACTTGAGGAGGAGAAAAAATGGCTAGAGGAAGAAAGACGGCGGCAACTTCAAGAAGAAAGGGATGATGTAAGTTTCGCTCATTTAATCATTATACATGGTTCTTACATGCTACTTATCTTCATGGTTCTTATTTATGTTTTTTAAGTTGCACGTTTTCTTCTACTTTATTCATAAATGATATTGTACGGTATAGCCTTTAGTTAATTCTACCAGAGTTTGATCTTTCAAAGTATGCACGGAAACTTGAAATAGTCTGATGGCTGTGAAGAATTATCATGAAACTTTTAATGTGAATTGTGCCCTTGTGTCTGATCATGCAAGTGTGTAATTTGTGGCAGTATTAACCCATTTGTGTTTTTTGCACAAATATCCCGTTTGTGTTGGTAGAAGAGTTGGAGAATGAATGGGCTTTGGTACAATGGCACCTTACATTTCTGATGTTGTACCATTATATAAATTCACTTGTCATTGTTTATTATTTTTTCCTCATTTCAAAGGGTTGTCTTTCCTCGATCATGCAAAAATGTGATATGATGGCTTGTCTATATGTTTATATCCTAATCAGATCTCTTGCAAAGAAAACATATATCTAATGTTTCGCAATTATCGTGTCTTTTGGCCAACTAATTTGATTTCTTTATCTGTTTTTATGCAGGTTACAAAAAAGAAAGACCTGAGTGATTTTTACTTTGGACTTGCTAAGAATGTTGCTTTCGGTGCACAAACGCATGATGCCACAGAGCCGGCTAAACCTGAAAAGTTGGACAGTAAATTAGATGATATTCAAGCTAGCAAGTCTGATGCCGAAGGATCTGGCCGTTCTCCTAAGCGCATGAGGGAATCCAGTGTGGGATCAGAGAAAGCTCACGAAAGTAGAAGTGTGGAAGAACCTGCAACAACTAGATCGAATGATTCAGCAGCTGCTAAACCTACTGAAAAAGATCCCGCTGTTTCCACGACTGCTTCACAAGCTTCGCAGAATACTCAACCAGCTCCAATCACAGATGAGCACTACAAGAGGAGCAATGATGCACTTGCTGCTGCTAGAGAACGAGCTCTGGCCCGTAAGAGAGCGAAGGAGCAGCAACAAATATGAAGTAAGAGGCAGATAACTCTTACCATGTTATTATAGCGCTTAAGCTTTTTTTCTGGTTAATGCTGTGCAATGACTGTTACATGACAGCTGTTTTCAAAATCTCATAGATTGATCCGCATGATGCTTCAGCTTCTATGGTCCAAATATCTGTATATCGACATGGAAACACATCCGCCATCAGAATGATTATTCTGCTTTGCATAAATAGGAGAGGAGAGGTCAATGAAGCCTATTGTATTTACTGATCATTAGTGTTGCCAACAAAAAGAGAAGCACCTTGACACAGGGAATAGAAGGCTGCACACATTTGTCCTCCTCCATGTATACTATTGTAATCTGCAACCATTTGGTAACTCAAATCAGTAGTTATTTACTGGTGAGTGTTCAATGAGACATTGAGATGATGTATGCCTTTTTTTTTGTAAGGATGATGCATCATGCATGTTAAAATTTTGACTTGCAAGTTCTCATGATCCTTTTTATCGTTGGTTCTTATGTGTCCGTGTCAGCAAGCTGTGTGCTAACCTGGTATGAACAATGTATTTTCGTTGTGTCAGTATCATCATTTTTGGAACGAATTGGTGAAATTTAACTCAATACAGTCATACTAGTTTCTACTCTTTTCTTTTCAAATATAATTGAAATCAAAAGCCTTGCAGTGAGCGTTTGAATTCCGAAACAATGAAATTAGTTTCAGAATCATATTTGGAACGTGATGATTACGAAGAGAACGAGACCCTGCTCGTGCGAGTGGATAGACGTTGCTCTCAGCTGATACAGCGTACTGTCATTGCAGCCGCTAACCACCCCTACAGCGAAAGGCCGGCGAGAGAGGGCTTTGGTTTCACCATCCACTCTTCTCTCCTGTTCGGCTTCTCCGCACGCAAACCCAAAACCCTAGCTAGCGCGAGGGGCGAGCGGCCGGCTCATCCTCGTGACCCAGAGCACACAGCTAGGTTTCCTCTCGCCATGGAGAGCCTCATCCTCGCCTCCTCGTGCTCCGTCTCCCCCCTCCTCTCCGCCGCCCGCCGCCCCTCGCGGCCCCTCGCCGCCGCCGCCGGGCGGAGGGGAGCCAGGAGGACCCCGAGGCTCGTCGTCTCCGCCGCGTCCCGTGGATCTAGGAATGGTGAGGGACCACTGCCTTACACCTATGATATGCCGCCGTCACTGTGCTGTCTTTAGATAAGACCCCCGATGCGCTGTTTGATTGGGTGCGAGCGGCGAAAGCTCAGGCGCTTGAACTCCGAGCTGTAGTTTTCGTGAGATTCTACGGATTTCAATTGGACTCTTCTATCCTTAGTTAGATCCACGACTGAGAATTTGACGTTGTTACATCATACATCCGCAGCAAAGTTCTCGTGTACGTTTTTGTAGTAGTGGCAGATAAGATAACTTGAGATTGAGAATGGTTATCCGTCCCGTGTTTGTGACATACTAGTAGTTGATAAGTAGAGAATGTGCACCTTATCCATTCATATTTCTTATATAGTACTAGCTGTCAAGTATAGTATGCTAGTTGCTTTGGTTTGTCCCATTTTGGTATTCTACTAGCATCTCATTTGTTCTGATTTTGTATATAATAAATTGTTCCCTACATCAGTTTTCGATGGATTGAACATAAAGGGCTTCGCAAGCATGTCGTCTTCAACCAGCAGTCAGAATACATCAACGGGAACTGGTACCCTGCCTCCAGTGCCGCCGCCGTCGTCATTTATGTGAGTCTCTTTCCTTGTTTGTTCCGTCTACCCAGTTCTCAAATTCACCCTCGCATGACGGCGTGTTCCCAAATCTCTGCAGCGGTTCACCAGTTTTCTGGATTGGAATTGGTGTAGCATTTTCTGCGGCATTTTCTGTGGTGTGTAATTCTGCTTCCTGTTATGCTTTAGTTTGTTGCCTTGTATATCTTCTCTTCATAAATTGATCCTTGGTTGTTGATGTATCAGGTCTCTTCATTTTTAAAGGTGAGCTCACAGCTATTCTTTGTTTCTGCACTCCAAACAGAGTATGTATTGTATTCTCAATAATTTGCACCGTGATCCTCAGAATGACCCATTGTGTACCTTTGCATAGTATGGCATGAGCCAGAGAGGTAAATTATTGAGCTATTTTCTGCTGGCACCTGCTCAACCAGTTCACTTTGCTATTTCGGACCTTTGTTTCTAAGCTCTTAGTTGGTTCAAGCATAGTATGTGGTCCTATAAAGGTGGCAATTTATTTAACTTTGACGCCCATCCATTTCTTCTTATGTCACAGATCTTTTAGTTTTATGCTACAATTTTCATAGCTGCTTGTTCGGATATTAAAATAAATATTGCCTGTACATGATCGACGTTAATTTGCCTTCACATTTCCTTTTTGACGTATTGCTAATTTATTTCAGAAAAAAGCAATGGAACAAGTATTCAAGTCAATGATGACGCAGACGCCAGAAAACACATTTGGCGCGAACTCGCCATTCCCATTTTCCATGCCATCGCAGGCAGGCCCCACAGCACCAAGCAGTTACCCGTACTCAGGGCCAAGGAAAAATGCCTCTCAAAAAGGTGCAACTGTTGATGTTTCAGCTACTGATGTGGCAGCAACTGGAACTCTGGAAGCGTCCGATGTGGCCGAAACATCAAAACCGTCAAAGAAATTTGGTATTGACCTTCATATCCAGTTTTTTTCTGCAGCTAAATTTAATGTGGAATGGGCTCTTATATGTGTCAAATTGTCCATAACATGCTGAATTTACCTCGTGATGCATTTATTTTATGCTTATGTGGTCCTTTTTCTTGGCATCTCTTGTAGCACAATATTAGGAAGTAAGCACACACCACCAACGAGCCTGAATATGGTCATAATGGGCTTGACTCTGCTGCTTCTTTTCTTAATGCTTAGCGTCATTTTTGTTCAGATGCTTGTGAACTACATCTAATTGCTGTTTTCATACTGAAATGTTTGCAGCCTTCGTTGATGTTTCTCCGGAAGAATTGCAGCAGAAGGAGCTTCAGTCTTCATTGGAGACAGTAGATGTAAAAAGTGGCAGCACAAAAAGTGAAATTAAGGACGATACCGAGCAAAAAGTAAGTTTATTTCAGAAACTTGGTAATAGGCTTCCTCTACTATTTGTTGTAACTAATACTTGTCTGATCATTCTTAAAGGTTCCTACAAATGGAGCTGCTTTTATGCCGAATGAAGATTCCTCTACTGGGCCAACTGAATCCAGTTAGTAATTGCAAATTTATCTAATTCGCAAATTTAGGATTTGTTTTTTATTCCACATCAGTATATTCTTAAAATCGTGGTGTAGTATTCTGTTTATGTGTTGTTCCCTGCATATACAAATGCACAAAATTGATTCTGATTATACTACATAGGTAAGTCGGGACCTATGCTATCTATTGATACAATTGAGAAAATGATGGAAGATCCAGCTGTGCAGAAGATGGTTTACCCGTATGTCTACAACCAACTTCAACTTTGCATCTTGTGCTCACTGTTTTAAAACGTGTCCCTGTTGGTCGCTAAAGCGCTAGGCACCACACTTCCTGCGACTAGGCGCTAGGCACCAACTGTGTAGTACCTAACGCTTTCTAGAACACTTTGTGCCATGTTTTGCCTTCATATTTGCCATTTGGTTATAAGAGTTCAATAAAGTCCTGCTGGTCATCAGTTAAATGCTGCATATACTGGACAATGAAGTACCAAAATAAATAATACATACGGTTAGCAGATGAAGAATTCAGTACTTAATTTTACTAGTATAGTAGACTTCTGTCTGTAGGCATAACTGGTCGTGCGTAGATTAGTTCCGCATGGATGGAACTCTGTGGCTTAAAATAACTATGTAATTTCCATTAGTATTTCGTTACGTTGTGTCTGGCTTCGTGTGGTGGTGGTCGTACTGGAACTGCCTCTGGTGTAGCGGGCAGCAAGTGGGCCTGTTTCAGTAATTTGAAGTTGTTAATTTTTGGTATATAATAAAATTATTTGCAACGCAAATCTCTTAAGTATTTTTATGCATGCTGATTTCTTCACATGTTGCAGCTACTTGCCTGAGGAGATGAGGAACCCAGATTCATTCAAGTGTATGCTCCTGTGAAATTATTTATACACTTCGTATAACATAAGTTGGATTTGTTAAGGTTTTTTTCTGTTTTCATATGGTAACACATGAGAATTTGTTTTCCAGGGATGCTTCAGAACCCGACGTATCGCCAGCAACTGGAGGATATGCTGTAATACATATTACCGCTTATTATATGCGCATCTGTTTCTGATTTGTCCTATCAAATTGGAAGTCGACCCTGGCCAAAAGTATTCAAAAACTGTAGCACTAATCCATGTCATAGTAAGATATTAGTATTGAACAATGATGCCATGGACTTGTATAAGCTTGTAGGGTCGCACCTTATATATTCCGAGTAATGCCACTGCATGTTTATGTAACTTATGTCAGCCCAGAACTCATGTTACCTACTGTGATGGTCTATTATGCATCTTGCTTTATGTAGTTGAAGTGTACAAATCTATGTACATAAGTGTACGAGTCTATTCTAACTCTCTTCTACTGATGTTTTGTTATTAATAGAAACAACATGGGTGCATCTCCTGATCAGTGGGATAACCGCATGGTTGATCACTTGAAGAACTTCGACCTTAGCAGTCCTGAAGTCAGGCAGCAGTTTGGTGAGTGAATCGACACTTCTAGATTTACTTGGGTCCTCTTTGGAAGTTGGAACGCATGAATTCTGAAGAAAATCTTCGAGTATCTGTGATCCGATGCCTTTTCCATTGTCAAGCTATATGAAAATCTGTTTCACCAACCTATTGGTAACTGCGAAAGACTGGCCTGATAAGGATGGCTCTCGCGTCTGCGACCGCGTGAGCGTGCGGCCGCCGCCGGCCGGATCTCCCAGCTCCGGCCTCCCCTCCGCCCGCCGCGCTTGGATCCGGCAGCCCAGCGCTGCTCTCTCCCCTCGTCCTGCAGGAGTGAAAGCGAGAGGATGTAAGGCTGCAGCCGCGCGCCGTTGCCTCCGTCGTCGACGCCCTGCTTCCGGGCCGCATGCTGCTGCCGCCTCCGGCCGCCCGGCCGCCGGGCTACCCGCCTGCAGCAGTCTTGAGGCCGCGGCCGCGACCTCTCCGCCTGGGGCTCCCGCTGGCGCCATGGCCCCGCCGTCCTCCGCCCCTGCTTCCGCCGCCGCCCTGGCCGCGGCTGCGCTCACCTCCCGCAAGCAAGACCGGCTGTTCGTGGAAGGCTGATGGTGAAGCGCCCGGCCTCCCAGCCCCGTCCGGCTGCATCGACGCTGCTGGCAGAAGTTCCGCCACCTCCGCGTCCGAACAGCGTCGACGGCCAGCGCCCCAGCTTCGTCCTGCGGCATCCGCGGCTACTTCTCCGACGCCTCCTTGCTCGGACTTGGCTCCCCTGTCGAATGAAGGCCTTCGGTTCGACCCTGCCGTGATTATGGAGGGCCTCGGGTCCTTGTTGCTGCCGCCGGCTGCCTCGGGCGGCCTGGTCTCTACGGAGGTGAGCTCCATCGACGACGGCAGTGAAGAGTTGGCTGTGCATACACCGATGGCCTCCACCAAAAGCGATGTTTGCGGCTTGGTTCACGGCAACGTTGGTGTGCGCCATGTCGTGGAGAAGATTGCAGAGCCGTGTGGCGGCCTCTGTGCTGCCGCTACCGCTCTAGATGATGAAGAAGGCTGGGTGCAGGTTGGTCCGGACGGCCGTCCCCGCCGTGCGCCATCGTCTCCGCTTCGGAAAGAAGGCCTCGACCATAGCCTCGCCTTCAAGCGTTGGGCTCGAGGGAGGTGTTTTCGCTGCCTCGAGCGTGGCCACCAGGTCAACAATTGTCATGGGCCCTTCAGATGTATCCGATGTCGTCGTCCTGGTCATCGGGAGCGTTTCTGCCGTGCGCGCTCTCCCGCTGCTCGTTCTCGATCTCCGGATGCTCGTGATCATTCTCCGGACGCTCGAGATCCTTGCCAGCGGAGCCGTTTGTCGTCCGCTGAGCCTCGTCGTCCCTCGTCGCCTCGGAGCTTGGCCGAGGTTGTGTGTCGCTCTTCGTTGTGTCCTGCGGTGAAGCCGTGTTGCAAGTATTCCAATGCCAACGCCTTTTCAGTCTCTATCGTGGAGTCCCAGTTTGCTCTGCTACGCATTGAGGTCCTTCAGAAGGTTGAGCTGCTTTGCTCTGAGGTTCACAATGCTCTTGCCAAGCTTCAGGTTGCGTCGGTTGTGACTATGCCACCTGAGATACAGTTCGGTTCCGTTGGCCAGGGCCCCGAATGCTGCTTTGGAGAATTTTCTCCCCGTGCTCAGGATGCGATGTCATCTGTTCTTAGGACTGTTGTCCTCACCGAGGATGTGGCTCCAGTTGTGGAGATCTTGTCTGAACTGCAGGATCCTTGTGGGGAATCGTCTGTGGTGCTTCCGTGTGAGCTGGGACCATTGGAGCCTTTGGCGGCCGACATGGCGCCATCCCCACCTCCGTCTGAGTCCTGCGAGTTGCCCTCCTCTGTGGATAGTGGAGGTCTGGTTGGTTGTGTCACTCTCTCATCCTTGAGTGACCAGGTTGAGGTTGATGAGGAAGCACCTAATCTTGTGGCGATGAAGTCCGTCCGACCGCCCCTCTTTGATCGTGAAGGTTTTTTGGCACGTATTGACGAGGCGGTCTTTGCGAAAAAACTTGGTGGCTTGCTCACCTGCTTGGAGGCAGCTAGCCCTGGATCTGGCAAGGCGATTGCTTGCCTCATAGCTGAGGAGACTTCTACTGGCAAAATCAAGAAGGTGAAGAAGGCTCTTAGGAGCATAGGCAAGAAGAGTGGCGTCAGTCGAAAGGTGCCCGCGACTGCTTAACGACAGCTGTGTGGTCCTAGGGTAGTTGTCAGTTCGCGGTTGCTTATGTAGAGTGGGGTTGTCACTTTAGGAGTTGCTTGTTTGAGGTGTTGCTCTTTGTGGTTGTGTTGGCCCCTCCCGTGTTGTTGTATTTGTTGTATGGTTTTCGCCCGGTTTCTTCCACTAATAAACCGGGCACCTTCTTCTTAATAAATGGTTGGGGCAAAGCTTTTGCCCCACAGTTCAAAAAAAAAAAAAATCTGTTTCACCTTTCCTACATTTCCTTTATATTATATTGAACATTGTATCGAACGACTGGTGTTCTTTTAATATCCTTATTATTTTCTTGTTCCAAATGCATAGGATAGCTTTGGCACATGCTCCTATTATTTTGGTTCCTTTTACACCCTTACTATTTTCTTGTTGTAAACGCCTATCAGCTTTGACACATGCTCCTATTTTTTGGGTTCTTATTATACTATCACTCTGTCCCACTATATAAGACGTTTTGGCAAACTGTTTTAGCTTGCTAGAACGTCTTGTATTATGGGACGGAGGGAGTACTTGGTAAGTGATGTTAATTGTTGAAAAGGTTGGAATAAAAACTCCATTTTTCCCTGAAGCGGTTTTTCAGTGCTTACCATAAGCCACCTTCCTAAACTTGATTTCGAATTAAGATGAGTAGATCTGAATGTTAAAGCTATTTTATCGTTTGTACAGCGCAAGTTGGCATGACTCCAGAGGAAGTAGTATCAAAAATAATGGCGAACCCAGAAGTTGCTGTTGCATTCCAAAATCCTAAAATTCAAACGGCCATCATGGATGTAAGTTTTTCGTAAGGTTTCATTATTGAGAAATTTTGATTTATGCCACTACAAAGTTCATTTCACTGAAAATTTGCTATTGGCTGTATGTGGGACCTGGACCCACTTGTCACTCTCATAGTCAATGTTTGTTTTTCAAATTGCAAACCTTGCAGTGATCCGCCCAGTTATCCCTAGTTATTTGATTATTCTGACATATCATCTTTTCATGCAGTGCTCACAGAACCCTCTGAACATTGTTAAATACCAAAACGACCAAGAGGTACATTTTAAAATTATTAACTTGTGTCATCTGCTCACATGGTAACTTTATGACCTAACTCACCTGGTTTCTCATTCACTCCCATGTCTCTGATGCTAGGTCATGGATGTTTTTATGAAGATATCACAAATCTTCCCCCAGATTAATGGCTAGTCGATGTACATCACGGAGTTGCAGTTTTTTGGTTTGCCTTGGCCCTGGTCTAAGTGGCTGCAGGACCATCTTTTAACCGGCTGATGAGCAGAATGGTACCCTTCCTGTCATGGAATGTGTTCAGTCATTATGCGCAAAGATGTACTCTTCATGTCAAGATTTTGAGTTGCCAATGTACATCGTATGATCTAGTGTTTTGGTTTGGTTGTAAACCATGCCTAGAATCGTAGTAGTGAGGTAGCAAAATTTGGGATATATATTTACATCACCGCTCCGTAAAACTGTGTAGTTAGTGTTTGGACATTATATGGTTTGTTGTAGGATGTGAAGGTGCGGATGTAGTTTATATCAACTCAATTTTGATACATTGTGGTGCCATGACAATGCATGAACATGTTGCTATGTTCTTCAGCTGTTTTGGTGGATTGTAGCCCGAGTATCATGACCGATAGAATATTCTTTGACTTTTGCGCTTGGATCTATTTTGATTGGATCTATCGGATCTATTTTGATGTTGCCAGCGTTATTTACTCGAATAAAATGTGATGTATCGAACTCAAACGGTGTCTACATGAATCCAAGATTGTCCATGATTGTGCGAGATCATCAGTTGAATCTTTTTATTTTGACATGGACTTACAAATTTTTGTTTCCATTGGTCTCGACCTTCTAAATTTGCAAGGGCCGTTCTCTATTGCTTAATTACTTTGTGATTGGTGCTAGGTATGAGTTATAATATGGGTTTCAACTGGAATTTGATGTGACTGATAATTAACTTAATTCTCATTTGTATGACACCTGTTTTCGAGACTGGAGGAGACAGAACCCTCAGAAATCAGTTGAGGAGGGACCATATAATAGTCTTTGAAGTACGTAGGGTTTTTTTTTCTCTCAAAAAAGGGAGGCCAGCAGCCGCACTGGCTCGATCACGGCGTGACGAGCATCATTTGCATCGTACTCGCTCCCGCAAGCGCAAGCGCAAGTTCACGGTCCCGTTTGAGCATTCCACGACTCGCATGAAACTGTACCCATGGTAAGTGTTGCACTGCCAGCGTTCTTTACTCAAATAAAACGTGATGTATCGAACCCCAAAACGAACGCTATCTACGTGAAGCAAAGACTGTCAGCAAACTTATTTATAAACAATATCTAGCAACAAAAGAAAAAGACTGTCCATGGTTGCGCGAAACCATGGGTCGAACTATTTTTTTTTTCCGTTGGTGTCATCCTCCTAAATTTGCGGGTGCCATTGTTTATTGCTAAGACCTTTTCTGTATTTTTCAGTAGGATTAGTAAAATCATTTGACACCAATGGCTGGTTGTAACTTGAATGACAGCTACTCCGGTCGGGCAACCGGGTCAAGGTCCACGTGCCCACTACCGTCCCATGCATGCGACCTCGGCACTAGACATGTTTCCAATTCTCTTCCTTCTCCGCGCCAACCATTCCCGACCGGGTGGGAGTGCGCTGTTAGATTGATCTCAATTGACCGAGTCCAACGGCTCGATCAACTCCTTGATTAGCGCCCTGATCGGGGGCGCCCGACCCTTAATGGTCGGTGGGCCCCTGTCACCAGCTGCTATAAAGAGAGGTGGGGGTCGGTGGCACCGATTAAGAGGTTCGTCCGTGCCACTCGACTCCACCGACATCCCTACCGATCTAGGGTTAGCGCTGAGCTGATGGGAAGCACCACCGACGCCACTGCCATCACCGCCGCCGTCCACCATGGCCGGCACATCGGGATCGTCAAGCCAAGGAGAAGGTGCTCATCCTCCTCCCCATGCCTCGGTTCTACTGGTAATGATCTAGACTAGTGATCCAACAAAGTTAACAATGGTATCAGAGCGTCTAGTATCTAGATCTTACCCGTGTAGATTGAATCGAAAAGAAAAGCAAAAGAAAGAAAAGGCAAAGGCAAAAGAAATCGCGCCGCCATACGGCCGCGCCGTTCCTCTCCATCCGACGCGCATCGGCAAGCCGAGGCGCCGGAGGAAGAACTCGGGCAAGGGAGGGGGCACCGCGCCTCCGCCACTGCCGAAAGGGTTGACTCCTTCGGGGGCAAAGGGCGTGCCACCCGCCGCCGTCAAGCTAGACCGTCGCACGCCGGCAAGGGGGCCAGCAGGGTGCCGCCACAGCAACCATCGCCGACCACCGCATCAACGGACGCGAGAGGGTGCGTCATCGTGCCTCTCTCTCCTTCGTGCGGGTGGAGGTGGATGAGATAGAAAGCAAGAAAGGAGTAGAGGGCTGGCGACGGCGTCGACCTCGACTCGACGGCCTGCTCAGTGCGACGGCGTCGACCTCGACTCGACGGCCTGTGCGTTGCCGGCCATGAACTTCCTCTCCTTGCGCAGCGCATGCGTTGGTGGGGAGTGGGAGAAAAGAAAGGAAAGGAAGGAAGAAAGCAGCGCCGCGGACCGCCGCCGGCCGTCGCCGGCCGCCGGCCACCGGCGTCCCACGGGCCGCCGCCGGCGCAAGACGGGACAGAGGCGAGAAGAGAGCAGAAAAAGTGATCCGATTTTGCGATGGTCTTTTTTTTGTTCTAGCGAAAGATCCGCATAGCCGTCGGATCGAACGAACGGCCAGGATCGCATGGATCCAAACCCTAGCTCCCTCATGGGCCAGTGGGCCGAAAGTAAAGAGCCGTGGGCCGCGTCCTGTGTTCTGCGTCGCTCGGGCGACAGATAGCGAGCGGCGCTAGCGCCAGCAGGCCGTGGGCCGCCTCTGCGTCGCCCCGGGCGACAGTTAAGAACACGACGCGGAACAAGCCGTGGGCCTCGCGGGCCTCTGGACAGTTTTCTGTTTATTTTTTCACAGAAACAAGTTTTAATTGTTTTGTTCATTTTTTGAGCAAATTTCATCAAAGTTTTTCATATTCAAATTTATCCAACGAAAATTTCGTTTAGGAAACAGAAAAGTAAAAGAAATGCTTATGAAAAGTACAAAGTTCATGAATATTTTATTCATTTTTCCGCTGCAAATAGTTAAAAGAAATTGCTTAAAAGCAATAAAGTGATAATTAAAATTTTAAAGATGTGTTAAAGTGAATAGTAAAGGTAATTATGGTCATGTTATTTTACGACCAACGTTGTTAATAACATAATCATGATTTGTTAAATGTTGAACAGTGCAATGTTTGTGAAATACATATAATATTTCACAGTTTCTGCTGTAAAGTAAAAGGACTCTCCTCTAATTAAATTGGAACCAACGGGAAAATTTAATTAAAGGAGGAAAAAGAGAAATACTTGTTTAACAGATTAATTATGGTATTGTTATTTTCTGACCAACGTTGATGATAGCAGTACTATAATTATATGAGTTCTATAGTCAAAGGGCTAGATCTCTGATAATTTTGCATGAAAGTGATCAATTTTCAGAGAAAAGATAAAAGATCAAGAAATGCTCTTGAACTATAGAAATATGTATATTTCATGTTTCCGCTGAAATAGAGTTGATGATAATGTCATTTTCCAAACAGAGTTCTTTATTGCAATAGAAATATTATCATCATATTGTTTATGAGTTTTATGCATTGATTCTATTTCTGCCCAACGGTGATGTAGAATTAGTGTAGAAAGATGATGTTTCATTCTAATTCTGCCCAACGGTGATTTAGAATATAGAAGAAAGTTTTAAAGATTTAATGTGCATATCTTTAACCAGACCAACGTAGGGTTATTTTTATGCTCATTATTGTTTATTATTATTGAATATTTTCTCAGACAAAGATTCTCATGTTTTCATTCGTGAAAGCAAAAGGATGGGTACTTGTGACCCGAAAGATGACCAAGAAAGGTCATAAAGTGAGAGAGTATGTTCTCTCTAAAGAATGACTGCAAAAGAAAAAGAATTCTTGGATGTTAATCCAAGAATACAAATAGATCATCGAGAGTCTTGTTTGACAAATGTCTTTCATGTACTCCCATGCAGAAAACAAATAAATCATTCAGAGTTTTGTTTAACGAATTTCTTTCATGTACCTATGTGAAGAAATTTTTTAAACGAGCAACATGAATGCTTAATTTGACTAACGTTGGATTAAGCATGTGTATAAAAGAGTATTCAGATTTATTTCTGAATTTGATGATTGAATATGCAGTCTAAAGAGCCAATTGTGGCATCTGTGTCTCTTAATTACCCGCATGACGGGAAAAGATGATAATAATACCCACGTGGTGGAAAAGTCTGGGAAAATACCCGCATGGCGGGAGAAAATTTTGACAAAGGACTTATCCTGTATGACAGGAAGAAGATGTGATGACTCATGTGTTTTATATCGACCGCACACTTTATGTGTCATAGTTACAAAGCACTTAATGAGTCAAAAGAGAATAAAGTTACAAAAGAACCTAAAGATGAGAATGGCATGCAAGTGTGACTTGCAAAAGTACCATTGAGAAAGAACTCTTGTGAGTTTTGAAAAGGAATGAGGAAAAAGTACTCCCATACATTAAAAGACAACTTCATTTTGAATGAAGCAGATAAAAGATAACTTCATTTTGAATAAAGCAGATAATCAAAGTTTCGAAATTGTGGCAAAAAGGTTCTTGCCACATTTCGAGGGGGAGATAGAGAATGTTACAGAATAAACTCCCCTATACTTCAGATAATGTGTGATCTATGATGAATTGTGATCGTCTGGGAGTACGACGGTCATAATAATGATACCCCTAAAGTAAAGAGATAGATTTATTCTGGATCTTTTACAGCTCCGAAAGGAGACTAAGGACGGTACTCAAAGTGCCATAAAGAAGACAGATTGACAGGTTAACAGAATAAACCCAAATAAAAAGGATTAAGGATACACCATTTTGGAGAAAATGGAGTAATCTGGGGGAGCATGGTATGAACATACCTAAGGCTCGAATAGATTTTATCTGGGGGAGCTTGTTGCTTTATAATAGAGATGAACAAGTAAACATGGATCTTGTGATTTAGGTCCTTGTAAGAGCTATTGCCTTTTGGCGATAGAAGACTACAGAATTAATTGCCTCTAGGCAATGACAGAGCAACAACATCCCCATATGAGAAAAACAGATGACTATAAAGTCTATATCAGAGAAATTTAAATGAAGGTTGATCCCACCTCATTTACAGAAATTATAAGCAGCGCTCAATCGATTTTGACAAGTGTCTACTTGTCTTAATGATTAGAGACTATGTGAATCCCGACGATGTTTGGGACTCATAAGTAATTTCCAATGGAGCCAAAACAGTAGGCTATAAAGGGTCTACAACGCCAATGTGACTCCAAAGGAAATATGTAAAAAGCGATTTTAAATCGAAAGATTTGCGCTAAGAGAATAAACAGATTATAATGAGTGATAATGGCACATAATGATCTGAGTTACATCAGATGAAAGTAAAGAACACAAGGGATCTTACGGACTAGAGCAAGTCTCTAGAATCAGAAGTTATTTTGGGTTAAAGAGAATGAGAGGACAATCGCTTTTCTACAAACTTATAGAATGGGAAATTCATTCCCTAATCCTGTGTATGTGGATGATATCCTACTTGCTAGTGGTGATGTCAATCTACTACCGGCAGAGAAAAGAAGTTCTTGTCCTCAAAAGAGTATTCTCGGTAGAGTGTCTGTCGTTAAAAGTATCGAGATTTACTAAGAAAAGAAGAAAAGGGGTATTAGAAATATCGCATGGACATGCTGAGAAGAAGTCTCTAAAGCATGCATGTCGAGAAAACCTACGCCTGTTCTTATTGTCAAGGGTAATGGAATTGGAACTTTAGTGTTCCAAGAGATAACATAGAACGGATCAAATGGATATGGTACCATATGCTTCAGCTGTTGGAAACTCAATATTACCCTGACAATTCACGTATCCGTGTTGTTTTGGCAATGTCCAATCCAGATATAGATCACTGGAATGGAATCAAAGATATCGGCCTCATGCTAAAAGAAACAGAGTGCTCTCAAAAGGTTGTGAGTACAAAGATAGATCTATAAATGTGCTCTCAAAAGGTTGTGAGCACAAAGAAAGAATTTGTGAAATGTATAGCGAAATCCACAATTGTCGCTAAATTTCACATTTGGAGTTTTTGTGTGGAAAAGCTCCAGAGAATGAAATGATTGACATCAGTGTGATGTAAAGACATGTTATAGCATGATATAAGGCCGAGGGATAGGCAAAATGGTTAAGGAAACCTGTACCCGGAATTGATAATGGTTGACAACAGCAATAACCATTAAGTAATTCACTCCTAAGACAACGAGTCAAGTGTGGTGCCAAACACATTGACACAGAGTTATACGTTGTAAAGGAGAAAGTCCGGAATTATGTTGAAATGCTTGGAGCATAAGAGGAACATATAAAAGAAACACACAAGTGTTCGCAGATCTGCTAATTAAAGGCTTACCGCCCAGTGTGTTTTGGAGAACACATAGTCGACATGGGTTTTATGGTATAGTCTATATGATTTCCGGACAATAAAGAGGCCCAAAAGATTAAAGAATCTATTTCAAAACAGAGACGTATATTGTAGCTGTCTGATTCTATCGGCAATGAGCTGTGACGATGAAACATGCTCTATGTACTGATCGTGATGAAACAAGTAAAGTATAAAGTATAAAGTTAAAAGTAAAAGTGAGATCAAGGGGGAGAATGTTAGATTGATCTCAATTGACCGAGTCCAACGGCTCGATCAACTCCTTGATTAGCGCCCTGATCGGGGGCGCCCGACCCTTAATGGTCGGTGGGCCCCTGTCACCAGCTGCTATAAAGAGAGGTGGGGGTCGGTGGCACCGATTAAGAGGTTCGTCCGTGCCACTCGACTCCACCGACATCCCTACCGATCTAGGGTTAGCGCTGAGCTGATGGGAAGCACCACCGACGCCACTGCCATCACCGCCGCCGTCCACCATGGCCGGCACATCGGGATCGTCAAGCCAAGGAGAAGGTGCTCATCCTCCTCCCCATGCCTCGGTTCTACTGGTAATGATCTAGACTAGTGATCCAACAAAGTTAACATGCGCTTCACCCAAGCCTGGTCTCAGGACTCACTCACGAAACCAAAGAACGCACGCACGAGGTCCACGGATGTTTTGCTTACTCCCCAAACACAGCTACTTCGAATACTATTTTTTTTTAAAACAAGGCAATGAGGCATTGAGCAATCACCACAAGTCGGCATTACTCTGTGTGTGTACTATATATATGATAAAATGGTTTAAACATAAGTTATAAAAATTCAAAAAAAAACATAAGTTATGACTTGGGAATGAACACGTTTTCGAAGGAGGCTTTATTTCTTGAAAGGGCGTTACAAATTTCAGTGTGGTCAATTACCTAGTAGAATTAATCACGAAACCAACGTAATGCTTTTCCTATTTCATCCTCCGTTTGTTCAACGCAAAAGTGAGTGGTAATGATTATTCCTAGGAAAAAAGGGAGTGGAAGGTTGACGTCTAGCTGCTTCGTCACATTCGCAGCCGAGAGACCTATTAGAACGTTGTATGGTTTCTAAAACCTACATAAAGTAAGTATGAACTCGTCCGGAATACAAAAGTTTGGGTTTGACTATTGCTAGAGCTGTCTGCAAATATATTTTGTAGGCCCCTGAGAAAACAATCCGACGACGGCTACTTTATTGTAGACGCGATGAATTTGTCAACGCGCAACAGATTAGGAAATGTGGTCAGCGGGATTCAACTTTCCACTGCAAGATTGGCATCAAGTTGCCTGAAGAAATCTTCGCTCCCGCACTGACATTGGTAAGCAAAAGGTAATCGAAATGTGCAAAAGTTCAGGCCTGTACTATTTTGAAAGCTGGATGTGGGGGCTATTTTCGTCTGTTTTCACATGTACTGGTGTACACGGGTTAAAAGCCACCGAGAAAAATCTGGAATTCCACGAATTCACAAAAAATGCTTACCAGTGTGAAATACATATGTGCAAAGCTAAGAGTTTAGGTGGGATTTCTTTTTCCCAGAGAAGCTCTGAACTTTTTCCTTAAAATGAGCAGGTAAAACTGGTTTCGGTCCAGACGTGCGGATTGATCTACCACCACTTGGTCTACTTGCATACAAAAAATTAAACAGGAAAGGTCGACGCAGGAAAGGTGCACCACGCAGCATTTCGTGTTCATATTATTGCACACGCTACTCCTCACTCTTCGCGCAAGCACCTGGGGTTAAACAGACAGCAGTACAATATCAGATCTCCTGCACCAACCCGACTATTCACTCATGCCAACATTATAAACACTGCGCCGGTTAGGAAAACAAAGGAGGGAAGATGCACCAAGATCCTTAAGAAAGAAGAGAAACTGATACATGGAATTAGGAGAAGATAAGGATCATTACCAGTTGCAGTCAAATCCAGTTGCAATTCTAGTAACAGTTACAGGTACGTGGTGCCGTGGCCAGTAATAAGATCTCAACACAACTCAAAGAGATATTAGAACGAGTGGCTGCACAAACTGGCGTAGACTTGTGTTCTACTTCTACCACGAGTCTACTGCGCGTAGAAAGATGTATCCATGGGAAGTCTGTTCGCAGGAACGTCTCCAAGAGGATGGAAAGAGGCAGCATAGTCGTTTTCATCTACTGCATCTTGGACGTCGTCGCCGGAACGGGCACCGGAGACCGGCCGGCCTTCGTTTCCAGTTCTTTGGTCAGAGCCTACGTGCGAGTACGTACGTTGATGGTCAGCGCGGGAGTCCAGATGCCTGATACCGCGTACTGAAGCTGTCTTATAGCATCTTCGTGTTCTTCTCACGTCGTCTCGCTTTCTCGAAAACAACCGGTCTAATCTGTTTTATGCGCCGAGGGAGACGACTCGGACGAGCACAATGAACACATCATTTTCTCCCACTCCACAGGATATCAGACGGAATCTTGGACTCTGGGCATTGCCGGAGCCACACTACAAACGCCACACGTGGAGAATTACATGGGATTGTTGTTTCACACGGTAGGGGGGATAGATCATGAGATGATTATCTTCCTTATTTCATTCAGTAATCACATGAGTGCAACAGTCAACAGTGGCCATGAGACAGTGGCGGAGCTAGGATTGGCACTCAGCGATGTCAAAAGCCCAAAATCAAAGGCATGCGTTAGTAGTGTGGTCATTAACTAATACTTAAGGGGTCAAAAGTGTGCACGCATAACTAGCACTTATGGTGCTTACCAAAATTTTGTGTTGTCAATTGACCACATAATCAACATGCAGCTCCGCCATGACGGCATGACCATGTTCTTATGCATTCATGACGCATCCAGCGAAAACTAGTATATTGGAGTAGTAGTCTAGAGGTGGTGGTCAAATTGATCATTAAAGCCGCGATGATCATGAGATGGAAAATGACAGAAATTCTTTTTTTTTTGGTTCTAGAATACCAGCAAAGAGCATGGCCTGTTAGAACAAGTGAAACCGGTAATTACAACATAGGCATGTGTGGATCTATCCTAAAATTTATTTCATCAAATCACTAACATATGTGGATATATTATGAGATTGAAAAAAGCTGATAGTACGCTGTCCATCTTTTTTTCGAAACAAGGAAAATATTTGCCATTTAATAATTGATAAAGAAGAATATAATTGACTAGTTTATAAAGAAACTTCCCGAAAACAGATACACCACGACGTCGTGACTCATGCACCGGCCTTGAGGCTGCATATCACTCGAGCGGACGACACTTCCGCCTAAGTGTGAAGAGACGACACTCAACAACTCGAAAGATTCCGGAGCACCCCTCCGGCTTTCAAAACCTCTACAACACACGCACCGGTCCCAGGACCACGCCCCAGCAGGGCGGGCGGCTCTGCTGCCCAAGTGACTAAAGTCGACACCGATCAACACAACGATGGATTCTCCGATGTCTGCATCGGCCCTGAGTCCGAGCACCTGGTTAGCCGAAAGTGAAGCGACAATGACGCCGCCGAAGTCCGCTCTGCCGAGGCCAAAACTTAGGTTTTTACCTGGAGAGCTCGATACTCAAACAATGAGGAGGTGAAGGGGCTACTCAACGATACCTCCAAGGTGGGGAGCGACGTCCAAGAACACTGTCATCGCGGGAAATGACCAAGGTTTTGCTAGGATTTCACACAAAACTCACAAAACCCCTAGTTATCGAACCATTTCCATCAGGTCACAGAGAACATGCATGCCTTGCGTCTCGGCGCCACCGAACTCCACCACCATCCGTGGCAAACCATCACAACACCTCACATCGGGGAGCTCTGCAGCATGCCCATTGTCCCGGACATACTCGACCGAGAACATCGTTGCAGCCCACATACAGCTTTGTGCACATATACGGGCTAAACACATCAGATCCTCATCAGCGCCACCGGGATACCAGGCTGACAAGTCGCCGTTGCAAGTTGTCGACCCAAGCGTCACCCAGCTTCCCAACGCTGACGAGGCGTCCACTGTTATCCCTGTCGAAACAACCATAATAGATCTGGGTCCTGAATGACCGAGACGCCGCTGTCGTCACAGAGTTGCAACCACCGCCGCCGAGCCGCCTCCACCGCGCCCTCACTTCCACACACCCTGCAAAATGACGCCGCACGAGCCTCTGAGAGAACCCTCGATGTTATTGCAAAATCATAAATAGGAATAAAGGAGAGAGATTCTCCACACAAACGAACGTCTCGTCATATTCGAACTGACTTAGGGTGGGCCAGGGACCCGCCTATCCTCTACCAAGAAGGAGTCACAAAACTTCTGTTAGGTTCTTTTCTTTCTTAGATTCCGTCTGTCTAAACAAAACGGAGTCTAGTTCTCACACAATAGAAAATAATAATCGCGCCACACGCCGCGAGATCCTCCACTGCGGGTTCCCTAGCTCTTGAGCGAACCCTGGTTGTTGCAGAGAAGAAGACCTCATCGTCGCGGCTCCACACATGATTTGTCTCTAGGCAACCAGCGACGGCAAGATGAGGCAGCGGGGAAGAGGTGCCATTGGTCGAGTGTGGCCACCGCCGCCCATGTCATCCTTGGGAGGGAGTGATGCGAGGGAGTTGAACTACTATATCACTAAATCAGTTACACATATGGTACGTTACTCATCGACCA
This sequence comes from Poa pratensis, assembly GCA_947311845.1. Taxonomy (NCBI): domain Eukaryota; kingdom Viridiplantae; phylum Streptophyta; class Magnoliopsida; order Poales; family Poaceae; genus Poa; species Poa pratensis. The sequence continues at coordinate 71,224,742 of CAMZMU010000063.1, forward strand.
AACACAAAATAAAGGAGCCACAAGCAACCCAAATTCTAACCTATTATTATTATTATTATTATTATTATTATTATTATTATTATTATTATTATTATTATTATTATTATTTATGGTTTGAATGGTACTCTGTTCATCAAAGCATGAAAAGAAAAATAGTAAAAAAAACTGAAAAGAAAAGGGAGAAATGAAAGGGACGCCAACCTTTAAACCTCCTCATTCCCTCGCTCCCGGTTTTCTCTTCCCTTCGTCCCCTCACCGCCGCCACGCCACAATGGTCTACACAATCTCCTCCCCTTCTCCTCCGCCAACCTCCCGCCAACCCAATGTCTCCCAATTTCTCTCGCTCACCTCTAACCCTGCTCGCGCTCCTCCTCTGCCTCGCATCACGAGCCGGCGCCTCCTCCTCCTTCCCCCTCCCCACCATCGCCATCGCCGCCGTCGGCACCAACACCACCTCCCCGGACCACCTCGCCTGCGGCCTCGTATCAAACGGTACGGGCTACCAGCTCTCCTGCGCCAGCGTTTCCAACCGCTCCGCTAGCCCCCGCAAGTACGACGGCACTACCACGCCGTTCTCGGCCATCGTCGCCGGCGATGGATACCTCTGCTCCGTAGGACCTACTTCGTCGCCACCGGTGTCCATGCGCTGGTGGGATTTGAATGCTAGCGAGGAGGAGCTGTGGAAGAGGGTGTACAGGGGAGCGGCGCTGTCCGCGGTGGCGGGCGGCGGGGAGTATGTGTGCGGCCTCGAGGATAACAAGATCAAGTGCTGGAGGTGGGCATGGGGAGCCGTGCCGAAAGATGTGGGTTTCTCGGCGATTGCGCAGGCGGCGGGTTCGTCTGCGGGCTGGTCGTCGGGACAGGGAAGGTGAAGTGCTACGGAGATGGGGATGCGGTGGGGCGGGAGCCGAGGGGCAGGTACATGTTGCTCGCCGCCGGTGAGAGGCACGCCTGCGCGGTGGATGACGGTGGGATGCTGGGGTGCTGGGGAGAGGCGGCGGCCCTCGCGTCCGCGGCGCCGCCGAGGATGAGTCGCGCGGTGTCGACGGTGGCGGTGGGCGACGCGCTCACGTGCGTGCTGTGGGGCAACTGGAAGGTCTCTTGCTGGCCAGAGGAGGTGCCGCCGGAGCTGGCGCGGGAGCAGTTCGTGGCGCTGGAGGCGAAGGGAAAGGTGGTGTGCGGGGTGCTCATGTCCGACTACGCGCTGGTGTGCTGGGGCCGAGGCGTCGCGGCCGGGGTGAGCAAGGTGTTCGACAAGGTCCTGCCGGGTCCGTGCGCGCCGTCGAACTCGTGCCCCTGCGGCGTCTGGTCGGGCTCCGCTCCGCTTTGCGGCGGCGGCGGCGCGGCCATCTGCTACCCCTGCGGCTACACTCCTCCCCTGATGGCGCAGGCGCCTACGTCCAACTCGTCGGCGTCGACGACTCACACGAGGAAGAGGCGGCGGCCGAGCGATCTCGTGATCGCAATGATCAGCGCTGGAATCGGTTCAGGACTCGTGGCCCTCTTCGCCGCGCTCTTGGTCGCTTACTGCCTGCGCCGGCGCAGCCGTAGCCGCAGCAGCAGCACCCATGACTCCGGGCGCATCCATGCCGAGCCGATGACAGCCCCGGTGCCGCGCGTGCCGCGTCGGCTCAGCGTGCTGCTCTCCAAGGGCCCGAACACGACGGTTGAACAGTTCCCTCTGGCGGCGCTCCGGGCGGCCACGGACGTCTTTTCGCCAACTCACCGCATCGGCTCTGGCAGCTTCGGCGCCGTCTATCGCGCGTCCCTCCCCGACGGCCGCGAGGTCGCCATCAAGCGCGCGGAGCGGCGCGACTCCGGCGCCTCATCCTCCGCCGCCGCCGCGGCAGCGCGTCGTGTCAACCACGAGTCGGCCTTTATCTCCGAGCTCTCGCTCCTCTCCCGCCTGAACCACAAGAACTTGGTACGCCTCCTTGGATTCTGTACCGACGGCGGCGAGCACATCCTCGTGTACGAGTTCATGCCAAACGGCACCCTCCACGACCACCTCCACAAGCGCCCCGCCCCGCTCTCCCCGCCGCTCGCCTCCTGGCCGTCCCGCCTCCGGCTCGCCCTCGGCGCCGCGCGCGGCATCGAGTACCTGCACACCTATGCCGTGCCGCCCATCATCCACCGCGACATCAAGTCCTCCAACATCCTCCTCGACGCATCCTGGTCCGCCAAGGTCTCCGACTTCGGTCTCTCGCTGCTCAAGAACCTGGGCACCGACGTCGACAATGCTGCCGGCGGCGACTACGAGCCGTGCGTCACGGCCGGGACGGTGGGGTACATGGACCCGGAGTACTACCGGCTGCAGCACCTGACGGATAAGAGCGACGTGTACAGCTTCGGGGTGCTGCTGCTCGAGCTGCTGTCCGGGTGCAAGGTGATCCAGCGGTACGAGGGGAGCGGCTCGCCCAAGAACGTGGTCGAAATGGCCGTGCCGTACATCGAGGCGGACCGCGTGCACCGGGTGCTCGACATCCGGCTGCCGCTGCCGACGCCGGGGGAGATGGAGGCCGTCGCCTACGTCGGGTACCTGGCCGCGGATTGCGTCCGGCTGCACGGACACGATCGGCCATCCATGAGCGAGGTTGTCGGAGTGCTCGAGCGGTCCGTGGCGGCATGCGAGGAGCATGAGGACGGAGGCGAGGCAGCGTTGTCGCGATCGTGCACCGACGGGTCGACGACGATGTGACGCAGGTGACAAGCGAAGGCATGCCATGCCATTCAGCCATTGCATGTTTGTCCTCCCTTCCGGCAAGAACACGATCGGGAGAGTTTCTTGAGAATATTTCTGTTTGTTTTTCTTTATTTTGTAGCTACTTATTATTGACACATTGTTAGTATTAGTTACCACATTCGTTATATTTAAGAGATGGAAATATTAGTGTAAGTAGAGGCTTTCCTTTTTGTAGATCATTTAAGTGGAAACATTTTTGCTTGGCCTAGTTGGTTTGGCAAGAAAAGAAATGTATATTCCTAAATTTTCTTCTCATTGTTTCGATGTCTCAATGGAAGATCGGGGCGTTTATTACCAATTCTTTGCAAATAAACAAAAATTCCGTTCACGAAAGAAGAAGATCCATTTTGGGCTGAACCAACAACCTAATTGTGTGGTTATTCTGAATGCAGATAGAAAGTTTTCAGTCATACTGGAAGCTGATCGATCACAAATACCTATTGCATCCTTAGGTGTTTCTACGATCCCATGGGAATCCTATAGAAGAATCACTTATACCATCCCAACCAATGATCCTATACAATTCCCCTTACTACTATTTTATAAAACGTGTTTTTATGTACAACAGTGTAATGTTGAAACTGAATAAGTAGATAATGCCGGATGCAAATTTCACTTTCAAGGTGGACATGGACTTTATCCTCGGTGTACCACATTTGCGAGATATAATGGAAGATAAACACATTTTTTTCATCTCGCAACTTTTAGCATCATTCAATTAAGGGAGATATGTAACTTTTACGCCACCGAACTCATATAATTGTGCCTTTTAAGACCCGTGCTAGGCGTTAGTCGGTTGAATCCACAACCAATCAGCGCCTCCAGAGCAGTCAGATCTCACTTAAGTGTGAGATATGGATCATCTTATCAATGTAACATCAAATATTCCCATGCAATATTTTTTATGTATATATACAACATCATTTGCAATAATGTTTCGTGCTACGCAACAGTTATAGAAGTGATGCAACATTTAGAGCAAACTCATGTAGCAAAAAAATTCAAACATGTGCAACATGTCTGCAAAACCATTGAGGAGACTATCGCAACTTATACAACATGAAATACCAACTAATGCAAAAATACAAAATCAACTTTGTAGCATGAAGACAAAATCATTGCAACATATCACATGTGCGTATGTAGCACGGGATACACGACCATGTAGCAAATCAAAACACCTTATGCAAAAGAATCTCGATTTAACTAACCCGAACCACAAATAATGGAGGGACCGCCTTCCCCGAATGGGGCTCACATGCCACGAATTCGGCTCGCCGGAACCCCGCTGGCGCGAGACTGAGCCATCACATGCCCATTCCCCTCGGCGCCCCGCCTTTTCTGACACCATATCTACGAAAAAGTATTGTATTTCAGATCCAGTCGTGGCTACCATTCCAGATGTGGGGGAAGGTCACATGAGAGACACAAGATGGGTGGGGAGGGCCATGGGAATAGGAGTAGTGAAGGTGAGAGAAGGGAGTATGAGTGGTCATCGTGGGGGACATGCCCCTAGGAGAAAGATGCGACAACAGAGACAACTCAAGCACGCGAGTGACACGAGTGGCTGATCAATTCCCTGACAGTCAATTTAGGGGAATCACATTTCCTGTTTAAGATGACATCACTAAATTGAGAAACGGCGCGGAGTTGATATTGTCGGCAAAATGCATCACCCAAACATGCATTTGGATGAAGCTGGCCAATCCATCGAACATTCAAAATTAATTTCAAAAGATAACGATTTACATGCAAATGTTGTCAACTTCATTCCATATTTTGAAGCCCTACCCTGTTAGCACTAGACAGTATGCAGAGCAGAAATATATTACATGCCAACAGATGTACTAATCTTATTGCTAAAACTGCAAGCCGGTGCAACTCTAGTACCAGTCAACCAGTGTACCACGGGTTGGTGCGTAGTAGTTGTTGAGAGGTCGTCCATTCCTCCCCAACGCAGTTAACCGAGGAACAAGTCAGTGCTCTCTAGCCAGTAGTAATACTAATAGTAGTGGTGTACTACTTCGGTACTCACTGGCGAGCATAGTGGAGTTGTACCAAACGGCCATTCCCTCTCGCCTTCTTCCTCAGCGAACTTCTTTTGGACCTGGACAGATAGCTAGGCTAGGGAGAGGTAAATGCACTCTGACTGGACTCGACCTGTCTTAGTCTTCGTTTTCTGTCTGTGTTTGATTGATATAACCCTGGCGTACACGCTGAAACGGATAGTCCGTATTATTGGAAAAAAAAGGGGTCTGTCTTTGTCACTGGTCAGTGGCTAGCTAGTGAGTTGTTGTTAGGGTTCCTTACCAGATGAAATGTTTCCAACAAGATTCATGCATGCCAATGTTGCAAGTAGAACGCAATTTAAGTTATTTTGGTTGATTGTTATACATGGAATATACCATTTACTATGCTCTAGATGTACTAAAATAAACACCAACAATTATTTTCCTGGCGCATTTGTGTTCGCTGCTTTGGGATAAGACCACGACGGGAGAATATGATGATGTGGTGCTCCCTTATTTTCTGTTCTTGCATTCAGCCTTAACACATACATATGAAGTACATACTACATAGAGATGCATGTATTGATCCCATTGTGATCAATGCCAAAACAGAGCTCCATTCCCCCACCTGCACCGCTCCGCTCATCGCCATGTTCTTTACAATATCTACCTCTTGATTCTCGGATCTAACATTCTCATCTGGCAAGTGACAACGCACTGCTGATTAAGACGAGCATGTTCTTAATCAATCACAAGCGATATTCTATCAGACAGAGTTCTCAACTACGAACGGGCACTGCACCTGAGTACCTGACCTACCTACCCCTTTAACGTCAAGAATCCCATGCGATTGGTCCTCCAATTAGCTAGAAATCCACTGCCTTGTTCTATTTTTCTCACTGCGGGTGAGCTCACCGTGCGCGCCGTGCCTAGACGTACGCGTGCGACCCTGCAGCCGCAAGTTTCTCCGGGAGTTGTTAGCAAGCTAGGGTTCTGGTTTTTTTTCTCTAGATCTGATGGAGATCTGGCCCGATGAGGTGACAGAGGTAAACGGGTTTCAGTTCATGGCTGCCTAACATTTGCTGACTGACCGGGACAAGATGAGCTTATTCTTGGCGTCTGTGATTTTGCCAGGAACCAGCTGGATGATCATTGCAAACTTCGTGTGGGATCTTTACATCGTTTGGGAATTTTCTTTTTTCGTATACACCAGTTAAACTGTACGTCTGTACCTAAGTTCAGAAGAAGGACCGTCACAAGATATTCATTATTGCAGCAAAAGTATTATCTAGTTAATTTATCTACTGAAAAAGGGTTATGAATTTGACGTTGGAATTATAAAATCTACTCGTATTTAGTAAAATGTAGTAATAAGCAAAGGTGCTGGAGATGTCGTTGGTTACGGTGGCTAATTTGTCAAGTCAGTAAACTCAGTATCTCTAGGCTGAACCAGAGGAAGTTAAGGAACCTTCTAAATCCGATCTAGTAAACTACTACAAGTCTGGTGTACTTAATCCATAAACAAACATGTCAGTTCAACATTTGCAGTCCAAGGTTTTCGCACTCGGCGGCTGCATGCAGATTCAGATACGGCCCTACTGCAAAAGAACAAATGACTATCCGGCAGCACGACCGACGTGCATGCATGCGCGTTCAGGTTCAACTGCTGCACATTCCTTTGGATTATACAAATGCCTCGGCCTAGAATAATGATGCCTTGATTGATTTGCTTGATCATAGCGTTGCATGTGGCTAATCTGAGTGAGCATGTTAACATGGCCATCTTTGCTGTCTCATGGCATATTAGTCTTCTTACGATCCATGGAGCCTGTTTAATAAATAAAAATCGAAAAGCCATTTTGACTTCAGTCTGGCAGACTAAGTGATTTATATAGCTGAGATCATCCTCCGCAGCCCTTCAAAAAAATAAAAAGAAGGGCATCTTAGCGGCAGCTGAGTTGCAAACTTTTTTCTTTTTTGAGAAAAGTTGAGTTGCAAATTAACACGCACCGAAAAGTTAATACTCATCATTATATGAAGAGGAAGTGTGTCGAAATGCGAAGGCACAGAGTTGAAAAGAAACAGAAAGCCACTATCTAGCTAGGTACTCTCTCCGTTCCAAATTAATTGACTTCTATTTGTGCACATGTGGATGTATCTAGACATGTAATTGACTTCTATTTGTGCACATGTGGATGTATCTAGACATGTAACATGTCTAGATACATCCACATGTGCACAAATAGAAGTCAATTAATTTGGAACGGAGGGAGTAACAAACACCGCCGTGTGGCAGAGACCGAGTTTTATACAGTGTATCAACTATGACGCGTAGGTGAAAAATGTCCATTGTCTAGAAATCTAGCTAACGCAAGAAGACCTGCAAAACAAAGCAAGGAACCAAAAGGCCAAGCGAGCTAACCAGAAATCTGAGCAGAGCCTTACGCGTTTTTCCACACGCACTACAGGAAACCGTCAAAACGCCGACGGCGGCCCGTCGTCGGCGTATCGGCGTCGGCGTAGGACGCTGTCGGCGTATGAAAACTGCCGTCGGCGTATCCGTCGCCGTCGGCGATGCCGCAGTGGGACCCACAAAACGGACGTCGAACGTCTCCGTCTGCTCCACCTATACGCCGACGGCAGTGCCGTCGGCCTAGGCTGCCACGTGTGCTGATCTGGTGCGTCTGGGAGGAGTCTGACGCCGACGGCAATGCCGTCGGCGTAGGTATGACCATATGTCCTCCAGCGTCGACGTGGCGCCATCCTGTGCGTCCTCACAGCATGCAATGCCGTCGGCGTATGTTAGACCATATTTTCAGTTTCTGAAACTTTTTGCTGCTGGTTTCTGGCGCATTTTAAATACAATTAAAATTGCACAAATTATAAAACATCACAGAAACATCAAATAAAACATCACATACATATCCAAATGACACAAACATGATTCAAATTCATCCAAACTCAAAAATGACACAAACATAGTTCGAATTCACACACGCTACACCCGAACACATCCTACACCTCCCGAGAGCCCGAGGTATCCATTTCTGACAGCGTGAGAATAGGCGACCGACCGCGTGGGCCAGTCGAACCACACAAGGAATCCGGCGAGGCACGGGACGGTGTGGTCTCACGCGACGAACTCGGCGAGGCACCACCAGTGCCATGCTCCACGAGCGCGCGCGTCGAAGTCGGCGAGGCGGAAGCACGACCAAAGGGTGCAGTCCTCGAGTATCCCGATCCCTACATGTTTTGAGTCCAAGTTAGCAACTTGGAAAGCACAGCATGGCGGTAACAACTTGTTTGGCAAATAACTTACCGGAGTCGCTGGCTTGTATGTGCGAGCGACCGACTCCCTCGTTGGGCCGACGGGCATGATCCCCGGCCTAGGTGGACGCGTAGGCAGCTGCGACTGCTCTCCAGTGGCATGAAACTTCTCGTCAGCCTACAAGATAGTTTAGATGTCAGGAGTTGTAGAAAAAGAAGGTTCAAACTGAGGAAATGGGACTTGTCATATTTTGCAAATATAAAAGTTGAAACTTACAGCATCCCTCAACTCTGCCCACTCTTCATACTCCTGCCTCTTCTGTACCCACAACTGATACTCTCTCTCATAGCTCGCATAAGCGGCATCGAAGGCCGCCTCGAAATCAGCCTACAGTTTTAAAAGGGAACGCATCTCGTCAACTTAGCCACTTAGCTAGGAACGAATGTCGGAAAGAGAATGAAATTGAGAAAAACTTACATCGGGGAGAGCTCGGGAAGGCCGACGAGGCAGGACGGGAGGGTCGTCGGCGGTGAGGGTAGCCTTGACACGCGAGAGGCCCAACTCAGGAGTACGCGTGAGTACCACACTAAGCATGAGAGGACGGCCATGCTCCCAACCGTTCCCGGCAAGGACCACCGCTCTCTCGTCGATGTCATGCTCAAGAGGGTTGTCCACCTCCGGATTTATACCCTTGAACGTCTCGACGTATGCCTTTAGCCCCTCCTTGGCAGTGCCGAAGTAATCGGGCTGCGAGGGCTGAGGCTCAGAAAAATTGGGCTTCTTCATCTTCATCCTCTCCCATGCTTGCATGTGCATAAGAGGCTCCCCGAGATCGGCCTCCTGCAATGCCAAAGAAGTGTCATGCGTATCAAGTAGGAACATGAGGGGAAATAAATGAAGATTGTTTCATGTATATATATACCAGCTTTGCCTTGAAGCGATCATGGTTGCGGGCACCCGCACGATGTGTCCCCCCGCTCCCGCGGTTTAACTTGTTTCGCTCGCTCAAGGCCTTGAACGCGGGGTCCTCCCCAGCCCACCTAGACACCAACGCCCTCCACGCGTCATCCTTGCCATAGGCCCATGAGGGCTTAAACTGAAAAAACAATACTCATGTGAAGAACGGATAATGCAATTGCAACTTAGCAGCAACATGTAATCTCATTAACAATCTACTTACCGCCATGTAGTCATCTACGGTCACCTCAGGTGGGTTCTCCACAATCTCATGCTTCACCGTCGTCTTGCCTAACGTCTCAGTACTGAAATGATTGATCATGGTATGCTTTGCATTGTAGAACTGCTGTCGTGTCAACTTCATACAAGCCCCCTCCAAAGTCTTGTCCGCATCGCCCCGCTGCTCAGGAAGTACCCTATAGAACTTCTTTAATCATGCACAAAAAAAAATTGTGAGAGCATGGTGGGGACATCAAGTATGAACGAAATTCGAAAAGTTCAACTTACCCAAAACTTGTTGATCACGGCGTCAGAACATTTCCCGCCGTCGCGTAATTGGCGGCCTGATAGTCTACCCAACGGGTGGCTAGCTTCGTCGCGCCGTTGGGGACGGTACTGTACAAGCCCGGCCAAAACTTCCTAATCAAAGCTCCAACAAGGGTGTTAGGCACACGGCTTCCCGCAGGATGTATCCAGTTGCTGCACAATAATTAAACATTAGTACATGTCAAATTGTCCTGACCACAATGAAGTTACCATGTTCAAAATTAGTATATATAGTCACTTACTCTTTCCCATTAGGCGTAATGAGGATCTTCTCCTCCTCGGTAGCAGGTTCCTTGTCCTCATCAGGGACCTGGGATTCCCCTCGAAGCTTTGGCGGCTTCCGCCGCCCGGAGGGCCCCGCCTCCAAGTCCGTGGAGGGGCCCGCCCCCATGTCCGTGGAGGGGCCCGTCTCCTCCGAACCCTCGTCGACAGAAGCAGAGGGTATGTCCGAAGACACGTCGCCCCCACCTCGCCCTCGTCCTCCCTCACCTCGCCCTCGCCCTCGTCCTACACCTCGTCCTCGTCCTCGTCCTGCACCTCGTCCCCTCGGAGGAAGTGGAGCATCGGCACCTCCCCCTCCTCCAGCATCTCCACCCTCACCTGCATTGAGAAAGGGTGAACAATTAAGCATAAAGACATGATCCAATTAAGAATTGCATCACCTCTACTCTCACCACTGTCAGACAGGTAACGCGGGTTCGGAACAGTTGCTCTTCCACTTTTAGTAACTTTCAATTTCTTCAGCAAGGAGGCCGAGGATTCCTTGCCTTGGCTCATCTTGGTCAATCACCTGCATTGAGAAAGGGTAAACAATTAATAAGCATGTTGAAAAATCTCGTATGGTAATTGAAAGGGCATGGCGCCCCCATGTGTGGTTTTGGTAATTAATGACAATCCCTATGGACTAATGGTTGCATTGAGTTTTACTTGTAGTGTTTGTCCATAGACCATACTTGAACTCCATATGTTGGATTCAAGGTTGATGCCATGAAGAAAAGAATTATGTGATCATTCATGGTTATCTTCAAGACATCATCTATTGAAAAGAGAAGAAAAGATACAAGGTTGATCAAGTATTGATCAACACACAAAGCTACAAGATGTACCAAGTGGGATCATGTATCTCTTGGTATGGTAAGCAATTGTCCATATAGCTTTGTGAACTAACCCATGATATGTGTGTAGCATTTCTATGTGTGGTTAGGTATCTTTCTATGGGCTTGCATCAAATGAAGATTTCATATGGCCCATGATCGATGACGTAAAGTGGTGATCGTCATCAATGTTGAGAAGCGCAAGTTCAAGAGGAGCATCTCGAAGAAATCCTAGGCTTGAAGCTTGCCACCCACTTAGAGATAATGTTCATGTGAAGATGTGCCTAAGAGAGGCTATCCCATAGTGGAGTATGGGGGAGCAATGTTTGGGTCTTCACCAAGCGAAGCGCAATCAAGAAAGGTGGTCCACTTGAAGAGATCAAGATCGACGTCATCTAGATCAAGTGGAATGCGCAAGGCAAAGGTATGATAGGGTTTCTATTTTACCGGTCTCATGGTACTAGTTGGGAGACCGGGTTATAGGATAGATACCGTACTATCAAGAGGGGCTCTCGATTGAGCTTTAGCGTATCAGTTGGAGAGAGCTCAAACCTTTGCATACTTGCCTTCATCATCTTTCTTGGTTCTTATTTGGATGTTCTCCTTGTTGGGTTTTGGTGCTTGTTGTGATCTTCATGACAAGCCCAAGTTCTCCGAAAACGGATTTCGTATGGAAAACTTGTTGCGTTTTCTGGTTGGAAATATTATCGGTCCACCTTCGAGATAGGGTCCACACCTTCCCATGTGTGGTATCCCCTCTATATTTGTGACCCTTAATATTTCCACCTTTCCAACAGAATTGGATTCATCTCGTTTGGAGCTTCCTTGCAAAAGTTATTGCGGTTCTCTTTTTCTGGTTCTGCAGTTTCTTCTTAGGCCGGTAGTACCGACCCTCGCCCGGTACTACCGTATGACCCCTTGCGGAACTACCGCGGCCACTACCGGGCCCAGTACCGGATCTCCAAATGCTCTCTGGACTCGCTCGATTTAATCCGGTAGTAGCCCCGGTAGTAGCGCGGTACTACCGGGTGGGGAGCACTACCGGACCAGGCGGTCCGGTACTACCGATGCGCGCATAGAGGAGGCGTTGACCAGTCTGTCGCCAGGCCGCCCGTTCCCTGTCAGCCGGTACTACCGGGCGAGGCCCGGTACTACCGCTGCGGCCTTTTTTCGTCTGCAACGGGCAGATTTTTGAGAGGACCTTTTTAAGGGGGTTTCTTCCCCAACGGTTCTCTCACCCCTTGAGCTTGCTTTTCCCCTCTCTCTCCTCCATTGTTGACTTTTGGAAAAGCTTGCCTTCCTCTCAATCCCTCCCATGATTCTTGCATATCTTTGAGGGAATTTGAGAGGAGATCTAGATCTACATATTCATCCAATCCATTCCTCCTCTAAGTGAGGGGAACCTAGTAGATCGTGATCTTGAAGTTCCATTTGTTGTGTTCTTCCTTGTTCTTCCTCTCTTCTCCCCCACAAGCATTAGTTGCTTTTGGTGGGATTTGGGAGTGAAGGATTTGACCACTTCTAGTGGTCTTGCCTTCTTGCATCGGTTGCATCGGTTTGAGTTCTCCACGGTGATACGTGGAAATCGAAGTTGAGAAGCTTGTTACTCTTGGGTACTTGGGGTGCCCTAGAGCTTGTCCTCTTGGGTATTTGGAGTGCCCTAGACGGTCCTTGTTGATCTCGGAGTTTTGGTGGCTCGCGGGATAGTTGGGAGCCTCCAATTAAGTTGTGGAGTGTGCCTCATCCTTGTACGGGTTCGGTGACCACCCTCAAGTGTCCCATAGTGGTTCGTGGCACTCCGCATTGGTGGAGGCACGAAGGAGATTACGGTGTGCCATTTGACGGCTATTCGGGGATCACTTTGTGACTCCGCACCGCTCCAACGGAGACGTAGCTTCCATTGGGAAGTGAACTTCGGGATAAATCATCGTCTCCAAATGCCTCGGTATTTCTATACCCGAGCTTCTTACTTATGCTATTTACTTTGTGATAGCCATCGAGCTTGAAGCAATATATCTTGCTATCACATATTTGCTTATCTTGTTTAGCATAAGTTGTTGGTGCACATAGGTTAACCTAGCTTGTTTAGGTTTCGTGCTTGATAAATTAAACGTTAGTTTTATTCCGCATTTATTCAAGCCTAAACCGCAAAGAATTTTAATCGCCTATTCACCCCCCCCCCTCTAGGCGACATCCGTGTCCTTTCAGTAATTGTGTTACCAAAACAAAACTTAAGCAAAATAGACAATAGTTAACACTCAAGTTAAATTTCTTTCAGCACAGATTTCCACCATTTCATCTGAATGACTATGATTAACAACAAAATTGCCTTATAGTCGAATAGTTTATATCACAAAAATACTACACAAGAGCTACTGCACTACTCATATTAATCTTATTTAAGCAAGGAATTGCTCAAAAAATTTCTACGGGCAAGCAGTGGCAGTAGTACAAGCACAAGCATGCTACTGGATTTTCAGTTAACATGTTACTCCATCAATTCAGGCTACTCATTTGGTTCAAGCTACTGCTACTCCTGGGCTTAACAAATCGAACAAGCAACACTCCAGGCACAAGGAACTTCAGTTAAAACAATCATGCACAAGAGGAAGGAGAAGAGAGAGGAAACAATACCAGACGCACACGCGCAACAGCGGAGTGGAGAGATCCTCAAACGATGGAGCGGAGGTTGAGATGAGGCCGTTGTGATCCTCCGACGCGGGGCTAGGGTTGTGAGGGAGAGGAGGTGGCTTGTGGAGGCCGGAGGCGAGCGCACGGTGTCGGGGAAGAACTCGGACGTGCGGCGCGTCGGGGAGGTGCTTTGTCCGTCTGCGGCGTCGAGGAGGAAGAGGAGGTCGCGGGGCAGCTGTACGCGCGAAGGGGAGGAAGGAGGCGCGCGGTATCACACCGGCGACGTGCTCTGCGCCTCGGGCTTCATGGCGACGGCGGGTGGCGTACGGGGTGGGGCGAGCAGAGGAGCGGCTGCGGCTGCAATCACGAGGTGGGGCGGCGCGGTGGGTGGCGTACGGGGTGGGGCGGCCGGCGGCGGGGTCGGGGGCGGCCGGCGGCGGGGTCGGGGATTTAGGGATTTCGTGATTTGGGGGATTTGGGGATTTCGTGGCGCGCGAAGCCATTCGGGCCGATTTGGTTTAGCCATTCAGGCCTACGCCGACGGCTTTTGCTTAATTTTTTTTCCAAAGAAATCAATTATTCTTTTAATTTTTTATTTTTTTTTCAATTCTTCTATTATTTTCTATTTTTTCATTATCAGGGTTTTCCGATTAATGCAACTGAATCTGCATTGCTACATGAATAATAAATAAAAAGTGTAGTCAGATTCACATTGTATTTTAGACTAATCGGGCGAAAAATATAGAAATTACAAATCGGGTAGCCGGATGTGTCCTTCCTCGTCAGTTTCCTCGGTGCCATTGCCCTTCGACGACGCAGCACCCTTGCCCTTTGAAGTTGCCTACCTTCTCCAGTGGCCACTCTGACCGGCAAATCGGCAAATCATCGCGTGGTCGTGAGACGGCAGATCGGCCTTCGATCCACGGAGCGGCAAGACGTCTCTGATGATTTGCAACCGTCGGAACAAGTGTTGAGAATGTTGCTAATCATCAGAGATTCTTGCCACTGCTTGGATCCGACCGAGGGAACGGTGGCTCCTGAGTGCCTGCATATCAAATCCTCGTCATACACCCGAATGTTTTGTGTTTGAGCGCCACTTCGATCCAAGCAGCGGTAAGACGTCTCTGATGATCTACAACCGTCCGGCAAGACATCTCTGATGATCTGCAACCGTTTGGAACGGTAGCAGGTCATCAGAGACGTCTTGCCGCTGGTTGCCCAAAGATGCCTCTCCGAGTGACGCTGGAATGTTTTGTGTGAGTGAGTAGCCTGTCTGAGGAGGTGGGCTATATATAGGGTCGCATGGCTTACGAAGTGGTCGTGATAGTGCTGATCCGACGGCTCAGAAGCGCTCAAAAGAAACACACCGCTGATCCAACGGCTCACAAGCGCTGGAAGGAAGCATACGATCCGTGTGCTTCTTCCTGATTGGGCATACTACAGCTCACAAGCCCTGAAAAGAAACACACACCGCTGATCCAACGGCTCACAAGCGCTCGAAAGAAACACACCGCTGATTCAACGGCTCACAAGTGCTGGAAGGAAACACACGATCCGTGTGCTTCTTCCTGATTGGGCATACTACAGCTCACAAGCCCTGAAAAGAAACACACACCGCTGATCCAACGGCTCACAAGCGCTCGAAAGAAACACACCGCTGATCCAACGGCTCACAAGCGCTGGAAGGAAGCACACGATCCGTGTGCTTCTTCCTGATTGGGCATACTACAGCTCACAAGCCCTGAAAAGAAACACACACCGCTGATCCAACGGTTCCCAAGCGCTCGAAAGAAACACACCGCTGATCCAACGGCTCACAAGCGCTGGAAGGAAGCACACGATCCGTGTGCTTCTTCCTGATTGGGCATACTACAGCTCACAAGACCTGAAAAGAAACACACACCGCTGATCCAACGGCTCACAAGCGCTCGAAAGAAACACCTTCCTATGGCCTAACCTAACACAACCAAGCAAAAAAGTCCACTGGCCTACCCCCTTTCGACGCACGTCTATGGGGGTAGACGAAAACGTTAGGGTTTTTCCAGCGGATTCAGGGTTTCGCCGAAGCGGGGCCCCAGAGCGTCGGAACCCCACCCAAACCTAGGTTTTGCCATACCATGTGTATACAAGTGTGTTGGGTGCTGTGGATGTCCAAGTTCCCACTCCGGGATGTGAGCGGGTTCACCGGCATCACTTTCTCTCTACTGAGTTTCTGCACTTAGAGGTGAAAACTCCCCTTCCGGGCGAACCGGATGGAATCTTGTGTTGATTTGGGGTAGACCTTGGTTTCTCACCTTCTTATGGCCTAACCTAACACAACCAAGCAAAAAAGTCCACTGGCCTACCCCCTTTCGACGCACGTCTATGGGGGTAGACGAAAACGTTAGGGTTTTTCCTGCGGATTCAGGGTTTCGCCGAAGCGGGGCCCCAGAGCGTCGGAACCCCACCCAAACCTAGGTTTTGCCATACCATGTGTATACAAGTGTGTTGGGTGCTGTGGATGTCCAAGTTCCCACTCCGGGATGTGAGCGGGTTCACCGGCATCACTTTCTCTCTACTGAGTTTCTGCACTTAGAGGTGAAAACTCCCCTTCCGGGCGAACCGGATGGAATCTTGTGTTGATTTGGGGTAGACCTTGGTTTCTCACCTTCCTATGGCCTAACCTAACACAACCAAGCAAAAAAGTCCACTGGCCTACCCCCTTTCGACGCATGTCTATGGGGGTAGACGAAAACCTTAGGGTTTTTCCAGCGGATTCAGTGTTTCGCCGAAGCGGGGCCCCAGAGCGTCGGAACCCCACCCAAACCTAGGTTTTGCCATACCATGTGTATACAAGTGTGTTGGGTGCTGTGGATGTCCAAGTTCCCACTCCGGGATGTGAGCGGGTTCTGGCCGTTGGCACAGTCGGCACGTGTGTTTATTTATTTTACATGTATATGTTGTAGGGTCGGGTTCCGGAAAACTCAAACCGTTATTTTATGCGGGTGGGATACCGAAATTGTGAGGGAAATTATATAGTCTAATTTATATATAAATTATACCTACATTAAATATTATATAGAGAAATAAATAAATTTTATATAGAGAAATAAATAAAAAAGAACATATATACGCCTACGGCTTTGCGGTCAGCGTATTATATCAGCGGAAACGTCGGCTCCGCTCCGTCACGGCGGGATTGGGTACGCCGACGGCCACGGGTACGCCGACGGCGGCCGTCGGGCCCGATGTGGCTACGCCGACGGCCTGTTGCGCGGCTGCCCTAGCACGGCTTGTACGCCGACGGCCCCAACATTTGGCCGTCGGCGTACCAGCCGGCCGTCGGCGTTTTGACGCATTCCCGTAGTGACGTAACAACCGTTAATTAACTGCTTTGCGTCGCCCATGCAAAATTACCTCAAAAGCCACGTGTTTTTGTTCAGGTAGAAGACCACCCCGAGTAACAAAAACCATTTGTTAATGAGTGTGCAAGCCTGATCCCTTCAACGCCTGATGCGTCGTTGTCTAACCCCGTTCCTTCCATCACGGCTTCCTTGCGTTGCGATTTTAGCTTTATTGACCGTGGCCACTCGGCTAGCTAGAGCGGCATGGAACCGTCCACCCACCTAACATTTCTGTTCCTCGCCGACCCTCCTAACTAATCATTTTCTGTTCCGCAGACCTTGTATGGCTGGATGATCTGGCGAACACTGCGAGAGCTTCGGTGGCTAGCGATATTGCTATGCATTTAAGTTAATCGAATACGGACGTTCCATGTAAAAATATATAACATCAACTCGCGATAACTCAACTTTAGCATTTCACGTTTGGAGGAAGCTCTACGGTGTGCGAGATCATTTTTGCCCGTGACATTCTTTTGTAATGCCACATTCTCCGACATTGGCGTGCCTCTCTCCGCCTACGACCTCCGCACCATGACGGATCGAGATCGGACCGTTATGGTTATGGTACACGCAGAGCACACGTGATATTAGAGGCGAATGTAAAATCAGACACAAGGGGGATCTCTCTGACCGCCGAGTATAGTCATAAAAAATATTCGAGCTCGACAAATAGTTCGAACTCGACTCGTTATAGGCTCAACTCGAACTCGGCTCTACATCTAAACAAGCCCAACTCAAACTTACTTTGATCGCGAGCTCGAACTCGTAGTGTTCGATAAGGCACGGACGAGACTAGGTCATTTTCCTTCAAATATCACTGAACCTGGGCTGCTCGCCATGTCTGGACCGCTGATTCTCTCTACCTTTGGTAATAGGAAAAAGTATAGATTCCACCCTGAAATCTCACCTTCGGGATACATTTCACTCCAATCTCCAAAACTGGATAATTTGTACCCTGAAATGTGACAAACCGGACAAATCACACCCTGGGTGGTTTTAGATGATTTGGAGTGGTTTTGAGGAGTGACGTGGCGCTGACGTGGAATCCTACCGTTAGTGAAGAAAACGGCCGTTATGTGTGTGTTCTAGCATGGGCCCACCTGTCAGTGGCTCTGAGGCCGTTTTCTTACACAATACCCCCTGAATTAAATGTGTCATAGCGTGGGCCCACCAATCAGTGACTTTGAGGACGTTTTATTGCATAATCCCCCTGAAATAATTGCTCTGGATAGATTGGTGCCTCCACCTGTCATATATTTTTTCAACGTGTGTGTTCTTCGCTGCTTACTAATCCCCTCTCTCTCTCTCGTAGCCCTACTTCACGAATCACTCGATCTCTCCGGCGATACTCTCTCCTCTCCATCTCGTTCGTCGGAGCTCGCCGTCCGCCGCCGGATCTCCTCCTCTGTCGTGCCGGAGCTTGCGTCGGTGACCGCGATGGCCGCGTCAAGCTCGATCCAGTCCTCTGACCGCCGCCCTTCCCCGTTCATCCCTCTGGTCTCCTGCCCCGACTGCGGCCGCGAGGTGCAGTGGCGCCGCTCCGGCACTAGCGAGCATGACGGCTGGATCTACTACCAATGCAGGACGCATAGGGTATGTCCTCCATCGATTGCTTTTTCTTATTTATTTTTGTTGGGGCGGGTAATTTCTGTGCGAAAGGGGGAATTTTTTGAGTCTTTGAAGCTATGTTCTTTCTGAATTAACAGAGGGGGTCCGATTTTTGGCATTGGGAGCTGCAATACGTGATGTACTTGCTGGACAAGGGGTACCTCTCAGGTGACCTTGGTACGGAAGCATTTGGATGGGCAGAGGAAAGGAGGGAGAAGCTGGAGCTGAAGAAGAAGGAAAATGAAGAAAGGGGCCAAGGGCATGAGGAGGAGAGGATGATGAAGATCATTGTGTCCGTGGGCGAGCAACTGAAAGAAGCACTGCTTCTTCTGAAGCTTGTTGCTGTTCTTATGTTTGTGTGTTGTCTGCTGCTTGTCCAGAACAAGTGAAGCATGTAGTATGTTTGGAAGATGTAGTAGTTGGAAGATGTAGAATGTAGTAGCTTGAACAAATAATGTAGTACCATGAATCAACTTAGTGTATGTTGGAAGATGTAGTTTGTCTGAACCTAGAAGTAATGAAGCATGTACTGGTGCTTTTGTTTGTGTAATGAACCTGGAAGTTATGAATGAAGTAGTGTTTGAATCAATAGCATGAATAAATTTACTGTATGCTTGTGCTTTGTGTAGTTGTGTTCATCACAGGTAGTTCATTTGAACTCAAGCAGTTGGCAAAAACTATGAATGAAACATTGCACAATGTTGAGGTTGTCAATGTACAGAGACAGACCTAGCATTTTAACTTTTGTTCCACAAGATAAATATTACATACCATGGACACTAGACAATTCACTGGAAACTCATCAAACATGTTCACATATCTCAGTGCTTCTCCAGAATAACTACTACAAAATTTAGGCTATAGTACACAAGTTTTTGTCCAGTATTACTACTTCCTTCGAACATCTTTTGCAGCCCTGTAAGCAGCAAGATTGAAACTGGTATGTTTAGGAGCAGCAAATGTAGTTCCAACAGCTTCAGACTTGTATTTGGTGAAGCTTTTCTGATGTGAAGAAGCAGCTGGTCTAGGTGTAACAAATGGCTGACAAAGATTCACAATTTTCTTGTTCTCCAGCTGGGAGCTTGGCTGAGAACTTGGCTGGGAACTTATCTGGGAGCTTGGCTCTCTTGGCTGGGAACTTGTCTTGGTGCTTGGCTGGGAATTTGGATGTGTGTTTGCCTGGGAGCTTGGCTTGCTGGTTGTCTTGGTGCTTGGCTGGAAAATTGGATGTGTGCTTGCCTGAGAGATTGGCTTGGTGATTAGCTAGGAGGATCTTCCAGGTATCTTCAGTCCTGTAGGCTTTGTTTTTAATGCCTTAGCTACTGCATCTTCATGCACCATAACATTCTTTCCCTTCATATCTCTTGCAGCATCATCGTTTTCCTGTGACAGGTACAAGTGTTGAAGATTAGTGCAAATATAGAAAACAGTAGAGCATGCAGTGTAGTTGCCAACATTGCATTACCTTAGCTCTCTTGCTAGTTTCTGCCTCAAATTCCTGCTGCTGTTTCTTTCTTTTCCTGGTCCTATCTCTGACTATGTGTGCATTGCCATGGTGCTTGGCAACAGGATTGTTTGTGCAGCTGCCCACGTTGTGTCCCTTTCTCTTGCAGTTACTGCAAGTTATTTTTTGGCCAACCCTGCTCAACTTTGTGCCCTTGAGTCCTTCATCTGATGCCCTTCTCCTTTCAGTTTTGGGCCTCCCAGGTAGTTTAATAAAACCGGGGGGGTTTGGTCTTGGTTGATCAGCTGTTGGCCATCTCTCTTCACCTTCCATTGGCTCCAAACAATGGTCATATATCTTATTGTAAACCCTAATAGAATAGCAGTCAGCAATGTAGTCATCTATCTGTCTTGAAGAAGCATAAATTGCACTGACTGCATGACAGCAGGGGAGTCTAGACAGTTGGAAATATCTGCAAGTACATGTTCTTCTCTCCAAATTGACAGTGAACCTATACTTCTGATGTTCTTGCACCTCAAACCCTTCTTTTCCATTCCAGAGCACCTCAACATTTGTAGACCTTGTGGTGTTCATCTTTAGTTTTTTGAATATGTTTGGACAGATAGTCCCTGTCCATTTTGCTGACTTTGCCCTGTTTTGTTGAACCCTGACTGTCATCTTGCGTCTTATCCATTCTAGCATGGACACAACATGCATGTACCTTGACTCTATTATATAGTTATTGAAGCACTCACACATGTTATTGTCCACAGAGTCACAGTTGGATCCAATTTCCATGAATGCTCTACTCCAGTGTTGTGGATCAGTGTTCATCATATCTTTAGCTCCATCCACAGTGAACTGAGCAAGCTTTGCCCTGTTATAGTTGAAAAGCACCCTGTTTGGCGAGTTGGCACATCTCCAGAATAATTTTTGCAGGTCATGATTTGGATGCTTCTTCTTCCAATTTGAGTATATGTGTCTAGCACACATTCTATGCTCAGCCTTGGGCATTATGTCCTCAATTGCAGATAGCAAACCTTTCTGTTGATCAGAGATGAACACCCAACCTGCTGCTTGATCAGTAATTTTTAGGTCTTTGTTGAGCAAAGCAAGAAACCAGAACCATGAATCATAATTCTCCTTTTTCACTACTGCCCATGCAACAGGGTACATCTGATTGTTTGCATCCCTTCCTAGGGCACATAGCATCTGTCCAAAGAAAGCTCCTTTGAAGAAGCAACCATCCAAACCAATTACTTTCCTACAGCCTGCAAGAAATCCTTTCTTAAGAGCTGAAAAGCACATGTAGAACATTTGGAATACATGGGTACCATCTGGTTGATCAGGGTCCATTTTGACAGCAACAGTACTACCTGGGTTTGAATGCAGCAATGCCAGCTGGTAATCAAACACTTTTGAGTACTCTCCCTTGGTTGAATCCATCAATTTCTTAAACACCGGCTGCTTGGCTCTTTTGCACTGAGCAATGCTAACATCTGCCCCCACCTCTTGTAGCACAGTCTGTTGGAAATCCTTAAGCTTCCAGATTGGATTTGCTTTTATCAAACTGCCAAACCTCTTTGCAAGGTAATTAGAATTGACTAGTTTATTGTCTCTCCTTGGAACACAGTGATGCGCATCAACTAGAGTAGAAACTTGTAGCCACTTGTTTTTGCTGGTCCTTGATGCATATATAGTCCAAGGGCAAGTTCCAAAAGAACAATGTGCTCTGACTTTATCATGCTCATCCTTTGTGAAAGCCAAATGGTGCTTCTCCTTGATTCCATACTTGATCAGAGCCTTCTTCATTTGTTCCTTGCTTCTAAAAACCATCCCTAGCTGAAATTTTTGGCCCTCTTGCTTGCTGTTGTATCTAGGCCAAATGCTCATCTTTCTTATAGTTATTTTCCCCCTTCTCCATCACTCTCTTCTGTATCTGAATACTGGTCATCACTGTCGAAATATTCAGTTTCGGATTCAGAATATGGAAGACCTTCATCTCCAGATCCATGTGCTACAACTGCATTGTCTTTGATGATATGGTTTGTACCTCTTCCAAGTTTTTGTTCCTCTCATTTAATCTTATTTCTCTTGAAAGTTTTCTCATATGCTCTGCCTCAGAATCCTCTCCAGAACTATCTTCAGGAATTGGCTCATACTCAGCGTCATCATCTGATTCTTGGACAGGTGGTGCATCTTCTTTCATACTTGCATCAACAACATTTTGGTCCTGTGCTTCTTCTTGCTTTGTTTCTTCTTGCTTTGCTTCATCTTGCTTTGCTTCTTCTTGCTTAGTTTCTTCTTGTTTTGCTTCATCTTGCTTTGCTTCTTCTTGCTTTGCTTCTTCTTGATTTGCTTCTTCGTCATTGGCTGCATCAACCTCATGCCCTTGCACTGTCTCATCTTCTTGCATTGGATCAGCAACAACATTTCCTCTTGACCAGCCTTCTTTGAACAAATTGTCAATTTCTTCAGTGCTTACAGGGTGCACTGGTATCAATGGGGACTTGCTCTTCCAATTGGGGGCTGAATAAGTTTCAGTCACAGGAATTTCAATGGAGACTTCCTCTTCCTCTGCTACATCCTTCAGTACATCTGCTTCTATATGTGGTGGTGGACGGTGGCAGCGATGTCCATGGCGTCGTGCAGGCCGATGGGGGTGGACGAATTCGTGCAAATGTGGTGGTGGTGGACGGTGCCTTTGTGCTCTCGTCGTTTTGTCTGAAAAGGTGATAACTGCCTGCCTGTCTGCGCGAGAGGGAAGGACCGAAACGAAGAAAAAAATAGCGATCAGGGTTGTTTTTGTAAAACCATTGTCCAGACAGTCGCCTTGTCTGAAAATTGGCGGCTTTTGCTCAAGCTCCTCCGCTGCCACTCGCCGCCATGACCGAAAATTGGCACCCACTGTGCTCAAGATCCAGCTCGACGCTACGCCAGACGCCGCTCGTCTAGTCCGCGCCGCTCCTCCCAGATAGCTCTGATGCGTCGTACCTCCGCGATGTGAGTGCTCTGCTCCCGCTAGTAGGATTATGTTTCTTTCAAACTTCAGATTCCAAAAATTGCTGATCGAATTCGCGTACATGTAGATCACGTACAGAGATCATGCACCAGATTCAGTTAAAGACCCAATCTTTTGTGGAATTGATGCCGATGCAACTACCCTCTGCCGATTGCACAAACTGAAGTCTGAAATTTTTGTGGCTTTTGAAGGCAACATGACAGGGAGGCGTTTCTACCTCTGTCCAATCAACAATGTGAGTAACACAAGTTATTTGTACTAATCTCTGCATTTCTGTCTGCATTTCTGTGTCTGAATTTCTGTCTGAGCAATGTCTGAAATTCTCAATTTGTAGGCACAAGAAAACTGTGGGTTCGTAGGCTGGATTGATCCAGACTGGCATGGAGGTTTGCAAAATGCCCTAGCTAGGTTATGGGCTATGTATGAGGGAAGTGAGAATCGATTGATTGAAAACAATCACCAAAATGCTACCTTGCTGCACACTATTGCTGAACAGAAGAAGAAAGTGGAGAAGAAATACTCCAATCTGTTAGAAGATATGGACAAGTGGATGAATGACACTTACCAAAAAATAAGAAATGAGGTGAATGAAGAAGCCAAATGTTTCAAGGGGAAAACACAGATAGAGTTAGAAGAAGTGAAGAAAAGAAATGCTGAGTTGCCTGAGCAGTTCAAAGGGATAAATGAATTGGAGAAGGTGAAGCAAGAAAGAGCTCAGTTGCTTGAGCAGTTGGAGATGATGAAAGTTGTGCATCAGGGTGAGCAACATGAATTGAAGGAGGTGAAGCAAGAAAGAGCTTTGTTGCTTGAGCAGTTGCAGATGATGAAAGCTGTGCATCAGGGTGAGCAACAGGAATTGAAGGAGGTGAAGCAAGAAAGAGCTTTGTTGCTTGAGCAGTTGCTGATGATGAAAGCTGTGCATCAGGGTGAGCAACAGGAATTGAAGGAGGTGAAGCAAGAAAAAGCTCACCTGCTTGAGCAGTTGCAGATGATGAAAGATGTCCAGCAGGGTGAGCTAAAGGAACTGGAGGAGGTGAATCAAGAAAGAGAGCAGTTGCTTGAGCAACTCAAAATGTTGAGGGCTGTTCAGCAGAGTGGGCTAAAGGAAGTAGAAGAACTGAAGAAAGAAAGAGCTCAGTTCAAGGAGCAAATAAAGAAATTAGAGTACAACCTCTATGGCTTGCTGGTAGTTAGTGATAGCTGAATTAGAGTACAACCTCTATGGCTTGCTGGTAGTTAGTGATAGCATCCAAAGAGAAACTGATGAAAATCAAGCAAATTTGTGATAGCTGAATTTTAGTTTCTGTTGCATTCTTGTAATCCTTGTAGCTTCTGTTGAATTCTTGTGGTGAATGAGAAGCATTTGATGAATGAATTCTTGTCATGTGTTATATTTCTTCTGAATTATCTGATGACTGAAACTGGTGGCATTATTGGACAGCACACACATTGTGTTCTAACCAGTAAAACAAATAACTTCATCACATGCATGACCAAGACACAACAGATTAACAACACAACCATACTTAATAACTTCATCACAAACACAAACCATTTAAAGAACATTTACTGGTGCATAACAAGCATGGAAATGTCACAAAAGCAGCACCAACTGGTTCCTTACAGGGAAAGCACATACACAAGACCATCACATGACCAACATATGGTTCATTACATAACAAAAGCAGAGCACATGGCTCACATGCCTGGCCATAAACAACTACTTAGGAGGTTCATTACAGACCATTTACTACTACTTAGAATGCTAACAACCATGTCACAACTGTCACTGTCCAAAAGAGCTTGGTTTAAACTGTCCAAAGTCCTGTAGCTTCATCAGTCTTTAATGACACGCCAATGCTCCTCTTCATCAAGCCCAAATGCACCTGCCACAATCTTGTCAACATAGAGATGCACTCCTTTCTTTGTGGCACTGCGAAACCAGAACATAACAACATGATTGGTAGCCTCCCACTTGGTAACATTCAGAACATCTGTCCACTTCTTTGTCATGATGGCAATCTTGTTGCC
Organism: Poa pratensis; assembly: GCA_947311845.1. NCBI lineage: Eukaryota > Viridiplantae > Streptophyta > Magnoliopsida > Poales > Poaceae > Poa > Poa pratensis. The sequence goes on from CAMZMU010000063.1 coordinate 71,249,478, forward strand.
TTTTCCAATCTTCATCTTAACTGCAGTTCTTTCAATGTTCTTCTGGTAGTGGACAATCACATCAGTTCCAGAAGCTTTAATCTTGGGCCTAATATGGGTCTTGGTGAACTCCTTGCTGAAATACTGCAAGACAGACAGAGCAAGAATTGTTTGTAGGAATCCCTTTTTTATACCAACATTCAGAAAACAAATAGCAACATTGTACTTAAACCAAAAGTATTGTTCATACAAACATTCAGAAACAGATGGCAACATTTCAGTACCAATTGAACATGCACTACTCCTACACTAGCACCAACTGGTTCCTTACAAACCATTTTCGAAGCACAAAATTGTTTATACAAATGGCACAACATTGACAAACATATGGCAACATTGAGCAAATGGTGCTCCATGCTACCTGCAACTGAGCAACATTGATAAACAGAGAGAGTCTGAAAGCACAACTGTGGCAACATTGATAAACATTTCAGTTGCACATGCATTACTCATACACTAGTAGCAATTCACAAGCCTGAAAGCGCAACTGCACTCACCATTTTTCCTCTGCCATCCCTAAGCACTTGTGCCTCCTTCATCAAACACACACAGATTGGTGTCTTTGGTGCTTGGTCAGCACAAATATGCCTCAGAAGCTTAACTTCCGAAGGAAACAGGGCAACTCTAGTGGGGAACACACAGAGAGGGTCGAAGCTGTCATTGCCTGGATAGTTTGGACCTGCAGACAAGCAAATTTAGATGATTAGCAACATGTTGAGCAACAGGAAGCATCAGAAGAACACATCAAAACAGAAAAACCACCTCGGACTATCATGTTGTGATCACGCTCCCAAATGCAGGTCTCGCAGATGCAGACATCCTCCGACATCGACTCCTCTTCACTGGATTCACTGGTGTGTTCGTCGTCCTCAAGCATCGGCTCAGGAATCGTCTCCTCTTCACTGGAGGATGAATCGTCACTGGAGGATGAATCGTCCTCAGGAATCGGCTCCTCTTCACTGGAAGATGAATCGTCCTCATGCATCGGCTCACCCTCGGAGGAGGTTCCATCGAGGATGATGTACTCAACTCTCGGCGCCATGGTCGAACTTGCAAAAGAAAAACCCAAATCAGAGGAGTTAGATGACCTAAACCTAGAAATGAGAAGCTGGAACAACTTCAGTAGCCAAGGATTCACTCGACGGTGATGGATCTACACCCTAATCGATGGCCGCCGCACCCGCGCATCATAAACCCTAGCTACTCCGCCTGTGAGAGGGATTGGGGAAGCACAGAGAGCGAGCGGGAGAGAAAAACTTACCTACCGAGGATGGCGGCAGCGGGCCGCGACGGATGCTAGCGGCGGCGGAGTCATTGGCCGGCGAAATCGACGGTCTTCTCCGCCGACGAGCGTGAAGACGACCAGCTCGAGGAGACGAGAAGGCTCGAGCAAGTGACGAGAGTGACGACTGAATTTCAGACAGAGGGATTTTTTTAGACACGGGAAATAAGTAGCAGAGGAGAAAAGACGCTTACAGGTGGGCCCCACATGTCAGTAACGCCGTTAAGTCACTTGCCACGTCACCGCCACGTCAACTGAACCATCCTCGTCCAAAACCGCCCAAAATTCACTCAAAACCGCCTAAAATCGAGCAAAACCACTAGCAGGGTGTGATTTGTCCGGTTTGTCACATTTCAGGGTACAAATTATCCGGTTTTGGAGATTTGGGTGAAATGTATCCCGAAGGTGAGATTCCAGGGTGAAATCTATACTTTTTCCTTGGTAATAACTAAAAGCCCATCTAAAGTTTGACCCCACTACCGTGGTAGTTCAAGCCCAAAGATAGTGCAACTGATTAGGCCCATCCTTATTGCTTGCGCGCTGTAGGCTCCAGGCTGTAGCAACTGATTAGGCACATTTGTCTCTGAAAAAAAACTGATTAGGCACATCGATTTGCTAGAGGAAAACCTGATCGGAAACCCCATTTGGAGCCCGAGCTACATGGATCTCTGTAGGCTCCAGGCTGTAGCAACTGATTAGGCACATTTGTCTCAGAAAAAAAAGACTGATTAGGCACATCACTTTGCTAGAGGAAATCCTGATTTGAGCCCGAGCTACATGGATCCTTTTTTTTTTCAAAGTTCAAATTCGATATTTTAAGTTTTAAAAATTCTGAAAATAAAATTGTAGATGTAGCCAATGATATATTAATTCTACCAACGGAAAAAATGTAAAGGTGAAATACATTGTATTTTTGGCTACACATAAATGATAAAATCTGACAAATGTTAGAGATATCAAAATCTGCATTGTTCACATTTTTAGATCCCAATGCTATCAATATTGCACAGCCCAATATGCAAAGCCTTTCAAACTGGATTTTTGCACACTATTAAAATACATCATCGTCTATGTTTATGTTTTTTTTCGAATTTTTGAAACTTTGAAATGCCGTTATTTTTAATAAATGAGCTCCATGGAGCTCGAGCTCCAAAATGCCACTCTCAAAACTGATGGACTACTCGCTATAAATAGAGTGCTCGTGTTCGTGTAAGGTCATGTTTGGTTAGTCGCATGAACTCCATACAAGGCCGATGCGTGCAATTTTGTCCTGCTTGGTTGTGGATCACACCAAAAAAATTCACAAAAAAAATGATTTCCTACGGGGAGGAGGCCCACGGTATTTTTGATAGAAGAGGGGTGCAACATCACCGATATTGCAAGCATGAGGACTTGAACTCGGGTGGGTGGGAAGGCATCATCCCCTCCCCACCACTAGGCCATGCCTTAGTCTGCAAAAATTCACAACACGAACCTTGCGTTGGGTCAGTCTCTGAAGGAACGCTCTAAGATGGTGAGCTCATTGTGCGGTTCGAAACCTATAACTTTTCGCCTCTTCTGCTCTTACAAATGGTTAAGCAAAATACCGCGTAAAAAAATATATGGAATATTCATAGTCAATGCATCGGATGGATGCCAAAGTGATTGATATTATACCTCCCCGGTCAGAACTTTTAGATGAAACTGCTATGGAACGACTTATTAGCAGATTAATAGAGATCATATTGTTGGATGTATGCCCAAGGGACAATCGATTACATATGTTTCATGATTAATTAATCATGTTTTTATGCTATAACTGCTATGGACTATGAATGTGAGATTTATAGGAAAACCTATACGCACGTGTAGAGACATGATCAAACCCTTTTACCCTTTGTCGTGTCTCTTAGACAAACTCATTAATATTAGATGACCATGTTTTCCGGTCATGGACATATGTTTGTCAATATTAATGGGAGCACATTGTTGTCTCTACATTGTGACTGGGAAGACCCAAGTAGATTGGGATACTACGAGATATTGTTCGGTTCTACCACATATAGTACCGTTATAGACTGGTTAGCTTGTTTGATTCTTTTGACCATGAGAATATATGGTTGGTCATTACGAAAAGTTTACTTGGTATAGTCAATCGTCACGGCCGCAAATGGGTGACCAAAAAGGCTATCACTTGGTAATCTTGAAGGTACGTGTATAATCATGGGAACTCTAATGGGAAATACTCCTCTAGTTAGTAGAGAGATACATCCGGTATCCACTCGGTGTGATAGTATCCACGAACAAGTCTGCGCGGACAAAAGACATGATGTATATCATGGGGATACTAGAACACGGGAACGAGTAGTGGCATCATACCAGTAAACGAGGATAATGTGACATAGTGAATAAAAGCTATTATTCATGGTGATGTCATTTATATCACCTCGGGTATTGATGGGTATCGCGAAGTAATGGGAACATATTTGATTACCAACAGGTTCAACAGAGTGTCTTCGCATAACGGTAGTAGTCGATGCGGGCGACCATGTTCCTAACATTGACTGGTGATTACATAGGTACCTCTAATCACAGCTGCTCGTTATCGAACCTGTAGGGGTCACACACACATAAGACGTCAATAGTATGTTGTGTACTTAGGATGTTTCGAAGTAGAGAGTGAGTATCATTCAGATAGTTCCGACGTGATATAATTATATTCAGAGTGTTGATCGATCAAGTCTAGTGTTACGAGAGTCTTCGAAACATCATAGGGAGACTGTCGGATTTATTCTGAAGGTTTATATATGGAGGAAATATTTGTCGGATGATTTTGTATGCGGACACTAGGTGTCCCAGATCATGTAAATATGTTTATGTGATAAGTAATTAATTCCGGGAATTTTTTTGTAAAAGGAAATTATCAATCTAGGAATTAATTAGACAAAATTAATAAAAGGAAAGTTATTATAAAGAACAAAAAACACGGGAGGCCATCAATAGGGGGCTGCCGAGTGGGCCCATAGGGCCCACAAGGCAGCCGTGCCCCACAAGGGGCGGATGGCCCGGCGGAAGTTCCCCCCTCTGGCCAAAACCCTAGTGGGCCTTGGAGCCCACGAGAGGGGGAGGCGGCGGCTCCCTAGGGGAAACCCTAGGCCGTCCGACCCTAGGTCGGTGCGGCGGTGGAGGTTTGCCCCTCCACCAAGCCGCATCACCCCCTGGTCCTTCTATATAAACCCCACACCCCCTCCTCCTTGTAGACATATTTGTGAAGGGGTTTTTGAAGTGCTCTCTCTTTGTTTAGAGGTGCTTATCCCTAGATCAACTCTCTCTCCCTCTCTCCCATGTGTTGGGATCTTCTCCACCTCTTGTACACCAACAGTTCCTAGTTCTGATACAGCGAAGCGCTGTTGGACTTTGGCGGACGGACGTGTGCTAACTCTCAGAGGGGTGAGAGGTCCTAGACGTTTGACTCTCGCTTTGCTGGATCCAGAAGGCTGGATGTGGAATCGGCAACATTCTCACCGCCAGGCTTGGCCGTGAGAATCTTCATCAGGCTTCACCGACATCGTCATCAACACCCGTTTCTCATCTTCGTGTTGGTAACGATTCAGATCTATCCCTGCTTGTATCTTCATAGATGATCTTGATTCTTACGTAGGTCGATTTTTTTTTAAATTCCTACACGTAAACCCTACACATACGTACCATTTACTGAGTACAGTAAAGACTTTGGGTTTCCATCAAGCCACTGCTGCATCAATTTTGTTAGGATTCCTGAGCATAATGAACCACCACTAACGAAGAGGAAGCTCGCAAATGAGGTCGTGGACTGAACCGTCAGAGCTGATCTCGTCAGCTATCCAGCCGTAGTCGTTGAGACACGGGTCATGCTCGGATCCATCAAGGATGACCGTTTGGACTCGTGGATCCGCCAACAAAACTGGGACTTCTGCACCGATGAGGACGAGGAGATGCCCCATCCACCAACGACCACGAGGCTAGCGGCTCCAGCACGGGGATTAGTGTGATCTCAAACAACAAGAATGAGTAGGACAACATAGTTTCATGAATAGTAGATCCTTAGGTATGAAGCTATCGTGGTTGGAGGAGATAACATAGATGGGGTGACCGATTTCTGTCCGCGGATATGTCCGGACGTGTACGCGGAGTGGTTCATATATGTCCAGTCCAATTAGGATGCTCTCAGGGATGGAGATCGAAAATCCTCCTTGTAAATTTGTAGATTTGACCCTAAATTTAGTAAAATTTACACGTATGATCCCCTCTAAGTTGTTTTATATGCAATCGGCCCCCTTTGTTATGCAATCCTGTCTCCGTCCTTGGATGCTCTGGCAAAGTTTCAGCCAGTCCCAATAAACACAAAAGTTGAGGTACTTGACAGGAAATCTGCAAACAGGAATCTCCCAGAAACCGTCCGTTTCTTTGGCCAGATCAAACCGCTACAAACTGATTCAGAAAAAGAAAAAGAAAAAAACTCGACACATTTCGCAGAGGAGCCACGAGGCGCTCGCTCCCTCCTCCCTTTCCTCATTCGCAGCTCCAAAACGCGAGCGCCATTCCGCCACCGCGCCGCCTACCCAAACCGGCGGCCGGTGCCTGCCCTCCGCTCCCCCTCCCGCCGCCCCGCGCCCTCGCCGCCCTGAGGTAGCGCCGCCTCCCCGCGCAGCTCCCCGGCGAGCCCCGCCTCGCCTCCGGCCGTTCCGTATCGGCGGACTCCCTGGTGAGACTCCGGACCGCTTGCCCTCGTTGTTGTACTCCCCGGGTCGATGCGGGATCGACGGCTTGATCTGATTTCACCGTGTTCTTGGTGGGCTCGTTGGTTCTGTTCGCGCGAAGATGGGTTCTCAGGTGGCGGCCGGTGGTGGGATGTGTCATGCGCGGTCTGTTACGGGCTAGGGTTTGGGGGCCGCCCATCGGGGTTTCCAGTGGTAGTGACGAGTTTTCGTGGGTATGAAATGGGGGTTTCGTTAGGAGGTCGGGGTGGGGTTGCGCTGTCGCCCCATGAATTGGGTGATCTGTTGTTGGGTGATGGGTACTGATTTGTTCAGGGGGTTTCTTGGTTCTTGGGGTTTGCAGATTAGAGCGGCATTTTAATCCCGTGTGTTTAAAACATTGTTGTGCAATCTGTGCTTGTCAGAAAAACATTGTTGTGCTTGTGCGATCTGTGCTTGTTCAGGGAGTTTTGTCTTTGCAATTTGTGCTTGCGGCTGGATCGGTGCAAATGGCTAGTGCATTGTTGTGCGTTTCGGGTTTCTTGGTTCTTGGGACTGCGAGCTCAACTTGGCATATGAGCGACCTGCGTACAGAGTCGAACTTTGATAAGTGATACTGCAAGAAAATTTGAAGTGCATTTTGTTGATGTAAATGGTACGTAGAACTTGCTTGTTGGATTTTAGGTGCCACACTTGGGTGCTGTTATGCATGCGTGGGTGCATTGAAGGAAGTTTAGCTGATTACTGCATTTTTCTAGTGAAGATTATCTTGTACAGAATGTATATTGAATAGTATAAAACAGATTAACCCAAAGACATCGTGCAGTTAGTTAGTAATAAAACACTAACGGGCTGGAGTTGATTTTAGTTTATTTTTTATTTGTTGTTCATGGCTTCCATCCATAAAGTGTAAAAAAGTTAGCGTACCCATGAATTTTTCGACACTTGGGTTAATATCTATTAACAGTAATCTGCATACCCGATTGTTGTCTTGTGCTTCATCTATGCAGTGTGCGACTCTTAGTGGCTTAGAGTTTCTCCTGAACGAGAATGCACTAACTGTCATGAAATTTTGCAGGTGCGGAACGAATTGCGTCTTTCGCAGAGGTTGTATATAAGGATCTAATGCCTCTATTCAAGAGGACACCTTTCTTCTTACTGGACCCGCCAAAGGACTTGGATCCTAAGGATAAGGTGTTCGAAGTTCGATTTACAAAGGAGATATTTCGAGATTATCAGTATCCTCTTACATATAATATAACCATTTGCAGTTAATTGCTTTCTACCTGATATGAATTATAATCTCCTATTAAATCTGATATTTTGCAGCTTTTATGCTTGCAATAGATTATGCTCCAGCAACATGCATGTGTCCTTGACTATTGATTAGAGAATACTTGAATAGGTTGAACCTTTACCGTAGAAGAGTTTGGACTTGTAAGGTGTCTGGAAAATCTAATTTAACCTATGAGGAAGCTTTGGTCTCAGAGCAGCGTGCCGCAGAGAAGGCTCAACAGCTGCCAAGAGAGCTAATATCTCCTGTTCTCAAGATGGTTCAATACAGTAGGACCAAGCTTTTCCTGACTATTGCATTGTCTAAATATTGTTATGGTTATGAAGTTTCAGGCTTCTGATATTTCTTATTGCTTTATGATGCACTTTTGGTCTGTGGCCAAAACAATATACACCCTCCGTCACTGTATACAAGGCCACTTTATAGTTTAGTTTTAACTTTGAACATTATATTTACCAACAAAATGTGAGTTATATACCACAAAATAATGTCATTAGATTCATATTCGAAAGAAGTTTCTGATAATATACTTGTAGTGACTCATATTTTGTTGGTCTAATTATCAGTCAAAGTTAGACATGAAACCTCAAGTAGCCTTGTATACATAGACCGATGGAGTACCATTTTGTTATGTGTTTCTCTAGATTAATTTACATTGATCTAATGTTGTTAATTCAGCGTTTATTATTCGTGTTTGTGACACCATTGCATGTTTAGAATTTTATACCTGTAAACAGTTTTGCATGTTTGACGTTTTCTGTTAATATCCATTGACAAGCCCCACTCTTTGGCATCTGTTTTCTTTGGATTGTCGACGTACATTCTTTCTGGATCAGATTGATGATATGTTGTCCTTCAATGATGTATCACATGTGATTTTTTATTTTATGTTTCCACTTCACTGTAATAAATTTTCAATTCAGAACTGGCAATCTATCCATCTCACCGACAATATGTGTCATGTGTACATACTGTTAGTAATTTATAGTGGGGCCTTTTTTTCATGCTGTTGCAAACTATTCATTATGTTTCTGATGTTGCCATACACTAATTGGTATCTTATTCTGTGAAGAACCTGAAGTATTTGTTGTTAAACGTTTTTGTTATATTTTTTAATAGACCGAAATTTTCTGCTATATTCGCTTCAGGTACTCTTAGCTTAACTGACCTTGTCAACGAGATATATGGCCGTCTGCAAGAGGATCTGTTTGAAGGATTAGAATTACATGCTAAAAAAGATGGTTCGGAGGCTGCTTGCAAGATTCTGAAGATTATAGGCTCTGGTAACACCACAAGCTATGAGGTGGGCTGGATTGGTCAAGACAAGGCAGTTATCAGCACTTCAGTTCTCAGAGCCGATGATCTAATTCGCAAGAAAGCACCTACTGGTCGTGATATGCTAAAGCTTTTTATCAGGGGATCAACATCACAAAACTCTCCATGGATCACACGCGAATCTTGCAAAGAAATATGGCATACCCACTGAGCTTCCAAAAGACATGATGGTAACCATCTTTCCATGTTTCATTTATTTTCTTTCTTATTATTATGATCCTAAGACATCACACGGCTACAGAATGGTGAAGGGTTGTCCAAGACGAGGAAAAGACTAGAGAACGAGACCCTGGAAGATGCCAGGAAAAGGTTGAAGAAAGGTAAATTAATCAGATATTCATGTCACTTCATATGTTAACATGGGTTTGAAAGTACTACACCTTTGTCAAGCTTCTTATTGTCACTTTCCATATGACTTTCAGAAGAGGAACAAGTAGCACCAGTTAAATACCCAATTGATGATCTTTTAGTGAAGCCTGCAGCAGATGACCCTGTTTTGTCAAAGAGATGCCCACCATCTACAGATTTCAAAGTGCCTTTATCTTCTGTGGGAGATCTCCTGATGGTCTGGGATTTCTGCATGTCTTTTGGGAGGCTTTTATGCCTGTCGCCATTTTCCCTCTCAGATCTGGAGAATGCAATTTGCCAGAAAGAAACTAATATTGTTCTTATTGTGGAAATACATACTGCGCTTTTCCATTTGCTCATTAAAGATAAAGGTGACTATTTTGCAGTTCTCCAGAACAAGAACAGAAAATTAAAGGTGATTTCTTATTGTTGTTCATAATTGAAGTGTCAGCAAAGTGGTACATATTCTGTTCCGTACATGTTAACATGAATCGTATCGTATGTAGGTATCTTTACTTACCTGGAAGGAGTATCTATGTGATTTCATGGAAATGAGAAGTAAAGATGATTTCTCCCATAACATATCAACAGTACGAAGGGGTCACTATGGTCTTGTTCACACTGACCTGAAACTTCAAATCCTACGGGAACTAGTAGATGAGGCCATTGCAACCACTGCTGTAAAAGAGAAATTAGAAGAACGGATTGATCAGCAACAAACACTTGTAGCAGAAAAAAGAGAGGCCGCAAGAAAGAATAAAGAAGAGCAGAAGCTGAACATGGAAGGAGCAACTGAAAAGGAAATGAATCATACAAGTTCTGTACCAGATGGCAACGAGAGTGTTAATGGTCAGATTGATCAGCAACAACCACTTGCAGCAGCAAAAAGAGAGGCCACAATAAACAATAAAGAAGAGCAGAAGCTGAACATGAAAGGGGCAACAGAAAAGGAAATGAATCATACAATTTCTATACCAGATGGCAACAAGAGTGTTAATGGTCAGCTCGTGGCAAAAGAAGGGGAGGAGAGGAAAAATGCTCCTGCCAGAAAAATGGAAGATGGGAAATTGTATCTGGTAGGCACCTATATATGTATACCTCTTAAGTGTTAATCCATGTGAACTTCCATGCGGACCTGTTAATTCCTACATATGTACAATTGTACATGCATGTTTTTGCTGAAGCTGTTCATGACAGTGCTTCTCTTTGCTTATTTCTTTGTAGAGGAGGCATCTTGAAACAGAAATGCTGGACCAATCAATTAGGACTAGTCCTCTGGGAAAAGACAGGTTATATAACAGGTATTGGTTTTTTAGACGCGAAGGAAGACTTTTTGTCGAAAATGCAGACTGCAAAGAGTGGGGGTACTATAGCACCAAGGAAGAGGTGATTGTTTTGCAACTGTATCAATCTCTTTACTTACTTTTCTAGCTAATAACAATGTTTATTTTAAAATTGCAATTAACAGCTTGATAAGCTCATTGGGTCTTTAAACATAAAAGGCATAAGGGAGAGAGCACTCAAAACACAGCTTGACAAGTTCTACGATAAGATAAGGTATGCAACTGAAGTATATCCTCGAATTAATCTCGTACTGTTGTACTGTTTGTGGTGTTGCGATTGCCATTTTGTTAATTGTTGGAAGAGAGGAGAGATATAGTTGATAGTATTAAGTGCAGATATATACGAAGCCTTATATCTTGGATTTATTCAAATTTCTTTTTCTGTTGTATTTTATAAGCTTGTGCTTGCTGACCTTGTTTTAATCAACATTGCACATCATATCATTAGAATGGCTATAGACCAATGTGAATGATTTTGCTTTATTATTTCGAGCAATTTTATGCTCCTATTATGGAAGTAGTGATTTTAAGATATCAATTTTCTATTGCATTCTGAATCTCGAAAAAACTTGGCACCACAGTTTATCGCTGAGAACTGGTCAGACTCACCTGTTTTGGTTGAAAGGGCTGGTTCAGGGCCTAAATGATGACCTTTGATCCCTAGCTATGGCAATATAGGTGTCTTATTACTTGCAGAAGATACGAAGTTTCCAGTGTCAAACCTTGGAAATCTCAAAGCCAGCGTTCTTCACTGACCATGAAATTTTTTTATTCTTCGTGTAAAACTGTTTTCTAGACCACAAGTCAGGGTAATTTATTTCACATAAACGTTTTGTGCCTTCAATTGAATTAAGTATGCTCTTATGGCAACCCTCCTTGGTTCTAATAGTTATTGTATAACCAAAGTATGGTGAAATCTGAGCACTCATCGAGCTTTTTCTTTTGTTGTCCGATGTAGTAATGCTCTGGAAAAGAGATCGAAGGAGGTCACGCGGAAGATGTTACTTGAAGAGGCTTTATTGCGGCGTTCCTCTCGTGTACACGCTCAACCAAAAGATGGCCCTTCTACGTCATTCCTCGATTATGTCAACAGATGGAAACCTATTACAAAGAGGAACAGATTGAAAGAAAATCAAGCTCTTTAGTTGGTAGATAGGCTAGCTTTGTTTAAGGACAGTTATCTAAACCGTCCTAGGGGTTAATTTTGGGGCTCCTCAGGAGGAGTCTGTTAAGAAGACTCCCTTGCGTCTCGCCCAATTTTTGGACAATAAGGCAGCCGAACTCAAGCTGCCTGTAAGTTGACCCCTGAAGAGCTGCAGTTAGTTGATTTGAGGCTTTGGAGCTGGTATTGAATGTTTGAAATGGAGATGCTGTCAGTAGGAACTAGGTAGAAACCTGAAAATCATAGGAAACAAATGCAGTTTTTTATTTCATGGATTCGATCTCACTGTCCTTTCACAAATGCAGTACTTGCTTCATCAGTTAAGTTGTGTTGTTGTTCCTACAACTGTCGAAAAAAGTTTCCTGCTAACTGGTTGATCTGTGCTTTCGAAGGTCAGCTTTTGCTTGATGGTGTACTAGATCCTAGCTATGCTCATCCTTACTATCCTAGTTTTTTTTTTTTTTTGAAGTTCCGCCGTCAGGCGCTTTATTCAATTGACGACAAAATGTCTGATTGAACAGGCTCAATCAGAAAATCAGGGATAAGTTCAAAAGTGATATCTACAGAATCAATCGAGAGAGCCGCGCGAGCACAAGCATGTGCCGCTTTATTAGCTTCTCTCCTAACGAAACAGAACCGAAACAGAACCTAAACCCCTGAAGGTTGGAGACTGTAGCTTTCATCTCCCTCATCAGCTGATCAGCAATTGACCTCTCCGCCTTGCCATTCTCCCCACAACTCGAGTCCATCCCCTCGATTGGGCAAGCACCACTGCGTCACGGCAGGCTAGCTACGCTCATACTTACTACCTACTCCCTCCCTTTCTTAATATAGGATTTTTTAGGACGAAAAAGTGAAATCCCCCCTCCCCCCAACCCCCGCGTCGCCTCCCAGGGGCGACCTGGGGGAACCCTAACCTCGCCGCGCCGCCACCCCCCTCAGGCCCACCCTGTCGCGCCGCCGCCGCCGAAGGAAACCGCCGGGCGAAGCCCGCACGATGGTCGGCGATGGCGGGGCTCTGTTCTCTCTCGCGCGCAGCGCCATCCCAGGCGACGCGAGCTTCTGGTGGGGGCGGGATCCCGGCCCTACGCCCGGCGCCCCCGGCGGCGGCCTCGGCTCCCCCCGTCCCTCGTCGCCGGCAACTGCAGCGCCCTTGGTTGTTCCTCCCAAAAATCCGACCCCCACCTCCAAATTTCGCCCCACAGCTCCCCCATCTCGCCTTGTGCCGCCCCCCGGCTCGCTCCCCTCTTCTGGCCCCTCGTCGTCCGCTGGTGGGCGGTCGTCGTCGCATCTGGTGGACTGCTCCGGCTCTGGCGTGGTGCAGTCTTCCATGGCTCTTCTGGCCTCGACGTCCCTTCGGGTTTCGCAGCCAGACGGCCCGGCCTGCTGCCTCTGGCCCCGGCCAGGATTTGCTGTCGGGTTGCATTTGCAACGCATCAGGGAGAAATCCCCTCTCGGACCTCATGTCCGAGACAACCACGGCGGCGCTGATGGCATCGTTGACCTTCATGGAGGCGTGGTCGTGATGCTGCTCCCTGCCCCAGTCTGGTTTCTGCGTCTCTGCGGTGAGTGCAAGACCCTTTTCTGCTCATGGTGTTTTGGATGTGGCTCAGGGCGAAAGCTCAGCGATGACGGCGCCAGTCGGCGTCGTTCCCCTTCCTGAAGGCGTCGCGTGTGAGTCCTTGTCCTCGCCGTTGATGTGGGTCTTCGCGTTTGGCCAGCGGCGACTTATGAGGCTCGGTGGTCGAGCATCTGTCCATGCCCTGCAGGCATGGTTGGCTCCGTCTTATGGCGTTGGCTTGCTGCCCTTGTGCTACTTTTCCTTGCTGTGCTTGCTCAAGACCCTGCCATGGTCACCGCGGTGTTGCGGGGAGCTTCGGCTCTTGGTGTCGTCTCGGTTCATCTTTGCTCAATGACGACGCAATGATGCCTCCCCTACTTGCTAATCGTTTCGACCTCCCGTGGCGGAGCTCTCAGTCAGGGTTCGTGCTAGGTGCTAGGCTTGGCACTCGTTGATTGTGGATGCTCCTGAGTTGCGCCGTGGGTTTCAACACGCACGCCGGTGCGGTGCGCTAGGCTATTTGCTGAATCTTGGTATTGTGATCCGTCGACAGCACCCCCATCTACTTGTGCCTCTCATGGTGTTGGATCTTTTGCCGGCTAGCTTCATTAGGTTTTGGGCTCATGTTCCGCTCAGTGGTGTCTTGTCAGGTGGCAAGCCGTTCCCCTCCCTATTTGTGTGTGTGTGTTTTCTTTTATCTCTTTCCCTATTGTAATCTCCGTGTACTCTGGTTCACTTGAACCTATCTTGTAGAGGCTGCAAAGCCTCCAGGCAATTTTGAAATATAATTAGGTGGGGAATAACTCCCCCCGGGTGTAAATTCAAAAAAAGAAGAAGATTTTTTAGGTATTTCACATGCTGAGTAGTGAGTATATTCGGATTGAAATAGGTGAATATGCACACTAAAACGTGTCTAGATACATGTGAATCTATATAAAAAAACTAACATCTCTTATATTTAGAAACGGAGAGAGTAGTTTGTAACTTTGTATCGGCAGACTGTTACTGCCTAAATAAAAACTTGAGGTTAACCTATCCAGTTCGTGTGCTGGCGCTACACAACAGCCGACGCTGAGTCCAGTTCGTCGGGAGTCGGCGGACATCATTAACCTCCACCACCAGCACGGAGATGGTGGAGCGTCGACTACAATGCGGTACCGCCAGATATTAACATTCGGCCAGATATTGGCCTGGCGCGGCATATCAAGTGTTGTTTTTTCCGACGTTCTTCTCTGCCGGCGGTGAGCTGAAAACTCGCCGTAAACCGCTGGATCTATCCCTGCCGACATTCCTACCGAAAATAATATGTATGATGCCAACATAGAACGCTAGTGCTCATGGTAAAGATCATTGCTAGCGCTTACGCATCCGTTCAATATTGGTCCGCTCAAATAGTACGTACTGGTCTGTTTTTACAGCTCCCCGCCATTTGCCGACGCACGCCTTAAGACCGCAGAAGATCCCGTTGCGCTTGCTCTCATCAAATGTCGACGTCGCGCTTGTGTTGGCCTGACCACCTCGAGCTCCGAGACGACCTGTTATATATTCGGTACAAAATTACGTTTGTCAGAATTCATAAACATATAGAGAGATCCCTACATGTAAAAGAAGATGTCCATGCGCGTCAAAATATAAAAATTCGAGATCGTGTTAGATGCTTACACAGTTACACTCCGTCGTCACGGCAAGGCATCCAATGATGAACAAGACGTCCATCAGACGTAACAGGTCGTTCCTCCCCATGCTGGATCAGATTTTTTTTCTTTGTTGGATGGATCGATCACCTTGTGCAGTGGCTAAGACGAATTGGAATTGCGATATATATAGCACTAGAGAGGCAATACATATTTGCGGAAGATTATCATCCGATGTATGGAATGTCTGGAAATATTTTATTCGAGATCATGGAATGCCTGGGATTCTGCTGTTATACGGGGAGTAAATTTCGTGATTGCATAAAGATTACAAACGGGGGCAAGCCATGGCCAGTACAATTTCCGCGTAGCGTAGAGAGGCAACATTTCATCAAATGGGGTAATGACTTTCAGTTAAATGCAAGCACACATGAATTTCTCTTTGAAATGCATGAATTTGAAAGGGACAAGGCAAGACAGAAAAACAAATTCCACGAGTTCTAACCTCAAGTCAGTACTAATCGCGATCACTGGATTTGCTAAAAGTAGGTCGATGCTGTCGCTGGTCTCGTTTCTCTGCTATATGCAACTGTCTTCGGCCTTCGGGCAACGTCTCACTGTTCCTTTATTTTTATATATATCCGCTCGCAGGCAGGGCGAGCTCGAGCCGACCGGACTCCTTTAGCAACCTTTTTTAGAACCATGCAGGAAAGCTGCATGTAATATATTAAGAGGAGATAGGAGAAGTTCAGGTCAAGAAAGACCTAAGTACAGCGGTGAAAGAACACAAACTCGAACCCGCACGACCGAAAACAAAACAGGAAGAAGAGCTACTAGTGCGACACTACGACCTAGAGCTACTAGTTCCAAAACAAGGAGCTCTCTTTGGAAGAAATCACGAAGATCGCCGGCTTATTCAAATTTGTGGTTCCGGAGGTCATGGCCCCTGGATGGGATGATCCGGCAAGCTCGGTGGGCGACACTGTGTAACCTTGTGGTTGTTCTTGGTCGTTTCTCTCTAAAGTTATCTATGGATCTTGCCAATATTATTTTCTTGTGTTGGAACGTGCGTGGGTTAAATGATAAAGCACGTAGAAACACGACACGAGAGCTGGTAGCCCTTTACAAAGCTACGGTCGTTTGTTTTCAGGAGACTAAAATCGAGACGTTTAATTCCTTCCTGGTCACTCATACTTGGTGATTCCCACTTTTGGGCCGGCCTAATGGCGACTAAAAACATTTCTTTCGCTTTGGTGTATTTAATATTAAGAATGACACATAAATTAGATTCTGTTAGGACAAATGGTTAGGAAACACCACCCTCCGGGAATAATATCCTGCTCTATACAATATTGTTCGACACAAAGGGGATACTATAGCCACTGTTATGCAGTGCTCACGACCCAATGTGACGTTCAGACGAGATTTATTGGGTCCGAGATTAACATCTTGGAACGCCTTGTTGGCACGGTTGGACTCAGTCCAACTTACACAAGGTCCCGATGAATTTCGATGGAATTTATGTGGGAATAGAAAATTCTCAGTAGATTCTATGTATAGGGCGCTTGTGCATTCTGATATTCCAGTCGATGATAATAAAAAAATATGGCACATGAAGATTCTACTTAAAATAAAAGTATTTACGTGGTATCTTCGTAGGGGTGTCATTTTAACCAAGGATAACCTTGTCAAACGGAATTGGCATGGAAGTACTAAGTGTGTATTTTGTCCATAACAAGAGACAATAAAACACTTATTCTTCGAGTGTAGTTTCGCATGTTCTATATGGTCATCTATCCAGATAGCGTCTAACTTATATCCACCCAAGTCTGTTGCCAATGTTTTTGGCAACTGGCTTCATGGGATAGATAGAAAGCTTAGAACGGTTATTAGGGTGGGAGCGATTGCCGTTATATGGTCGCTTTGGCTTAGTAGAAATGACAAGGTTTTCAATGATAAAGATGTTTCTCATATGCAGGTACTCTACCGATGCACAAGTATTCTCCGTACGTGGTCCACCTTACAACGTGTGGGACATTGAGACCTCTTTATGGAGGCGTGTGCACGACTGGAGGAGGTGGCGAGAGACATTTTTTCACAACATGGGTGGCCGCTTGATCGCCAGATTGGACCTCCATAGGTCGTTGAGCTTGCCTATGACATAGGCGTTTTACTTTATTCTTACTGATTGTAATTCGCCTGTTGTTGCATTACTTTTCTTTCTCCCATGGATTGCGGTTGTGTGCATTCTTGATGCAGAGGCCGGGTGTAATACTTAAACTTTTGAGTAATAAAGCCCTTTATCTAAAAAAAACGATGGTTTCGCTTATATCCCGGCCGATGGAACCAAGGGAGGGGTTCTCTTGGCGTGGGACACCTCCAAAATCAGTGCTGGCAGAGTGGAACTCGGCAAGTACACCGTCTTGGTCCAGTTCAAACATGATGCCTTCGATCAGTTTTGGGTTTCTTCCGTCTATGGACCTCAAGACGAGCCGGACAGAATTCTCTTCCTTGATGAAATCAAGAGCACTAGAGCAGTATGCTCCGGTCCTTGGGCTATCATGGGAGATTTTAACCTTATTCTCAACTCTCAAGACAAAAGCAATAGGAACCTCAATAGACGTATGATGGGCAGATTTCAGAAGGTGGTGGATGATCTCATGCTAAATGATGTCGCTCTAAATGGTCGCGCTTTCACTTGGTCTAATGACAGGCATAATTGCACGCTCAGCCGTATTGACAGGGTTCTTGGATCGGTAGAGTGGCATGTCCTCTTCCCCAATTGTTTTCTGCAAGGAGTTTCTTCGGGTATTTCAGATCACTGCCCTCTACTCCTCTCCACGGCTCTTCAAACTCACAAGTGTAGAAGGTTCAGGTTTGAAACCTTTTGGATGCACAAGGAGGGTTTCCAAGAGGTGGTCGCCGAGGCTTGGAACAACTCCGAATCTGAGATAAAAGGAAATGCCATAGCTGTTTTTAATAGCAAGCTGCAAAAGACGGCAAGAGCACTACAAAGTTGGAGTGCTAAGAAATTTGGAGAAATCAAAGAACAGATTGTTTGGGCCAATACCATTATCGGATGTCTTGATCAAGAAGAAGATCGTCGCAGCCTATCCTTCCAAGAGAGGTGGCTAAGAAGGGAGTTGAGGAAAAAATTACAAGGTCTTTGTGTGGTTGAAAGAACCATGGCAAGGCAGAGATCACGACAACTATGGTTGGCCGAGGGAGACGCCAACACGAGTTTCTTTCACTTGCATGCCAGCCATAGAAGAAGAAAGAATTACATTGGTAGTCTGCATGATGGGGATCGAGTCATTTCGTCCCAAGAAGACATCCAAGACACTCTCTTCAATCACTACAAAGACAGGTTCGGGGTGCCCACAACTAGAACCTCGCGGCTGAATTTAGATTACATTGGCATGACCGGTACAGACTTGAGCGCTCTTGAGGATGATTTCACCGAGGAGGAAATATGGTAGGCCTTGAAAGATATGCCCAAAGAGAAAGCCCCAGGCCCTGATGGCTTCACCACGCTTTTTTACCAAAAGTGCTGGCATACGATCAAAAAAGATTTGGTTGAGGCGTTCAAAGCCTTTCATGTTTCTGATGGTCGTTTTTTCGAGCGTGTCAATAAGGCGTTCACCATATTGCTGCCTAAAAAACCTGGAGCAAGTGAACCAGGGGACTTCCGGCCCATTTGCCTTGTTCATAGCCTTGCCAAGATTTTTTCCAAGGTCCTTGCTCGACGTTTAGCGACCGCTCTCCCTTTGTTGGTTCGAAAAAATCAAGGGGCTTTTCTGAAAGGTCGCTCCTTGCATGATAATTTCAAGCTGGTTAAGGAATCCATCAAGTTCTTGAGAAGCAAACGGTGCCAATCCTTACTTCTGAAATTAGACATCGCCAAGGCGTTTGACACCGTGGCTTGGCAATTTCCGCTTGAGATCCTCAAGAAAAAAGGGTTTGGTCACAAATGGATTTCGTGGATCGTCTTGTTGCTTTCCTCCGCTTCCACTAGCATCATGCTCAATGGTGTCCCTTATCAAAACTGTAAGGATGCGTAACCCTAATAGGGCCACGGTATGACTTTATATAGTCACAGGACATACAGGGGTTTAAAGGAGTTTGGGTCGGTGTACAACAACACAACCGACATACACACAAGGAAATATACGTAACCTATACAGCTAGGTATATACAATATTTAACACACCCCCTCAATCATAACTTGTCTAAGTTAAGATTGCGTCTAAATATACCTAGCTGTCGTGTAGAAAGTGACTTTGTAAATCCATCAGCCACCTGATCTCCTGAAGGAATAAATCGTATGTCCAAAAGCTTCTGAGCAACTCTCTCTCGAACAAAATGATAATCCACTTCTATATGCTTTGTCCTAGCATGGAACACTGGATTCGCAGAGAGATACGTAGCTCCAATATTGTCACACCACAAACTTGCCGCTCGTGCCTGCGGTACTCCTAACTCAGTGAGCAAAGACTGCACCCATATAATCTCAGCAGTGGCATTAGCCAATGCTTTGTATTCGGCCTCTGTACTAGACCTTGAGACTGTAGCCTGTTTCCTTGCATTCCATGAAATCAAATTGGACCCAAGAAAGACTGCAAAGCCACCAGTCGACCGTCTATCATCTGAACATCCCGCCCAATCAGCATCGGAAAAAGCACTGACTAGAATAGAGTCAGACTTACTCAAGCGTAGTCCAAGCGAAATTGTACCTTGTAAATATCTCAAGATACGTTTGACAGCAGTCCAATGAACTGTACTAGGAGCATGAAGAAACTGATAGACCTTATTGACAAAAAAGGCAATATCTGGCCTAGTCAAAGTAATATACTGTAGAGCACCAACTATACTCCTGTAACGAGTAGAATCATCACTACTCAAAGCTTCTCCATCAGTGAGAGACAATTTTTCAGACACCGACAATGGAGTATCAACCGCCTTGCACATTTTCATGTTCACACGGCCAAGCAGCTCCCGAGCATATTTTTCTTGAGAAAGAATAATGCCATCTTGTGTCCTCTTCACTTCAATCCCAAGAAAATAATGTAGAGCCCCTAAATCTTTCAATGCAAAATCCATGCCGAGATCATGAAGGAGAGCATCCACTGCCTTCTCTGATGAACTAGCAACAACAATGTCATCTACATAAATAAGCATAAGATGGATACACCCCCTTTGTTGTAGAAAAATAGAGAAGTGTCAGCCTTAGATGCAGAAAAGCCAAGAGACTGAAGTTTAGAACTGAGCCGAGAGTACCAAGCACGAGGCGCCTGTTTCAGACCATACAACGCCTTATCCAGTTTACAAATGTGTCCCATGTGAGCACTATCCTCATAACCAGGAGGTTGCTTCATATAGACCTCTTCTTCCAGAACACCATGCAAAAACGCGTTCTTCACATCAAGCTGTCGTAGGTGCCATCCCCGGGAGACAGCAAGAGCCAAAACCAAGCGAATAGTCGCCGCCTTGACAACAGGACTAAAAGTGTCCTCGTAGTCAATACCATAACGCTGCTTGAACCCTTTAGCAACCAGACGAGCTTTGTATCTGTCAAGACTACCATCAGCCTTCTTCTTTATTTTGTAAACCCATTTGCAGTCAATCACATTTCGTCCATGACTGGCAGGGACAAGGTGCCAAGTTCCATTGGTCATTAGAGAAGAATATTCCTCATCCATGGCAGATTTCCAATTAGGATCACCAAGAGCCTTCTGTACACTGTTAGGTTCACCAGAAGTACAAAGATTGGCAAAGCGAACACGGTCATAGCGCACACGACCATCAGTAATAATCTTGGGTTTTTCAATACCGTGTTGAAGCCGAGTGCGAGCTCTCGGTGGATCAGCTGCATGCGAGACTACAGGAGTAGGAGCCACAGAGGATCCAGAGGAATCGGGCGAGCTGTCGGTAGCTGCAGAGGATCTGGAGGTCGCGTCAGCCTGGCTCGACGTCCCTGTTGCCGGGCCCGCAGGAGACGACACAGGCGAATGCCGCGGCTCCACGTGAAAAGGCACTGCTGGGCCGGATGGCCGCCGCATACCTGGCACCGCCGATCCCAAGGAGGATTGCATGGGTGTCTATGCCAATGATTGGAAGGAATCCTCTCCGGGATCCGCATCAGGACCTGAAAAATCACCAGAACCACCTCCGGGAACAAAATTTTCGCCTGATTCCTGTTGAATAGACTCAGCAATACCATTAGCAGCAGGATTAACATCAGGATCAACATGTAAATCGTGCCCCTCTTGATCATGCAAATGAATGGGTTGCAAATTGAGAGGGAGAAGATTGATTTCAGCGCGCAAACGAGCACTGTCGTGGGGTCACTGTTCGACTACCCCACGGTAGGGATACCTGGGTCACGCCAAGCCCATCAGCCTTATGACGAGGGCCCAAGGAAGGCCCAAGGAGGACGACGTGCGGCCCAAGATAGTCGACGCTAGGTCATGCGACCCCGCCATGCTTGTAAGCGCCATCGGCACCGTTCACCTGAGACCTAGCCTACCATATAAAGGCTAGGAGGGTCCTTCGTCTAGGGTACGCTCATAGCCGCCACACAAACCCTAGCGAGATTGCCATCTCGCCATTGTAGCCACAGCTCACCATCAATAACCAGACAAGCAGGAAGTAGGGTGTTATCCTCCGGGAGCCTGAACCTGGGTAAAACGCCTCGCTTGTCAGCCGTCGTGATCACCAGCGCTCATCTCTCTCCCCCTCAATCAACCCGGGGTACACAACCCAGGGATTTGCCGAGTCCACACCTCGTCAATTGGCGCCGTCTGTGGGAAAGAACGAGCGCTGGAATCATGGTCGCACCGGCTCCATCAACTTTGAAGACCGACGTCTGCATCACCAAGGAGCCAATCTGCTTCGGCTCCTTCGAGTACACCTTCCACCCGCCGGCCCACCGCTCGGTGTACGCCGATCTGCACGTAGGTATGTGCCTCACCTTCGGTACCATGCACTACTTCGTAGACAGCTGTGGAGTACTCAGATCCACGGCGATCGCACCGCCTGCGGTGGTGGCACCCGCATCTGCCGCGGCTGCGCCAACCACGCCCCCACCTGCTGCGGAGATCGCATCTGCTGCGACTGCGGCGAGCATCTTCGACTGCTGAGAAGATCGCGTCCGCCTCGACTACTCCGACCGCCTCCGCTGCGGCAGAGATCGCGCCCAACGCGGCCGCGCACAGCGTCTCCGGCTACCACGGAGATCGCATCTGCTACGACTACGTCGACCACCTCGTCGACCACCGCGCGGATCGAGTCTACTTCAACTACCTCGATCGCGTCGCTGGCAAGGCCAAGATCTGCATCAACTTCGACTACGTCGACCACGCCTTCGCGCGCAACGAAGGTCGCGCCGTTCTCATCCACGCCACTCGCGTCTCCATCGACTCGCAAGATCGTCAACAAGCCAATCGCGCCCACGTCGACACAGCGACATCACTCCTCACGTCCGCGGCGAAGGTCGCGAAACTCCAGGGAAGGAGCCTCGGCGGCGACTGTGGTGTCCACCACGTCGCACCCATTTTCAGCTCCGAGCACGGCTCGGACGAAGGAAGCAGCAGTGGCAGCTCCCGTCCCACTGCCCAGATCTACCCCGCGCAAGTCTTCATGATCGGCCAGAGGCCGCAGGGCAACGACGACGAACCCGCATACCCACTGGAGGTGGTCATGCCGGACCAGGTGACGCGACTCACCATCACCCGCGACATGGCAATCAAAGCCCTGAAGCACGTCGAGGACGGCACATACCCCCCACCGGATGCACCCCGGGAGGACCTTATGGCGGTCCAGTACCTGCTGCGGAAGGAAGGCGAACGACTCCGCGCAGAGAAGGCCGAGCTCCTCCGACGCAAGGAGGAGGCCGACGCGTCGAGCGCCAGGAGGGCCGCTTACTCGTTCACTGCCTCAACAGAGGTCTCGCAAGGAGCAAGGCGCCACAGAGCCCGCGTGCCCCTGATGACGGAGGTCGACCGCGCTAGAGTCACCCGCAACCTCGAGTCATCATACATAGAAGACGCAGACGGAATACCCGTCCCCAAGACACCCGGAGCCGCACTCATGGCAGTCGAAACATACCTGCGGCTGACGCAGCCGCCAGAGGGCGACTCGCGCGCTCTCCTCCACAAGCAGCAGATCATGTCTATCAAGGCACTCGAAGACGCACTGGTAAACAAGGCGCCGACAGAAAAAGCGCGTGAAGATCGAGATCGCCGCGACCACGAGCCCGCAGCACTCGCAGCCCCGGCGACAAGACAACTGCGACAACCGCAGCCAGGTGAAGACCTCCGCAACGTCATCACGCAAAGGACGGTAGACCGCAGCCGCACCCAGCGCCGGTCAGCACGCCCAACTTCGACTACGACCGCAACGACGGCGACTACGAGCCGTGCGGCGCCGCATGCTTCAGCTTCAACATACGCGACACAAGAATGCCCAAGGGCTTCAAGCTCACGGCAGAAGCAGTCAAGTACGACGGGAAGCAGGACCCAAGACTCTGGCTAGAAGACTACCTCATAGCCTGCAGCTGCCAGGGCGGTACTTCGACTACGGCCATGCAGTACATCCAGCTGATGCTCACGGGCTCTGCACGCGGGTGGCTCAACACTCAACCCAAGAACGCCTTCAGGACGTGGGACGAGTTCGCGGAAGCCTTCGTTAAATCCTTCCTGGGACGTACTCGAGACCGACGACGTTCGTCGAGTTACAAGCATGCAAGCAAGGACGAGACGAGCCGCTCCGGTCATACATCCAGCGTTGGACCTTGCTCCGCAACACCATGGAGACCACCTCGGAGGACCGAGTGATGGATGCCTTCATGCACGGCGTCTCCCGCCGCGACCTCCGCGAGGAGTTTGGTAGGCTCCGGCCGAAAAACATGATCGAGGTCATGAAGATAGCAAACCAGTGGGCAGACGGAGAGGACTCGGTCCGCAATAGTTCACACTACTCCCCGAAGGACGAAGCCGGACCAAGCAACTGGCGAGAAGGGCGCCACAAGAAGAAGCCGCGTTACAACGGCAACGACTCAATCGAGCTAGTAGCGGCGGGATTCCAAACCCCCCGTGAGGATGAAGCGCGCGACAGCAGTCGCCAATACAGCCACGCACAGTACAGTCGAAGCGGCGGGACCAGAGTCGCCAATACAGCCAGGGGCAGTACAACCGAAGCGGCGGCAGCAACTACCGCAGCGACGGAGGCCATAAACGCGAGTGGCAGAAACGCACGCTAAGCCCAGCGGAAGAGCTGGAACAACCCTGCAGGCACCACATGTTCAGGAACCCGGAAACGGGCAAGTGGGGATCCAACCACCTGTTGAAGGACTGTCGAAAGGCACGTAAAATATACGAAGCCATGCAGAAGATAGTCACTCCAGCACCCGCAGCGCAGCCAGCCGCGCAGCTGGCCATCCAGGCAGCGCCCGCACCCGCAGTCGCCAATCCAGCACAGGCGGCGGGAGCCTTTCTGCAGCAGCAGCAGCAGCCGCAACAAGATGCCCCACCGTGATCCAGGACGCATATCCAGCGGCACGCGGACAACTCAACATGATACAGAAGGGGCGCCCTCAAACAGGACCCAGAAGATCATCACTCGCCAAGTTTTCCAAGCCATCACCTGTCCACCTGCAGTACCCGACTACCTGAGAGGGTCAGAGACACCAATCACTTCTCCAGAGCAGATCACCCGCCTGCAGTACCACGACCCGGGCATGCCGCTCTGGTAGTCGAAGCTCTGATCGGAGATTACACCCTGAAAAAGGTGTTCATGGATGGAGGCAGTGGCATTAACATCATCTTTGCCGACACCCTCAGAAGGATAAACAGACCAACGACGGACTTGGCGGCATCAGAGACCACCTTCCATGGCATAGTACCAGGGCAAGCAGTCACGCCCATGGGAACGATCACACTCGACGTCATCTTCGGCACACCCGAAAACTTCAAGAGGGAGTCGATCGACTTCGAGGTAGTCGACTGGAAGTCGCAGTACCACGCGATACTCGGGCGCCCAACCTTCGCCAGATTCATGGCGATACCTCACTACGCCTACCTCATGCTCAAGATGCCTGGACCCAAGGGCGTCATCACGGTGCACGGCGACTTCGACCGCTCCAACAGCTGCGACCGCGAGTTCAGCAAGATCTCTGAATTCTTCGGAGTCGAAGAGCACTTCGAGGCAATGGCAGTCGACAACGACAAGACCATCTTCCCAGCCCGCAAGAAACCAGCCAAGGACGCTGCCTTCAACGCGGCTGACGACACAACGACCCATCAGGTCCACCCGACTGACGCCAGCAAGACGGTCAAAGTATCGTCGAGTCTGACTCCCGCATAGGAAGGCGCGCTCGTCGAGTTTCTACGTGAGAACTGGAGAATCTTCGCATGGCAACCCTCTGACATGCCAGGAATACCCAGGAACCTCGCCGAGCACTCCTTAAAGTCCACAAGGACGCCAGACCCGTCAAACAGGCCATGCGACGCTTTTCCGGGCCCAAGCGAGACGAAATCAGCAGAGAAATCGATCGACTGCTGAATGCCAAGTTCATTCGAGAGATCAAGGACTCGGACTGGGTCGCCAACCCAGTCCTGGTGGAGAAGAAGAAGACGAAGAAACTCCGCATGTGCGTCGACTTCACCGCCCTCAACAAATGCTGCCCCAAGGACCATTTCCCGCTCCCGCGGATAGATCAGATCATCGACTCGACTGCAGGCTGCGAACGCCTGTCCTTCCTGGACGCCTACTCAGGTTACCAGCAGATCAGACTGAACGTCGACGATGAGGAGAAGACAGCATTCATCACACCCGACGGCGTTTTCTGCTACCAGACGATGCCCTTCGGGTTGAAGAACGCTGGTGCCACGTACCAGCGCACAATGCAAGCATGCCTCAAAGGGCTCATCGGGCAGATCGTCCAAGTCTACGTCGACGACATCGTCGTCACCACCCGCAAGGAGGACACCCTCATCGCCGACCTCCGCAAGGTCTTCGCCGCCCTCGACGAGTATCAGATCAAGCTGAACCCAGACAAGTGTGTCTTCGGCGTGCCAGCCGGAGAACTGCTTGGGTACCTCGTCTCTGCAAGAGGAATCGAAGCCAACCCTGAGAAGGTGCAAAACATACTCGCAATGCCAGCACCGACCAAGCTTCACGAGGTGCAACGCCTAGCCGGCCGAGTCGCAGCTCTCAGCCGGTTCATAAGTAAGTTGGGAGAAAAGGCCCTGCCTTTCTACCAACTGATGAAAAAGACAGACAAGTTCGAGTGGACAGAAGAAGCGCAAGTCGCGTTCGACCAACTCAAGAAAACACTCACGACTTCCCCAGTACTGGTGGCTCCACTGGAGAACGAGCCGCTATACCTCTACGTGTCAGCCACAAACAGGGTGGTCAGCACGGTACTCGTAGTCGAACGAGAAGAAGAAGGACACAGTTACCCTGTTCAGCGACCCGTCTACTACCTTAGCGAGGTGTTGACCCTGTCCAAGCAGCGCTACCCGCACTACCAGAAGCTGGCCTACGGAGTTTTCATGACTTCAAGGAAAGTAATCCATTACTTCTCCGAGCACCCGATCACGGTGGTAAGCTCCTCCGGGCTCTCCGACATCCTGACCAACCAATGCGCGACAGGACGAGTCGCTAAGTGGGTCGTCGAGCTAGGACCCTGGGGGCTGAAATACGCTCACCCGAAGTCAATCAAGGCCCAAGTGCTCCCAGAATTCACCACCGAGTGGATAGAAGCCCAGCTGCCAGATGTCCCCGACCTGTCCAACGCATGGACAATGTACTTCGACGGCTCCAAAAAGTTCAGATCAGCCGGGGCAGGAGTCATCCTCATCTCCCCCAAAGGCGACAAGCTGAAGTACGTGCTACAGATGGACTTCCCAACACCCTCCAACAACGAGGCTGAGTACGAAGCCCTAATCCATGGCATGCGAATGGCCAAGAACTGCGGCGCCACTCACCTCATGATCTACGGCGACTCCTACCTCGTCGTGCAGCAAACCATGAAGCCTGTGACGCCATCGCCGACAACATGATCGCCTACAGAGACCTGTACAACCAGCTGGAGGGCACCTTCGACGGCTGCGAGTTGCGGCACATCGGCCGCGAAAGCAACGAGGAAGCCGACGCCCTCGCCAACCTGGGCTCAGACAAGGCGCAGGTGCCACCCGGCGTCTTCCTTGAGCGCATCACGCAGCGGTCTGTCAAACTTCGACCCACGCCCGGATCCTCCACACCATCAACGAGCACCGCCGACCCGCCAGGCAAAGAGAAGGAGCCAATGGAGGTTCTGCTCATCGAGCCCACCTGGACGAGCCCATATCTGGCGTACATGCTGCACCAGAGACTGCCAGTCAACTCAGTCGAAGCCAAGCGCATTATTCGCCGTTCGAAAGGCTTCACCATCATCAAGGGGGAACTATACAAGCGAAGCATCTCAGGAGTCCTGCAAAGGTGCGTTGATCCAGTCGACGGTCAAGCCATCCTCTCGAAATTCATACAGGCACCTGCGGGCATCACGCCAGCAGTCGTGCCTTAGTGGCCAAAGCTTTACGAGCCGGATTCTACTGGCCCACCGCAATGCAAGACGCAGAAGAACTCGTGAGGAAATGTCTCGGCTGCCAGGAGTTCGCCAACAAGCCGCACGCCAGCTTCAGCGCTAAAGACCATCCCACTTGCCTGGCCCTTCGCTCAATGGGGGCTCGACATGGTGGGTCCACTCAAGAAGTCCTCGCCAGGAGGACACACGCATCTCTTGGTGGCAGTCGACAAGTTCACGAAGTGGATCGAAGCCGTGCCTATCACAAGTTCGACTGCATCCTCAGCAGTTAACTTCATCAGGTCCATCATCTTCAGGTTCGGGGTGCCGAACAGCATCATCACCGACAACGGCACGAACTTCACAGCCGAAGAATTCAAGGACTTCTGCTCCGAACAAGGCATCAAGCTCAACTACGCATCAGTCTCGCACCCGCAATCCAATGGGCAAGTCGAAAAGTCCAATGGTTTAGTCTGCAAGGGTATCAAGAAGCGCCTGCGAGTACCATTGAAGCGCGCCGCAGGCGCCTGGGTTGAGGAGCTGCCGTCTGTGCTGTGGAGCCTGCGCACTACGCCAAACAGATCCACTCAGTACACGCCATTCTTCATGGTCTACGGCGCAGAAGCAGTCATGCCATGCGACATCAAGTTCGATGCACCCCGAGTGGTGGCCTACGACGAGTCCGAGGCAGAAGAAGCACTCGAGGATGACATGGATACCCTGGACGAAGCACGCGACATCGCCCTTACCCGCACAGCCGTGTATCAGCAAGACTTACGCAACTATCACGGACGGCGACTGCGGCCCAGAGCGTTCGTCCCCGGAGACCTTGTCCTCCGCCTCAAACAGAAGAAGGTGCACAAACTAGCCTCCCCGTGGGAAGGTCCATACATCGTGACAGAGGCAATTGGCGGCGGAGCTTACCGCCTGAAGGACTCGAAGACAGGGACAGTCTGCAGCAACCCGTGGAACGTGGCGCAACTGCGCCGCTTCTACGCCTAATCGACTCCCCCTTGTAACAAAGTGTACATCTCAAGAAGCGGCAGGTTCCAGACGCACTCTTTCCCTTACCAGGGTACCTGAGGGGACTGGAAGGGTTTTAATGAGGCGGCCTGCTCGCAAAAATCAATGAAGTGATTTGTGGAACAAGCTCTCCCCTTTACTTTTTTAGTCAAAAAGCAACATAAACCTAGGCCGTCACCCGACGCACTCGGGGGCTGCGCCATACAGGTTCAACTCGCAAAATCCTTGGCCGCCACCCGAAGCACTCGGGGGCTGCGCCGCACAGGTCTAAGTCAAGCCTAGGCCGTCACCCGACGCACTCGGGGCTGCGCCATACAGGTCACCGCAAAATCCTTGGCCGCCACCCGAAGCACTCGGGGGCTGCGCCATACAGGTTCAACTCGCAAAATCCTTGGCCGCCACCCGAAGCACTCGGGGGCTGCGCCGCACAGGTCTAAGTCAAGCCTAGGCCGTCACCCGACGCACTCGGGGCTGCGCCATACAGGTCACCCGCAAAATACTTGGCCGCCACCCGAAGCACTCGGGGGCTACGCCGCACAGGTCTAAGTCAAGCCTAGGCCGTCACCCGACGCACTCGGGAGCTGCGCCATACAGGTCACCCGCAAAATCCTTGGCCGCCACCCGAAGCACTCGGGGGCTGCGCCGCACAGGTCTAAGTCAAGCCTAGGCCGTCACCCGACGCACTCGGGAGCTGCGCCATACAGGTCACCGCAAAATCCTTGGCCGCCACCCGAAGCACTCGGGGGCTGCGCCGCACAGGTCTAAGTCAAGCCTAGGCCGTCACCCGACGCACTCGGGGGGCTGCGCCATACAGGTCACCCGCAGAATCCTTGGCCGCCACCCGAAGCACTCGGGGGCTGCGCCGCACAGGTCTAAGTCAAGCCTAGGCCGTCACCCGACGCACTCGGGGGCTGCGCCATACAGGTCACCCGCAAAATCCTTGGCCTCCACCCGAAGCACTCGGGGGCTGCGCCGCACAGGTCTAAGTCAAGCCTAGGCCGTCACCCGACGCACTCGGGGGCTGCGCCATACAGGTCACCCGCAAAATCCTTGGCCGCCACCCGAAGCACTCGGGGGATGCGCCGCACAGGTCTAAGTCAAGCCTAGGCCGTCACCCGACGCACTCGGGGGCTACGCCATACAGGTCCAATTCGAAAACCTAGGTCGCCACCCGAAGCACTCGGGGGCTGCGCCATACAGGTCACTCGCAAAACCTCTGGCCGCACCCGACGCACTCGGGGGCTGCGCCGCACAGGTCTAAGTCAAACCCAGGCCGCACCCGACGCACTCGGGGGCTGCGCCATACAGGTCCAACTCGAAAACCTAGGTCGCCACCCGACGCACTCGGGGGCTGCGCCGCACAGGTCTGACTCGCCACACCTCGGCCGCACTCGAAGCACTCGGGGGCTGCGCCGCACAGGTCTAAGTCAAACCCAGGCCGCACCCGACGCACTCGGGGGCTGCGCCATACAGGTCCAACTCGAAAACCTAGGTCGCCACCCGACGCACTCGGGGGCTGCGCCGCACAGGTCTGACTCGCCACACCTCGGCCGCGCTCGAAGCACTCGGGGGCTGCGCCGCACATGTTTAATTCAAAATCCTAGGCCGCACTCGATCCGCTCGGGGGCTGCGCCATACAGGTTTACAGACGTCTACAAGATACAATTCACTAACTCGGGGGCTACCCCCACCTCGACATACATACACTCATATTTCCACTTGGAAAAATTTCTTTTACAAGCTAACGCTATACAACAGCGCTCTACTGCTCTTATTCTACAGGCTCGCCCTTCGGCGCATCAAGTGGCCCTACAAGGTGCTCGCTAAAGTTCTGGACCTGCTGAATCATCTGGCGCGCAGCCGCAAGAGTATCGGCATACTCACCCTCTCCAGGCAAGCCGTCAAGCACCTTGTGCAATGGAAGATTAGGCCGGTGCAGTCGAACGTATGCCAACGCCACGTTCGCCCCGGCAACAAGTTGAGCGTGCACGACTTCCTTCAACGCACCGCCTTCACGGAACCTCTCCAGAAGCGCAGTCAGTCCATTCGGCTGCTCGTTGTGAGGAAAGTACACCTTGTTGATCTGCCAGAGGGTTTTTCTGCAACCTTCTAAGAGCACAGCAGCCCGCCAGGTGCGATCCAGCATTCGTGCAAGTATACTACCTCTGGATTTGTTCGACCAAAACTGGCGCGCTTCGGGTGAGTCACCGGCGGCCTCTTTCTCTACTCGCTCGTCCACTCGAAGCTGCTCAGCCGTCAAGTCAGAGTTGACATCTGCATCAAGGCCAAGCATTAAGCATAGCAAGTAGACACAGAAGCCGAAGGAAAAACGCTAGAAGCCCAACCTTGCAGCTGTCGACCGATTAAGTCCATCTCGCCAAGCAGAAACTCTTCACGCTGGGAGAACGGCGCAGCAGGCCGCGACCTCAATCGCTCCAGCTCCAACTCAGCACTCTTCAGCTTCGACTCGAGCTCAACCACCTTGTTCCTCATGAAGGTGAGCACTCTCTGGTCATTTACGCTTCGCACAGGAGCTGGAGGAGCTTGACGGCGGCGACGAGTAGGCGCAGCCGAAGTGGTATCTTCCTCATCGCCCGCGCCAGTCGTTCCAGCAACATCAGGAGCTTCGCCCATATCAGACTGCCAAGAATTGACAGCGTCAAGCCAGGGAAAGAATCAACATAAAACATCCAAGCCAGACATCAAAAAAGATTCAGCGATTGCACCCCCGAGGGAGCGAATTCACATTTCATCATCAGCATGTTCACTCGCACAATATAAAGTGCATTACAGACTCAAGCCCAAAAGCAGAAGCATAGTCCTAAAAGGAAAAAGTCTACACTACAGACTCCGACTGGGAACGGCTCTTCCTAGCAGCCAACTCTGCGGCTTTGGCAATCCTCCTCTCGAAGGTGGCGACCAACTTCGCAGCTAGCTGGCTCGCCTGCACCTTCACACCGCTAAGGGACGCGGTTCTGCCGTCAGGCTTCCGGGGGAAGTCGCTGACAACCTTCTCAAAATCACCTACGACTTGGTGACCAAGAAGCAGCTGGAAAGTGAGCTCTGAGCCGCGTACCGTCTGCGCGCGCGTGAAGTCCGCCAGGACATTCGAATTGCCTTCGAATGGAGCCGCGAGTGCGTCAACAGCAGCTGGTGGTGGCTGGTTCGGAAAGATGTTCCGGTGCACAGTCGCTAAGGCCTCCGTCAACTTCTGCAGGGCCGCCGTCGACTGCTGCAGCGCTGCCGATGCATACGCGCAGACGCGGTCGATGAAGCCAACAGCCTGCGCCAAACCGCCACTCTCGCTAGAAGTCCCTTCTGGAGGAGCACCTCCGCAATTCTCTGTTCAAAAGAAGTCCACACCCGTAAGACGTCAAAAGTCGAAAAGAGGCCAAGTAGGCACTGAGCCGAAAAACTTACTTCCAACAACATCTGCGAGTGCGAGCAAGCGGTCGACCTGGGTCTTCTCCAGATCAGCCCGAGCTTGTTCCCACTCTTGGGCTTCACCCAGCGATTTCTCCAGCTCCGCGACCCGCGTCTTCATACTCTCCTTCTCGCCTATGGATCAACGGAGCAAAGTTAGTAATAAAGGCAGTCGAAGCACCCCTCGAACACAAGGGTTCACACTTACTATTTGCTTGCTCCAGAGCAGTGCGGAGCTGATCCCTCTCCTGCTCCATGCGAACGAAGGCTGCGGCTCCCTCCATCTGCTGGCGGTAAAATGGCTCCAGGAAACACAAGACATCAATCTGCGCCCGACTATTCCAGTCACGCGCATCTTCGGGGGCTACTCCCATCGGGAGCGCTGTACGCGCACCCGATACAGATCTTGCAGAAGGAATCAAAGAACACTTACATGCTCAAGCAGCCCAGCGTCAACCGGAGTCGCATCAGCAGACCTCTCAGGCATGGCGGAGGTCGAAGCCTTCAAGGCCAAAACGTCACCCGCCAGAGCCTCCTCTCCGGTCGTCCTCGCAGTCTGCTCGATCATGGGAGCAGAAGTGTGCTCCATCTCACGAGGGGAAGAAACAGCAGCGCCGGTACGGTCGCTGTCACAAGAAGTCTCAATTCAAGGACCCGCAAGTGAAAAAGCACACTCGACAAAAACAAAGCGAAGGTTATGCGACTAACCTGACTACATCATCATCTTCACTCCCCAAGGAGACGGAGGCCATCCTCGCGAACTCGATCGGCGGTGCAGAGCCGAGTGGAGGCACGACCAACGGTTCCGCCAGATCACTCGGGTGCTTAGCACCCGAAGAGGACTCGCTCGTCTCTTCCTCGATCACACCCGCCTCCTTCACAGGCGACGAGGCAGAACCAGAGTCGCCACCCTTTCGCCTCTGCGCTTCCGCAGCGGCTCCTCGTCTTCATCCTCCTCCTCCAACTCTTCACTCGGAGAGGTGGCGGAGGGAACTTCATCGTCATCACCCTCGTCCTCAGGGAACTCTGCCTCTTCGTGAGGTCCATTCTCCATCAACGGAGGGAGACTGACGTAGCTCGAACGACCCTGTCAGCAAATGAAGCATTCGAGTCAAGCAAAACGATTCAACAGAAGTAAGATACAAGGCGAACAAAGCAAACAAAGCTCACCTCAGGCACAGGGTTACTAGGCCCATATGGCTCGACTGGGCACTTGACGTTGCACGGGTCAGCGGCTCGGAGACTGGTGATGCTCCTCACCTTCGACTCGACTGCATCATCATCAAGCTCATTGCCAGCATCCTCACGCGCCCACATGGGGTGGACGCGACTGCGCAGCGGCTGCACCCGAAGCCTGAAGAAGGTGGCGATGAGGTGAATTCCACCTGTCTCGCGCCCAAGACTCTTCAGAAGGCCACGCAGTAGCGTCAGCAAGGGCTGAGTCGCTTCCCTGTCCTCCTTCGACAGCGGGTGCGCCCACGCGTTCGTCTTCCGCAACTCGCGATCAGCTGCGAATTCAGGAAGCCCTGCTTGGTCGCACCTGATGTAGAACCACTTCTTCCGCCAGCCCTGGACGGAGTCGGACTTCTTCATCTGGAAGTAGGAGGTGTCGCCACGCACCTGGATGCCGAAGCCGCCGACTGGGTACACTTGCTTGCTCTTCCCCACGTTCCTCTCACGAGGAACAGAGACTTCCACAGCAGCCAGTTGGGTGCGATTCCCAGGAAGCACTCGCAGAGCACGAAATAGCTCGCGATGCTCAAGACGCTATTGGGAGTCAGATCGTGGATCTGAATCCCATAAGCATACAAGAGACCACGGACGAAATCGTGGAGGGGGAACCCGAAACCCCGCGGAAGGAAATCCACGAAGCAAACGCGTTCCCCCTCGCGAGGAGAGGGAAATACCTCTTTCCCAGGAGCGCGCACCGTCGCCTGGTCTGCCGGCGGCAGCAGCCCCTGCGCGCGGAGGGCCTCGAGGTCGGCCTTCTTCACCGACGATTTGACCCAATCGCCGTCGGGCTTCTTCATCACGCTCGCCTCGGCGGCGGCGACGGCGCCAGCAGCAGCCTTCCCCCTCTTCATCGCGGCCTTGCTCATGGAGGGTGGAGACAAGAAGTTGACAGAGAGCACGCAGCGCAACAATGGCGGAACAGAAGCAGGGGAGATGATGAAGGAATGGGGATGGATGAACTGTTCACCGCCGCGGTGAAAATTATATACCGCGCGGTCAGTCAATCCTGGCCATCCCTGCTGAAACCGTTCTCCGTGACATCATCTGGCCGTCCACGTGTCGCGCGGAGATAGCAACCGTCGTCGGCCGCACCGCCCACTACGCGCGGGAATCAAGGCGCCATCATCACACCGCGAAATTTTCGCGCCCAACGGTCAGAAAAAAGCGGCAACCGCTGTCTCCAGTCAATACTGACAGTGGGACCGCACCGTCACGTCCCATCGGACACAGAGTGCGTCAAAAACGTCAGCACTGACGTCAACCACGAAGGCGTAGGAAGTAAGCCAACGGGCTGATGGAGAACTCGAACAGTTCATTCGAGTGCAAGAAAATTCAGTAAGCTCTCAGAGCTGAATAAGTTCGTACAGTAAGCCAACGAGCTGATTGAGAACTCGAACAGTTCATCGAGTGCAAGAGCATTTAGTAAGCTCCAAATGCTGAGCAAACTCGCGCAGTAAGCCAAGCCGGCCGAATACACAGTAAGTCACACAAAGCCAGTCGCGACTCCAAGTCGAGTCCCTTCTTTACTCCCATCGGGAGCAGGCTTTTCGACTGAAGAAAAATTGAGTTTAACCTCAATTGCAAGCAATTCAGCTTAATCTCGGGGGCTACTCCCATCGGGAGCGCTGTTCGCGCTCCCGAGTGACTCAGAACAAAAGCAGTCGAAAAATCACCGACTAAGTCTGTACTCACGGTATTTTATCCTGGAACTGACAGTTCGACTAAGGAATCCTCCATAAGCCCTGAACGGCCGGAGTCGACCTATTTTACTTATCTCTTTCAGGAACCTGACGGCGTGCCCAGGAGGAAGGAGTCCTTTACCCGACTCTACGATTCGACTAAGCACTCGGGGGCTCCTGTCGTGGGGTCACTGTTCGACTACCCCACGGTAGGGATACCTGGGTCACGCCAAGCCCATCAGCCTTATGACGAGGGCCCAAGGAAGGCCCAAGGAGGACGACGTGCGGCCCAAGATAGTCGACGCTAGGTCATGCGACCCCGCCATGCTTGTAAGCGCCATCGGCACCGTTCACCTGAGACCTAGCCTACCATATAAAGGCTAGGAGGGTCCTTCGTCTAGGGTACGCTCATAGCCGCCACACAAACCCTAGCGAGATCGCCATCTCGCCATTGTAGCCACAGCTCACCATCAATAACCAGACAAGCAGGAAGTAGGGTGTTATCCTCCGGGAGCCTGAACCTGGGTAAAACGCCTCGCTTGTCAGCCGTCGTGATCACCAGCGCTCATCTCTCTCCCCCTCAATCAACCCGGGGTACACAACCCAGGGATTTGCCGAGTCCACACCTCGTCAAGCACCCGCATTGGAATGAAGGGAAGCAAATGGAAACACCGTTTCATCGAAAACAATATCACGCGAAATATACACGCGACCGCTAGAAATATCAAGGCACTTGTAGCCTTTATGGAGACTACTGTAACCCAAAAAAGCACACTGTTTGGACCGAAATTGTAACTTGCGCTGGTTGTAAGGACGAAGGTTGGGCCAACAGGCACACCCAAAAATCCGCGAGAAGGAATAATCACCGTTAGTGCCAAAGAGACGTTCCATGGGAGTTTGAGAATTAATAACCTTACTAGGGAGACGATTGATCAAATATACAGCAGTAAGAAAAGCCTCATCCTAGAATTTCAAGGGCATAGACGCATATGCAAGAAGAGAGAGACCAACCTCTACAATATGCCTATGTTTACGCTCAGCAGGGCCATTTTGATGATGCGCATGGGGACAAGAGACAAGATGGGATATGCCTACTCGTTGAAAAAAGGAATTGAGTTTTTGATACTCGCCACCCCAATCGGTTTGCATAGCAATAATTTTCTTATCAAAGAGTCTCTCTACATGATGCTGAAAATCATGAAATTTCTGAAACACATCAGACTTGTTTTTCAACAAATAAACCCATGTGAACTTGCTGTAATCATCAATAAAACTGACATAATATTTATATCTCCCAAATGAGCCTGAGGCAGGACCCCAAACATCAGAAAATACAAGTTCAAGAGGGGAAGTTGACACACTAGTAGACTTTGGATATGGTAGTTGATGGCTCTTGGCCATTTGACAAGCATCACACACAGAATCTTTATTTGACTCACTAAAAGGAATTTTATTGTCTCTAAGAATTTGTTGAACCACAACCGACAATGGATGACCTAGACGCCTATGCCAAAGCGAGGACGGAAGCTTGACGACACCCTGAGCTTGATGACCAAGAGATGAAGAAGATCCTGACGGAAAGGGATAGAGTCCTTCAACGAATTTACCTTCCAGCAAAACCTCCCCCGAGCCCTGATCCTTAACAAAGAAAGAGTCAGGCCAATACTCAACAAAGACATTGTTAACTCGGGTTAGGCGACTAGTAGATAAGAGACTCATGGAATCGTCGGGAACATGAAGAATATTTTTAAGATGCAAGTCACGAGTAGGGGTACGAAATACAGATTGACCAACATGATGTACATCCATACCTGCACCGTTTGCTGTATGAATCTGTTCATTGCCATGATAGACGTCCCTCACATGGAGTTTTTCCAGCTCCCCGGTTACATGATCTGTTAGTCCAGTGTCCGAGTGCCAGGTAGGATTACCAGCATGAGATCCTACAACTACGCCAGCCGACCGTTCCGAGGGACCGTGATAATTTTTTTGAAAACGCTTCAACTTCCAACATTGTAAGGCAATGTGCCCTTCTTTGCCACAAACCTGACATCGTTCACCGCTGCTATTCTGCTTGCGGTATCCCTGATTGCGACCACCACTGCCGCCTCCTCGTTACTGATCGTTGCTGCGGTCATATCCGCGCTGATCATATGCACGGTTATCATACCCATATCCACGGTTATCATACCCACGTTGATTATCATATCCACGTTGGTCCTGGTAGTTGCTGCGTCCACCACCCCCTCGTTCTCCACGATATCCGTGACCACCGTGATTTGCTAGGTTTGCTGACATGCCATCGGAGGGTTCCGAGGGGTTCTGGCCTTCTAGCCGAGCTTCATACGACAACAGCTGAGCATAGAGATCGCTCAGGTTGATAGATTGTTCCGCCTTAATCAGTGCGGTAATGGCAGCAACAAAACCATTGTAGACCTCATCATTCAGACCGGCAAGCACATACGATACCACGTCATCGTTGTCGAGCGGTTTTCCCGCAGCAGCCATCTCATCTGCTAGGGTTTTGATCTGGTTGAAGTAGACAGCTGCAGTTTTGTTCTCCTTCTGCGTCTTCTTCAAATGCGTGCGGAGTTGCACCACACGGGCCTTGGATTGCGATGAAAACATCTCCATCACCGTCTTCCAGGCGTTTGCCGAGCTTGTTATCCCGACCATCTGGGTCAGTACCTCGCGCGACATATTGCGCGTCAGATACCCCAGAACAATCTGATCATTGGAGATCCACCTGGCGTACTCAGGATTCGGGATCTTCACCTCCTTCCCATCGGCGTCCTTGGACGTCAGCTCTTTCTCCGGCTCCGGGATGGATCCATCTAGGAATCCCATCAGTTGAGCACCACGGATGTCGGGAAGAACCTGGGTTTGCCAGATCAAGAAGTTGTCTCTGGTGAGCTTCTCAGAGATTGACGCATTCAGCGAGGAACCACCGCTCGGTGAGGAGGAAGAAGAACCGAGCGACATGGCGGCGGCGGCGAGCTCTCAGCTGTGTTTGGAAGTACGAGGCTCTGATACCCTATCAAAACTGTAAGGATGCGTAACCCTAATAGGGCCGCGGTATGACTTTATATAGGCACAGGACATACAGGGGTTTACAGGAGTTTGGGTTGGTGTACAACAACACAACCGACATACACAAGGAAATATACGTAACCTGTACAGCTAGGTATATACAATATTTAACATCCCTGGCCCCACTATTTGGCATGCTCGCGGGCTTCGACAAGGAGATGCTATCTCTCCAATGCTTTTCATTCTGGTTATGGATGCCCTCAGCTTGTTGTTCTCTAAAGCTGAAGAAGAGGGGCTCCTCTCCCCGGTGCATGGGAGGCAAGACATACCACATCGGCTCTCGGTTTACACGGATGATGTCATCCTCTTCCTGAACCCATCCACACAAGAAGCAAGCGTGGTCAGATTCTTGCTGGAGGCTTTTGGTAGTGCTTCAGGTCTGCGTTGTAATCTGTCCAAGAGCAGCATCACTCCCATCACCTGTGACCCGATTCGAGTGGCTGAAATCAGTGACATTCTCGCTTGCAAGGTAGATCAACTCCCTATTAAATATTTGGGACTGCCACTTCATTTCAGGAAAGCACGTAAAGAAGACTTTCAAAGCTTGCTAGATAAGATCAGAAGTAGACTCGCCGCATGGAAATCCCACATGTTGACAAAGGGGGTAGACTAATTTTAGTTCAGTCAGTGCTGTCGGCTATGGTAATTTTTCACCTCATGTCGCTAAACACTCCACCATGGTTTTTCAAATCGGTTGAGAAAATCCGCAGGGCTTTTTTGTGGAAGGGAACGGAGACAGTCAGCGGAGGACATTGCTTGGTCGCTTGGTCCTCAGTGTGCAGACCGAAACCAAAAGGAGGGCTTGGAATCATGGATCTTGAAGCCATGCATTCAGCGCTTCAAGTGAGTTGGGCCTGGAATGCTAGAACTGCAGACAAGGCGTGGAGCCCTCTAATGACGCCTGTAGATGAGAAAATCAGACACCTGTTCAATGCCGCAGCTCGGGTGGTAGTGGGAAATGGAGAAAAAACCTTTTTCTGGACAGATAAGTGGGTCTTAGGTCGTACGGTGGAGAGTATAGCCCCCGAGGTTTATCAAGCCGTGAATCCAGCGATCAGAGCTTCTAGAACGGTTGCGGATGGTCTTCCGGACTGCAATTGGACCAAAGATATCAAAAAGGCGATAAACATCCAGACTTTCTTGCAGGCGGTCGCTCTATGGGAAGAAACTAGGTCGTTGGTTTTAAACCCTGGCTCTGAGGATGTATGGACTTGGACTTGGGAGCCCAGCGGCATCTACACCGCAAAATCCGTCTACGCCGCCCAATTCGCAACCAACACGGATTGTGAGGCGGCCAAGGCGATTTGGGAGTCCAGAGCTCCTCTCAAGATCAAGTTCTTTGCGTGGCTGCTCTTCAGACGGCGGGTTTGGACTGCAGATAGGTTGGCTAAGAGAGGCCTCCCCCACGATCCGATATGCGTTTTCTGCAACTCAGAGAATGAGACCGCCAAGCATATGTTCATGAAGTGTGAAGTCATCAACATTCTCGGGTGCACGGTGCTAGGCTGGGCCGGCCTAAACCAAATCAAGCCGCGAGCGAGCTCCTCGCTAAACAAATGGTGGCTGAACAGCGTGAAAAAACTACACGGAAATGATCGGAAAAAAATTCTCACCATTTTCATGTTGGTAAGCTGGAAGATCTGGTGTGAAAGAAACAAGAGGGTGTTTGACAAAGTGGCTAAGCCGATACATATTTTGGTCGACAACATCAAGTCTGAAGCTCACCAACTGGCGGTCGTCAGCAATGTTGTAAAACTGCGCAGCAAAAGTAGATCAAACAAAGAACAAGTACACAGATTTAACGTGGAAAACCCTTACGGGAAAAAACCACGGAACGCACGAAGGCGTATAACTATAATCGGGAGGAGTATTACATACACGAGAGGACAAACCCTTCACGTGCTATGGATGTGGTGGATCTCTCAATCTCACGATCTAATATATGACTATATGGAACTATATATGGGGGACAAACAACTCTCTTTCTTGGTGGACACGAAATAGAGTTGTACACATGCCTTTCCGGTAGGACTCCATATATGGTAGAATTTGGAACAAAATAAAACAACACTCCACCTTGAGACGAATTCTCTATAACAGTCATAGATAGCATCAACTCCTTGATTAAAGTCAGCACAAGTAAATCTTGTGTCTTCAAACATCCATAGGACAAATAAACTTCTCTCGAAGTCATATTGAGCAAATCAACGGTAGGTCGTACGGAAAACAACACAGCTGTCAACAAAGCAGACAAACGAAACTTGGATCTCCCATAAAACCCAATAAAAGTCTGAGTCTGTGTCACTGACCTCCAAAACTGAAACTGATCAATCATCAATCAAATGACATAAGTCATATCTCCTGTGGTGCATGAACGAGCGCATAGCTCAATAGTGCAACATCTTGTTGCACATCGCATTGTGAAGAACTCATATCATGGAATCTGAACGTGCTACGAACCTGAAAGCACAAACCTCGGCAAACAATACTCATGCAAGAGCATCTAATACGGATAACATCACGTACATCAAAAACTGTCGACGATTAATCAAAAATCCATGACATGGTCAAAAAACTGTCCCTATAGAACAACTGTCGGATGAAGGAACC
Organism: Poa pratensis; assembly: GCA_947311845.1. Taxonomy (NCBI): domain Eukaryota; kingdom Viridiplantae; phylum Streptophyta; class Magnoliopsida; order Poales; family Poaceae; genus Poa; species Poa pratensis. The sequence continues at coordinate 71,289,814 of CAMZMU010000063.1, forward strand.
TCCTCAACGTGCAACGGAGTATCAACTCTGCAATAGACCCCTCATGAAAGAGCAAAGACAACTGAATTGCACTGTAAACTCAACAGTACTAAATGTTGTAGTATCTAGCAGAAACAAAACTCATTGCACCTCAACTGATCCTCATCTCGAATAAAACATAACCTTCACATGCATAATTGCAAAATACTGGAGAGAAAAAGTATATGCTGGCTACCAACAGGCTTAATAATCAAACTCCTCCATATTTTTTCTGATAACTGAATTGTGTTCATGTAATTGCAGCAATATAAAATCTTCCCCAAAAAAGGCTAAATCCAACAAACTCCACCTTAAATAGAAAACTAACCGGTGCATCTCAAAATCGGCTTGCGCCAAATAACGCTCGCATCTTGACTTGCCATAGAAAAACCTTGTGTCACGGTCCAACGACGGAAGATCATACTTCATAACGTGAGCAGATAAATCCGTGCACAAGTAGTACAAGACCAAAAATATTCTTTGCAGAACTAAATTGCGAGTAAACAAACTGAGATTAAATAGCACCTGGTAGCCTGCTGGAGTGGACATAGCAATTGGAGACAAGAAGATCAAAGATTCCTTCACGTTAGACATCAGTACATCACGTGGAGCAGCAGCATAGCAATACTTAATTCCCTGGGACTTGACGCGCTTCAAAACGATTTTAATTTGATCTAATGCATGTTGCATGCAACCGGACGCATGGCCCGGCCTGCACATACACATGTCGCCCAGACCGACTCGAACTCAAACGCAGCTGCTCAACCTCGTACGGAATAGATACCGACTGGAGGTTAGGATAGAGTGATGGATCGGAATTAGTACCGGAATCGAAGTCCTCGACGCGGCCGATCCACGCTGCAGACGTATAGATCGGCGAAGATGACAAGCACGTGCTGCATGCTGGTGCTGATCTCGTTGAGACTTCTTCCATCACGATCCGATCTGCGGCATCCACCGATCGGATCCGATCTTTGATGAAACTGCATGACGCCGCAATCCCGCGGCTTGTTGATCCAAATCGAAGCTGCACCGTGCTGCCCCGGGAGCGCAGCGGAAAGTCTCCCGAGGCAGCGGATCGAAGAATCTTTCGGCTCTGATACCACTTGTTGTAAAACTGCGTAGTAAAAGTAGATCAAATAAAGAACAAGAACACAGATTTAACGTGGAAAACCCTTACGGGAAAAAACCACGGAACGGACGAAGCCGTATAACTATAATCGGGAGGAGTATTACATACACGAGAGGACAAACCCTTCACGTGCTATGGATCTGGTGGATCTCTCAATCTCACGATCTAATATATGACTATATGGAACTATATATGGGGGACAAACAACTCTCTTTCTTGGTGGAAACGAAATAGAGTTATACACATGCCTTTTCGGTAGGACTCCATATATGGTAGAATTCGGAATAAAATAAAACAACAAGCAAGGGTCCTTTAGCAACCTGAATGACCGTAATTTATACTTACTGAAGTTACTGACCAAAGTGACGGAGCAGAAGTGGAGTTTCATCATTTGGTCCTAGACACACGCACAAGTAACCCACCCAGGGGCTTACAGTTCCAAAACGTATTCAGAATGAGCGGTTCTGAACTACAGTTACACAGTTTCCGGACACGGAGCAAGGCAAGAAACCAAAATTTACGGACGAAATGCACAGTTTGTTTTTTCTGAACTCATTGCTTGGCCTGTACCATAAGCCAGTAGCAATGTTTACACCCTGCATACGAAGAAAAACTAAGACGGAAGAAGCACAGATCAAAAGGACGGTAGGTCCTAGACAAATGACCAGACCTTTAACAGATCAATCCATGTGATGACTACTACTACAATCCCATCTCGTTTTCATCACAATTTAAGTGATTCAGATTGTTTTCTCAGATAAAAGTGATTCAGATTTTAACTCCCTCTGCTCAAACAAACCAAGTATTTACAGCATAGACAATTAATTAGCTCATATAAATAATTGGTATTTACAGCATAGAGAACAATTAATGATCACATTATTTAGTTATATTACAATGACCGCACCATCATCCACATAACACCACGGGTTCCCAGATGTGCAATTGAGCACCCTCTGAACCCCGACTAAATCCCAGTGCAGGGACATCCATATTCGCCCTGCACCAGAATTCCTAAACACCCTGGACTAACCTGCTACTACTACTAAGCAATACCTATATAAATCGATGTACAGTGGTACCAATCCAGGGGGACAACAATTTACACCCCACCGTGCGTATTCACAGAAACCACCAGAGTATTCACATTCAGGCAACAAGTGCCTTGTACCACGGGCCGTGGACCTTCTCCGAGACCGTCGCCACTCTGATCAGCACTACGCCGGCCTTCACAACCCGGTCGACGAGTTTCCCCGCACCGACGCGACGCAGGGCCGCATCGGCCAGCTTCTGGCCCTTGGCGCCGCTGCCGCCAAGGACGATGCTGCGGAAGGCGCAGCGGACCGCCCGGGAGACCTTCTTGAAGACCACGTCGTCGGCCTGGAGGCTCTTGAGGAGCACCCGGGTTATTATCTGCCTCCTGCTCTGGATCTTGGCGTCTGACGAGGACCCAGCTGAGGCCGACGAGCTCATCATCGCCTCCACGATATCTTCAGTGCCCGCCTCGCGGGAGTTGTCCAGCAGCTTCACCAGAGTGCCGAAGAGTTCTGAGATGACGTTCTCCAGTTCAAGAGGAGTGATCTTAGAGTTCTCACTCATCAGGACTTGGCGCACGACGAGCATGCTGCACAGACAGCAAATTTAGTCATTAGACGCTGAAATGTTCCAATCATTCCTGCAGACTAGGATAAAAATGGAAGTATCATAAAGTTTACCTTGTAGCCATCACAGTCACTTCTTGGAATTGGCCCTGGACGGCCCTCAATCTCATAAAGTTGAGATGGAAGCTCTCAGGAGTTGACTGCAGCTGCAAGCCCTCCATACCACCAATAATCTGCAACAAGCCGATCCTCACGAGATTGTCAACCTTTTCTCCTTTGCACTCCGGTAAACCTGAATTTCCTGCTGCAGAGAAGGAAGCTGTTTGTCCCCCAGGAGCTCCATGGCCAGCTCGGAGCACTGTAACAAGGGGCTGAGCCTGCCAACAAGGACGAAATTAGTTAGTGTCAGGAACCAGATAACAACTAAATGCTGCCATGCTGCTGATGTTAAGACAGTGCCCTATTAGAGACTTACATGATCCGCTGCTGGCAGAACTGAAAGAGAGCCCAGGTGTTCACTCCATTCTGAAGCCACCATGTTCTTTGATGTTGAAACCCACTGCAGCGTAACAGGGAGGGAAGCTGATGCATTGGCAGGAGGCCCGTAGCGATCGCCGAAAGCCTTCTGCAGGTACTCCACTCCAGCAGAGCCTTTTATCATTGGTTGCATCAGCTGAATATGTGCCTTGCTCACTTCTCCTTGCAGTTCCTGTTTGTACCGAAAAAATGTTAGAATTCCGCAGCATAAAAAAAAGTGCAGTTAATTGCATAAATGTATTAACGCACAACTACCTTTATTTCCTCCAGAGTGAAACGCAGACCCTTGATGACAGCAATAACAAATGAGCTGACACCCTTATCATCAACTTCAGAACTTGCAGCCAACTCGCTCAATAATTTGTCATGACTTTTCTTCATCTCATCCTCCTTTGCAGCAGGCCCGTCGACGAGCATGAGCGAGGTGAGCGACCGATCCGGGCCCCCAAAAAATTGGGGCCCCCAGATCACGATTAGCTAGCAGGGATCAAGCGTGGTTAGTTTAGCAACAGGTCTCGTACGTCCGCATGACTAGGTTTTAGTGTAGAAAAGAATGGAATAAGCACAACGCGGCTGCTCAGCACGCAAATCATGCAACAGCAGCACGGCTGCACCAGACGCAAATCACCACTTTTGAAACCCTGAGATCTGATCCAATCAGGCGACGCTGAGACCGCCGCCGACCTGCTTATATTCGTGGCTCCGTCCAGATCGCACCAGAAAAACAACCGTGTGTGGTGATTGATTTTACCTACGCGGCCGCCGCAATGACCCGACGAGCAGAGCCTGCCGGCGCCCGGCCGTTCATCCAAACAAGACCCATATCAGGTTAATAGCTGCTCCATGTCTCATTGTCTCCCTAGAATAATCGAATCAAGTCAATCGATTCCAATTTTCAAGCCTTTCGATGACTGATATATTTTGTCGTGTAACTCGTCATTCATCAAGCTATTAACTAAGTCTCTATTGAAGATTGCTAAACAAAAATTCATGTTCTTCTATTTTTGTTTACGGAAGATCACGAACTCAGGCCTCACGGTCTTTATCATCATCAATAAATTTCTCTTATATAATTGAAGGTTTGGTCACATTCTTATTCTATTTTCTTGATAAATTCCTCTCATTTGATTGGATTATTTATTTTGTTTATAAGGAATTATCATGCATTAGCGCTGCATTTACTTTTTAGCATTAATATTTGATGCAATTCTGAATATTTTATGAAATAGCAAGTTATATGATTAAGTGAAAATATGGTTTCATTCTACTCCCTCCGATCCATAAAAATTGTCGCTAGCTAGCAACGAACTTATGCCTTCATGGTATATTTCCTCCGACACTTTAATCGGATCGGAGGAAGTATTAGTTATACATTTTTCTAAACAAATTAGGCCCCATTTAGCATTTCGCACCGGGGCCCCAAATTTCTGGAGACGGCCCTGCTTTGCAGCAGCAGATAGTTTTCTAACCATATCCAGGGAGTACTGCATAATCTGCCCCAGGTATTGGGTGTCCTGGGAACCCGACTCAAGTACCTTCATTTTGAAAGGGAAATTATGTCAAAATTTCATGAGTTTAAAATAAATAAGCAAGCTGACGACAAACTTAACTGACAAATCTTTGTTTAGCATGAGATATTTACCTGAGACAAAATTTCGATGTCAATGTTCCCCAAGATTTCCTCCTTCCACCCTTGGGAGCCAGGTCGCGCAACGAATCCCTTACTTCCTTTACCAGGTTGATCAGTTTGTTGTAGTCAGGTTTGTCTACTTTCAATGAGTCCATAACCACATCCCAGAAAGCCTTTTCCATTGTTCCTCTCACTCTGGCTTGGAAATCCTTCTCAGTCGTACTGGCATCATCAGAGTTGACAGCAAATGCACTACCGTTTTCATGTAGCATCCCATTTACCATTTGTTCATTCTCTGTTGGCAGACTCACTGGTGATGTACTGCTTGATGAAGATGCTCCAAACAACGACCGGGTAACAGACATTGATCCTTCTGCATCTGTCTTGGACTTCACATTAACATCGGCAGGTGGGAGCTTCCCAGAAGTATTAATACTCAGAGGAGTCGATACGTTGGCAACAGGTGTTGCCAATGGACTTCCATTCTCCTTTGCTTCGAAAAATTTCGACCTCATATCTGACAGAGCAGAGTTCATACGCTCAATGCCTGCATCACCACTCAGATGCTGAACCTTCTCTGAGGAGTTTTTGGTCGTCAGTAACCTGCTTCTGAATTGCCTTCATATCATGGGTAAGGTTTTGTGACTGCCCATCCACAGTTAACTTGCATGTTTGCATCATTGATAGCTCAAGCTTGCATGCAGCCCTAACAAGATCACCCTCCAATGATCTTGCATCTTTCACTTTTCACACCACAAAGCAGTAAAGATAAGCGCACCACGCTTCGTCAAAGTTAACCAGCTGAGTCCTGAATTTACTCTGACCAGTAACATCAGAAGACATCTCGCGGCTAGATGATTCAGCATTGTCATCAAGGGATGGCTGCCTTGAGGCTCTTCCTGGTCCCTCAAGCACTGTCTTTACCAACAGCTCAAACTCCCTGACAAACTTTGCTGCAGACTCCATGAGTAGGGTCTCTTGTTCACCTTGTCCACTTAAAACAGCACCAGGATGAGCAAGAACCATATAAGCACAGAGTACCACCCTCAGTGAGTACCTAGACGACCTGCTTGTTTCAGAACTTCTTGCTGGCCTTTTGGCTGCAACCCTTGTTCTACTCGCAGGTGCCTTTCTCTTCGGAGCCGCAAGGCGTTTCAGAAGATGGTCAATATTTTCGGCGGTTGACGTACCTGCTGATTGACAGAGAGTCAACCGTCTCTCCAGACGGTAAAGCAATGCTTTAGTGGCCTCAAGAGCTGCGGGAGATTCCATCAACATAGCTAATTCCTCAAATGGCATTGCCTTGAACGATTTTTCATTAATTCCCAAGGCATCATAAGCTTGAACCAAGGCAAGTGTTGTCTTCCGGGACTTCACAAAGTTTCTCCAGCACCTACAGTAAACCGATGCGAAGAAATAAGCTCAATTAACTTGAAGCATGCAAGTACAACAAAATACTACTTATTGAAAAACGTATTGTATGTCAGACTGTCAGTACCTCGCTAACTTTCTTGAAAGAAGTTCCTCGGCGCTCGCTGGGCCTCCCCCTCCGGCGGTCCTCCCCTCGAGCAACCTCCTCCTGATCCCCGGCGGCACCCTCGCCGGCGCCCCCTCCTCCAGCAGCGGTATCTCCATCGCCACAGGCTCCCTCACCCCACCCCCATCACCTCCCCGATCGAATCAAACTGCCTTGCGTCTCTCGCCCTCGCTGCTCTCCACTCCTCCACTTGTTTTCCTTTTTTCTTTCTCTCGCTCGAGTTCCCGTCTGTTTGTTTCGCGCCGTCCTGGGTGAGCCACGCGTGGGAGCTATATAGGTGCAAGTACTGGGCGCCTCCGATGGAAGTCTGTTTCCCGAATCGGGAAGGAAATCGAACGCCGAGACGGATAGGGAGAGGGGCGTTCCGGTAATAGGCGCTTCGGGACGGGTGGGACCCAGCCGGTCGCAGCCTTTTTTCGTGGGCCCGGTTGACCGAATTGCCCCTCAACGGCTTCGCTTCTCCGGTTCAATTATTTTCTTTGCTGCCACGAGAGAGGCGACCAGCGAGGCGACTTTTTTCCCAGACCTCCACCGGCGAAGGTGCTCGTCCCCTCTTCCTCCACTTGCTGCTCCGGCGTCAAGTGAGAGAGGGACCCTATGTTAGCAACACACGGGATTTCGAAGAGTTTCGGCAGCGAGATATGATTCATGATGAACATGTGTGTGGTCTGGGTTACAATAGTTGTACGATTACAGCAGAAACTGAATATTCAAGCTGTGGCTTAAGCCATCTTCCTATTTGCCCATCAGTAGTCATCTTCCTATTTGCCCACCAGTTCTCTCTAATGACGTCTATCTTATAGCCGCAGCCAATCCCTCAATTGACAACATCAGCGGGCCCACTTTGGCCGGGAATCTCGTGCTCCCTTTGCAATCACGCTTCTCGCGATATGCTACGGTATGTGGGCCCTCCTTGTCAGTGTTAACACTCCCTCCTCTTTGAAAGTCAGCTTGTCCCAAGCCGGTGCGCTAGGGATTCACCGCTTGAGATCATCGTGATCTTCCCAGGTACTAAAGCTTCAGGTTGCCCGGACCACTGCACCAGAACTTGACTGACAGCCACTAGACCTTGTTGTCGAAGGCGTCGCTGCAAGATACGAGAGGTTACAAGCAGGACATCAAGAGGAGACGGTAGCTGTGGTTGTACCTGAACATTTGCACCCATGGCCTTTTTGAGCTGAGACACATGGATCCCGGGTGAGTGCGACTTGTTTCAGGAAATGCCAATTTGTAAGCCACCTCGCCCACTCCCTCCAGAACTTGATAGGGCCTATAGTAGTTGAACAGCAATTTGTGGTGTGCTTGTGGAGCCACAGAAGACTGCACGTAGGGTTGGAGTTTCAAGTACACAAACTCACCAAAACTAAAGACATGCTTGGTTGGCTTCTTGTCTGCTTGGCATTTCATGCGAAGACAAACTCGTTCCAGGTGCTATTGGAAGAGCTCTTGCATGACAATGCGTTCGTCAAGCCACGCTTGTACATCCGGCACAAGGCTTGAATGAGCAAGTGTTAAACCCAATTGGCGAGGTGAACGATTATACAGTACCTCGAATGTAGATTTTCCCAGTGTTGAGTGTGTGCTCGTGTTATACCAAAACTCTGCCAAAGTTAGCCACTCGACCCATTTTGTCGGACAAGCATGAGCAAAGCATCTCAGGTATCCCTCTAGACATTGATTTACTCTTTCTGGCTGTCCATCGATCTCAGGGTGGTAGGAGGAGCTCATTTTTAGATTAGTTCCAATTAAGGTGAACAGTTGTTGCCAGAAATTACTATTGAAGATCTTGTCTCGGTCTGAGATGATATGTTCTGGAACCCCATCTAATTTGAACACGTTATCCATGAAAGCAGACGCCAGTGTCGCCGCCGAAAATAGATGAGCAAGAGGTAGAAAATGTGTGAAGCGGCTCAACTTATCCACAACAACTAAGATAGCACTGTAACGACCAGAGCGGGGAAGACCTTCAAAAAAATCCATTGAAATCACCTGGAAAGCCGACTGAGTAACTGGAAGCGGCTACAAGAGTCCTGGATATCGTGCCCTGTCGGGTTTGGCTTGCTGACAAACAATGCAAAACTGCACCAACTGACGAACAACATTGCCCATCCCTTTCCAGGTGAGGAGTTGCTTGAGGCGTTGTAAAGTTACTGGTATTCCGGTGTGACCCCCAATTGGACTAGCATGAAACTCCTGCACAATACGCTTTTGCAACACTGGACTGTTAGGAATACAGATCCAGCCTTTTTTCCTGATTATACCATCACTGAGTATGTACTGATCGTTTGGGTCAGTTTCAATTGCTAGGCGTTGCAGCAAAGCAATTGCACTACCGTCTTTCTGTTAGGCATTCACGGCGGCAAGTATCCACGCTAGTTCGCAACGCGACAGTGCGTTAAGCTCCATGTCAGGGTGTGGCCAGCGCGACAGAGCGTCGGCGACACGATTTTCTGAGCCCTTTTTGTGTACAATGCGGTACTGCTTACTGATAACCCACAAGTGTAAGGGATCGCAACAGTCTTCGAGGGCAGTGAAATCCAAATTTATTGATTCGATACAGGGGGAGCCAAAGAATACTTATAAGTTTTAGCAGTTGAGTTGTCAATTCAGCCACACCTGGAAAGCACTGGTAACAGAAGTGATGTGAAAGCAACAGTAACTTGAGAGCAATAATAACAGTAAAGTTGCAGCAACAACAGTAACAACGGAGGCAATGGCGCAGGAAATACTTGGTGACTAAATATGGACCGGGGTTCCCAGCTTCACTAGAGGTAACTCTCCGAACAAAAGAACAAGTGTTGGATGAACAAATTACAACTAGCAAATTGACATAATTGAAACTAACTTATGACACAACATCCAGTATATAAATCATACGTAGACATGTTCTCCATATATAGTCATACGTGCTTGCAATAAGAATCTTGCATGGCATCTTTTGTCCAACCAGCCCGTTTTTAGGAGGGCCAATCATGGAGCCTACTGGTAATTAAGGTACTCCTTTTAATAGAGCACCGGAGCAAAGCATTAACACTTGGTGAAAACATGTGATCCTCAAGTTACAGCCATCCCCTCTGATTGTCCCAATTATTGTCACTTTGGGGTCTCGGGTTCTAGACAGTAACAGGTGCAAACAGCTTGTAGATACAATCTAAGAAACAATTATAGAGTTTAAATCTAAGATCATGCCACTCGTGCACTAGTGACAAGCAATGAACACAACAAGATTACAACAACAATAAGTCACAAACATAATGGATAGACTGATCATAATGTAACAATTCATCGGATCCCAACAAACACAATACCGATTACATCAGATGGATCTCAATCATATAAGGCAGCTCATGAGATCATTGTATTGAAGAACATGGGAGAGAGAGTACCAACTAGCTACTGCTAGAACCCGTAGTCCATTGGGGGACTACTCACAAACCATCATGGAGGCGGCGTGGTCGAAGGAGATGGCTCTGGGGGTCTCACCCCGTCCCGGCAGGGTGCCAGACAGGACCTTCTGACCCCCGAAACTAGGGTTTGGTGGTGGCGGAGCTCGGAGTTGTATTTGGGAAAATCCTTCGGGTGTCGTGAGTTTTAGGTCAGCCGTTTTTTATAGGCTAAGAGGTGGCGTAAGGCGGTGGACGAGGCGGCCAGGTGACACCCAGGCGCGGCCCCACCTCTAGCCGCGTCTGGGGGTTGTGGGGCCCACCTGCAGTTGTCCTTCGGGCACAGTCTTTGTTTCCATGAAAAATAATTCTCCGTAAATTTCCGTCCAATTCCGAGAATATTTTCCGACTAGCTTTTCTGAAACAAAAAAGAAAAGAAAACAGGAACTGACACTGGGTATCTTGTTAATAGGTTAGTTCCAGAAAATGTACCAAAATGATATAAAACTATAGTAAACACATGTGACATTGATATAAAACAAGCATGGAATATCAAAAATTATAGATACGTTTGAGACGTATCACAAACCCATTAGTTTCAACAGAACCTTGTGTTGCCATGGTGTGTGGAGCTGCTGATCCATAAGATGCGTGAGGCTGGCATGATCAGTTTTAATCACAAGCTCCCTGAGCTGTAGATATGGTCGCCAATACTCAACAGCCAACAGTATCGCCATATACTCTTTCTCATAATTAGAGAGACCACGGTTGCGGGGTCCCAATGTCTTGCTCACAAATGCCAGAGGATGATCACGCTGCATCAAAACTGCCCCAATTCACTTGCGTCTATCTCGATCACATATGTGCAAGCAAATTCAGGTAACGCCAGTACTGGAGCAGAGATAAGTGCTTGCTTCAAAACACTGAAAAGCTAACTCTGTTTCCTGTATCCAGATAAATGAAACGTTCTTGCGCAAAAGTTCAGTCAATGGTTTACTGATAGAACCATAGCCTCGAACGAATTTTCTGTAATATCCCATCATACCTAGCACACTGCGTAGTTGTTTAACATCCATTGGTCTGGGCCAATCTCTGACAGTGGCAATTTAGCTTCATCAGTAGCCACACCGGCAGCTGAAATCACATGACCAAGATAATTAACAGAAGGTTGAGCAAAGGAACATTTGGATTATTTCCACTTTCAAATCATTTTCTTCCAACAATTTTAGAACTTGACGAAGATGGTCCAGATAGCTGATACCTGCTGTTGTAGATTAGGATATCATCAAAAAATACTAGGACACACTTGCAAAGCTGGAGCTAGGGTCCTGTTCATCTCAGTTTGGAAAGTAGCTGCTGCACCAGTTAATCCAAATGCCATGAAAATGAACTCAAAGTGGCCATGATGAGTTTGAAACACAGTTTGTGTTCATCACCTTCTGTCAATCTAATTTGATGATATCCCGCACGCAAATCGAGCTTGGAAACCAACATGCGCCGTGAAGCTCATCTAATAATTCATCTATCACCGGCACCGGGTACTTACTCTTGATTGTGAGGGCATTTAGTTGTCGAAAATCCACACATTGCCTCCAAGTTCTATCCTTTATTAACCAGAATAAGAGGTGAAGCAAATTAATTGTACTTAGTCGAATAACTCTAGATGCAAGCATTTCCCGGATTTGTTTCTCAACTTCATCTTTCAGCTCTGCGGCCAAAAGGTATGGGCGAATCTGTACTAGCCCTGCTCCTTCAATTAACGGAATAGAATGAGATACAACTCGATGAGGAGGAAGTCCTTTTGGTTCAGAGAACACCGAAGGAAAGGATTACAGCAGTTCTTATACTTCTGCATACCTGGGTGCTTCACTCTCACTGTCAGGTTGTAACAAGTGTATTGACAGCATGTTGCATGTTGTATCCTGTGGTACCTTGCCCTGCAAGCACACCCATTCACCTTTGTCTTGAAAAGCAAGCCACTTGTGCTGCCAATCGATGAGTTGTGGGCCATGTGAAGACAACCAATTCATGCCTATAATGCCATCATATCCACGTAGTGGAAAATCTTGAATGAAGAATAGAATTGCCACGTACCACAACTCCATATACATTTCGGTATACAAGTTGTACATGAAAGTATGCCACCACCTGCAACTTTAACCCTTCTAGGCACTGGTAAAGGCACTTGACCGTCCAATTCAGTTGCAAGTGCTGTATTGATAAAGGAATTGGTACTTCCTGAATCCAATAAGAACACCACAGACTTGCCTCCTACTTCACATTGGAGTACTATAGATTGTTCTGGTGGACTTGCTGCAGGATCCACCTCTGTTAATTGCATGAGTTCCATATCATCGCGTTTATCACCGTTGTCCAGATTCTGATCATCAGACAATTGCATGAGTTCCACAAGTTTCTGAACCAAATGTAACTGAACTGTGGGTGGACATTTATGTTCCCTGGACCATTGTTCGCCGAAGGTGAAACATAATCATTTTGCTCGATGGTAATTCTTCAATGTTTGCAACTTGTCATCAGTAATGCGAGCATTTTCTGTTGCTTTGGTATGCTCAGAACTGCACTTGTCATCAAACTGACGAGTTGTAGCTGGTTGTGTGTAAATCCTTTTTGCTTGTACTGTCTGCAGTGACGATGAGTTGTCAGACACTTCCTCTTGCAAACAAGCAATGGTGTATGACGTCTCGAAATCTTGAGTTAACTGAATCGCAACCAGCACACGCACACGTGGCTTTGATCCATCCACAAAGCGAGTAACATAGTGCAATCTATCAGGTTGGTCCTCACATCCTACCAGCTGATCAACTAACTCTGCGAATTGCTGAACGTATACTTCAACGGAGCCTGTCTACACCAATATGTACATCATGTGAATTAGAGACTGATGTTGATTACGCCCAAACGTAGCACCACTTCCCTGTAGAATCCATTCCAGGCGTACTTGCGAATGGAGTGCTTGATCGATGACATCCAACGAGCAGCTGGGCCATGGAACTGCAGAGCTGCGAGACAGACCCAGAGCGGCGGTGTTGTCTCATACATCTCAAAGGAATCCTCATGCTGAATCTGCCGCAATTTGGGATGCTCGCCGTCTAATTTGGGGACATCCATTTTTGGCATACGCTGACGAGAATTTGTGTCAGCAGTATCATCGATCAAATCGAAGGAACGAGGAACGCGCGGTGAAGTAAGAGTCGATCGTATACATCGTGCCGGAGGCGGTATGTAGAGACCGACGTCCCTACGTCCGGCCTTCATGTAGTCAAGTCGACACGGTGCCCATCAGGGCCGTTCCCCGCGACGCCCGTCGTGGTCCTGATGAGCGGATCCGGCTCGTCAGAGTGAGCTTGCGAGGAAGGTGGCGTTTCTTGTGGAGGAGTGGATGTCGCTCAAATCGTCCTCCCAGGTGGAAAAGGCGCCTTCTGAAGCTGTGCGATGGAGCCGACCTGCAGAAGTGTGGCACAAGGCTAATGCAGATGGTGCGTTTCGTCAGGATGAGAACTGTGGTGGCGGGGGCGCCGTGCTGCGCGACCATCATGGCGGTTTCATTGCGGGATCATGCCGTTTTTTCGCTGCAGTTCCTGACCCAGAGCGTGCCGAGCTGCTGGCCTGTCAACAAGCTGTCCAACTTGCCAGGGAAAGGGGAGTCACGAAGCTGATCCTGGAGACAGACTGTCTAAGTGCGGTGGCCAAGCTGATGAATAGGGAGCTGGATATGTCGATACATGGTCCTCTGGTGGAAGATGTCAAGGGGCTCTTGGCTGCTTTTGAAGACTATGAAGTTCGACATGTACGGCGTTTGGCTAATGAAGTAGCTCATCGCCTTGCGAAGGACGGCTGCGATAATAAGCGTTGTAACGTTTGGTTGGGTGTACCGCCGCAGTATGCCGAGAACCTGTTAGACTCTGATATGGTGTAATAAGTAGCAGCCTTTTTAATCTCAAAAAAAAAAAAAAGAGTGGGCGGCGAAACCAAGTTGGGTGCGAAACGCCTCCAGCGATTGGAGGAGCGTCGTTTCGACCCCGTCAGTGTAGAGCTGAATGTACGACATAGCCTTGTTGACGCATGATCACACCGTGGCGTCCACCGTGCGTGTCATGGCGGTGTCGACGACAGCGTTGACGGACTAGGAGATCAACTCCTTGATGTTCGCCTGGTGATGAGAGTGCTAGGCCGCTGTTGCCGACGAGGTGGTGTCGTAGATCGCATGGCCTTCATCGGAGAGGTTCTCCATGATCACAACACGGGCTCTCTCTGCCGCCGCGCGAGCTCGGGTAGCCCGATCTAGGAAGAGGGTAGGATTTTTTTTGGCTCTAGATACGAGATTGTTAGCAACACACACGAGATCTAGAAGAGTTTAGGCAGAGAGATATGATTCATGACGAACATGTGTGTGGTCTGGGTTACAATAGCTGTAGTATTATAGTAGAAACTGAATATTCAAGCTGTGGCCTAAGCCATTTCTCTAATGACGTTTATCTTATAGCCATGGCCAATCCTTCGATGACAGCTCATCAGTGGGCCCAGTCTTTGATCGGGAACCTCATGCTCTCTTTGTGATCACGCTTCTCGCGATATGTTAAAGTATGTTGGTCCTCCTTGTCAGTGTTAACACCCCATTCCTCCGTTCTGGCTTGTTAGTTAGGGTTAGGATTGGTATGTCATGGCACATTGTTGGAGTGGTGGAAGCGGCGTCCGGGCGAATAAATCTATCTAAGCTCAACTCCAATACTTGTGGTGTCTTTCGTGGCGACGTCTCGTAGTTGTTGGCATTGTGTGCTTGTCGATCCTTCGGCGGCGTTATGGTTCATGAATGGTGTTGGCGAGATGTCGACGACGACTCCATGAGATGTGTTTTTCCTCCTGCTATGACCCTGTTGTTGCGATGTTGTCTCCGGCGTCATAGTTGAGCAGACAGGATTTGTGTAGGAGCTGCAACCTGTGGTTGTGGCGGCGCCGACGTGCGATTGAAGATGGCGACCCAGAATCAGGGATGGTGGTCTGTAGATGTCGGATCTGGCGTGATCTCTCGACTTCGTCGATGGGAGGCGGAGGATCTAGGGCCAGCAAGGCACAGGGAAGATCCCCGTCTAACATGCCACAGCGATATGTGCCTCGCCGAGCGCGGCAGGCCTAGTCGTCGGCTTAGAAAGTCTTGGTGGAGATGGTGCTTCTCCGGTTATGGCGACGATGAAGGTCTTTCTCCTCTTCGGTCGGCGAGCGTCTTGGCGACGCTGGTGGTGGGCGATGGCCGATAGTGTCGGTGTGTGTAGGGATCCCGGAGGGCTATGTTGTTTTTTTCTTTATATGGGGGTTCTTTCTACAAAGTTTTTAGGACAGTTGTCTCAGCATGATGTCTTTGTTAGTTTACGTAAGGATCTTTTGTAATCCCTTTTTCCTTAATGAAATATATGGTTACTTGAAAACTACTTTTTGGTCAAATATGGCCCTAGGAGAAACAAATGCCGCACTGACCCCTCCGCGAAATTATTTCCAAATCTGACCTCTCAGCTGGGCCTAATAAGAAAGGAGCTGAAATTGTGCAGCTTACCGCCAATATATTTTGGTATCTAGATGACTCAGAGGGTTCGGCGTCATGGAGTTTCGCGCCGACCTAGTTAGGCTCCATTGAGCACGACGCCGACCCCTGTTTGTGTCGGATTTCGTTGGCGCCGAGCTGCACAATTTTGGCTCAATTCTCGTTGGTGCCGAACCGAAGGGTCAGATTTGAAGATAGTTTCGTGGAGGAATCAAATGTGGCATTAGTTTTGCTCAGGCGCCATACTAAAAAAAATACCAGGTTCAAACTGGTCTAGTTTGAGTTCGAGTTGAGGGACCGCTTGGATTATCTTTTTTATTTTACCAGACCTGTATATTTATGGTCGTGTTTCATTGGGCCTCTGGGACATGGGGGAAGAAAAACTTGCGCCAACGGGGGCTGAGCGGGCTAGTTTTGACCTACTATATGAGCTATCTACCAGGGGATATGCATTGGGCGCGGGGGGCGTCCCATTTCGCCTCCACTAAGGTCCGCTGTTGTCTATATGGAACCTTTCCATTTGCTATGAAGCCGTCTCTACCCATTTCCTTGTTGTCACCCTCGCCGGTGTTGGGATTGCCCTCGCCGTTGCCGACCAGATTTAGAGCTCGGTGATGCTGGTGGTCATGGGATCCCAGTGTCTAGCCTCCCGGAGCTCGCGGCGGAGATAGGCCAACGGAGCGATGTGGGCATGGTGGTGTTGTCTGGTGGGTGTTGGGATTCTGTTTCCCGATCTCTGGAGAAGTAACCACGCCACGGAGCCTCGGTTTCTTTCGTCGCTTCTCTAGCGATCGGTAGCACGCCGTGGTGTGGGATTCCGCAGATGATGGCGCGACGGGGAGCGAACATGCTTGGTAACGACGATGGGAGTGCATGGCGTCAGAGAGTGATGGAATAATGGAAACCCAATCTCAACAAAGGCAAAACTGCACCCGGCTAAAGGAATTAGTCGGGCAGTAACAAGACCAAGATTCATAGATGGTGCTTCCGGGCTAACCGGCTAAGGAGATAACCGGCCAACCCCAGCCGACACTAAGCTCCCGAGTAAGGCCATTCGCCTAGGATCGCTGTCGTGCCCCAACGTTACCAGGCACCAGGAAGAAGGGTTCCACTAGAGTAGTCCCATCGCTGACAATCAGAAAGGGAACTCAGCTTTGACCCCCTAAAGTCATCACTGGCCAGCTACAGGACGGTCAGGGTACTTCACGTGCGAATTCCCTAGCCAGACGTAATCTACAGCAACCTAGCGACCAGCTAGGACCAAAGCTTGTAACGCTGCATTGCCATCTCTATAAGGAGGCAGCTCGTCCCTATATAAAACTAATGACCTCGGCATAGAAAGGGAGATCGATCATTCAACACACACACCCACAAACACACAATCCACACATCTCCCCCATCGGAGAACACACCATCCACATAGTCGGCATCATCTTGTACCTTGGGCGTCTCACAAGTCGGAATACAATCGATCCACACATGAGTAGGGTTTTACTAGGACGATCCCACGGCCTGAACTGTATACATTTTTTCGTGCTTGAGACTCTTAACCCATCCGACCCTAGTCATAAGCCTTTACCTACACATAAATTCACCAGCCGTTTACGAAACACCGACGGTTGGTGCGTCAGGTAGGAGGTTCGTGCGCCAACTTACGAACGTCGTGATGGGTACCAGTTCCTTCAACTTCGCCACCAGCGGCTCCGACGTCGTCTCGATCCAAGCTCACCGCACCATTCCACTGGTCGGGGAGCTCGACCTAGGAGAAAGCATCTGCTTGGGGGCCTTTGACTTCACCAACCATCAGGGGAGAGCGACATACCTCTTCAGTCTCGTGCTCTCCCTGTCGGAGGAATCGCTCCCCTCGGGCGCCCCATGAAGCCACCAGGGATCCCATCGTCCAGCCAATGGCACGGGGTCCCCAGAGGAAGACGACCCCCGACGGCAGATCATCCATGGAGGCTGCGAGCATGACCTTCTCACTTGCGTTCAAGGTGCAGATGAAACCTTACGCTGCTACATTCGACACTTCTCAAGAAAGAAAGGCCTAGCCACAGGAGCCTCGGAGGATGCCATCTTCGACGCCTTCACCTACGGTCTCCACGACACCTCGCTGGTCCGGGAGATCGCGCGAAAGCGAATAAAGACCGTCCGACAACTTTTCGGCGTTGCCGGAAGATATGCCACCAACCACGACCCCCCAACCGAGCTGCCACACGTCCGCATACTTCGTCGACCTTCACGCACCACCAAGGGTCTCTGCCGCCAAGGAGGCCTGACGGCGGAGCAAAGCAGCAAGCACAACCCCGAAGAACATGACGCGAGCGGACTCCCTTCTGTCTGCCAACCGAGGCCGGAGGGGGTCCACGAGGAAGGAGGAAAGGTCAGCCGCTACCTCCACCTTCTTCACGCACAAAAGTCAGTGTGATATAAACCGATTATAGCATTCCTAAGGATCAAGTGAGGTTTGTTGTAACTTCCTTGGTGTAAATCTCTAATGTTAATCCTCTCGATGGCTGGTTAACAAAGGCTAAAACTAGATGGTGACCTAAGACCAAAGGGTAACACGCCTTCCCAATCATCGTATAACAAATAAGATTATTCACCGCGTATTACGGAAGAAAAACATCACTGAATACATACACAGCTTGACAGAAGAAAAAATCAGTATGTCTATGAAACAGGCATAAATTTATCTCTCTGTCTATTTATGTAGTACTTCTCCGTAAAATACATGAGTCACACACTTATACTGGCACGCCTTGGCAGGCATCGCAGGCGCGTCGAACATAGCTGGGATGGGTGTGATCAGGAATTTTCGGAGGCGTATGTGGAGGGCTCATATTTATAAACTCACAGTGAAGAATACGGAAGGCACACATAGACACGATCAGGAACTGAGCCAAGCCGGCATGATTTGTGTTGTAAGATTCCCAATTTTTGTTTATTACTCCCTCCGTATCAAAATATAATGCGTCCTTAAATTTCGTTGGTCAACAACATATAATTTTGAACATGATTTGTACTTATATTATGTCCGTAAAATTAGTATAATGATATATGAAAGGAAAGAATCTTAGAAAAGAAGGAAGAGGCAGCTATGGGGCGAGCAAGTAGTGACAGGGCAGGTGGCAAGGCACGAAGAAGCGAAGAGGAACAGGAGAACCAGCAGGCGATCGAGATGACGAAGACCCACTCTTCGTTGTGCTAGGACTTTTTCTTTGCGAGCAGAGAAGGGAGGAGAGCAGGCGCCATGGCCAGGGTCACAGCTCGAAGACGGGCAAGAGGTCGAGCAGCGTGGCCAGGTCGCGTTGCAGGTTCCGCAGCTTCCAGTCAATTTGAACAAACAAGCAGTGGTTGATCACTTTTTTGAAACAAAACCCAGATCAGAGGACAGGTCCCTAGACCACTCGACCCGGTTGATGTTCACATCAGAATAATTTTAACTCCCACTGCTCAAAGAAACGAAGTATTTACAGCATAGATTAATCACATTATTTAGTTATATTACAACGATCATCCAGATAACACGGGACACCAGATGTGCAATTGAGCATCTCTGAACCCCGACTAAATCCCTAGTGCAGGGACATCCATATTCGCCCTGCACCAAGGATTCCTTAACACCCTGGACTAACCTGCTACTACTAAGCAAACCTATATAAATGGCTGTACAGCAGTACCAATCCAGCGGGACAACAATTTACACCCCACCGTACGTATTCACAGAAACCACCAGACTATTCACATTCAGGCAACAAGTGCCTTGTACCACGGGCCGTGGACCTTCTCCGAGATCGTCGCCACCCTGATCAGCGCTTCGGACGCCTTCACCACCCGGTCGACGAGCTTCCCCGCACCGACGCGGCGCAGGGCTGCATCGGCCAGCTTCTGGCCCTTGGCACCGCTGCCGCCGAGGACGATGCCACGGAAGGCGCAGTGGACCGCCCGGGAGACCTTCTTGAAGACCACGTCATCGGCCTGGAGGCTCTTGAGGAGCACCCGGGTTATTATCTGCCTCCTGCTCTGGATCTTGGCATCTGACAAGGACACAGCTGAGGCCGACGAGCTCATCATCGCCTCCACTATCTCTTCAGTGCCTGCCTCGCGGGAGTTGTCCAGCAGCTTCACCAGAGTGCCGAAGAGTTCTGAGATGACGTTTTCCAGTTCTAGAGGAGTGATCTTAGGATTCTCACTCATCAGGATTTGGCGCAGGACGAGCATGCTGCACAAACAATAAATTCAGTTATTATTACACACTGAAATTTTCAATCATTCATGCAGATTACCCTAAGAATAGAGAAGTACAAAATATTTTACCTTGTAGCCATCACAATCACTTCTTGGAACTGGCTCTGGACGGCCCTCAATCTCATAAAGTTGAGATGGAAGCTCTCAGGAGTTGACTGCAGTTGCAAGCCCTCCATACCACCAATAAGCTGCAACAAGCCGATCCTCACGAGCTTGTCAACCTTTTCTCCTTTGCACTCGGGTAAACCTGAATTACCTGCTGCAGACAAGGAAGCTGTTTGTCCCCTGGAGCTCCATGGCCAGCTCGGAGCACTGTAACAAGGGGCTGAGCCTGCCACCAAAGATTAAATTTATTTAGTGTCAGTAACCAGATAACAACTAAATGCTGCTATGAAGACAGTGCACTGTTAGAGACTTACATGATCCGCTGCTGGCAGAACTGAAAGAGAGCCCAGATGTTCACTCCATTCTGCAGCCACCATGTTCTTTGATGTTGAAACCCACTGCAAAGTAACAGGGAGGGAATCTGATGCACTGGCAGGAGGCCCATAGCGATCGCCGAAAGCCTTCTGCAGGTACTCCACTCCAGCAGAGCCTTTTATCATTGGTTGCATCAGCTGAATATGTGCCTTGCTCACTTCTGCTTGCAGTTCCTGTTTTTAGGGTAGGGGGGGGGGGGTTAGAATTCCGCAGCATAAAAATAAGTGCAGATAATTGCATAAATGTATTAACGCAGAACATACCTTTATTTCCTCCAGAGTGAAACGCAGACCCTTGATGACAGCAATAACAAATGAGCTGACACCATTATCATCAACTTCAGAACTTGCAGCCAACTCACTCAATAATTTGTCATGACTTTTCTTCATCTCATCCTCCTTTGCAGCAGCAGATAGTTTTCTAACCATATCGAGGGAGTACTGCATAATCTTCCCCAGGTATTGCGTGTCCTGGGAACCTGACTCAAGTACCTTCATTTTGAAAGGGAAATTATGTCAAAATTTCATGAGTTTAGAATAAATAAGCAAGCTGACGACAAAATTAACTGACAAATATTTATTTAGCATGAGATATTTACCTGAGACAAAATTTCGATGTCAATGTTCCCCGAGATTTCCTCCTTCCACACCTTGGGGGCCAAGTCGTGCAACGAATCCCTCACTTCCTTTACCAGGTTGATCAGTTTGCTGTAGTCAGGTTTGTCTCCTTTCATTGAGTCAATAACCACATCCCAGAAAGCCTTTTCCATCGTTTCTCTCACTCTGGCTTGAAAATCCTTCTCAATCGTACTGGCATCATCAGAGTTGACAGCAAATGAACCACCGTTCTCATGAAGCATCTCATTGACCATTTGCTCATTCTCTGTTGGCAGACTCACTGTTGATGTACTGCTTGATGAAGAAGCTCCAAACAACGACCGGACAACAGACCTTGATCCTTCTGCATCTGTCTTGGACTTCACATTAACATCGGCAGGTGGGAGCTGCCCAGAAGGATTAATACTCAGAGGAGTCGATACGTTAGCAACAGGTGTTGCCAATGGACTTCCATTCTCCTTTGCTTCGAAAAATTTCGACCTCATATCTGACAGAGCAGAGTTCATACGCTCAATGCCTGCATCACCACTCAGATGCTGAACCTTCTCTCTGAGGAGTTTTTGATCGTCAGTAACCTGCTTCTGAATCGCCTTCATATCATGGGTAAGGTTTTGTGACTGCCCATCCGCAGTTAACTTGCATGTTTGCATCATTGATAGCTCAAGCTTGCATGCAGCCCTAACAAGATCACCCTCCAATGATCTTGCATCTTTCACTTTCCACACCACAAAACGGTAAAGATAAGCGCACCATGCTTTGTCAAAGTTAACCAGCTTGGTCCTGAATTTACTCTGACCAGTAACATCAGAAGACATCTGACGGCTAGATGATGCAGCAGAGTAGGTATCAAGGGATGGCTGCCTTGAGGCTCTTCCTGGTCCCTCAAGTACTGTCTTTACAAACAGCTCAAACTCCCTGACGAACTTTGCTGCAGACTCCATGAGTAGCGTCTCTTGTTCACCTTGTCCACTTAAAACAGCACCAGGATGAGCCAGAACCATATAAGCACAGAGTACCACCCTCAGTGAGTACCTAGACGACCTGCTTGTTTCAGAACTTCTTGCTGCCCTTTTTGCTGCAACCCTTGTTCTACTCGCAGGTGCCTTTCTCTTCGGAGACACAAGGCGTTTCAGAAGATGGTCAATATTTTCCGCGGTTGACGAACCTGCTGACTGAGAGAGAGTCAACCGTCTCTCCAGCGGTCAAGCAATGCTTTAGTGGCCTCAAGAGCTGTGGGAGATTCCATCGACATAGCTAATTTCTCAAATGGCATTGACTTGACAGATTTTTCATTAATTCCCAAGGCATCATAAGCTTGAACCAATGCAAGTGTTGTCTTCTGGGACTTCACAAAGTTTCTCCAGCACCTACAGTAAATCGATGAGAAGAAATAATTTCAATTAAATTGAGCATGCAAGTACAACAAAATACTTACTCCCTCCAGTCCGAAATAACCGTCACAGCCTGTACACAAGTTTTGTACTATGACAGTACATTTTCCACGACGATTATTTCGGATCAGAGGTAGTATTAAAAAATGTATTGTATGACAGTACCTTGCCAGCTTTCTTGAAAGAAGTTCTGCATGCTTGATGTAATCAGCATGGGCAGAACTGCGAGGACTTCCTCGCTGCTTCAAATACTCGGCTCGCTTCCTCTTCGCCTGTTTTAAAAAGATAACAAATCAGATAAGAAATAGAGCAGAAAGACCAAAGTTGTAAAATCAGTATATGTATGGGAACACAACACATACCCTCTGAAGTTTGCTTTCCACATGTTCTTTCAACTTAATCCTCTCTGTTTCCCTCTGGCTGCATACAGTCTCGGCTGCTCGTTGAATGTGCACAAGCCGAGCCTGAGTCTTCCTCTTCTCAGCTTCTAACAACGCCATCCGTTTCTTCTCAGCAGCAGCACGCTTTTGCAGGATAGCGGATCGCACCTGCTCTGTGTACTTGCTCTCAAATGTTGCCTTTTGCACCAGGGACTTTGCTGTTCTTTCCTTCAGTGCGGCCCGCCTCTGCATATCTGCATGCAATAGGCGCATGCGGTTTTCCTCCGCCTGCCGGACACGAGACTCAACTCTAGTCTCGAGCTCTTCCTTCTCCTTCTCAAACCGCATTTCAACGTCATTCTTGGCTGCTTGTCGGATTTCATCCAACTTGGCTAGCCGGTTCTGTGCCTTTGCCAGGAAGCTTAACCTTTTCTGCTCAGCTGCCTGAAGCTTAGCTTCAAGGCGCTGTCCGTAATCATCCTCTTGAGAAGAGGACCACAACGGGCTCCGTGGCTTCTTCCTTGCTTTGCAGGACAACCAATCGTAGAATTGCTGTGGAAAAATAATTGACTATGAGCTACTTTGATCAAGCATATAAATCTAATTCATACCAACCTTCTTTAAAAAAAAACTATTTAGTCGTTTCTATAGCTCCTGCGAAAAAATTACATCAACCAACAAATCTACAGAAGGTGCAACCAAAATTCAGTAGTACAAGTGTAAGGTAAGTTACTTCTAAGCAAAACCAAGTGGTCGGTGATAAAAGCAAACAATCCTACCAAGCTACCATAATTTCCTACGACCGAAGCAACAACCTGAAATCACAGCTAACAACCTGAAATTAATTGCTAACTCAAGCAGTTACATGAATTTTACCTTTATTATTCGATTAAAAGAATTTTCTTCCTACAGTCGACTTGGGGTAAATCGATGCAGGCAACAAACTCTACTCATTGATTAAAAGAATTTTCTTCCTACAATCGACTTGGAGAAGTTACTAGTAATCAATTTCACAGAACTACTGATTGAGTTACAGACAACGGTATTACAAATAGTAATAAAAGTGAGACCTTTACAATATGGGGAAAACGCTTCAATCCAAAGACCAGAAGACCCCAAAGTGACAAGAACCATGTCAAAATCGAAGACAAGAGCAATTCCCGGCACACGTGAAACCAACTTCAGCTCACGACTACCTACCGCGGAAAGAATCCCCAAAGAATGTTATTTCAACTCCCCCGCGAACCGTAACCACCAAAAAAGAAAGCCCTAGCAAGGCTCAATCAGAAGGAATTCTTTCACATACTCAGCAAGGAATGTAAATATCAAGTCTTGGAAAAAGGAATCCTGATCGCGTAACTAATAGCAACTCTACTAAAGTTGCTGTAAAATCATCCAAAAGCAATAGCACTCGTGAAATAAATAAAAATACTAAATTAAATAAATATACAACTTTAACAGCAGGAAATGCAACTATCGTTTCACCATCGCCAAAGGCCTGAAGAACTTGGATTTCACAGTTCTTGCCCCGGGCCCCGACCTTCGCAATCCGCCGTGAGAAGGAAGAAGGGGGAAAAGCAGAGTAAAAAGAAAAAGGGGCAGAAAAAGTAAGGACAGAGACACCAACCTGCCTCCGTTGTTCCGCGTCCTTGAGCCTGGCCTCGATTTCCTCGGCGCTGGCCGGGCCGCCCCCGCCGGCGGCCCTCCCCTCGAGCAGCCTCCTCCTGATCCGCGGCGGCACCCTCGGCGCCGCCCCCTCCTCCAGCAGCGGTATCTCCATCGCCACCGGCTCCCTCACCCCCATCACCTCCCCGATCGAATCAAATCAAATCAAACTCCCCTCTACTCAATAGCGAATCGCAAGAAACGAAACCTCGCGTCTCTCGCTCCTCGCTGCTCTACTCCTCCACTTGTTTTCCTTTTTCTTTCTCGCTCGAGTTCTTCCGTCTGATTGTTCCGCGCCGTCCTGGGTGCGCCACGCGTGGCGCTATATAGGTGCAAGTACGGTGGGCATCGGTTTCCCGAATCGCGAAGGAAATCGGACGCCGAGACGGATAGGGAGAGGGGCGTTCCGGTAATCTTCGCGGGGTTAGGCGCTTCGGAACGGTTCGGCGGTTGCAGGGACCCAGCCGGTCGCGCCTTTTTTCGGGGGCCCGGTTGACCGAATTGCCCCTCACCGGCGGCTATCGCTTCTCCGTCTCGGGTTCGGCTGAGTCTGGTTACTTGGAGGTGTGGTCGGGAAGTTCGGTAATCGCACGTACGGTGTATTATTATCCGTGTAGGAGTAGGAGACTCTGCTTTTAGCTTCCAACCAATTGTTTATGTTGACAACAATAAGATTCAGCATTGCGCCTCTAGAAAGGCCGACCGTTTATTAGCAAAATATAATGTGTTGTGAATAATAACAAGTGCCGGTACCTACTTTTAGGCCTATTGACTAGAAATTATGCCCCGCAAGTCCCACATGTACATTCGTAACGAGGGATATCCGAACTAGGTCTCCAAGCATGATCAAATGTGTTGGACCTTTTCTTTCAAAGAAAACATGCTGTTACAATTTGGGCCCAATATGAGGCAGACTGAATAGAGAAATTCTGAAATCTCAAATTGGTCCATGTGCATGTGCATATGCATGGCTGGTTGTGGGTGGTAAAGTTTACTCCCACATTGCTAGTTGGAGGAGAATTGCACCACCTTATATAGTGGAGTGTTGTGCTACTTGGTGTGCTTGTGAGAACAGAAGGCTCTCTCCCACGCACTCCTCCTCCGCCGCCGCTCGCTTGTCTCGTCACGACGCGCCGCGCCGCGGGTTGCGGGAATGAGCCGGATCGTGGCCTGCTATAACCGACTCGAACGTGTGTGACGTGGCCGGCCCACGTTGTACTCGTTAGGGTTTTCCGAGCCACACTATATATTGCCTTCACTGCGTGCGCCGTCACACACCGAACCAATCTAGATTTTGTCACATCTCGCGCCTTGCGCCGCCATCGTAGTCTACTCCGTTCCGAACGCCGGCGTGCACCGGTGTTTGGGAGAGCAGGTCTCCGGAACCAGTCGCCTTTGTGATCCAGTACGGGAGAGGGCGAATTAGGTTTTTGGGAAGCACTCTGCGCGACTGCTCGCCGCTTTAACCACGGGTCGTCTTCCAGCCGGAGCCGCGGATCGTCTCCGCAGGCGTCGTCTTCTTCGACCCGTCTGCACCAACGTCATCGTAAACAACATCACCGCTGCTCTCGGGGCGGTGAAACTGTCTGTATCAACTGCTGCTTCCTCTACAACCGTTCGGTATGTGCAGCATATTCTGAACTGTTTTACTATGGATATGTTGGCGTTTGTATTGCTGATGTTCATGTTGATTAGTACATCTAGTATGTTCGTATTTCACATGTTGGTAGCTGCGTTTGTCATGTTTAATATTCTGAAATTAATCATGAAATTATTGCCTAATTATCCAACAATCCAAAAACCTAATTGTAGGCAATTTCGTGATTTAAATATGGCTCGTTATACCGATGCAATGAAACCGGAAAAGTTCACTGGTGGTATGGGCTTTAAGAGATGGAAGCTGAAGTGCCAACTCTGGCTCTCAGCCATGAATGTGTGGGAAGTTAGTAGTGGTCTTTCTGAAGAAACTATATCTGAGAATGCTCAGAACAAGTTCAAGAAAGACACTACTATAGCCAAAACTACTAGCTAGTTCGAGATCAGATATAAATTGTACTGTCACATACTGCCTCTGTTCATAAATATAAGATATTTCAACTTTTGTCCACATTCACATGTGTCAACATGTATGTAGATATGTATATAAATTGTACTGACACATACTCCTAACTTGCCCGAATTTGTTGGGCCTTTTCTTTCAAAGGAAACATGCTTAAATGTGCAAATGAACGCCGATACTTTTTTGATTGCCTAATTTTTTTTAAACTAGACAGAAAACTTGTTATTTTCATTAATTAAAAAGAAAATAGTTCTCAGAAATCGGCCAAAAATATAACATACACTCTCGCCGATTGTCACAGCACACGACCGTTGCGAGGACACACGCATCCACCTTGGTTAGCAGACACAAACCTCTCACACACCGCTAAAGACGAGGGTCATCATCGAGATTGGCGACTGCCCACCAACGCACGCCATCGTCATCACTCCTGCATGAGTCAGCTACTTCGACTTCACCGAAAAACAACCACCTAGGAAGACCTCGTCGTAGCGGTCTCATACAGCCCATAACGATCCATGCTAAACAAATGACTCTTCGTGCAGAAAACGAGTAGCTCTTATTCTGATGACGAACTCCAAATTAGGAGATGCGCAAGACTCGCACCGACCAAGATCACGACCGAACCGCCCCTAGCCGGTCATCGTCACCGCTCCAAAGAAGACAACAACTCCGTTTTCGTAGGAGGGAAGTCTAACAAGAAGACAATATGACATGCTAAAGAACCGACTAACAAAAAATCTTGCAGCGACCAAACAATCATTTTTTTTTTGCGAATAGACCAAACCATCATTGATTGCCTAATCTGCATGCTCAAACGTGCAATACTGCAAAAGTTCTCTTTGTGACGGTATAACTAATTTTCTTTATTGACAGGTGTACGCATGCTGCCTCCAAAGTCTGGTGCCGTACAGAAAACTATACTCATAAAGTTTTTACTCACCAGCCTCTATAGTTCCGTCAGCAACGACGTGTATAGTACCGTAGTACCTTGCCAATTTGCCATGAGCTGCAGCAAAGTTAATGAATCTCCCGGGGGGTTACGAGACAAGAAGAATCGTGCGGTGGCTCGTCGACGGGGACACATACGTCACGTCGATCTTGGCGCCATTGACATGTGGGACCGACGTGGCAGGTGGCCCACAACCGTGTACTGTTATCACGTGTTGCGTGACGTTTTGGTGATTGTATGGATACAGTATACCCAATCCTCGGATCCTAGCCGGGAATGCTGCCAGTCTGAGTCTCCCATTCTCTGGAGAGAAAACGTGGCACGAAGAGAAGGTCTGCTTGCTTTTGGTCAAATTACGGAACTAACCTCGTCAGGCTTGTCCACGCCGCATGTGTGATTTTTTTTTTCTTCTCTGGTGAAGCGAAGAGGATTAGTGAAGTGAAGAGCCACGGTTAAAGCGTGTCTTACCTGCCGCGTGCCGTATTTAACGGAAAAAATACAGAAATTCAACTTGGCTCTAGTAGGAAATTCGTAAAAAATAGTTAAATAACAAAAAAAAACTGTAAATTTTTAGCAAGGAACATATCAAAGTGTCCTACATACGTGCAAATTTTCGTTAAGAACTAATATTTGTACTGCTCTGTGCAAAAATTAAATCCTCTAACGATACATTTTAAATCCCATGTGGCTAGTGATTTTGTTTTTATCTCACATAGCACCACAAAAGCCATTTTAGCACGAAACTTTGCATGTATGTAGTGCACTTGTATAGGGAAATTCACTTTGGCAAATGAAATCATATGATCCTGCCATCGCAAATATTTTTTTAAAATGTGATAAATTTCGAACAATAATTTTGCGTGTACATCCTTACATTATATGTGTGCATCCCAAGTTTTGCTGGAAAACCGAGATTTTCTGTGTCTTGTGTAAAAAGAAAAAAAAATGTCTTGTGAAAAACCTGTTTAGCACAATTTTTTGTCTTTTTAGACACGACACAAAACTGTCTTTTTTCGTGAAACGACTTTGAAAGCACATAGAATGTCAAGGTGGACGTGCGGAATTTTTGGGACGACGTCAGGATTTTGGGACGCAGCCTGCGGTAGCATATGTAGACATCGTCTGAGGCTAGAGAGACCGCCGACGTCGGCCTCTTCGTCCCCAATGGTGTGATGACATGGGAGTCGAGCCGACGATGACTCGACATTGCATAGACGTGGAGAATGGTTTGCGGGTCCTACAATGACCCAACTACGGCAGTTTGGAGGCGCAAAGAGGCAGCACGGTGAGCCCTGCAACGGCGTATAGCGAGCGAGAGGGAAACATGAGAAGTATTTTTTCTCGCCAAAAAATGAGGGGTAGTACCATGTGAAAAAACAGTCCCTCTCCCCTAGATTTAGATGCTAGATACTTTACACCTTTTTTGGAGGTGGTTTAGAGGGTCTATTGGAGTAGGGTTTTTTTTTCTAAAAGGATTGTTTTTTAGAGAGATAAAATGTTTGTTTTTACCTGATGGAGTGTTTTAAGGGTCTATCAGAGTGGTTGTAAGGCGTATTGGACTGGTATGTGGGGGGTTATGAAAAAATCGGCAAGCTATTGATGAACATATGTTTAAATGATTAGCACATGCCGTGTACAATTCAAACCTTTCCACACATAGAGCATCCGGTTTGAGGTGCTAATCACTCGTGTTGCATTTTATATTGCTGTCGCTTTCTTGAAAATTAGACTTGAAACGTAAAAGATAATTATAAGTTTTTTATTTTAGGGAAAGATAATTATAGTTTAACTTGCATCAAGCTAGCAGTAAAATAAGGAACTCTAAATTCATTGGCCTCTAACTAACACCATTTTAATAGAGGTAATTGCACCACTCATACATAAACTTGTCCGGTGGGTGCACTTTCATACAACAACTTGCGGATCGTGAATTTTTGGTACAAAAACTTGTCAAGGTTGGGCAAATCTCATACAAAACGAATCAGAACGCGACACGTGGACATCTTTTCCACGCTGGCAAGGGCGCTGGCTGTTTTGCGAAACGGTCCAGTTCAAAACGTACCATGATAGAATGGTCCTGCAGTTTCGTGACTGTGTAATTATGCAAAAAGCCCCCCGTTCTCTTCTCTTCCTGTTATAACGCTTTGTCCTGCAATTACGCGGCTCCCTGTTTCTTTCCTTGTTCGTCGGACCGGTTGAGGGCGAAGGAGGCGATCACGCAGGTGGCGCTCGACCGAGTAGATCATGGCTGGCCCTGGCGATCCGCACCGACGCAACTGGAATGAAGATCCTCCGCACTACGGTTAGTCTCTGTTCCCTCTAACGGCTCTGATTTGTCCTCTGTTTTCCGCCGTTCCGCCCCTGCCAGGTGTGTTCGTCGAGGGGATTAGGTAGGGTTTCCCCGCGAGAATCGGCTCTAAATCGAGGTCGTGTATGTGTGGTTAGTGTTTAGGCATCATTTCCTCGCACTTCATCTACAGAAATTAGGATTTTTGTGGTTGTCCTATTTCGGTGGTTTGGGTGCACAATGGCGGCCAAATTTGGATGAATTTCAGACGGATTTGTTGCAGATTACGATGAGGTGACATTGTAGACGTTTTATTAGCAGTTATGTAGTTGAATCCTTGAAGACAAATTTGATTTCTATGTTGTCCTGTTTCGGTGTGTATTGGTGCTACAGAAGCTGTACAATTTGCATTAATTTGAGATGTTTTGTTGTTGATTGGTTTGAGGTGAACTTATTCCTGGATTATAAGTAGTTATTCACTTGAATAGTTGAAGATTTTTTGATTTTTGATGGTTCCACTAACTGAATTTCGTGTGCTGCACTAATTAACTGAATTGTGTCTCTTTCATTTTTAGTTGATCCCGACAAGTTCACTGTGCACTTGGATCATAATGGATTTTTTTGTGGGATCAAGGATAATCTTTGCTATGCCAGTGGGAGTGAGGATCACTGGGACAACTGCAACACTGATACATTCTCACGGTTGTGGATTGAGGAGTTCATTAAGGAAGGAGGAAATGATATCACAGCCAGAACTAGTGTCTACTGGTTACTTCCTGGCAAATCCCTTTATGATGGGTTGTGTTTGATTGAAAATGATAGTCACATTCTTGCAATGATGGCAGCTGTGCCCGAGGAGAGAACCCTGTGCTTGATGGTTGACCATACCAATTTTCTCAAGGTCTTAAGACCAGATTTGCTTGTGCAAATCCCTAGCAAGTATATATCCCACATTGCAACAGCAGTGAGAGTTGGCAATGAAGAAGTTGCTGGAATAGATATGGAAGCTGTAGATGAAGATGGTGGACTAGAGAGGGGAACTAAAGGAAGTGCTTGCATTCCTGAAGCTGATAGGGAAACTGAAGATGAAGAGTGTGACACTGACAGTGATTTCTATGACAGTGATTTTGATGTGGAGGATGGTGATGATGATCTGTTCCTAGCCAATATTGACAAGGATGTGAATGACAACAATGAGGTATCAGAAATTGTGGAAGTAGAGGATGATGCTGGTCTTGACCATGATGATTTAAACCTGACAAAAGAACAACACTTGCAACTGGAGTACAAATTCAAAGAATTCAATGCAGAGGTGGATATGGAAGCTCCAATGTTCAAAACCGCATGGTTTTCTCCTCCATGCCAGAATTCAGAAAAGCTCTAAGTGCATACATTGTGAAAGAAAGAAGAAAATTGAGGAAGCCAAGAAATGAGGCTACTAGGCTAGAGGTAGAGGAGGAGGTAGAGCAGGGGCAACTTCAGGTACAGGAGGAGGTAGAGCAGGAGCATCTACAGGTAGAGGAGGAGCAGCTGCAGCCAATGCCAACAAAAGAAAAGCAAAGCAACCTACTCCAACTGCAGATGCAACTACATCACAGAACGCTAGGGGAAGAGTGAGAGGTACCAAGAGAAGAGCACATGGAGCTAGTCCAACTGCAGATGCACCAAGTCCACAACCTGCAAGACAAAGAAGCACAGATGGCACATACAACACAGGTCCTGGTTCAGCATATCACCTGTTGTTTGGAGATGAACAAGTAAGAAGAAGGCAACATGACATTCCTGATCTAAATGAGCTTGTGCCTGGAGATATTGCAGATGAGATTCAGCTAACTCAAAATGCACCTGAGTGATCATTCTTAGATGTAATAATTTCAGAAAATTCAGTCTGAAACTTAAGTGTTGTGAGACTGCAAGTTCTAGTTCATTTCTGAACTTTAAAGTATTTGTACTGAAGTTATGCAATGGTTATGTGGCCTAAATATTTCTGTCCAATTTCTATCACATGCTGCGACATGTCATACATATTTTTGTACTTCTGAATTTTGCCAAAATGAACAACATGGTGCCATATTTATATTCAAATGGTCACAACATCACTGGATGCTCAACTGTTGCACACATATTTTCTGCCAAAATATTCCATTACTTTATAAGATGAGGTTACAAGCATTACATCATCTGCTTCTTCTTCTGTACATAGCTAGTTGTCTCCAAAATGCAACAACACTACTACCATTTGTCCAAGAGCAACCCTAAACAACTAACATTGCTTCTCTTACATCTCCAAAATGCAGCCCTACTTCTTCACTTAACTACTAACACTAACACTACATTCAGATTACTACTCATTGCAGGAATCTAAACTACTACCAACCTACTTCTTCTCCTCCACCAGCTTGTCCTTCGGGCAGCTGCAACCTGGAAGGTGAAGCCCTGGGACGCCTGGAGTTCATGAAAGTGGCAGACCAACGACAGCTCTGCACCGAGCCCTGAATCCGTTGAATGCGCAGCTCTGCAGCGCCATCCAGCAAGGCCGCGGCTGCTTCAACTCCTCGACGGGCACACCCGACAGGTCGAGCAAGTCCGTCGCCGCCTTCTCCTTCTGCCGTCCTTCCGGCGATGCTGGCTGCAGGTGGAAGACCTGCCCGATTTGATTGAATGCGGCGGCGACGGGAGGAGGAGAGGACAGTAGTGGCGGCGGCGACGGGAGGAGGAGAGTACGGGACTGGCGGCGACAACAGGAGGAGGAGAGGACGGGACTGGCGACGGCGACGGGAGGAGGCAGGCCTGGGAGGAGGAGAGGACGGGAGTGGCGGCGGCGACGGGAGGAGTGTGGTGTGAAAGAGAGCTGGTCAACGCAACAAAAGCGAGGGATATTTGTCTGTCTGAACGTGCGGACGAAATCGTAATAACGTTAAAGAACAGGGGTCTCTTTGCAAAACTGCCAGCGCCCTTGCCGACGTAGAAAAGATGTCCACGTGTCGCGTTCTGATTCGTTTTGTATGAGATTTGCACAACCTTGACAAGTTTTTGTACCAAAAATTCACGATCCGCAAGTTGTTGTATGAAAGTGCACCCACCGGACAAGTTTATGTATGAGTGGTGCAATTACCTCATTTTAATATGCCTCTAAACACAGCTTTAATATAGCTTGATTACTAGACAGTAGACATCACTCGATATTATATCCTGCTGGTTCTATTTGCGGTACTGTCCCGGCGGTGGTGTAGCAAAAATAAGCCCCTGAAAGTGACGGTGGGTATGGTAGCTCGTGCTACGCGGTACGCGCCCTATGCCTCATTACAGAATGAAATTGAGATAAGCTAAACGTACCAAACCTGTCCACGAACTATATGCATCTTTCTTTGCGCATCCAGCTTTTCTTGTAATAGGCCTGTAGCTCTACAGGCAAAACGTCCCTTTAAAATGCCTCTATAGCCAAAACTACTAGCTAGTTCGAGATCAGATATATAAATTGTACCGACACATATATAATTGGTCAAATTGGTATATCTCGCTATCTAGAAAAAAAGGTGTTCCACTACGGAATAAAAGTGTGCCAAAACAAGAATGTTTGGTCATAAGAAGATCCACAATTAGAACATCTCCACTAGAGTCCCAATATCTCACTCTTAAAAAATCAGCTTTTGGAGACGAGAGAGAGAGAAGAAATCTGGGAGTGAAAAAGCCTCGGTTCTAGTAGACCCCTAAGGCCCGCTTGGTTGGTCGTTTCCACGCCGTAATCCGTCGGGAAAAAACAGGAGCTCAGATGGTCCGTATAATTTACGCCTGGATACGGGTGGAAAGTTTCCGGGGGGAAATCTAAACGGGTTCCCAAGCGGGGCCTAAAAGCTGGATCCCGATACCCGTTTGTGGTCTCTCACATCAATGTCTCACTACTTTACATTTCGTTTCAAATGGATATGCTTTCATCACATCAACAAAGAGACAATTAACACACCATCGATCAGTGTGTGATTGCGCATAATTGAGTTGGCATGATGTTAAAATGCATGCACCTGATGCGGATGCTAGTCCAAAACCTCAAGAGGAGGGTCATTTAGATGATGCGGCTCAAAAGGGGAAGGATAAAATCACTTTAAGTAAAAAACAAACTTGATATTTGATGGTTTCGATTCAGTTTGGCTCCATAGATTGGCAACGTTTGACTCCAGTTCATGCGTGATTTGCCTCGTCGGAGGTGCGGTCTAAGAATTTTGTGCCTAAGAATTTTGCCAATGAGGAAGAGCTGGATGATCTACCTTCACCAATTGTGATGTATGCTCCTCTCCATTTTGCCGTGGTCATAAGGAGCACAAGGAGGAGGGGGCAAGTCGGAGATGTTGCCCAAGTGGCTACGATGACTGGAGATGGACATTGACTTTGGTGATCCTTTGCGGCGCTGATACGTGCATTTTGTATCATCATTTATACAACTTTTAGTATCATATTAGAATGTTATTTGCATTGTTATATCATTATTTTTACATGTTTTAGATGATTTATGGGACTTTCTTACAAAGTCCCTATTTTTGGTATTTAATTTCTGGGAGGCAGAAACCTCATTTTTCTTGTTTTTAATGTTTGAGGAGCTACAGGGACCCAAATAATAAAAGAAAAATTACACAGCTGGTTTTTCGTCGAGAGAAAGGCAGAGGGAAGAAGACCGAAGAGAGGAGAGCCACGAGGCCCAAAAGAGGTGGGCCCACGTGGCCAGAATCTTGGGCCGCGTGGGACCCACTAAACGGCGCCTCGGGCACCTCCTCGCCTGAGGCTTTTTATCGACGCCTTCGTCCTCCCCGAAAAGTCACGACCTAATTTTCCCGAAACCATCCGAGGCCGCGGCGGCGGCGAAACTCCTGATTCCCTCCGAGGGGGATCAGATCCTGCTGCTCCGGAGCTCCGGAGAAGGGGGAAATCATCGTCATCGTCATCACCTCTCCTCCTTGGCGTGGGAGGAGGCCTCTACATCATCACCATCACCAAGACCAGCACCATCTCCATCATCATCTCCGTGATCCACTCCGTCCCCCTCGTAGTTTGAGAGTTGCTATACCCTAGATACTTGTCTTGTGCTACTATTCATGTTTGTGATTGAGTACTTGTCATTATTTGGTGGTGAAGTTATATTTTTAGACTGTGTTGTACCACTTATGCCACTGAATATTATCATGTTTGCACGTTGTGAGTAGTTCCCATATGTTCCTAAGGGCATAGGATGAATTGGCAATGATTTATATATAACATGTGTTGGTATTTTGTCAAGAGTTTATCTTTTATGTGATTCTATGATGGTGTTGTGCGAACGTCGACTGCACAACACTTCACCTATATGGGCTCATAGGAGAACACCGTAGTATAATGAATTGAGGGAGACTTGGGAGGACATGTAAACCTGGGACCGAATCATGAAGTTGTATTATGAGGGTATTAGTATCGGGGACCTTAGAGTGTAATGCTATGGTGGGACTTTATGTCTTAATAATTCTTGTGCAGTCATTTACTTGGCCACATGATCCATCATAAGGGGTTGTAGTTTATTTATTTAGCTATACCTAATAATGGCTCCGTCCAAAGAAGATTAAAACTTTACAAGATATTCAACGTGTTGTCTATGCCTAGCTATATCCATGCCGCCCTCGGGAACGTTTTCCACATATAAGTTAAACATCACTTGAGCTTGTCCTCTTGCCCCATAAGAGGATTGGGCTTTCTCTCTCTGAGAGCTTTGACTTGCTACTGTTTATTTTCTGCATTGCAACTATACAAACAAAAATACCAAAAACACACTAGTACAGAACGACACATCGGAAACGGGCTAAAAACCCCTTCGGCAACGGAGAAAGGGTCCGTGTCCCCGCCTCTGTCACTGATGTGAAGCCTCACAATGGCAACGGAGATTTTTATCGTTTGCAATAAGTTTAGCAACGGCCATAATATATAACCGTTGCCTTTAGTCTTTACATCAGATACGGAGATTAGTTTTTGACCGTTTGTAATGAGGGCTAAAGGAAACAAAAAAAAAGCCGGTGACGCCTGCTGCACCGTCGACGGAGCCCTGTGGTTCCTGCTTGACGGCCGCCGGTTTTTCACCTTCCTCTTCGCCCAGCTTCATTGCGTGGTCTTCTTCTACCTATTTAGTACTGCACAAAAGTCTTGCTCCTGGAGGCGCCGGCTTCAGTGGACCGTGTGGACGGAGCCCCGCTCCTACGTCTTCACGGCCGCCGCATAGTCTCCAGGTTTCCTCCTCGCCCTAAAGGAGATGAAAAAAATCAAAATGTAAGCTCCTTCATCTCTATACACAAGACATATGCTTCTTCATCGGCATTACAGAAAATATAGAACTAATTACAACTAGAATCTAGCCTAAACAATGCCTCATATATAGGTAGATTGGACACACAAATTCCAGGGATGGAGCAAGCGAGCCAAGTAGGATGCACAGGATGCACAAAGCTAAAATCAGAGTAAATGCCTACTAAAAACAGAGCATATCCATGGATAAACAATTAGCTACTTACAACTAGAAAACAGCTAAAACTATGTGTAAACAATGCCTACTAAAAACAGAGCATATCCATGGATAAACAATTAGCTACTTACAACTAGAAAACAGCTAAAATCTATGTGTAAACAATGCCTACTAAAAACAGAGCATATCCATGGATAAACAATTAGCTACTTACAACTAGAAAACAGCTAAAATCTATGTGTAAACAATGCCTACTAAAAACAGAGCAAATTTATGGATAAACAATTAGCTACTTACAACTAGAAAACAGCTAAAATCTATGTGTAAAGAATGCCTACTAAAAACAGAGCAAATCTATGGATAAACAATTAGCTAATTACAACTAGAAAACAGCTAAAATCTATGTGTAAAGAATGCCTACTAAAACAGAGCAAATCTATGGATAAACAATTAGCTACTTACTACTAGAAAACAGCTAAAATCTATGTGTAAACAATGCCTACTAAAAACAGAGCAAATCTATGGATAAACAATAGCTACTTACAACTAGAAAACAGCTAAAATCTATGTGTAAACAATGCCTACTAAAAACAGAGCAAATTTATGAATAAACAATTAGCTACTTACAACTAGAAAACAGCTAACATCTATGTGTAAACAATGCCTACTAAAAACAGAGCAAATCTATGGATAAACAATTAGCTACTTACAACTAGAAAACAGCTATCCTACTGAACTGGAGTCTTACATTAGGCGAGGCGGGCTCGCTTAGCGTCGCCGCCGGCGACGGAGCTAGCGCCGGCCTCCCCTGGCGGCGCCTTGCCCTCGCCGTGGACCAAAGAGAGGGCTATGGCGGCCCGGAGGTCAGACTGGTAGACCGCCTCCTCGGCGCGTTCGACCTGGGTCGACGCCTCGGAGAGGAGGACCGCCGCCTCCAGATCGGCCTCGCCCTGACGACGCTTGGCGTCCTCGCGCTCGAAATCGGCGCGGGAGAGTTGGCAAGCGATCTCCAGATCACGATCCTCCTCCTCTTCCTCTTCCTCTTCCTCCTCGTCGGAGGACGAGGACGAGGAGGAGGAGGAAGACGAATGGCGGCCGGGGTACATCGCCTGGCGGATCTCGCGGTAATGGTGGCCAAATGAGCGGGTGCGGCCGGAGCCTTCGCCGTGCGGACGAGCGCCAAGGCTGCGGGACCGGCCCGCGGGGGACGGATCGGCGGCGGCCAGTTCCGCAAGCTCGTCCCGCAACACCAGCTGACGCTGCTGCTGCCTGAAGGCCCGGAGGGTGGGGCGGCCACGGCCGCGGCCGCGGTCACGGCCGCGATGGCCGGATCTACCAGCGCCGACGGTGGAAGCCATGCGAGAGAGTGGAGAGAGAGGAGACTGTGCGGCGGCTAGGGTTGGAAGTGAGTGAGAGTGAGAGTGAAGGGCATAGTAGGTTCTTATAGGCCGGCTGTCGGGCTGCTTCTAATGGCAACGGAGATTACGAAACTGTCCGTGTGCGATGAGCACACATCGGTAACGGAGTTAAACCAAACTCCGTTGCCAACATATATTCCACTATTCACCGTTGCCGATGTTGTGGGTCTGCTTTACGGCCTAGTGCGGGCACGCGGGGGATGTCGCGATTTACCGTCGCCTAACTCCTGCCGTTGCCATAGAGGGGTATCCGATGTGTCGTTCTGTACTAGTGACACTTGCATCTTTTATTGTTTTATTTATCAATCTTGCTAACCAATACCTTCAGCTCCTCGTGGGTTCGACAACCTTTTCTAATTGAAAGGTACTACAATTGATCTCCTGCACTTGGGAGTCATCAAGATACTTTTCTGGCGCCGTTGCCGGGGAGCGTAGCGCTATTGGTAAGGAAACTTGAAAGCTGTTTTATCTCATTGTTACTATGGCATTTATGAATCGTTCCTCGCTGCACTTGCTCTATATGACAGTGCTTATGCCACTACTCCTAAAGTGGTTGAAACTACTGTGTCTGAGATACCTAAAGTGGGATTTAAAATTCCCATTGGTCATGTTAAAAGAGTTATGAAAAATCCATTTACAGGTGATGGAACTAAGTCTGCACGTGAACATGGAGTTAATTGAAGACATATGTGGTTTATTTAGACTTCCTGGTATTTCTGAAGATCAGGTAAAAAGGAAGTTATTATATTTGTCTTTATCTGGTAATGCTCGTGATTGGTACAGGTCTCTTGATGAAGAGTTATTGAATGGAATATCTTGAGGAAGGTTTTCTTTCTTAAATATTTTACTCCTAAAGAAGCTTATGAGAACCGCTGCTATATATTTAATTTCTGGCCACATCTGGGAGAGAGTATTACTCAAGCTTGGGGGAGGTTAAAGGAACTCCTTCGCAAGAATCCTTGTCATGATCTTACAAGGAAACTTATATTGATAAACTTTTATGTGAGGCTACCTAAGCACAAGGAATTCTGGATAATTCATCTGGTGGAAGTTTTACTAATAATACTGAAGAAGAAGCATGGAATTTATTGGAGACTATTTCTGAAAATACTAGTCATTGG
This sequence comes from Poa pratensis, assembly GCA_947311845.1. Lineage (NCBI taxonomy): Eukaryota > Viridiplantae > Streptophyta > Magnoliopsida > Poales > Poaceae > Poa > Poa pratensis. The sequence continues at coordinate 71,328,305 of CAMZMU010000063.1, forward strand.
GATCTTGATAAAGGTAATGAGCCTATTTTGATTATGGATATTCATGTGTAGAGAATTCTCTACTTCTATTTGTTTAAAAATCTGAGTGATACTTTTAATCTTGATCCTTATGTTATAATTGAGATAGCTAAAGGTTTTGCTGAGCATATCTGTGTTCCTCAAAGTGGTTTGAAGTTTATGTTGAACCTGTTAAACAATCTATTGTTGTTCCTAAAGTTATTAAACAGGCAGAACCAGTGTCATCTGTGACAATTGAGGAGTATGTTGAACCACCTCCATATCCAAACCAAGTTAAGGAGAATTTACTTATTGCTGTTACTAACAAGAGTAACAAAGATGTTCTCAGCCTTATGAACAGGTGGAAGTCAACAGTCAAATTTCTATTATCAAGCAATTAAATGAAGAAGACCCTGTTGATGTTTATTTATGTGAAGATGCTACTAAAGTCATCAAAGGTAATTCGGCCAAAGTTGGTAAACCTGTTATATCATGCTCTATTGGGACTTCAAGTTATCATGGTCTATGTGATATTGGAGCAAGTATTAGTGTCATTCCATATTCTCTTTATCTTGAAATCAAGCCTGATATTGATCCTATCATTATGGAAGAGACAGGTATGACAATTCAACTTGCTAATAAAGATTATATTAGTCCATTTGGAATTGTTAGAGATGTTGAAGTATTGGTTGGCAAAATAAAATATCCTGCTGATTTTATTGTGCTTGGTTGTCCTCAAGATTCATTTTGTCCTATCATTTTTGGTAGACCTTTCTTAAACACTGTTGGTGCTGAAATTAATTTGCCTAAAGAGAAAGTGTTTATTAAATGTGCTGGTGAAAAACTTGAATTCAACTTTTCCAAATTTGCTGATAAACATGTTGTGAAAGAGCCAATTTCTGAAGATATAATTGAAACTCTTGCTCATATAGCTGTAGCTTCAACAGATGTTGTAGAACGTTATATGCTTAATCAAGATGAACCATTTAATGATGAGGAAAAAGATGCTTTAGAACAAATATTATGGCAACAACCACCACAATTACAATTGCATATCCCACCTGATAATTTAGGAGTGCTACCACCACCTAAAGGGGATCCTAGTTTTGAATTAAACCTTTGCCTACAAATCTGAAATATGCATATTTGGATGAGAAGAGCATATATCCTGTCATTATTAGTGCTAACCTTTCAGCTGAAGAAGAAGAGAAATTACTTGATGTGCTAAAGCTCACCGACCAGCCATTGGATACTCTCTTGATGATCTTAAAGGTATAAGCCCAGCTCTATGTATGCATAAAATTAATTTGGAAGAGGATGCAAAACCTGTTGTTGATTATCAACGCCGTCTCCATCCAAAAATGAAAGAAGTGGTAAGGAAAGAGGTAATAAGACTTATTGAAGCTGGTATCATTTATCCATAGCTGATAGTAAGTGGGTTAGTCCTGTTCATTGTGTTCCTAAAAAGGGTGGAATGACTGTTGTTCCAAATGATGAGGATGAACTTGTGGCTCAACGTACTGTTGTTGGTTATAGGATGTGTATTGATTTCAGGAAGTTAAATAAAGCAACTCGTAAAGATCATTACCATTGCCATTTATTGATCAAATGTTAGAAAGGTTATCTAAACACTCTCACTTTTGCTATTTAGATGGTTATTCAGGTTTCTCACAAATTCCTGTCCATAAGGATGATCAAGAAAAGACCACTTTTACTTGCCCATATGGTACATTTGCTTATAGGAGAATGCCATTCGGTTATGTAATGCTCCTGCTACTTTTCAAAGATGCATGAATGCTATATTTGCTGATTATATTGAAAAGATAATGGAAGTTTTATGGATGATTTTTCTGTGTATGGTACTTCCTTCGATAATTGCTTGTTCAACCTTAACAAAGTTTTGCAGCGTTGTGAAGACCAACACTTAGTTTTAATTGGGAGAAGTGTCACTTCATGGTTACTGAAGGTATTGTTCTTGGGCATAAGATTTCTGGAAAGGAATAGAAGTTGACCCAGCAAAGATAGAAGCTATTGAAAAGCTGCCATACCCAAGGGACATCAAAGGTATAAGAAGTTTTCTTGGGCATGCAGGTTTTTACCGTAGGTTTATTAAAGATTTCTCCAAAATATCAAAACCTCTAACCAATCTTTTGCAAAAGGATGTTCCTTTCTCTTTTAATGATGATTGCATTGAGTCCTTTAATATTTTGAAGAATGCTTTAATAAGTGCTCCTATTATTCAACCTCCTGATTGGAAATTGCCTTTTGAAATTATGTGTGATGCTAGTGATTATGCAGTTGGGGCTGTTTTGGGCCAACGTGTTGATAAGAAACTGAATGTTATTTATTATGCTAGTAGAACACTTGATGCTGCTCAAAGAATTATGCTACAACTGAAAAGAATTTTTAGCAGTGCTATTTGCTTGTGACAAGTTTAGACCTTATATTACTGATTCAAAGTCACATTGCATACTGATCATTCTGCTATTAAATACTTAATGCATAAGAAAGATGCTAAGCCTAGATTAATAAGATGGGTACTTCTATTGCAAGAATTTGATTTACACATTGTTGATAGGAAAGGGGAAGATAATCAAGTAGCTGATCATCTCTCTAGAATGGAAAATATACCTGATGATCCTATTCCTATTAATGATAGCTTTGTTAATGAACAACTTGCAATTGTTAATGTTTCTAGTGCTAAAGTTGCATCTCCATGGTTTGCCAACTATGCAAATTTTATTGTTGGTAAAGTTTACCTCCACACTTCACTTTCAACAAAGAAAGAAATTCTTTTATGATCTTAGACATTATTTTTGGGATGATCCTTTCCTTTATAAGAAAAGTGTGGATGGTATTATTAGACGTTGTGTACCTGAGCATGAACAACAGGCTATTATAAGAGATTGTCATGACAGTCCCTATGGAGGGCATCATGCAGGAGATCGTACAGGTGCAAAGGTATTACAATCTGGTTTCTATTGGCCTACTTTATTTAAGGATTGTGCTGAATATGTTAAATCTTGTGATAAATGTCAAAGAGTAGGAAATATTGGTAGGAGAAATGAAATGCCTATGAATTATTCTTTGCCACTTGAGCCATTTGATGTGTGGGGTTTTGACTTTATGGGCCTTTCCCAGAATCAAAGACAAAGCATACTCATATTTTGGTTGCAGTGGATTATGTTACAAAGTGGGTGGAAGCAATTCCAACCAAAAGTGCAGATCATGCCACAGCAATGAAGATGCTCAAGGACATCATTTTCCCCAGGTTTGGTGTTCCTAGGTTTTTAATTACTGATGGTGGTTCTCATTTCTTGCATGGTATTCTTAGAAAAACTTGGCAAAATATGATGTTAACCATAGAATTGCATCTCCTTATCACCTCAAACAAGTGGACAAGTTGAATTAAGTAATAGGGAAATTAAACTCATTTTGGAAAAGACAGTGAATAAGTCTAGATCTGATTGGCCAACTAAAATTAATGATGCATTATGGGCTTATAGAACTGCTTTTAAAAATCCTATGGGAATGTCTCCTTATAAAATGGTTTATGGAAAAGCTTGTCATTTACCTGTTGAATTAGAACATAAGCTAGATGGGCTATTGAACTTTGATTTTAAACTGCTGGAGAGAAGAGAATTCTTGATTTAAACCTACTTGATGAATGGAGAAACGAAGCTTATGAAAGTGCTAGAATGTTTAAAGAGAAAGTTAAAATTTGGCATGACAAGAAAATTAAGAGAAAAGAATTCAAAGTAGGTGATCAAGTTTTATTGTACAATCTCGTTTCAAGTTTTCTGCAGGAAAGTTAGCTTCAAAGTGGCAGGGACCATTAGTGATACAGGAGGTGTACCGTTCAGGAGCTATCCGTCTTCACGGTGATATGAAAGGTAAACCTCATGTAGTCAATGGACAACGCCTTAAACATTATATTGCAGGAAGAGCTTCGTCGGAATGGTGGAAATTGAATTTAAACACCGGAGGAGGTAATTGAGAGAGTCGTGCAGTTTCAGAAACCCTAAATCAATAAAAGGTAACTTTAGTGTTGGAAAGTTTCTCGGAATTGCGTAATATTTTACGGAAGTCATTTTTTATGGAAATTAACGTGTGGGACAAGAAAACTGGACGAAGCGGAGACCCGAGGAAGGAAACAAGGGTCCCACGCGGCCAGAATCTTGGGCCACGTGGGACCACACCTTTCCCTCCTCGGAGTCCCTTTTCATCTCGTTTTCTTCTCCGACTCTTCGTCTTGACCTAAAAATCGTCAATATATACCCCTTCCGCCAATCTAATCTCGCACCAAGCGTCTCGAGCGATCTTTGCTTTTGCTGTTTCTGTCTGTCAGGGTTTAGCCATGTCTTGCTCCGGATCCAACCATGAGGGGGAGAGCGTCCCCAAGGGAGGTGTTGTGTGAACCGCTACCTCAACTCCGTGATGGCTCCACCTGTGGCGCCCCGACCCGACTGTTATACAGTGATACTGTGTCCCCGGTTATCCGATACCACCAGACACACTATCAAAGCATAATAGAGAGATCAAGACTTGTGGAACAACTGGCACATCACAGACTCTACGACACAAATCATATAGTTCAACTCTTATAATAGAGGAAGATAGCAAATGACAACCAGAGGTCACAGACCCAACATTACAACAAGCGGAAGCAAATTAAGTTGTTCTAAACAACAAGATCCAGATATGGCCTAAGAGGCCTACAAATAAACATCCAGCGCCAGCTGTTCCGGGATGTCCCAAGCTGCCACCTGGGAACCTCAGACTACTCGTCGACGTCCACAAAGAACCCACCTTCGAGGTCGGTGAAGTCCTCCTCTGAAACAAAACAAACGACGTTGAGTTCGACGAACTCGCAAGATTATATATAGAGCTTTAGCTCGATGAGGCTTTCAAGGTTTTATGGCTGTTTTGCATAAAGCTGATTTTATTTATGAAAAACATAACTTAATGGCATCGACTATTCAGAGTATTTTCAAAAGGAGGTAAGAAGTAACTCTTTCCTTGATCAACATTCTCATCATCAACCACCATCATCATTGTACCTGTTCTACAAAGGCACATCCCCGAATCACCCTCGAGGAAGTTAACCTTGCATTCTTGAGTGGTACCTCTAGTACCCAGTTTTTAACCATTCCGTTAAAGTTATTCTATGATCTCTGAATCCGTCACCAAGTCGTCCATAACCGTGGACACGGCTTTTCGAAAAGGTTTATCCCTGCAGGGGTGTACAATGGGAAAGTCGCCAGGCTCCCGAGGGCCCTCCTAGCTTCTTATCCATGCGTACCGTCCGGCTCATTGCCTGATCATTAGCTCTCTTCCGGGGAAAGCCGGCTGAGTGGGAGCGGTTACAACCTTTACCTCGCTTAAGACTAACCCAGGATCATCAGTGGCGGTAGGACAAGAGGTGCCTCCAACACCCTGTCCCGCGACCACTTATTTTCCTGACACACCATCCTCATCTCAGTCTTGGCCACCATCTCAACGCACGCGCAAATGGAAAGCCAAACTAGAGGACCCTCGGCTAGTCCGCCACAAGTTAGTCGGTCGACGAGGTTCCATATGCCCACGCATGGTTGCACGCTTAACTTGGCTCGTAGGCGAGAACTCGCATCTAGGCGGCGAGAACGAGACAAAACACCACCATACCGAAGTGGCCTCTCATCCCACCTTTAAGCATTTTATTACCCGTCTCCACAATTCCTCCACCATCAACCATTTATCTCATCACCTGTTTCCAACATGAACCATCCATCGGACGGCTAAGCATTTAACTAAGCATGGCTAAGCAACAACATTGCATAGTTAAGTATTTCAGGCCAACAATTCAAACCTATGGATAATAGGAGGGAAACAGGTATTGGCATCGGAAACTTAATGCAACTATAGGATACTCTAATCCAATAAAATTGACATTTGGAACCGCATGCAATATTATAGTGGAGAAAATAATTGCGGAAAATAGGATAAGATATGCTCAGAGGGGGGATTACGCTTGCCTGGATCAACGTGCGGGTAGTACGGATCGTCGCGATACGGTGGGGGCACTTCCACTCCTTGATCTACCGATGCACAAACAATACCGGAGAGGAACAATCAAAACCACGGATAACACCGGTGCAATGCGCAAACACATGATGACATGACATTTTAATGCACCGACTTAACGAACGATATCTAGCAACTTTAAATGGGGTGCGAGAATAAATACTTCAACTAAAGGAGAAAACACCCCATCTTTAACTTAGTGATTTTCCTAGCGTCTGAAAGTGCATTTCTGTTACGGTGATCAAATATGCATGACAATGATGATTTTAGATAGTTCATGTTTTTCTGAGCATTTTGGTATCACACACACAATTTTCTGACAAACCGATAAAAAGTTATTATTTTCATAATTTCCTCTTTTAAATATATCCTTTTAATAAGTTATTTTAAACAACAACATAATTATTTATTCAACTTCGGAAGAAATGGGTGAAGAATAGGAATTAAATTTAGTACTGATCATAATCGGATTTTTTGAATTTGGAAATTCCCGGATTATCCGATTGGCTCAGAGGTCTGAAAAATTTCTAAGGACTGAAAGTCCCAACGCACTGGAGCGTCTCGGATGTTCCGATTGGTTTGGAATCGGAATTTCCGAGCTGTGGCACGGCCGGCGACGGCGACTTGCGCAGCGATGCATCCAGCACGCGCGCGGCTCGGGGAACAGGCCAAAACGACAAGCCAGTCATCCCGCGTCCATCGGCGGTGGGCAACGGCCCAATGGTCGCCGGAGACGACCACGAAGACGAGCCACGGCGGCGGACGACGGCGAGCTGCACGGCTCGAGGATACAGAGCGCTAGGAGGAGAGGGGAGAGGTGCTACGGCACGGGGAGCTCACCCTCAACGCGTGCTCGAGCTTGTCTTGGATGGAGGAGGTCGAGGACGGCGTCAATCGGCTCGACGTGCGGCGGCCGTGGTCGGAGGAGAACTTGACGGCGGCGGCGATTCGTGACTCCTGGCTCCGATTCCTTCCACGTGGAGGAGCAGCACGGCGAGGCGGACCTCATGGTGCCCTTCAATCTGCTCGGGGCGGCCTCAGGCGACGGCGGCGTGTGGCGGCCATGGCGGTTAGCCGTCGGGTGCAGGGAAGAAAGGAGAGGAAAGGGAGAGGGAGCAGGTAGACAGGGGCTAGGGTTCCGGATGCTCCTCTTAAGCCAGGCCCAGGAGGCTGCGATGCTCGACGTGTGGAGGGGAGGAATCGAGCGGTGGAGCTCGTCCCTGCCATGGACACACCGAGATGAACAGAGGAAGAGGAAGGCATTTTTGCAAAGAACCCCCTGACCAATTTGTTCCATCACCAACAAGTCCTTTTCTTCCTTTTCTCTTTTCTGGAATTTTGTAAAACATTTAATTGAAGCACTTAGGCAACTTCAAACTTTATGAAACTTGGTGGAAAAATCTCATTTGCCACAAAGCACTGTTGGTAAACTTTGCAGGTCATTTGGATAAACTTTTCAGAACAAAGTTGTTTTACTTCCTTTTCTGCCATTTATTTCAAACATTTAATTGAGGTACATAAACTAGTTCAAAAATTATGGGAAAATTCAGGTAGCCTCCCCATATTAATATGAAGCTCCCTAATTTTTCCAGATTATTTGAAACTCATTTGGTAGGAAAATAAAATAGGAATTGCTCACAGGCAATTTTGAGTTTCTCTCCATTTATTTTATTTTACAAATCAAAATAGTTTGCAAAGATTATATTTGGAACTTTTGGAAGTTCCTTGACAATGTAAGAGGTCAAAGTATTTTTGTTTTGCGAGTTTGAACACTTCCATTAACTTGGGATTTGTTATAGCAAGTTTGGCATTTTGTTTTTAAGTGGTGTCAAACCACCACAATTCCCTAGCAACAACAACAATTCCCTAGCACAACAACAATTCCCTAGCACAATTCCCTAGTATCAACATGATGCATGGATGCCATGATGCAATGCAACACAAAAGCAAAAAATTTATCCGGGTTTTTAGGTTTTCAAATTTCGGGCTGTTACACCACCGAAGGCCGCGACCTTCAAGGAGGGTGTGCTGCTCGTGGAGGAGGTGAAGGCTCCCAAGGCCACCGGAACGGTGGAGGAAAGGCTGGATGATCTGGAAGACAAGACCTTCAGTTGGAGAAAAAGATTGAAGAGTACAAGGGGAGGCTCGAAGAACTAGAGGAAAGACACAAGGACGTCATCGAGAAGATGGAGAAGATGCAATGCTTTATGTGGGATGTAGAGAACCAGAACTGCGAATATGAAGAACGCTTCAAGAAAATTGCAGCAGCTGCCACCCTCAGGTACAATGATCCACCTACATCTTTCTGTGATGGAAGGCCTTTCCCATGGAAGATGGCTGAATGGGAGGAAGAATATGAGAAGGAGGAGGCCGCAGCAAAGGAGGCTCTAGCAGAACGTCAAGCTTGGGGGAGTTCCAACTAGTCTTTATCTCTACTAGTTTATCATATCTATCTAGTCATGGTGTGTTTTGCTTTTATCGTTTAGTTATCAATATCTCTTAGGCGTGTGTGAGCTCATGGAGCATTATCATGTATCTCTATCTTGTGGTTTATCAATGACTATTAAAGTATGGTGTCATCCATGATTCTCTTGTTTGGAGATTTATGGGTAATACTCATGCAAATGAGCGTGGCATATTTAGAAGTTTTAGTCACATCTTGCCTTGAACTTAATTAACTTGAGTGTGTTGGACAATTGTAGAATCACCCCATTATAAAATGAGTAAAGAGAATGAGTCAATATGACTTGAAAATTAATAGTTTAAGATTGAGATATAGTCTTGTAGGATAAAAAGTTAGGAAGAGTTAATGAAAAGGATATGAAACACTCTTGTTAGAATCTAGTATCTTTTGAGCAATTAATGATCATGGATATTTCAATACTTATGCTCTTGGAAAGTGAATGAAAAGGAAGGCACCTGAAAATTCAGTTAGCCATGGAAAGTGTGAGATAAAGGTTGTTTAGAGCATAGGAATTTGATTGAGATATCCATGACTAAAGTTTGCACTAGTTACTAGTGAAGCAAGGGCGCAAACAATTTTATATCAGTCTTTTCATTTGTCTTCTTTGAACTTGTTATCCAATAAGAGTTTATCTTGTCTTTAAATTTCAGCAAAGTATAAAATATTATGATGCTTTCCATAAAGAGCAAAAGCATGTGAAAAATAGTATGATTCAATTGTCCAACATACAATGGTTATTTGCTTTCAAAAGTAAGGGGTGATTGCTAGAGGTTCTACTTATGTTGCCCTCATGTGTATGAGTTTTAGTTCATTAATCTTACATTGCAACTGAATATGATGATGATACAATGCTCGTATTTATTTATCAACCATAAGTCCATTGATGCATGTAATGATCTATGTCCTTACTTACACGAGGACGAGTAAAGGTTTAAGCTTGGGGGAGTTGATACGTGCATTTTGTATCATCATTTATACAACTTTTAGTATCATATTAGAATGTTATTTGCATTGTTATATCATTATTTTTACATGTTTTAGATGATTTATGGGACTTTCTTACAAAGTCCCTATTTTTGGTATTTAATTTCTGGGAGGCAGAAAACCTCCTTTTTCTTGTTTTTAATGTTTCAGGAGCTACAGGGATCCAAATAATAAAAGGAAAATTACACAGCTGGTTTTTCGTCGAGAGAAAGGCAGAGGGAAGAAGACCGAAGAGAGGAGAGCCACGAGGCCCAAAAGAGGTGGGCCCACACGGCCAGAATCTTGGGCCGCGTGGGACCCACTAAACGGCGCCTCGTGTACCTCCTCGCCTGGGGCTTTTTATCGACGCCTTCGTCCTCCCCGAAAAGTCACGCCCTAATTTTCCCGAAACCATCCGAGGCCGCGGCGGCGGCGAAACTCCTGATTCCCTCGGAGGGGGATCAGATCCTACTGCTCCGGAGCTCCGGAGAAGGGGGAAATCATCGTTATCGTCATCACCTCTCCTCCTTGGCGTGGGAGGAGGCCTCTACATCATCACCAAGACCAACACCATCTCCATCATCATCTCCGTGATCCACTCCGTCCCCTCGTAGTTTGAGAGTTCTTATACCCTAGATACTTGTCTTGTGCTACTATTCATGTTTGTGATTGAGTACTTGTCATTATTTGGTGGTGACGTTATATTTTCAGATTGTGTTGTACCACTTATGCCACTGAATATTATCATGTTTGCACATTGTGAGTAGTTCCCATATGTTCCTGAGGGCATATGATGAATTGGCAATGATTTATATATAACATGTGTTGGTATTTTGTCAAGAGTTTATCTTTTATGTGATTCTATGATGGTGTTGTGCGAACGTCGACTGCACAACACTTCACCTATATGGGCTCATAGGAGAACACCGTAGTATAATGAATTGAGGGAGACTTGGGAGGACATGTTGATGGCCCTTCACGTAGTTACCCCACAAAGGCGCCAGAAAACACTCTTGATACCCAATGATGCTGCTATGACGGACGCCAGAAAACACTTTGCTGAGCGCTTCGCGTGGTTACCTGCGTGAAAAGTAAATGGGTTAGGGTGAGACTCCAAATGCAGAGTGTGTAGTAAGTGGAAGACGTGTTTTCCCCACGAGGGTGACTCGAGGGTTTAATATCGAACTCTCGGGGAATCAGTAGTGAAGATTTATCTTCCTATCCTTCTTTTGGTTACCTACAAAACAAAATAAATGTTTTGGTCCTCAACCTCAACTAGTGGTTGTCAAGCACAAGGTGTTAGAATGATATCAAGATAATATGCAATGCAAACAAGAAATAAACATGCAATGGTGGTAAATAAATATGCAAGGATGGTGGTAGCAATGATAAATGATATTTTTGGTTTTTTTATGATGAATGCAAGATGTAAAAGTGTTTTTGTATTTTCGGATTTTTAAATGGCAGAAAATGGAAAAGTGGTAAAAGTGGTTGAAAAGGTGTTTCTTATGATTAAAAATGGACCGGGGTTCATGGTTTCACAAATGCACTCTCTCTTTAATAAAGTGGTAGACAATGGAACACTAGAGTTGACATATGAGATTGCAACACAACAGTTTAATGACAAGTTATAATTATATGGGCATCACGTCCTAACATAGAGACCTTTTGGTTATTAGTCTCTCTTATACTCCACCAAGATGCGAACTAAATCATAACACCTCAGTAATTAAGATAACTCAGAGTATAGCAATAAGTATCATGACATGAAGTTAAAATAAGAACATGCTAGATCTAGTCATGGAGGAAGTGGCAATGGTCACACCCACATCTCCGGTAGCATGGTATTTCTTTTTATCCCTAGTGAGGCAACAAAGTAAGGTAAAACACCCAAGTGGATCGCAGAACTTTCTCTCACGTTCACCGCACTAGCCACCCCCGTTACTCCAACTAATGCACACGTTCCCCCTCACACGCTCTCATAAACATGCTTGATCATGACAAGTAAATAAGAACGGGGTATATAATATGCATCTACTTTCATAACTGAAACAAAACCATTGCAATCTCAAACATATATTAACTCATAAAAAGATCCACCACAAAGGTATTACATAGATGACCGTAATCATGTTCAGCAGCTCATACGGTACTAATTAGTGAAGCTCGAGAGAGAGAGATACATAAGTTACTTCCACAAACCCATAGTCCAGAGGTGGACTACTCCCTCTTCATCATGGAGACGGTGGAGAAGTCGTTGGAGAAGATGGAGACCATACCGGCAGCGCCCCGCCGGAGTTTTCCCCCACCAATCTGCAGCTCCAGGTCTCTGTTTCGGTGTTTCTGTGTTTCTGCGGCGCTCCTTCTAGAGAACGCCGGAGGATAATTTTTATAGGCGTTTTTAGGTCAAAACGGAGTCGGTGGAGGAAAGATCGACGGCAACGGAGCCTCGAGGGCCAAAGTGGGGGTCCCACGCGGCCAGGTACTTGGGCCGCATGGGCCCACTCATCTGGGCCCTCGGGCCTCCTCTTGTTTGCTTCTTTCGCTCCCAGGTCTTGTTCCTTCCAAAAAATGATGCTCGTAAATTTCCAGGTCATTTGAACGTCGTTTGGATCCCTGAAACATAAAAAATATAGAAATAGGGTTTTCTGCCTGCGCAGGGTTAATTCCATTAAAAATAGGAAACATATCAAATATTCCCAAAATCATTATAAAACAGTGATACAACCCTTATATGATGCAAATATGACTGGAATATAAGTAAAAATAATGCAAAGTTCATGTATGCATTTTACATGCATCACATGTAAACCTGGGACCGAATCATGAAGTTATATTATGAGGGTATTAGTATCGGGGACCTTAGATTGTAATGCTATGGTGGAACTTTATGTCTTAATAATTCTTGTGCAGTCATTTACTTGGCCACATGATCCATCATAAGGGGTTGTAGTTTATTTATTTAGCTATACCTAATAATGGCTCCGTCCAAAGAAGATTAAAACTTTACAAGATATTCAACGTGTTGTTTAATAAATCTCTATGCCTAGCAATATCAATGCCGCCCTCGGGAACGTTTTCCACATATAAGTTACACATCACTTGAGCTTGTCCTCTTGCCACATAAGAGGATTGGGCTTTCTCTCTCTGAGAGGTTTGACTTGCTACTGTTTATTTTCTGCATTGAACTATACAAACAAAAATACCAAAAATACTTGCATCTTTTATTGTTTTATTTATCAATCTTGCTAACCAATACCTTCAGCTCCTCGTGGGTTCGACAACCTTTTCTAATTGAAAGGTACTACAATTGATCTCCTGCACTTGGGAGTCATCAGGTGCGCGCCCTGCATTTTCCCTTTCGTCGTCCACCCTCGAAATCGGATGCCTTGTCAGTTGTCACTTAAGCTTGTTGATTGGTTGTTGCATGCTTCATGTTGTGGTTGTGGTGAGGTTCCGATAGGTGGTAAGAAGTCGGAGTCACTTGCTCGAGGAGAAGTAATGAAGGTATCACTTGCGGGCATTCTGATAGAGGTCTCTCGGCGACGTCGTCTCGTGTTTGTGTCAGTAGTCAGACCGGCCGGCGGTGCCCAAATTGGTTTTGCGCGTGTTGTATAGGTTTTCACCCGGTTTTCCGATAATTAAATATGTAATTATCTTCTTCTTGATTGATGTAACGAGTCAAACATTTTGCCTCAAAAAATTGGGCTTCTATGCGCCGAAGGATACTGGTTCCCAACACTACTCACACACATTTGTGTCCCTCGCGTCGCTGCTAATCTAGTTGACATTTCGCAAAGGACCGCCAGATGTATCTATGTCACGCTACAGCACCGTATAGTGCCGACTAAGTAGTCACCTAGTCGTCGTTGTTGCACTTCACACGCTTGAATATTCGCTTTGACGAAGCGCAGTTAACGAAACCGTTCAATCATGAAGACAGATGTATGTACGTATACCTAGGCTAAATAAAGTTCTTGTACCCAAAGTATCTCTATTATATAATATGTCTTCAGGTCATGGTCCGTTTTTCTAATTTCCAAATTTACCCTTACATTGTTAGGCTAAGACAGAAAATATTACCCCACCTGCCACCGCCGAGTGATAATGATCGGTTCGGTATTTAGTCGTCGCGATAGTTTTACACAGAACCCCCTAAACAATCAGAAAATAACCCGCAGTCCACTACCACGCACCTTATCCCCACGCGTATCGCGCTCGTTGCCCCGGCCGGCCTCGTGGGTCGTAGCGGGCCCCTAGCGGTCGAGCTCGCGGTGGACTGCTCTGCCTCCGCAACTTCCTCCGTCGCGGGCTCGCAGACGGCAGCGTCTGCGGCGGACGTGGTAGTGGGCCTCTCTTCTCGGATGGGATTGCATCGTGGCACGCGCTCGACTCGTTCGGCCGTAGGATCCTTTGCCGCTGCACCTCGGCAGCATGCGGTGCGCCGGTGCCCTCCTGTGGTGCACGGGACCGAGCCGCACCGGATGATGAAGATCCGACCTTGCCCGCTGCCTCGCGTTGTGTGGTTTGGCGGTAAAATACGCCCCTGTGGTGGAGAAATACGACCCTATCCAGCGGCGGCGTGAGCTTGGGCGGCGGCGGCGGCCGGATCCGTCCCGGAGGTCGAAGAGGCGACAACCAACGGGGAGATTGGCGGCAGGTACCACACGACCCAGCGGCGGCCGTACCTTAACGGCCCGCTCCGCCCCAACCAGTCCAACGCCGGCGAGCTCAGCCTCAACCCCGCTCCACGCGCCGTCGATTTCGTCGACAGGCCTGGCGATGGGTCGCTCATCCCAGCTCCGCGGCCGCTGCTCCATATAGAACCGAGACCATGCTGCTCCTCTCCTCTGAACTTCCACGTGCGGCGCCTCGCGTTATGGTTGCGATGCATGGTACTGGCACTCTGGCAGCCAGCACACGACGATGTTGGAGCTGCAGTGCTGCACATAATATGCTTTGCTTTTGAGACTTGATGTGCTCCATGGCTGAACGATTAACATGTTGCAGATGCATTGGATGCAGATGCCAGTATTTTGAATGACTTCGATTTTATTGCCGTGACAGTTTTTGAAGCCGTGTGAATTTCCACCCGCCGATCCAGTATTTTCACTGTGACCGGAGGAGGTATTTATATCTTCCCCGTTGTTTTGGCTAAAAAGCGGCATTCAAATCAAGGCCTTAAAAACTTTGACTTGAAGCCGTGTGAATTTTCATGGGATTTAGGGACCTGACTTATATGAGCGTATTAAGGTTACTCATCATTCATATGCTATTTTTAATATGAAGGGGAAAGGGAGCGGTATTGAGTTCACTTTGCACGCGAAAATTTCATTTCATGCCATCTACAATGATGAAAAAGAAACACTTTCTAAAGCAAGCGTCTACGATTTATCAATTAGCGGCTTTGTTATCGTACGCTTCTATGACACTATGAAATGTATGCATATGCACCTATTTGTCAAGATAGTGACCTTACTCTTACATATTTGGATGAGCTTAGAAAGTTATTCGGCATGAAAAATAAATCATTAAAATTTTCATCAGCCCGTAGCAACGCACGGGCATTTTGCTAGTTTCTTATAGGCTGCTTAATATTTAACTTGGTACACGTACGTCAGTACGTAGTGGATAGCGACAATACTACTACTGATCGCTCTGCGTCGTTTGGTCAACGACGTACACACGTACTTAAATGTGGCCACCAGAATGCACCACAATTGTGTCCCCCTTGTTTATGTTGCACTGTACCTTCACTTCACCGTACGTGGTCTACCTGGTTAGTAACTTGTGTGACCGAATATAAAAAGGCGAATCACAATCTAAAAAAAGGCGAAGAAATTGGAAATGGTCTGAAGGCATCTTTCCAGTCTTCTTCCTGGCTATATGGGGTCACTCGTAAATCCGTCGTGTCACTCATCTTTGAAGTGTCCAAGCGCAAGAGGAGATGTGTTCACGATGCTCTTCACAACCTAACCTGAATCGCGCGGATATTTCAGTTCAAAACTTCACTGATTGACCACTTCGCGCAGTTCGTCAACCTTTCGGAGCTCTTGCAGAAAATTACTCTGGATCCGGACATCAACGACTCTATCTGTTAGTCCATATCTATAAGCGGCTGCTACATGGCGGGCTCTGCATACATGGCTCAGTTTTTTTGTCTTCGCGCCATACTCATTTGAGGGATGTCTGGAAAACTTGGGCGCTACCAAAGTGTCGCGTCTTCGCTTGTTGGTCGTTCAGAACAGACTATGAACTTCGGATCGCCTTGCCATCAGGGGTTAGCCCCATAACTCGTGCAGGATGGTGGAGCTAGGCACATAATGTTCGACTGTCGATTCTCTAAACGCATTTGGCAGGCGGCTGCCAACTGGCTCTCTTGCCTGGACCTACTACAAAATCTTGGCTCGAGGCGTTCAACGGTCATACAATACTGGCATGCGCTTGCAAAAAAAAACCTCAGCCCATCTTTAGAAGGGCTTAAGAACGGCTATTATTCTCCTCATCTGGGAAATTTGGAAGGAGCGAAATGCACGGGTGTTTAATAACGAATTCACAACTACTCCATCCATTTTTCAGAAGATCAAAGATGAGAGTAAGGAATGTGTGTTTTTATGGCCTGAATGTCCTTTTCTTCCTTTGGCTTGGCTTAGGTCATTCTTTATTTACTCCTCCCATATCAATATAAACGGTAAAACTTTTGCCTTGTTTTAAAATATATTTAAAAAGGCGAATCCGTGGATAATGCATCAGATGCTTTCCCGGGTCAGGTTACCTTGGCATTAGGTGCCAAACGACATATAAGTTTAGGGACGGCTTAAGCAAAGCATTTCTAGATCAGCAGATGTAGCCTCCTTTGTTTTCCAGGTGAGAATAGTACAGTAGCTAGGTACCGCATCAGTGACTGACCAGTACAATTCCGGGCGCTGTACCACCCACCACGGCTCCATCATACCGTAGCAGCAGGAGACAGTACGAGCTTGAGAAGTTGGGTTCCGACACAAGGGGCGCAGGCCGGGTCAGGAGCAAGGATGGCCGCTGGCCGGAATCCGCGCGCACGCGATGTTGAGTCGATCATCATACAGCCGGCCCCGTCACTGATGTCGCCGTGGCTCCACCGAGAGCTACGGGTAACTAACCCCGTTACCTCAGCACCAACTGAAAACGGCCACTAATAATAATAGGTACGGTTACTGTCTCGTTGGAATCGTGACGCACAGGGTGAGGATTCTCTTCAGATCCATGAGGGATTATATCATGTCATCGATTGAATCGCCGTGCGATGACTTTTTTTTTTTGCTGAAGAATATTCCGCCTTAAATAAGAAACACCAGCGTCAAACCTAGGATTTGAACTCTGGTGGGCTGGGGGTATAACCACCCACCTAACCATCTTGTCACAGGCAAATTCTCGCCGTGCGATGACTTCCTTCCTCAGCTTATCGTCTGTCGATGATCTAGATACAGAATAAGCTGATGACGGCTTGTGAGTCGATGGGTCCAGCTGCAGGAATGAACCCAAGTTGTAGATTGAAAAGAGAGAGAAAGCCTTCCTTGTCAGTCACCCCGTCACGGCCCCGCGCTTGCGTGCCTGCGGCGTGAACCGTATTGCGTCCACGCTTTCGTGCCCCGTCTCACTCGATATTTCTGGAAACGACTCTCGTCTACAGTGCCCAGAGGCGATCTCGAGGGCGACTCGGGTTCTTCCGGCGGCCACCGGCGTATCCGCGGGATTCCTCCCCCTCCGCCGGCCGCTCCGGCGGCGGGAGGGTGGGGAATCCCCGGATCTGCGCTCCGGTGATGTAAATAAGGGTTTCTGCGGCGGCGCGGCGGTGGCGGGGTGGCCTGCGTCGGCGTTTTGGTGCTCTGTGGCTCCCCTCCATGGCGTCGTCCTCGACGGCGTCCTCAAGCCACAGGTGCGTTCCCCGTCTGCCGTTGCTTCGTCCGGCTTCGGCGGCAGACGGGTGGCGAGTGGGTTCAAGGCCGGGGGAGGAGGAGAAGCTGCGAGGCGGCTGCTGCGGGGTGGTGTGGCGGGTTGGTGGCGGATCTGTCCATCTCCGGCGGAGGTGGTGCGGCGCAGGCCCGGATCCGGGGCAGAAGCGGCTCGGGGCGCGGCCCCGGCCGATGTTCTTCATCAGCCTTCAGATCCAGCTCCCAGGAGTTGGTGGACGTTGCGGCTCTTCGACGCCATGGTGCTAGGAGCTCTTCTGCTCCATGGTGGCGGACTCCGGCTGGAGTTCGTCGAGGTTGGGTTGGCTTGTTGCAGCGGCGCTGCTCTCTGGTTTTCTCCTGTTGTTTTCGTTGCTTGTATGTTGGCCTTGTACTGGTTTCCTCTATTATGAATACAAGTATGAAAAATTCAAAAAAAAAAAGCTTAGCTTATCCGCACTTATCTTAACTTAATCAAGGTCAGCCACACGTTTCCGGCGGCGCGCTCTCACTAGAGCCTGCACGATGTGAGATGATTCTCATCATCTTCCTCGTTATCTGAATAATAATAAGAAATCTGGTGGATTCCATGTGGTCCATGGTATACATACTCCCGAGAGTTCAGAGTGTGCGGCCGATGAGAACGCCAGAGTATTGACATTGTGTTTGGATGTAGCAAAGTTTGCTGAGAATTGAATTGGTCTACCAATTTCATTTCCAAGATGGAAAGAAAATGGGCTCCAATTCAAATTCTGTTGTTTGGTTGTGAAGAGAATTTATGGCTGGAATCAAAGTGTAGCATGCGATTCCAATTCCTGTTTGGATGTATAAATCTTGGAATTGAAAGTTTTGTTGAGTTTGGACAATATAAAACTTTCTTACATATAGAAAAATCATATGTGTATATTTGAATATTGATATATTATTTTGCACACATCATAATATAACACTAAAAAATTCAATATACATACTGCAATGCAATCTTTCACAATGATATATTAATCTCTCACAAATCACAATAGATTACAATAGAGAGTTGAGGAGAAAATTCACACCGTATTCAGTTGAATCCACAACACATAATCAGACATCCAGACTTGTCTACTTGATGTATAATGGATGCACCATAAATCAAGCAGGTGTTGCTGCCTTGGCACCATCCGATCCACAGACACCTTTGAAGTTCAATACTCCAGAAAGGCCTCGCTCAAATTAGTCCAGCTTCCGTTTAAGATCTTCTAAATCTTTAGCCAAACTCTATTCCCTTTGTTTCGGTTCATGGGGATAAAAAAAACAGGGAAAAATTACAACAGGAAGAAAAACAGAGAAGAGCAGGCCGGCTACGGGAAGAAGAACAGAGAATAACGGGAGGATGGCGCAGCCCCGTCGGAGGGAAAGACGAGGGGGCGCCCAGCTTCCCGCCGCCGTGCCCATCCCGCCGCCGGCCGCATCTAACCGTCGTCCCATCCAGGGTTTAAGGCGACGGCGCGGCTCAGATGGAGAGAGGAGGGCGCGGCCCTGCCCAAGAACGGAGGAATTGGGACGAGGCAAAGAGGACGGCGGCGCTCAGAGGAGAGGGAGGGAGGAGCTCGGTACCTGGCCGCCGGCGCCGCTCGCGAGGGATGGGACACGGTCGAGGTCGCTCGATTCTGTTTCGCGAGGAGGAGAAAGTTTCGTGAAGGAGCGAGCTCGCTCGTTTCCGTGCGTTTCCGAGCCTCCCAGCTCGGAAAGATTTGGGCCGAGCGGACGTGTGCGGAGGGGTGCGCTGGGAATTGGTCTGCGTTTCCCAGCCCAAATTCCGTGGCCAGTCCAAACGGCGGAAATTGCTGTCTAATTCCAGACCCCAATTCCTACATCCAAACGCAGTGTGAAAGTTGAGAGTGTGCGGCTGTTGCCCAAGGGCAGGATGGAAGTTTGGGGCTAATGATTGTGGGGCGTGGAGTGGAGGGGTGGTGGGAGACACACAAGGCTCACCCAAAGGAGTACATGGCTAACAATATAGGGCCTGCGAATAAAACCCAAGCATGGGTGACGGCCGGACCACCATGATGCAAACTTGCAAAGCGGCACCACTTCCATTCCACCATGTGGAGTTCCCTAGGCCGCACACGCAGCTACTAGAGTACTGTAGCTCCCAACGTTTATTGTTGCCGCACAAGGATACGTAGGACGGGTCCAAAAGCGGCGACGTCACATATCGATCGAGAGGAGAAACTTCTAGCCAGGTCCACATGCAGATATCATGCTGTGTGCCATTAGAGGGTGAACCTAGCTAGCTTACGGATTCTCCGTCGTGTGTTCAGTTAACCTTGATGGATGCATCGTCATCTCCGTGGTGGCGTGTGGAGTGTGTGTCGCTGTCGTGGGGATACCGGCCGGCCGGAGTCGCCGTTGCCTGCAGTGGTGGCGCATTATGGCACGGTCGCAGGGACCGTGCGTGATGGCGGCGGCTGTCTCCGGCTCCGGCAGGGTGCTGCTGTGGTCACCGGGAAATCGGTGGAACCCGGGACATATGCCCGTGTCTCTCTCTTGCTATCTACAGTACGGGTTTGTCAGCAGAGCTTAGCACCAAACTTCTTTGCCGTTTCAGCGGTTAGCTGTGGTTTCTGCGGTACTGTACGTGTCATGATGTGAGCAGGAGGAGCGCTAAGCCATTTCGTCCAGCGCGAGGATTTGACCGGAAATATAGGAGCAGTACGATTCTAGTATAAACTGTTGATAATTTATGGAAGGCAACAAAAAAAAAGGTAATTTGGGAACGTACCTAGCAATTGACTGAATACATGGGGTATGATATGACTACAAAATTAGCAAACTGAGCTTACGGACCCAACACATTCAATAGACAGTTGGCCCTTCAGCAACATACTATTCACTATTCAGTACATATTGGGAGGTCACTGCATGGGGCCATGGGGGTGATGTTTTGGCACGCTCTGGTTTTTAAATTGCATTTTAAACGTATTTTTTTAATGTAAAAAAAATGGACAAAAAAAATTGCGCGTACATCTCGACATTCCATGGGTCGTCGAAGCAGAAAGTTCAAATGGAGCCCGAGCTCCATGTTGCTCATATTTTTTCAAAATCGGCTCTTTTTAGTTTCAAAAAATCACGATTTTTTCCCAAATGTAGATAGTGACGAGATCTACAAACGTGTAAAATTTCAATTCAAAATTCGTTGTTTTCTGGGCTACACAAAAATTACAAATCGTGCAAAATTTCAATTTTTTAAAATTGTGTACTGTTCACCACCCAGATCCACCCATTTGTCATTTTTTTTCCCAGCCCGCAATATAACGAATTTTGAGTTGGAATTTTGTACACTTATAGATCTTATCACTATCTATATCTGGAATATTTTCCCGATTTTTGAAAACTAAAAAAAATGCAAAATTTGAATTTTACAAAAAACGAGCTACATGGAGATCGGGCTCCAAAACCCCTCTCTCATGTCGAAGTCGTTTCATAGAAAACCCACATTTGTTTGTGTTGTACTCCCTCCGTTCCTAATTATAAGATGTTTTAGAAATTGCAATGTGGACTAGATACGGATTAAAATGAGCGAATATACACACTAAAATGTGTCTAGATGCATACAAATCTGAGAAATCTGAAGAAAAAAAGTTAAAACATCTTATATTTAGGAATAGAGGGAAGACAAAATTCGGTGCTAACAAAATATTTTTACCAGACATTTTTCTATTTACACAAGCTACAAAAAATGTCAGTTTTCCATGAAACTTGGCATGCACACATAGAATGTCGAGATATACACGCCATTTTATGGAATTTTTTGACATTTCAAAATATTTTTTCGGTTGACAGGGAGCATATCCTCCCATGTGTCAAAGTGAATTTGCCGTCATTATAGTTGCTACCGTAGGCAAAGCAGGAAATGGCCAACTCTGCCTGTCCATGTCCACCGAAATCGAGCGAACCTGCAACGAACATAATAAAGATTTGAAAAACCTGAAGTGCAAGGAAAACACTCCTGAGGAAAGAAGGAAAAAACAGAGTACGGTGCCTTTTTTTTAGGGGAGTACTGTGTCTGCCCGAGCCACAAACATATCAAGACTCCTTCAGGCCCAGAATATATGCAGTCCTTACCATCCATGGCAGTGGCCTCCACTGATCCAGCAGATCATCTTCGTGGGCTGTTTTCTAGTTTGTCACACTCAATATTGGAGAATAAGGCCTTTTCTCCTACTCCTGCAGTAGTATTACGCTATCTTTCCCGCCTTTTTTTGTTCCTGAGACTTCCCCTCCCGAAGTTGTTATAAAGATGTATTAACGAAAATCAAACATCAACGGGGATGTAGCTCAAATGGTAGAGCGCTCGCTTTGCATGCGAGAGGCACGGGGTTCGATCCCCCGCATCTCCAATTTTCGGTTTTGCGTAATCTTTTTTATTCTTTCTCCCACACCAGTCTCCGGTAACCAGTGGTGTCAGTATTATGATCTATCCGATTAATGCCTAATCGACATCGCGTTTTTTTTTTAAACTTGGGCATTCCATTAATTAATCACAGAAGAATTGCATTTACAATCTTGCATAAGCGAATCCACCACGCAGGGTGGAACACATCCAAGCATAACGCACCCACTTGACACACTACGCCTAGCCTGGCAAGGTCATCAGCAACTTTATTGTCTGATCTATTGATTTTTGAAACAAGAAAATCGGGCATAAGGAGATAATATTATTAATGTCCTGCACTGTACCGGCGATGCTCGACTTGCTGTTTCCATTCCGTAGCAACTCCTTCACCAGAGTTAAACTGTCGCTCTCCATGTGAATCGGGCAGCAAGCTTTTTAAGCCATTTAGCATTCCGATTGCTTCAGCAGCCTCAGCATTCGGACAATGAGTAATTGGTCCCCAGGCCAACATGAGGACCTCTCTTTCTTCATTTCTTAACACAGCTCCCCAAGAGCCTGCACAGTCTGGTTCAGAAAAACAAGCGTCAGAATTCAGTTTTGCCCAGCCAGGCCGAGGCTGTTTCCATGTTTCACAAGAAATAGCTGTTTGAATGTTCTGCTTTTGAACCAAAACTAGTGAGAGCTCTTTTTCCTTTTACACCTTCTATCGTAGCATCTTCCTTCATATTCTGGAACGCATCATGGTAGGACTGCAGAAATAGAGCTGATTGTTCGATACCACATTTGCCGTCGCCGAAGATCACATTGTTTCGCATGTGCCAGGCTCTCCACCATAGGAACAGTAATTTTGCTCTCATCGCCTCAACGAGTTGGCTGAGTAACACGAGGACCCAGTCGACTCCGGTGAACTGAAATTTGTCTTCCTCTGGTAAAGCCCACACCTCCCTAAGCATCTGCCGAAGAGCTTTTGCCTTTGTACATTCCTCCATTACGTGGTGATTTGTTTCCTCCGCCATACCACATATAGAGCATGTTGCAACTTGATCCATGTTTCTTTAGCATCGGATAGCCTGGACGCCGAGGTTATTTGAGGCAAGTTTCCAACCAAATACACGAACCTTTGGTGGAACTTTCACCTTCCATGTTAAATTCCACATCTCACTGTCCCCCGTCGGCATGTTGCTCACTCCAGTCCCATTACTTTTATCCTTTAGATCTAAGGCGAGTCTGAAGGCACTCTTCACCGTAAATAACCCTGTCCGTTCATAGTGCCAAGCTAGGTAGTCCTCTCGTTTCGTTTTTAAAGCTCACCATGTTCTGGCCGAATTTCCCTACATGTGACCAGCTCCGTCTAAGAACATGCCTGCCCCCCCACCACCACCACACACACACACACATCCCTCGCACCCCCTCTCGTCCTCGACCTGTCATCGCACCGGTTGCATCCCATCAGGAGGGACAATAAATTTTCGCATTCCCTCAATTACATACTCATTATATTAATTATTCCACACAATCATTTTGGTTCAAAAACACTTCTTACAAGCCAAAAAAATGTACAAGAAGCAAATGTCCACACCTCACCTTGTTGTAGGATCGATACTCTTACTTCGTAAATTGGCTATAACTAACTGTGTGCACCTGCAGACATCATGATACCCGCCCAAATAATCCAGATGCTACAAAGTTATCACGAAAGTAAGTCCAAAGGTTTTTATCGTTACTGACAAGTATTCACACCTCTCATCTTGCTTTATGGAATTTAGCTTTCTCATTGCATGTCTTGATATATTTTCGTAAATTCTCTTCACTCTATCACCAAAATTGATGGGTGTGTCCGCTCGGCAATGTGCGCCAACTTGATCTATACAATAATATACTACTAGAGAGGAGACACTCGCGCTACTAGTAAGTGATGCATAAATCACGATAACTTAGTTTTATCTCATGTAGGTTTGAGAGGGCGAAGTCCTGATTATCGTTTGTTGAATTAAAAAGGCATGCATACTTCAAAACAAATCAAGAAAACACTTATGGCAGTTCTACAATTTATATGTGTTGCACATTAATTCTACTATGTGTTTATAACAAATGATTACATTTGAGCGTTTAAGTTACAAGCATGATATTTGATCTTTGCGGGCACAAAGTACACACTATTCGGTTGATACTGATCGAGGAATGTGACAATTCAAGGCCTTATCATTCGTACATAACTCATACAATTCTATATTTTTATTTATTTCATTTAACTAACCTACATTAATATATTATCGCACACTAATGGTACCTACAAATACTTACATGTTTGACTACAAATGCCACAATTCAAGGACACCATTCATAGAACTTCACTTTAAGTTAGATGACTATTCACTCTAGAAACCTCCATTATTTTATTTTCTACTAGTAATGTTTCCTAGAGATATTTCCTAATAGTTTATGAACACTAAGCTCGATACATAAAAATACACTATACAACCTCTAAGTAGCACGAATCAATCCATTAGGTAATGCAAATTGTATTTTGTTTCTTAGGTATAAATTTTGTAACTAGACATAAATTTTCTTTAACCGCAACATCCCAATAAATTTTGAAGATAAATTAAGATAACTTGAACTAAACATTGCGCTTCAAATTTTGGTGTAATGTATTTTCAATGGTATACATTTAAGATTTATGCAATACTATAAATTAAATAAAGAAGTTTAGTATAAATGAATAAATCAGAATCAGTCAGTGAGGAAATATTATAATGCTATTTTTCTGGCACAAAATTGTGCCCGTGTCCCCCGGGGACTAGGTCCCCCCATGCATTGTCGTGCGGTTGGTCATCAAAATTCGGATAAGTCAATCATTGTTATTAGCTCATAATTAGCATAGTATCTGCAAAATATGTGGCTCATACACTATTGCTAGCAGTCATAAACAATATAGAATTCTGGAACAGGGGCAGTATGTGGTAGATGAGTTAAGCATGTGGCAGTCAAACTACCAATATCCGTTCATTTGAAGCATATATAGGAAAAAAGTTCTAGCAACATGTGAATGTTTATTAGTTTTATGGAATACTCACTATGCGGCATACAGTCAGATTTTTTGCTACAAACCGTTGTCAATAAGCATCTAGTTTAGCAACGATGTGGCCAGCTGCACTAGCATTTATATTAGCTAGCTGCCATTCAAAACATACAATGAAAATATGAAAGTGAATCTTTGTGCTTCCGGGCACCGGTGCTCCTGCTATAGAGAGGTATTTTTTCAAAAAATTGTTGTGACAAAAAAATATGAAATAAATCACGCGTTGTAGATTTAAATGTTCATTACTATAGGAAAAAGTTTTGAAAAATAGAGTTGATATTTGCACGCTGTACAAAAATAACAAGCATCAGAGGTCAACAAAGCAAATTCAAAACGTAGAAACATGCTAAGACTTCATATATTTTTAACATGTCAATTTCTTTCGAATTATTTTGCGCAATTTATCAGTTAAACACACATGTAGACCACTACGTGTGTGATTGTTTTTGTTATTTTTTGGCAAAAGAGTAAAAAAAATCTTTTGGCACCAGAAGCGCCGGTGCCCGAGATCCAAAGTGACATTTCAAAATATGATGGTCGAGACAATTTCAAACTTTGGCACTTCAGGAATTTCCGTAGATGGAAAGATGGGGCTATTCACATGGTTTAGTTCAGATTTTTTTTAAAGGTAAGCTCATTAGCTAGCTAACCTATTAGCAACTAGCAAGGCAATCCAGTAGGAGAACACTTTGGTGTGTATGTGTTTTTTCATTCCCTATTTTTTAAGTTGACCTGATGGTTAAGAAGCCAAGGTACTCTTTAATCGAACAAAGAATTGCCTAACACCCCTAATAAATGGTTCGAGGCAGTGCCATGGGTCCATGACAAGACGAAATGCTCGGTAGGTGAGGGTTTTGCAGATCAAATATGTAAAGAATAGTAAGTAACCCTTGATACGTCTCCAACGTATCTATAATTTTTAATGTTCCATGCTTGTTTTATAACATTGCTACATGTTTCTATTATAGTTTTATGTCATTTTGTACATTTATTGGACTAACATATTAATAGTTGCAAAAGTGCACAATGTTCTTGTTTTACACTTTGATGTGTAGGAATTACTTGAAAATTGACAAGAACGCAAAAAGAGCCTTATTGGAGGTGGACTCTGATTTCCTGAAATCTGTCCCACCAGACAGTTTTTAAAGATGTTCACGAACTGACCCGAAGACGACGTCTAATGGAAAAAAAGTCTAGTCACGAAAGTTGCGGGAAATTATCCGCCAATCGATCTAGATATAAAATCCGTCCCAATCGGAGTTCGGACGCGACCCACAGAGGCCACAGAAGTTGCCTGAGCTCGGGAAAAACCTGGGCCGCGCCCGGGGGTCACCTGGCCGCCTCATGCACCTCCTCGCGTCGCCTCTTCGCCTATAAAATCACTCCTGACCTAAAAACGAAGACACCCGAAGGATTTCTCCATAACACATCCGAGCTTCGCCGCCACCAAAAACCCTAATTCGGGGGACGTAAGTCTCTGTTCCGGCACCCTGCCGGCACGGGGAATTGCCCTCGGAGTCATCTTCATCGCCGTTGCTGCCTCCCACGATGAGGAGGGAGTAGTTCTTCATCGGGGCGGAGGGCTCTTGCTGTAGCTATGTGGTTATCTCTCTCCCATGGTGTGATCTTTATGAGCATTGTTAGTATCGCTGAATTCATATGATGTATATGCTAGTCAATTGGTTTATCTAGTATAATTTCCGGAGTCATTGTTGACAACATAAAGCCTTGGTGATAGTGTGGAATTAGAGGGATATTTACAATGGATTATTCTTTGTGGAATTGTGGTGTTTGTTTACTCAGACTTTGAGGTGCGCTTTTGTAGCCCTATGCATAGTACTCTTGTTTTATCAAGAAGAAGAATAGTTTCAAGTAGCACTTGCTTGCGTTCAGTTGTGCTAACGTGTTTTGAGAGATCACTAGGCCTTGTTTCCAATCATCGGAATACCGTTTTTAGTCACTTTTGTTACATGTTTGCTTGCTACCATTTTTATTACATATTACAAATACCATCTTTTACCATCCATATCACTTGCATTTTATCATCTCTTCGCCGAAGTAGTGCACCTATACATTTGACAAGTGTATTGGGTGTGTTGGGGACACAAGAGACTTCTTGTATTTTAATTGCAGGGTTGCTTGAGAGGGATATCTTTGACCTTTACCTCGAGTTCGATAAACCTTGGGTTACTCACTTAAGGAAAATTTGCTGCAGTCCTACAAACATCTGCACTTGGAGGCCCAACACTGTCTACAAGAATAGAAGCGTGTAGTAGACATCAAGCTCTTTTCTGGCGCCGTTGCCGGGGAGGTAAGGTAAACGGCACTCACATCCTCCGGCAACTAAGCTCTTTTCTGGCGCCGTTGCCGGGGAGGTGAGCGCTTGAAGGTATCTTTTTTAGATCTTGCAATTTTATCTTTTTGTTTCTTGTTTTTATTTCACTAGTTAGGCTTAATGGAAAAAAAAAATGAGAGAGCTTTATGAAATTTATCTTGAGTTAGGACATGATGTGTTTGAAGAGAAAATTAAAAAACCTATGGAACTTTGTTTGCATGATATTAGCAATGTTATTAGCATACATTCTTTGAACACCATTATTGCTAATGCCATGGAAAGCTCTAAGCTTGGGGAAGTTGGTTTTGATGAATATGATATTTTTAGTCCCCCAAGCTTTGAGGTGGAAATTTGCTTTGATGATACTTTGCCTCCAATATATGATGATTATAATGATTGTGATATTTTAGTTCCACCTACTATTGAGGATAAAGTTTATTGTGATTATGAGATGCCTCCTATATATGATGATTACAATGATGGCTGTGATAGTTTTGCTCCCACTATTACTAATGATAATGACTATATTTATGTGGACAGTAATAATACTTTTATGCATGTGGATCATGATAAGAATGCTTTATGTGATAGCTATATTGTTGAGTCTATTCATCATGCTACTGAGAATTTTTTTGAGAGAGGAAAATATGGTTATGGAAATCTTCATGTTATTAAATTTCCTCTCTTTATGATGAAAGTTTTGAGCTTTCTCTTGTGTTGCTTTTATATGCTGGTTGCTTTAAGACCTAATGGTCATTATGAGAGATGGATACACGGTTTCATATATCTCAACAATATTAAGTCTCCTCTCTTTATGTTGAAACTTTTGAAGTTGCACTTGTTTTGCCTTCCTATGCTAGTCACTTTGTGCTTCATTGATTTGTTTTCTTACAAGACTCCTATGCATAGGAAGTGTGTTAGATTTAAACATGTTTTATATATGCTTCTTGATGCTCTCTTATATGTTAAAATCTTATTATTATGAGAGCATCATTAAAATTATCATGCCTAGCTAAAAGGCTTTAAAGAAAAGCGCTTATGGGAGGCAACCCATTATTTTTACTTTCAGTATGATTTTTGTTTTCTTTGTTTTTGCGTGATGTTACCTCTATAACAACTCCCTTGTATCCTTTTTGTTTTGGTTTTTGTGCCAAGAGTAGCCTCTAATGGGAGGAAAGTAAAAAAAATGAGTTGCTGTCCAGAAACAGATTTTTGCCCGTCACCGTACGAAATTCAAAAAAATCACAGAACGTGATCTGGGTCTGAAATGTTTTGATAGTAAGCATCAGGTTTTTTTCTAACTTTCATTAGTTTTAAATTTTCTGATTAGAGGTGTCTAAGTATCCCGAAAAAAATCATCTTTACATTCTGTTATGTTTTGACAGATTCTGTCTTAGTTTTTGCATTGCGTCTTTTACGGGAAAAGTGGAGTTATTTTGA
Source organism: Poa pratensis (assembly GCA_947311845.1). Taxonomy (NCBI): domain Eukaryota; kingdom Viridiplantae; phylum Streptophyta; class Magnoliopsida; order Poales; family Poaceae; genus Poa; species Poa pratensis. The sequence continues at coordinate 71,356,955 of CAMZMU010000063.1, forward strand.
TCCTAGAGCATCACTTAGATCTTTGTGATAGTAGCTAATTTTTAGAAACAAGTTCATGCAATTTGTTAAATGAGAACTGAAGGTGGATTATTTGGTTTGAGAACTAACCCCTCTAATGAGTTTGTGAGAAGTTTTGTATGAATAAAGTTTTCAATTGTTTAGAGAACGAGGTGATGAAAGAAGATCAAGAAGGGATTAAAGTTCAAGCTTGGGGAGGCTCTCTGGACCTCCACCAAATATTCAAGAAGTCTCAAGCGTCTAAGCTTGGGGATGCCCAAGGCATCCTCTTCTTCATCAACAAATTATCAGGTCGATCCCATGACTCTATATTTTTATTCCTTCACATATTATGTGTTATTCTTGGAGCGTCAGCTTGTTTTATTTTCAGTTTTGTTTATGTTTTGTTCTCTGATCTTTGCAATGTTAGATACTTGCATTCTTGTTTGGGAGAGAGACACGCTCCGTTTTTTCATAAAACACTCCTATTTTTCACTTATATGTGTTGAGTGTTTCGGTTTTCATTATTTTTAGCATCTAGCTCTTTTTTTCATGTATCTCTTGTTCAGAGCTATTAGTTTTTGTAGTTAGGAAGTACTCTCTTGTATTTTCATTCATATTTGTTTAGAGAGTTGTTTCAAATAAGTTGATTGGTGTTTGGAATTAAAAATGTTATGCATGTGGTGTGGTATGTCGGAAATCTTGCATGATATTGTTAATCATTTGAATTTTGATAACTTGTTTCCTTGCAATTTCTTGAGGTATTAAATGAATAGATGTTTAATCTTGCTGGTTAATCAAGTTGAGGCTGATTAGTGGTGTTGCCGTTAAAGCTTGGTCTGTACTGCATACTCTATTAATTGTTGAAGGATAGTCGTTCTTTATAGCTCTTTGAGTCTGAAGGTACTCCGTAATGGTTTAGTTGCGTGTGAAGGTCGAGCGATCTAACGGGGTACTTGTACCGCCGTGAACGGCCCTTCTTGGAGTGACTTTGATCATGCTCTGTCTGTTGACCCTTCCAGTTGTGAACAATAAACTTGTGAGTTCTTTTAAATAATGTTGAGCTTTGGTTTTTGGCACTTCCATCATCCAAATTTTGCTAGCCTCTTCGGTGTTGTGCATTGCCCTCTTCTCACATTGAGACTCGGTGCATACTTCGCCAGTACATCCAAACGTCGTGGGTGGACTTTCTCTTGTTCTCCTACACATAAGGCTATACATCTTCCTCAAAACATCCACCATACTTACCTATCACAGCATTTCCATAGCTGTTCCGAGATATATTGCCATGCATTTCCATCATACCTTACATGACTTGTTGTCATTTTTCATTATTGTCATTTAAGTGCTTTGCATGATCATATACAGCTTACGTTTGGTTTACCCATGTTACGCTAGATCATTGCACCTCCTGCTACACTGGCAGAGGCTTTCAGTTTCATACATCATGTTTTATTAGTTATGAGTTATTTGTACAAAAAGTGTGTCTTAATTAGAGTGTTGCCCCTACCTGTGAGCGAGAGAAAGAGCAAGAGCCATGGAGGCCATTTAAAAACAGAAAAAGGAAAAAAATAGAAAAAAGAGAAAAAAAGAAATAAATAAAGAGAGAGGGGGCAAAATTACTATCCTTTATATCACAGTTGTGCTCATGTTTTAGCACCTATACTTCAAAGTCATCATATTTTTGCTAGTAGCACCATTGTTTCAGAGATATCATATTTATGCTCATGTCTAGCACCCATGCTTCATAGTTTCATACTTGTGCTCGTAGCACCTATGCCTCGTTTGAGAGAGTTTTCATATTTCATCTAGTATAACTATGTGGGGAATTTTCATTATAGAACTTGTGCTCTAGGTCTTCGTGAGCAACCGAGTTAGATGCGCCCTACTAGTTACATTGGAGAGCTTTCATACACATATAGCTCTATGTGCATCATTTGCATGGCAATCACTACTCCTTGCATAGCTTCGATTATAAGACTTCCTCTTGTCAAATGATCATTTATAGTTGTGTGAGACTTTTTTTCCATTGGCCTTCCAAACCCCCATTAATGTTCTTTTTGCCGAAACATCATGGTGCCAATACCATTTGCTTACACTCACCGGTTGAGTAAACTTCGAAACAATTGATACATGTCGTTCATGTTTGTTTTCACTTGACTGGATCCTTTCTATTACTGTGAAAGATACTAGATGCTTGAGAGAAGGATAGAATTGCTATGTTGGAGACTTAAATCATCTATAATGAACTTTGTATGGTCTAAGTGACTAAGTCTCCAAAACATGATCCACGGAAAGTTCTTAATTGATTGATTGTCATGATTAACCATTGTTTGTTTAATATTCTTTAGACACTTGCTTTGAATGATTTGTTTATCTAATATCACATGATGTACATTACTATTTAATCAAGATTGTGTTATTAGCTTGTCTCCTCAAAAATTATTTTTTTATCATTTACCTACTCGAGGACGAGCAGGAATTAAGCTTGGGAATGCTGATACGTCTCCAACGTATCTATAATTTTTGATGTTCCATGCTTGTTTTATAATATTGCTACATGTTTCTATTATAGTTTTATGTCATTTTATACATTTATTGAACTAACCTATTAATAGTTGCAAAAGTTCACAATGTTCTTGTTTTACACCTTGATGTGTAGGAATTATTTGGAAATTGACAAAAACGCAAAAGGAGCCTTGTTGGAGGTGGACTCTGATTTCCTGAAATCTGTCCCACAAGACAGTTTTTAAAGATGTCCGCGAACCGACCCGAAGACGACGTCTAATGCAAAAATTCTAGTCGCGGAAGTTGCAGGAAATTATCCGCCAATCGATCTAAATAAAATTCGGCCCAATCGGAGTTCGGACGCGATCGACACAGGCCCCAGAAGTTGCCTGGGTTAGGGAAAAACCTGGGCCACGCCTGGGGGTCACCTGGCCGCCTCGTGCACCTCCTCGCGTCGCCTTTTCACCTATAAAATCACTCCTGACCTAAATACTAAGACCCCCGAAGGATTTCTCCAGAAATGCATCCGAGCTCCGCCGGCACCAAAAACCCTAATTCGGGGGACATAAGTCTCTGTTCCGGCACCCTGTCGGGACGGGGAATTGCCCTCGGAGTCATCTTCATCGCCGTTGCTGCCTCCCACGATGAGGAGGGAGTAGTTCTTCATCGGGACTGAGGGCTCTTGCTGTAGCTATGTGGTTATCTCTCTCTCCCATGATGTGATCTTTATGTGATGATGAACATTGTTAGTATCGCTGAATTCATATGATGTATATGCTAGTCAATTGGTTTATCTAGTATAATTTTTGGAGTCATTGTTGACAACATAAAGCCTTGGTGACAGTGTGGGTGGCGTGTGTGACTCTTTGGATAATAAATTAGAGAGATATTTACCATGGATTATTCTTTGTGGAATTGTGGTGTTTGTTTACTTAGACTTTGAGGTGCGCTTTTGTAGCCTTACGCATAATACTCTTGTTTTATCAAGAAGAAGAATAGTTTCGAGTAGCACTTGCTTGCGTTCAGTTGTGCTAACGTGTTGAGAGAGATCCCTAGTGAAAGTATGATCCCTAGGCCTGGTTTCCAATCATCGGAACACCGTTTTTAGTCACTTTTGTTACATGTTTGCTTGCTACCATTTTTATTACAGATTACAAATACCATCTTTTGCCATCCATATCACTTGCATTTTATCATCTCTTGTAAGAGCATATTTGCTCTAGATATCTTTTGGAGTCTAATTACAACACATCAACTTGTCTAATGTGTGCTTGATAAATGCAGATAATTCACATCCTTACAAAGTGTCAAATCGGGAAGCGAGAGGCCCTGGAAATCTGTTCAGCAGAGCTCTACTGTGTCTGGCGGTAGTACCGCTGGTGCAGCGGTAGTACCGCTCCGCCTGGAGCGGGACTCCTGCAGCACGGCTGGTACTCCTCCTGGCGGTGGTACAGCATGGTACCGCTGGTCTCAGCCAGCGGTACTACCGCTGGTGGTACCGCTAGGCAAGTTTTGCTCTCTGTTCCCCCAACGGTACCCGGCGGTAGTTGCCTCGTACTACCGCTGGGTTCCTTTATTTTATTTCGAAGGGTGCCAGCGGTACTACCGGCAGTGACGCGGTAGCAGCTCTGGTAGCTCTGAGCGGTACCGCTGCAGCTGGCTGGTGCAGTGCACGAGGTACCGCTGGGAGACCAGGAACGGTAGTACCGCTGTGCAGATTTTCTGCACATAACGGTTCGATTTTCAGGGGCCCCTATTTAAAGACTGCTTCTTCTCCAAGAAGACCAGCTCGCCCAAAATTGAAGACCTCCATTATTACAAGCTCAAGAATCACTAGATCTCCCAATCCCTCCACCCAAACTCGTTGATCTTTGGAGGATTGAAGGAGAAGGCCCCGATCTACATCTTCTCTGAGCCGTTTTTATTTCCCCCTCATTCACTTGAGGGACCATTTGCTAGGCTTTCCCTTTGGAAAACCTAGCTCCTTGTTGTACTCACTTGTTGTGTTTGTGACAGATTGTAGCCGTTCGGGAGCCCCAATCCAGTTGTGGGTTGTGCCCGAATTGTTGTTGTAAAGGCTCCAGACTCTGCCTTGAAGGTTTCTGATAGTTGAAGGTGAACCAAACCTTTGTGGTGCGGTTCATCGGAGAAGAAGGTGAAGCCTTTGTGGTTGTTGAGTCATTGTGTTGACTCACACCTCTCCAACAAGACGTACTCCCCTAAAAAGGAGGAACTCAGGAATACATCCTTGTCTCCGCGTGCTTTCACTTCGATTACCTCTATCCTTGTTATAGCTTTTACTTTGTGTACCTTGCTTAGTCGCTAGCTTATCATATAGGTAAATTCACCGTAGTAGTATATCTAGAGAATTATCTTTTGTGTCAAGCCTAATTTGAAAAAGTACTCAAATTTGAAGTAGCACCTATTCGCCCCCCTCTAGGTGTCATACGATCCTTTCAATTGGTATCAGAGTCTCGGCTCTCTTGTTGGGCTTAACCGCCCGAGAGAAGTATGACACTAGGAGAGGTGCCCGTGGAGGGGCAAGGTACTCCGGCATCCATGGCCGATCTCAAATCGATGGAAACATCTTTAAGATCGTCCATGGATACCCAATTTGGTGAGATACGTGACTTGCTCACAAAACTCACTTGTACCAAGCCCCCCGTGGAGACTCTTCCTTTAGAGGACCCCCTTAATTCCGACTCGGGTGATTCCGAGGAAGAAAAGGGGGAAAAGAATGGGGATGAAGAAACCGACCCTAAGAAAACTACTTCATTCTCAACCAAGCCGGAAGGTGGGAAGCCGGAGTACCATGCGGTTCCCCTTGTGTACTCCCCTGACCCACCTATCCATCATGCTCGCATAAACCCTTTAGTTCCACCACCTAAGCTTAATGCATTGGCTTTTACTACTTGGCAACACTTAATGAGATCTCATATCAACAGCTCCTCTATCGAGCTTTGGAGGATCATTCAAGTGGGATACAAGGCCGTGGATCCTAACAACTTGACAAGAAGAGAAGTGGCGGATGCTCAACTCAATGCCTCCGCTCTTCACATGCTTGAACTTGCCGCTGGAGAAAAGGATCTTTATCACATCCAACATCTCACCACCGCCAAAGAAGCTTGGGATTGCCTATCCGAGGTGTTCCTTGGGAATGAGAGTATGAAGAGGAATAGATTTGATGCTTTGAACAATGATGCCGAAGGCTTCTACATGCTTGATAGTGAAACTCATGAAGAGATGTATGGAAGACTCAAGACCCTTGCCCAAGCCTTTTATAATGTTGGGGCAAAGTATGTGGATGATGCTTGGATCAAGAGGAAGTATGTGAATGCTCTCATGCCCTTCGAGCCCGTTGACTTGAAGGCTCTACAAGGAAGACACAACTACCTCCAAATGACATCAAATGAAGTTATGCAAGAAATGCAAGCCTTAAAGGTTGCCACCAAGAATGCTCAAGACAATCGTGCTAGGGCCATGGGGATGAAACAAGGCTCCTCACTTGCTTTGAAGGCCAAAGTGGTGAGCCTAGATGATGATGTGGAAATTGAGGAATGCCTGATACGTCTCAAACGTATCTATAATTTCTGATGTTTCATGTTGATATTATACCAATTGTTACTTGTTTTACATACACTTCATAGCATTTTTATGCATTTTCTGGACTAACCTATTAACAAGATGCCACAGTGCCAGTTTCTGTTTATTATGTCTGTGCATTGCAGAAAAGGTCCAAAAATGAAAGTGCTCATAAAAATCTGAAAAAATTACAGAAATTCTAAAACGCCAGAAGACTCCGGGAGCCAGAAGGACAAGTCTGGGGGAGGCCCACAGCCTCCACACCATGCCCCCGCGCGGTTTGGGCTTGGCCACGCCGTGGGGTGGTGTGGCCACCTCGTGCACCGCCTCGCGACGCCCTTTGGACTATATATTGCCTCCGCGGTGAAAACCCTAAAAGAATCGACGATTTCTCCAGAAGAGTTCCGTAGCTCCGCCGCCACCAAAAACCCTAATTCGGGGGACAGAAGTCTCTGTTTCGGCACCCTGCCGGGACGGGGAATTGCCCCCCGGAGCCATCTCCATCGACGCCACCGCCATCTTCATCACCGTTGCTGCCTCCCATGATGAGGAGGGAGTAGTTCTTCATCAGGGCTGAGGGCTCTACCGGTAGCTATATGGTTTATCTCTCTCTCCCATGGTGTGATCTTTATGTGATCATGAGCTTTATAATCTAGTTGAATCCATAGATGTTACTCTTCATTATCTTATATGCTACTTGAGTGATTTTATTAATGTAAACTCCGGAGTCACCTTTGTCCCATGGTGCGAAGTTGACAGTGTGCGCACCGTGTGTGGCTCTTAGGCTAAAGATTACAGGAATACTTATCATGAGTTATTATTTGTGTTGGATGTCTCTATGAAATTGTGGTGTTTGTCTAGTACTATTTAGGGCGCTCAAGTTGACAGTGTGGGGTTCCCTAGATGTGGAATGCAACTTTAAGGTGTGCTTTTATAGCCCTACACAGTGAATTGGTGTTCGTTATCCAATAGGAGAATAGTTCAGAGTAGCATAGTGAAGAGGAAATATCTATGTATTCAATTATATTATTATTGTTGAAAGTGTCCACTAGTGAAAGTATGATCCCTAGGCCTTGTTTCTAAGCATTGAAACACCGTTTACAACCAGTTCTGCTACATGTTTGCTTGCTGCCATTTTTATTTCATATTGCAATTACCACTTATAATCATCCATATTACTTGTATTTCACTATCTCTTCGCCGAACTAGTGCACCTATACACCTGACAAGTGTATTGGGTGTGTTGGGGACACAAGAGACTTCTTGTATCTTAATTGCAGGGTTGCTTGAGAGGGATATCTTTGACCTCTACCTCGCTGAGTTCGATAAACCTTGGGTGATTCAGTTAAAGGAAACTTGCTGCTGTTCTACAAACCTCCGCACTTGGAGGCCCAACACACTGTCTACAAGAATAGAAGCGTGCGTAGACATCAATGTCCAAGCAACATTCTCCCCGATGATCTCTAACAAGCCTATCATGATCACTTGGCTCATGCTTCAAGAGCATTTTGGCGTGACCCGGCCAAGGCAAAGGCTCAAGTTGATCTAAAGAACAACCCAAGTGGAAAGAAGGAGTTTGCAACAAGAACACAGACATGCTTCAATTGTCATGACAAGTATCACTTCATCAAAGAGTGTCCTTATGAGAATAGAGAAGAACATGGTGGAAGTCTTGTTCCTAAGGGTCAATCCAAGATGGTTCAAAAGAAGCCTTTTGTCAAGAAGAAGCCATTCTTCAAGAAAGCACCAAGAATTGTGTTGATGACTCAAGAGTATCCTTCTGATGATTCCGAAGAAGAAGAAGAACCCACTCGTGAGGTGGCCGCATTAGCCATTGTATCAACTCCATCTCCTTCTCTCTTTGAATCCCCCAATGAGAACATCTCCATCAACACCGCTCGTTGCCTCATGGCCAGTTACCGAGGTATCATCTTCTACTCCCAAGACTATGCATGAAATGGATGATAACTCTAGTCTTGTGATTAAGAAAGAACTTGTTGCTTTCGATACTTTTGTGGCTAACTTGCAAGGTGAAGCTAAGAAGCATGTTGAGTCCCTCATGAGCCAACTTGGTGCAGCCGAAGACCTTCTTGAGGTCAAGGGCAAAATTGAGAGAGAGGACTCTCTTACCATAGCATCCTTGAATGCTTCTCTTGAAGAAGAGAGTGAATATAGAACTACTCTTGAGGAAAGACTTGAGTCCCTTGATGATAAAAATGAAAAATAATTGCTAAAATCATTAAGGATAGAGACCATGTTTTTGCTAAATATAAAGTGATTAAAAAGGAGAAAGCCGAATTTGTGGTTGCTAATGCTAGACTCCTTGAGGATATGGAGAAACTTGACAAGGCTCACAAGGCCTTGGAAAGTACTCACTCTCTTCTAGTCAAGTCTCATGAGCAACTTCAAACTCAACTTTCTAAATCTAACTCACCTAGCACTTCTACTCCCTCTTGTGATCATGCAAATGTTATTGAGGAAAATGCTAGGTTGAAGGTTGAGCTTGCCAAGGCCACTAGTGCCAAGACCTCAATTCCCAAAGGTAAAGAAAAGGTTGTTGCTCATGTTTTGAGCAAAAGCAACACAAAGGGAAGGAGGGTCTTGGTTATGTAGCCAAGGCAAAGAAGAAGAAGAGCAACAACAAGCCAAGCCCGCACAAACCAAGACTCCCATTGCGAGTGGGAATGCCACTAGGGGCAAGACCACTCGTAGTGACTTTGCGGAGATGCTAACCCTCACTACATTATATGTTGATTATTATGGGATGTTTATGCAAAATATGTTGGTCCTTATGATGGTTATGTTGCTCTGCTATTTGGGTTCCTAAGACCCTTGTTGCTAACCAAAGAGGACCCATTGCAAGATGGGTACCTAAAACCAAGCAATGATTTCTTGTAGGACTATGCTTCCGGTGGGTCTAAATGGGTGGTTGATAGTGGATGCACTAGTCATATGACCGGAAGCAAGGAGATCATGACGGAGTTGGGACCAAATATAAATCAAGCATCCGTCTCCTATGGTGATAAATCAAAAGCGGAGGTAAAGGGTCTCGGCAAGGTGGTAGTTGCAAAGGATATCACCCTTGTAAATGTCATGCTTGTCGAGTCCCTCGGTTACAATCTTATGTCCGTTCGTGCACTTAATAAGATGAACTTTGATGTCCATTTTACTATTGATATGGTGGTACTCTTGAGGAGCAAGACTCTAAAGGTCATGTTCGTTGGGTATGTTGAAAATGAGTTGTTTGTGGTGGACTTTTCGGGGTCAACCAACACTCAAGCAATATGCCTATTCGGAAAGGCCGACGTGGGTGGTTGTGGCATCGCCGCTTGTCCCATGTCAACATGAGAACTTTGCAAAGTCTTCACAAGGGTGGCCACATTCTTGGACTAAAAGACAATGTTTCTTTTTCTAGAGATCGTCTTTGTAGGGCTTGTGTTGAAGGAAAGATGCATGATTCTCCCCATCCAAGCAAGACCATCATTTCATCAAAGAGGATATTGGAACTTCTTCATGTTGATCTCTTTGGTGCCGTGCCTCAACCAAGTCTTGGTGGGAAGAATATTGTTTGGTGATTGTTGATGACTATTCAAGATTTACTTGGGTTTATTTCTTCAAGACGAAGGATGAGACCAACAAGCCGTCATCGACTTTCCAATGAAGTTCAACGCCAACACAATGTCCCATATTGGCCATTAGGAGTGACAATGGCTCCGAGTTCAAGAACTACACCCTAAATGAGTTTCTTAGTGAAGAGGGATTCGTCATCAATATTCCGCTGCATATACCCCTCAACAAAATGGTGTAGCCGAAAGGAAGAACCGGACCCATGGATATGGCAAGGTCTATGTTGGCGGAGTTTAAGTCTCCACTCTTCTTGTGGGCCGAGCTATCTCCACGGCGTGTCATTCATCAAACCGGCTATTCTTTCGCAAAGGCAAGAAGTTTACACCTTATGAGATGCTCACCGGCAACAAGCCCAATGTCTCCTACTACCGAGTATTTGGTTGTAAGTGTTTCTATAAGATCAAAGGTGTTCGTTTGTCTAAATTTGAATCTAAAGCTTTAGAGGGTGTTTTTGTTGGTACGGTGCCGAATCTCACACTATAGAGTCTATGACAAAACCTTGGGAAAGTCATAGAATCTTGTGATGTGAGGTTCGATGAGAATGACGGCTCCCAAGTGGCGCAATTTCATGTTTGTGATGTAGATAATGAGGAGCCTCAAGATGCAATAAGAAGAATGGGCATTGGTTTCCATCGCCCGTTGAGATTCATTGTGAGCCTCCTCAAGCAAGTCCAAGCTCCACTCAAGTGGAATCATCACCATCACAAGTTGAACCGGCACCCATATGGAAGCAAATGATGCACCACCCAAGAACAAGTTCAAGACCCTCCTCATGTTGACCAAGTTGCTATGCAAGAACCAAGTTCTCCATTTGTGATGCTAGCCAAGGTCAAGACCAAGATCAACCCTCTCCTTCTATTGTTGAAGATGTGCATAATGATGATCAAGGTCAACATTCCGGTCAAGACGGGGACTCAAATGATCAAGATGATCAAGAGATACCTCCAAGATGCAATAGAGATATCGAAGCCCGTCGTAAAGCAAGAGTTGCAAGAGACTTTGAATAAAGGTCACAAGCTAGAAGCAATCCTTGGTGACCTAAAGAATGTTACCACAAGAAGACAATTGGCAAGCTTTAGTGAACATCAAGCTCATTTCCATGGTGGAACCAAAGAAAGTGTTTGAAGCTCTTGAAGATCCGGATTGGTTGGAAGCTATGCATGATGAACTCAATAACTTCAAGCGCAACAAAGTGTGGAATTAGTTGAGAAGCCAAAGAGCCGCAATGTTATAGGCACTAAGTGGATATTCAAGAACAAGCAAGATGAGCATGGAATGGTTGTGAGGAACAAGGCAAGATTGGTTGCACAAGGATACTCTCAAGTTGAAGGCATTGATTTTGGAGAGACTTATGCACCCGTGGCTCGCCTTGAGTCCATCCGTATCCTTCTTGCATATGCATCACATCATAACTTTAAATTGCAACAAATGGATGTGAAAAGTGCTTTCTTAATGGTCCTTTAAAGGAGTTGGTATATGTTAAGCAACCACCGGGTTTCGAGGATCCCAATTCCCTAACCATGTCTACAAGCTGATAAGGCGCTCTATGGTCTTAAACAAGCTCCACGTGCGTGGTATGAGCACCTAGAGAGCTTCTAGTAGACCGTGGATTTGATTGGGAAATCGATCCCACTCTCTTTACCAAGAGGGTTAAAGGGGAGCTTTTCATATGCCAACTTTATGTTGATGATATTATATTTGGCTCATCTAACAAAGCTTTCAATGATGAATTTTCAAAGCTTATGACCGATAGGTTCGAGATGTCTATGATGGGAATTGAAGTTCTTTCTGGTTTTGAGATCAAGCAATTGAATGAAGGGACTTTCATCTCTCAACCAAATATACCCAAGACATGCTCAAGAGGTTCAATATGCAAAATGCTAAGGAGAAGCGGTTTCCTGGACACCAAATGCCATCTTGAACTTAACCCAAGGGTATGATGTTGATCAAAAACTTTATCGCTCTATGATTGGTTCTTTGCTTTATCTTTGTGCATCTAGACCCGATATTGTGTTGAGTGTAGGGGTGTGTGCAAGGTATCAAGCGCTCCTAAAGAAAGCCACTTGAAGGCGGTCAATAGAATCCTTCGATATTTGGTTTATACCCCAAGGTTTGGTTTGTGGTACCCAAAGGGCTCTAATTTCTCTCTTGCCGGGTACACGGATCGGATTGGGCTGGTTGTAAGGATGATAGGAAATCAACTTCCGGGGCATGCCAATTCTTGGTAGATCCTTGGTGAGTTGGTCTTCTAAGAAGCAAAATTGCATATCTCTCTCCACCGCCGAAGCCGAGTATGTGGCGGCCGCTAGTGCATGCACTCAATTGTTATGGATGAGGCAAACTTTAAAGGAATACGGTGTCAATTGTGACAAAGTGCCTCTTTTGTGTGACAATGAAAGTGCTATCAAGATTGGCCACAACCCGGTGCAACACTCAAGAACGAAGCATATTGAGATTCGTCATCATTTTATTCGGATCATATTGCCCGTGGTGATATTGAGCTTGGCTATATTCCAACCAAAGACCAACTTGCCGATATTTTCACGAAGCCACTTGATGAAGCAAGATTCACTTATTTGAGGCATGAGCTAAATATCGTGGATTCAAGGAGCTTGACTTGATATCTTGCATACACACCTATATTTTGACTATCTATTTGGTTTAGGTGTAGGCATGGACATAGGGGGAGTGCGGTCCTAATACATTGGACTATCCCTCCCCCCATTATGCCGACATTAAGAACTCATTTGCTTCTCTATATTCGTTCATGAATTGTGAGCTTAAATGACGAGTGTGGTTGTGAACCCAAGATATATCTTCGCGGTGTCACGCCATAAACTCATACATGGTGGCCTAGGCACCGCCCTCCTCCTTATGAGGAGTTGATCTTATTTGGTTTTATTTGGGTTTTTTAGACCTCTTTCGTATTTTGTGGAGAGTACCAAGTTTGGCTTTTATTGTTTGATTCTTGCAAACTTGGATTTTCTCTCTTCCCCCAGTTACATCATCTATCCTAAGCCAATATCTTATCCCATAAACCGCTCTCTCTCTCTCTCTCTCTTTTGTAAAACTGTGTGACCAACCTGTCGACGTTGTGTGGCAACAGTGCCCGGTACTATCGATGCCCCGACGGTACTACCGCAGCCTGGATTCTCCCAGACACGGCAGTGCCACGAGCGGCACCGTAGTCACCAGGTGCCCGGTACTACCGTTGCCTCCCAGCCATTGTTGCTGGGAGACAATAGTACCAGGTAGCGGTAATGCCGCTGGCCTGCCGGTACTACCGCTCTCTCCCAGGAGCGGTACCACCGCAGGCTACCGGCAGTACCAGCACGGGCGGTACTACCGCTGGGGCCTTTTTCACCAGGGGTTAAGTTCGGCGTGGAGGGGTAGTTTCTCATTCTACCTCCTCCACCCCGACCCCCTATCTCAAAAAGGACTCACCGCCGCCGCCGCCACCATAGTTCGTCGCTGGGGAGCCCTCCTCCGGCCTGAATAGCCCCTCTCCGGCCAGAGGGACGCTCAAGCACCCTCTCCTTCCTCCTCTCCTCCACCATGAGCTCCGGTAATCTCTCTCTCCTACCTCTCAACCTAGTTGATTCGTTGAGATGCAATGGAGTTAGGTTTTTCTGTAGTCCTAGTGGTAGAAGTTGTAGGAAATAGATGGTACTTAGTCTAGGATCCTTCTTGCAAAGTTTCGTTGGAAGATTCCATAGATCGAGCGAGTACCGGAAAGTCAACCGCTAGATCTGAAGGAAGCGGTACTACCGCCCCCGTGGCGGTACTACCATTCCGACGGTACTACCGGTAGACCAGCGGTACTACCGCTGGAACTGGGATTTCCCAGAACTGTGCAATTTGGATTCTTTTCGTTTGGTCTCAGTGTTTTGCAATACTTATCCTCTGCTATCCTTCTATGTTGTCACAGGTGCAGGCAAGCAGGGTAGTGGGAGTCACACCAAGCAAGCTGCCAAGCGTTCCCGTACCGGCAAAGCTATTGCCGAAGAAGATGATGAGCCCGAAGTTCTGCCTCAAAAGACCACTCGCCGTCAGAAATCTAATGCTGCCAAGGTCAAAGCTGCTCAGAAAAAGTCCCTCTCCCTCATGCCTCTCAAGGAGTTTGCTAAAGAAAGGAGGATGAATCCCTATGCCACTCCTAAGCTCTGCACCTACACCACTCCGGGGTTTCACACCATATTCCAAGAGAAGATTTTCTATGAAGTTCTTCCAAGCACAAGACCAAGGTTTGTGAACAATTTTGCATTGACACAAATTATATGGAGAAGCACCGTGAGTACTTTGTGGAAGCCATCGAAATTTGCCAAGAGTTTGGAATTTATGACTACATTGGGCTGCAACAGAATTATAATGAGCACCTTGTTATGCAGTTCTTTGCCACAGTGCACTTCTTCTCCGATGAGCCAAGAAGGATCAAATGGATGTCTAAAGATGAAATTCTTGAGGCCAAATGGAGTGAGTTTGCTTCTCTTCTTGGTTTGGTTGACAATGGTTTTGAGTTGGATGAAGCTGCTCAGCAACAATTTTTTCGCATCAACTATAACTCAAATCCTATGAAGCCCAATGTTCTCTATGAGCTGTACATCCGAGGCCATGCCCTGGTAGGATTCCAAAAGAACTTGCTGAAGGTTTGGGATATCATGCACAGGATCTTCCGCAACACCATTGCACCCCGTGTGGGTAACTTTAATCAAATCCATGGAAAACTTATTGATCTCATGTATGAATCCTCTCTCATGGTTGGGCAAGGCAAGAAGCTTGATGTGATGGACATCATATGGCATGAGATGTATAGTGTGGTGATGAAAAGGAGACCTTCCATCTTTGGTGCTCACATTATGAAGCTGATCATTGACAAGTGGACTCAGAAGCGTCTTCCCTTATCTGTCTTGGACAATGAGGAGGAACCCACAGATCACAATGTCAAGGAGCTGTCTATAAAGAAACACCTTCCTCCGCTCATTCCAACTGAAGAAGAAAGCTCCGCCGATGATGATGATGACCCCTTGTTTGAGCTTCCCCCAAGGCAAATGCTCAAGATAAAGGGTTCAAGAAGTGGCTGGCTAGTGCTATGAAGACAATCTTTTGCCACCAAGAAGATGCTGACAAGAGGGCCTATAGGGAACATGTCCGGAGCAAGAAAGAGCGTCGACTCAGCCGTCAGCGTTTTGAGCACTTAGGCGTCCCTGTTAAGCCCGGGTCTGAGGATAGAATCACTACAGAAGCTGTTTGGCTCAACCACCGTCACACTTGGGTGGATCCCGATCTTCAGGATGATGCATCCACCTCTCGGCCAGATATTCCTTGGTCTCGCACTCAGATTGGTCCTACTGCTGCTCATGATGCTGATGCAGAAGTTTCTGAGGATGATGATGATGCGGAGGACGGTGATGATGACACCAAAGACAATGATGAGATAGCCCAGGCCTTCTCCGACTCCGACGAGGAGTGACTTCCACTAGGGACGTTAGCATCGCCTCTCCCTTTTTGGTGTCATGATGCCAAAGGGGGAGAGTGTTCTATTAGGTTCTCCGGGGGATTTGCATGGTTGAGGACACAAGCTTGTTTCTTCTATTTGGTGTTTGTCCTTCGCTTGTGCTCCTCGTTTTTTTATTTGCTTTCGATGAACTCATGGGTAAGACATGTGAGAACTTTAAATTCTTGTAAGACTATGTCCTATGTGTGCAAGACTATGTATGTTGCTTATCTCTTGTCTTACCTTTGTGCAAGTTTTGTGTTTTATTGTCTATCTATGAACTTGCTCGGGCTACAAAATCTAGGGGGGTGTTGATCCTAACTTATATGCATTTTGCATTCAAAAGCAAAATTCTACTAATGCATATCGTTAGGGGGAGCCCGTCTATATTTTGTGAACCTTTTTTATGTGTTGTCATCATGCTCCAAAAATGGGGAGATTGTAAGAGCATATTTGCTCTAGATATCTTTTGGAGTATAATGACAACACATCAACTTGTCTAATGTGTGCTATGTAGTTATCTCTCTCTCCCATGATGTGATCTTTATGTGATGGTGAGCATTGTTAGTATCGCTGAATTCATATGATGTATATGCTAGTCAATTGGTTTATCTAGTATAATTTCCGCAGTCATTGTTGACAACATAAAGCCTTGGTGACAGTGTGGGTGGCGTGTGTGACTCTTTGGATAATAAATTAGAGAGATATTTACCATGGATTATTCTTTGTGGAATTGTGGTGTTTGTTTACTCAGACTTTGAGGTGCGCTTTTGTAGCCCTACGCATAATACTTTTGTTTTATCAAGAAGAAGAATAGTTTTGAGTAGCACTTGCTTGCGTTCAGTTGTGCTAACGTGTTGAGAGAGATCCGTAGTGAAAGTATGATCCCTAGGCCTTGTTTCCAATCATCGGAACACCGTTTTTAGTCACTTTTGTTACATGTTTGCTTGCTACCAGTTTTATTACAGATTACAAATACCATCTTTTACCATCCATGTCACTTGCATTTTATCATCTCTTGTAAGAGCATATTTGCTCTAGATATCTTTTGGAGTCTAATGACAACACATCAACTTGTCTAATGTGTGCTTGACAAATGCAGATAATTCACATCCTTACAAAGGGTCAAGTCGGGAAGCGAGAGGCCCTGGAAATCTGTTCAGCAGAGCTCTTCTGTGTCTGGCGGTAGTACCGCTGGTGCAGCGGTAGTACCGCTCCGCCTGGAGCGGGACTCCTGCAGCACGGCTGGTACTCCTCCTGGCGGTGGTACCGCGTGGTACCGCTGGTCTCAGCCAGCGGTACTACCGCTGGTGGTACCGCCAGAGGTACCGCTAGGCAAGTTTTGCTCTCTGTTCTCCCAACGGTACCCGGCGGTAGCTGCCTCGTACTACCGCTGGGTTCCTTCATTTTATTTCGAAGGGTGCCAGCGGTACTACCGGCAGCGCCGCGGTAGTACCGCCAGGCCTGGCAGCTCCGGTACCTCTGAGAGGTACCGCTGCAGCTGGCTGGTGCAGTGCACGAGGTACCGCTGGGAGACCAGGAACGGTAGTACCGCTGTGTAGATTTTCTGCACATAACGGTTCGATTTTCAGTGGCCCCTATTTAAAGACTGCTTCTTCTCCAAGAAGACCAGCTCGCCCAAAATTGAAGACCTCCATTATTGCAAGCTCAAGAATCACTAGATCTCCCAATCCCTCCACCCAAACTCGTTGATCTTTGGAGGATTGAAGGAGAAGGCCCCGATCTACATCTTCACCGAGCCGTTTTTCATTTCCCCCTCATTCACTTGAGGGACCATTTGCAAGGCTTTCCCTTTGGAAAACCTAACTCCTTGTTGTACTCCCTTGTTGTGTTTGTGACAGATTGTAGCCGTTCGGGAGCCCCCAATCCAGTTGTGGGTTGTGCCCTGGATTGTTGTTGTAAAGGCTCCGGATTCTGTCTTGAAGGTTTCCGATAGTTGAAGATGAACCAAACCTTTGTGGTGCGGTTCATCGGAGAAGAAGGTGAAACCTTTGTGGCTGTTGAGTCATTGTGTTGACTCGCACCTCTCCAACGAGACGTACTCCCCTAAAAAGGAGGAACTCGGGAATACATCCTTGTCTCCGCGTGCTTTCACTTCGGTTACCTCTATCATTGTTATAGCTTTTACTTCGTGTACCTTGCTTAGTCGCTAGCTTGTCATATAGGTAAATCCACCGTAGTTGCATATCTAGAGAATTTACCTTGTGTGTGAAGCCTAATTTGAAAAAGTACTAAAATTTGAATTAGCACGTATTCACCCCTACTCTAGGTGCCATACGATCCTTTAATCTCTTCGCCGAACTAGTGCACCTATACATCTGATAAGTGTATTGAGTGTGTTGGGGACACAAGAAACTTCTTGTATTTTAATTGCAGAGTTACTTGAGAGGGATATCTTTGACCTCTACCTCGAGTTCGATAAACCTTGGGTTACTCACTTGAGGGAAATTTGCTGCTGTCCTACAAACCTCTGCACTTGGAGGCCCAACACGGTCTACAATAATAGAAGCGTGTAGTAGACATCACCACTCCTATATTTCCATCGCATATCCGCATTAAATCACTTTGCATGACACCATACCAGTTGTCAATGTCTGTACTACTGACCACACCACGGTGCAGAGATGGTCTGACAACCAGACCTTCACAGAGCTAATCGACGTCTAATTAAGAAATTAACTACCCAACTTATAGGCATCCAGTTCTATTTGTCAGACCTAGGTCAGACCACTCAATTACGCACGAATCTCCAACAATAAATCCGACGGTAGCCAGTAGGGGGCATTGTTCCCGGAGGACACCAAATCCACTCATTTGTGGCACAACGGCAAGAAAACAAATAGATGATGTAAAATTCAAATAACAAAATAAAAGCAAGACACAATGCACAAACCACCCAAAAAGGAAACAAATGCACTAGACTTGACATCTATATGCTTGTAGCAATCAAGATAGTATACATGATCCATCGGCATGATAGGAGTGTGTGAGCATGCAAGCTAGCTCGGAGCACTAGAACGATGGGTCAAACATAAAAAATTGCATCCCCTTGTCCCCGGATGCAAATACTCATCATATTAAGAGTGTCGGAGGAGAAGAACAATGTGTACATGGCAATCGACGAGTGGAGCTTTAGAGTTGGCTGGGTTTATAACACGCATTAAGACCCCACGTCAAAACAACACATGTCTTGATACTAAGAATATTATATTCATTATTTGGTATAAAAAATATAACTGCTATAAATACTAAGACTAACTAGAAACTTACACAAATAGCGATCATAAGTAACAATGCTAATCATAATATCTATGTCATTCATTTTTGTTTCTATTTGTTAACGCTGATATACCAATGTTCATTTAGTTAATGAATAAAGTCAGACTGTTTGCGAGAAAAGGAGTTGTGGCTGGAAGAGGGTTTGCACAACGCGCGCGAGATGACCCACCAATGTACGATTAGTGTGCTTGACACACTTAAGAGTTGTGTTTCAATTATACCAGGATTAGGCAAGTACATTAATTGCATAGTATTTTCTAATATCATACATATATTATCATATTTAAATGTATAGACCGTATCTGAATTACAATAATTCATTGCACAATCTGAGTCAACATTCCATTAAACAAAATTTAAAATCATGTCACAAAAGTAATTCGTCTTTCCATATATATCATTGTACTACTTATTGTTTTAGCGTTGTTACTATACTGTTCATCATGAGCATAGATACATATGGCAGAAGTTAGTCTTAGGTTACTTTTAGTTTTAGTCGACTTTATTTGGGCATTATAGGAAATAGCAAAAGTGCCCGTGCGTTGCTACGGGGTTTAGATGTACTAAATATTATAAATATTATAGATGATATTCATAACCTTTCTATCACCATGGTTGTCACCTCATGTTCGCTCCAGCTGCGGCATAGGAGCAGATCACACTGTGAAAATTATGAACTGCTTTACCAATTCTCTAGTTACGTTGAATCAGTTTCTATAATCATGGATAGATCACAACTGAGATGATATGGCCATTTTAAGATCTTATTAGTTTGAAAAAAACTAATCAGTATTAATTAAAAGAAAGAGACACGGAGCTTACAAAATGTAAGGTAGCACACCTCACGTGACTGATATATTTGGCGAATATATGCGCAGATTAGTTTCTCGTGCAAGGAGTCCATCTGGTACCTGGATTCTGGAATGGCATGTGTGCATGCATGCATGTGCAGCTGTTCATATGCCAAGATGCCCCACCATGTAATGTTGCCGGTTCCTGGACATAATGGTCAATGGCAGGCCCAGCCCCGGAACAATTCCGATCGAAAATTCTCACTCAAGCCCAGCCCCGTCATCCTGCTGCCACCCTGACTGCCGAGTTGCGCGCAGTTCTTCCTGCCGCTACCGCTGCCATGTTTGCATTTTCCAGCAGCGCGCGAGCTGCGTCCTGCTCGTACTACAGCTGCCGTGCTTGCAACTTCGTCCAGCACATCCGCAGCAGGGCTTGGACGGGCGCCATGGGCCACTTCCGCCTCTCCTGGGCACGCACCAGCGGCTCTTGGCCTGCCGTTCATGAAGCTCCAGGCCCAAGGCTGCATCCGTGTTTCCCCTGCCGTGGTGCCGTGGAAGACATCGACGGGCACAGCCTCGCCACGATTTGATCTGTCGGTCTGCCATGTGGTATTATCGTGAAGGCTTCGGAGGGGGTATGCCGTATGCGCCAAGCCAATGCCCAGGTCGCCGCCCGTGTAGAATCGAGATTCTGCTACTTGAGATCCGCTTGGACGCCATCGAGCCGAGGCCGGCTGGTGCTGGACAAATTCCGATCGAATCGAGAAGAAGGAAAAGTTTAGAACGGAGGGATAGATTCACGCGGGTGCATGTATAAGTACAGGAGGCCAGGAGGGGTGATGTGCGGTGGGCGGAGGAGATTGCGTCGGAGTGGAGCTGGGATGATAACGACACATGACGGCGCGGTCTCCTAGTTGGCAGCGGACACTTCCATCGAGCGAACCACGCACACACGCGCGACACAGGAAACCAAACCCATAGATCGAGCGACCGCGACGTACCAAACCGAAAAGATTTTACCGAACCCTTTTTTACTTACGGGTGGCATAGGTGGGTAATTATTTAGAACTTTGAGGGTAATTTTAATGACGTACCTCAAGAAAGCTTAATGCCTTTATTATTATATATAGGAAACTATGAAACCTACCGACTCGAACTATGAAACCTGACCACCTACGATGGAAACAACCAACCCGTTCTCAACTTGGATACGGACAGTTTGGTTTATTCCAACATGGGCAATTTCAACGTTGCGGTAATGACATGGAAAAGAAAAAAACGAACAGGTATGACTTATGGGTGGCAGTGGTGGGTAATATTTCTGAGAACACAGGGGTAAAATCGGCAAAAAAAAAGCTGGACCAAGAACCCCTCTTTTTGAACCAAGAAACCCTTTTTGCTTTATTATTAGGTATAGATTAATAATCCAATCATTTATTCAGGCAAAGTAAACTTTACAAGGGTTAATTTAATTAACCGGGGTTAAATGAAAATTAGACGGGTTCTTCAGAGTGACAAGATTCCACAATATTGTGCTTTTTATATTAGTACATATATATAGATATAAATGATTTTTCTTTGTGTTCAAAGCGGTGTTGACATTGCAATATCGGGGCTCGTTACTGGGGTGTGTGTGTGATGGAATAAGTGGTTTCACATGTAAAATTTAAATAATTTTTTGTCGGAATATATACGTGTGTTTCAAGCATATTATTTGTGGATTCACTTTTTTATACTAAGCGAGCACAAAATTCTAACAACAAGACCGAAGGGGGGCTCCATCCCGACTTTGTCATTAAGATAGAAGTGAGGACTCGAACCCGAGACATGACTCTTATGCGCATATGCACGGCTACCACTAGTCCACGGAAGAGTTCTCTAACTGAGATTCTATGTTGGGCCGTCCATTTGTGTTTCAAACTATTTCTTTTAATGTCGCCCTCTCTTCAAAATCCTACAAACCATAGAGACATTTAGAATAGTTTTGGTACACGCTAAATTTGCAAGTTTATGTTTTCATATTTACATGGGTCTTAGTATACCGCTCTCAATCATGAGGTGGGTTGAATTCAAAACATTACTATAGTTTCCATTTAAAACGAGTTAAAATGAAAACTAAATCAACATAATCTATCAAAAAAAATCTAGTACTCTAATTGATAACAGAAGAATATACTACTCCTAAGAAAAATGGTATAGATTGCTTCTTAATCCTGTCAGATAATCCATTACGAGGAATTGATTATTCTGAAGAAGTCAACAGTGAAAAGGAAACCTCTATAACCTAGATCTTGTCACGTACTCCCCCTATCTCCCTTGTCCCTCTCTCGCCCCCATGGCTTCCGCCGAAATCCCCACCGCCGACCCCAACGCCGACACCGCTACCGCCGACCCCACCGCCGACACCGCCGACCCCAACCCCGCCCGCTCGCTGTCGCCTCCGCTCCCTCCGCGCAAGCGCCGCCTCTCCCTCTCTCTATCCCCAGCCCCTTCCCCCAGGCGTTCCTCGTCTCGCTCCCGTTCCCCTCGCGGCCGCCGAACCCGGAGCCGCAGCCGGAGCCGGAGCCGCAGTCGCAGTCGGAGCCACAGTCCGCGCCTACCTGACGGCAAGCGACAGCGGCAAAACGACCTGACTGTCGAGGCGTGCCGCGACTACCTGCGCGACAGGTGCACACGCTCCGACCTCGAGTGCAAGTATGCGCACCCGCACCAGTCCATCTCCGTCGACGGGTAAAAATCGCATCCTCTGCCAATGCCACATCCGCGCGCGCGCGCTCCTGTGTTAGCTGCGTGTTGTTTTGGTTTTGGTTTGATTGATTCGGTAATTCGGCCAGGGACAACAAGGTGACGGCATGCGCGGATTCGCTGAGGAACAACTGCTTCCGGGGCAGAACCTGCCGCTACTACCACCCGCCTCCTCATATCCAGGAGTATGAGCTGATACCCCCTTCCTCATTTGTTCGATTCAACTTGCTTGATTTGCTCTGCGTGCTCCGGCCGTGGAAATCTGGCAATCTGTTTCGATGTTAAGATGTGGGCTGTTGCATGTTTTTTTAGAGTGAAAGGCATCGGAGGTCACGAAGTTGCGCAGAAAGGAAGTATTGGTCACCAAGTTGCGAAACGTCAATTATTGATCACAAAGTAGTGGATTTGCTAAACTTTGGTCATTCCGTCACGGCGGGCGTTAAGTCGATGACGTGGCAGTCAGTTTTTTTACAAAAGACCCCTTGAACTTTTGTTACTTCTGATTGTTAGGTCCTTTTTTAAAAAAAATTGCCAGGAAGAACCAGGAACCGGATCTGGGCACGGCGTCCTGGACCCACATGGCCCGGATCTTGCAGGGCACGGCGTCCTGGAACTGGAGGAACTTCTCGATGGCGGCCATCTCCGACGAGGTCTTCGGCAGGCTGAACTGGTGCGCCAGGCAAAGGAATGACATCGACGGCCGGAGACGCACCTGGGCAGGTTCGGACGACTCCCGCTGGCGCTTCACGTCGGACATGTTCTCCGACATGAGCGACGACTCCTCCCACCCGGAGCCCATCGGGTACCCGGGGATGTAACCCCGGCTGCCTCCGGCACCCTCGGGGCTGCTGCCGCCGAGATCCTCGCTGCCCATCTCCGAGATATGCGACATGAGCGAGCCCTGCCGCGACGAGAAGCTGAGCTGGCCCTTGAGCCTGCTGCCGCTGCCGGAGTCCACGGCCGCTGCGGCGTTGGTGGCGCCGTTCCTGAAGACCGCGCCCATGCCCGCCCTCAGCATGCTCTCGTACCCTGAACCAATCGAGCACACACAGGATTCAGTTCCCGAAATAGAAATGTTTCTCGCCAAGAGTGAGCTGTAATAATTGCAGGCTGCGCAGCGAGTAGGAACTAGGAACTGAAAACAGTGCCAAAAGAAGGCCGAATTAAGGTCTAGTTTAATCCACGGATTGGGGGGTCTGTGATTGTGTGTAGGATTCAGTTCCCGAAATAGAAATGTTCCTCGCCAAGAGTGAGCTGTAATAATTGCAGGCTGCGCAGCGAGTAGGAACTAGGAACTGAAAACAGTGCCAAAAGAAGGCCGAATTAAGGTCTAGTTTAATCCACGGATTGGGGGGTCTGTGATTGTGTGTGCGCGCAGCAAAACCAAGGAGGCCAGCAGCAAAACCAAGGAGGCCAGATCCACCGTGCCCTGCAAGATCCGGTTCCTGGTTCTTCTTGGCATTTTTTTTTTTGAAAAGGACCTAACAATCAGAAGTAACAAAAGTTCAAGGGGTCTTTTGTAAAAAAACTGACTGCCACGTCATCGACTTAACGCCCGCCGTGACGGAATGACCCAAGTTTGGCAAATCCACAACTTTGTGATCAATAATTGACGTTTCGCAACTTGGTGACCAATACTTCCTTTTTGCGCAACTTCGTGACCTCCGGTGCCTTTCACTCTTTTTTTTATGCTAGTTCGAACTTCGAAGTATGTATGTTTGAAAAAAAATCCTTGTTGTAGTTGGGTTTCTAAAGCATTAGCAGCAGTATCGTCACATGACATTGTGCATCTAGAGGATCAAATTGCTTGCTTGGCATTGTGTTTTGTAATATTGGGCTTACACCTGATACAAATTGCTGAGAGCCCTTTCATGTGAGTTAGTTCTAAGATTTCAGTCGTGCAGTTCGGGCTTGTGCATACATGTGCAATTTATACACAGCCTGGGCGGCTTTATACATTTGATGGGTACCTACACCTGTTGCTCAGTTTCTCATTCCTGCTTTGTTTGGTCGATCCTGTATAGGTCGTTGCTGAGATCAATTGGTGTCGACGTCCCACATGTGAAGACAGTAAGTTCTTTCTCACTGACCTTCAATGTTTTCCCCATACATTTATTGGCTGGCCCTTTGTCTGAGCGGTTCAGGTTTTATCAGTATTTGTTGTGTACTGATCATTAAGAGTTCTTAGCGTGGTTAAAATGATAAACAGAAGTTAGATGTTAGCTTTATGTTTTACGTGGTGCGACATTAAGGGACAAAGGTAAAATGTCTTCTGTTAGACACATGGAAGACAAATCAACAATTTCTTAGTTGTCTTATACAAACATGTGGAATGGTCCACTTCACAAGCTATGCTGACGTGTTGATCTTACGATATGATCTGTCTACGTTTATAATTTGGTACTGGCCAACTGAGCATACTTCTTTTAAATATTTATCAGGTGTGCAGAGATTTTGCACGTGGGCGATGTTCAAGATCAGCAACTGAATGCCGCTTCTTGCACCATTCATCTGTTCAAGAGAGTGCAATTGTAATGTTTCTGTCTCCCGTTAGAGATTGTATTACTACCTTGCCTATTACAAAGTAACACACACACACGCACAACTGTCCACATGTCAAATGTTTTTTTCCTTCGAATTTTGAATACCTGGATACCCCTTTCCGTACTGTAATCTGAAAAAGAAACAACATATTTTCCCCAGTTAGCATTTCATATGGTTTGAATGCAGTGTGCTGATTTATTACTTTTCCTTTTACAAGGTTTGCCAAGATTTCTTGCGTGGGAGGTGTGACCGCATATCATGCAGGTACACTCATGTAATATCACAACCAATGGTACCCCCACCAATGAGGGAATTTCCCATGCCACCAATGAGGGAATTTCCCATGCAGATGCAATACCCTGAGATGGTAACGTATTTCTGTCAAAGATATAACCTTTACATAATACCCTGTTGCTTGTTGGGAAGAAAGTACCCTCTCGTTTTCTCTCCCATGAAGAAATTATTTTTGAATATATTATGTATCTGTTAGTCAGTCAGCAAGTCCTTTGTTCTCATTCATCACAAGTAAGAAATGAGTTCGTAAATATATAACTGCATAAGTTTTTTATGTTACCAGATGTATTTCGTGCTTTATAAGGTGATCATGGATAGTATAATTCTAATTTTTTTTATCCTCAAGGTTTACATGCCACCACCACCACCGCCACTTGGATTACCTATGATGGGTCCTCCTGTCTCGCCTCCTAGAACTTTTGCTGGTAAATAACAAATGGCAGCGCTCCACCCAATCTTTATACCACAATCAGTATTGATTTTCAGTATTAATTTAAAGGAGCTCTAGTTTTCCTCTCTGGAAATGTAGTCTTGACTCCTGAATCTGTTCCATATATTGACCATGAATGATTACATATTAACATGCCTTCTGTACTTTTGTTATGGTGTTACCCTATTTGGGCATGGAAACTGAGCTTTTGATATTTCTCTTGAAAACATCAAAACACACAGGTAATAGGAACACGGGGCAAATTTGCAGGGACTTCTTGAAAAATATGTGCAATAGAGAATCATGCAGATTTGTACATCCTGATTCACAAACTGAGGTTTGTATGTCTTTTCAACAATTTATGCTACTCAATGAGCTACTAACTAACCAGTCCATTTTGCTGCATCTTTTCTACTAGGTGGCACTTAACAATGTTGAGGTTTGTCGTGATTTTAAACGGGGAGAATGCACTCGACCTGCCTGCCGCTTTTACCACCCATCCTCAAGCTGAAGTCTTGTTAGATAAAGTAAAGTTACCTACATCCAATGATAATTTTTTTCTTTTCCAAATCCGGAACTAGAGTAGTCTAATACATGGCCGCTGATTACACACAAGAGGCCGTACACCCCTTAGAAATCCTTAAGACAAGTTAACCTTAACCTTAATTCTTTCTGGACATTTTGTTTTGTCCATTAAAAATAGCTGTAGATTTTCTTAAAGATTGCCAAAATTTGTATATCAAATATTTGATTGAGTAATCTAACATGTACGAGAGAGTCGCCATTGGCTACATTTATGTGTCTATAAAAATTTGGTGTGGCCATGGTAGAAATGTTTTGTTCTAAAAATTCAATTTTGTCCATCAGATGCTCTCATGTCATTTTAGCTATAAGCTAGCATGTGCTCTTCTAAAGTTGCACCACGAGATCATTTCTGTTGTCTTAGAGCCATTGAGTTCTGTATAACAATGAGGACCTGTTATATAGGTCCAGTGTTTTGGAGAATCATGTTAGTTTGTGGGATTGGGACTGCAGGTTCTGATATATCCGAGGAAATGATGAATGTAGTAGGCTGATATATCTGAGGAATGACCTGTCTATGTTTTGTTAGTGCATTTTCCCCTCTGTCCAATTATGGTCAGATTTTTTTAAGTGGTATTTTAGTGGCCTTGTAATCTAGAGGGAAAAATATATTATACCATGTATTATTCTTTGCAGCCTCATTGCAATGTGCTCTAACAGATTTAAGATGTATGATTGGATAAGTGATGCCTAATACAGTGTGTTCTAGTGTAAGATCTGGTGGATGTAGAATTTGACTTGGACAGTGTGTTCGCCATTGGCTACATAGAATTCTATTGGCTAATCACTTGTGTCTTACGTGTGCCGATTACCCCTACACAACTTGAATGCATAGAGTTCTCATTTATTTAGTTTTTAGATCTGATTTACACTGCTATTTGCTCTCTTTAACAAGTGGGTACTGCTTGTTTCCTCAGTCTTGAGTGCCTTGCGCTGCCGCCGCTGCTGCTGCTAATCCTGCTACCGCTGCCAAAGAGCTGCTGTTGTGCTGCTAAGGTGCCGTAGAGTTTGAGAACCTCATAAGTGCTGTGCCTGGAAGAAACACTTACTATCATCATGTGATGTTCAGATGGTTTGCTTGAACTTGACCCAGCTTCGGATTAGTCCACTTTACGGTGGGATTTGCATGTGCGGTTTTGTACTTGCCGTTAAAGATGTTTTAGAATTTTAGTTACCAGCTGCTTTGGTGTTTGCATCACTGAATTTTGCTTACGATCACTTGTACTCTACATCTTTTTGGTTCTGGTTCAAAGTTTGAATTGCTAGTGGATATTCTCGGTTCCAAAATAGAGCCGGAAGATATTCAACTGGTACCAACTATGTATGCAGTAAATTGGCACGGGAATGCAAATGGAGCAGAGCGACGTTACTCACCATAAAACTAAGCTGTTCTACTGCAGCTGCTGCTTCCAGGAGATATGCACGAAATCGACATTAATTTTGAATATTATTTCCTGCAATTGTATGGCTTTTCTCGAATATATTTCTGATCGCAGCCAATTATTGTGCATTTGACTGCGTTTGCCATGCGTGGCATGCCTAGTCTGCGTCTCAGCCGCGTGGAACTCGTACAGACGTGGGTGCATCATGTCACAACTATTGTGAGGACTAGTCTGACCCGATAAATTGTCCCGTTTGCTTAGCTTTGTCTCACCTTCTTATTGGTACAGTTTCTGATATTATATAATTTGCGCATTTCCTACTCTCTCTGTTCGGAAAAGGATAGTTCATTTTTGTGACATCCTTTTCCGAACAGAGAGAGTAGATCTGTTTAACATTTGTGGGCATCGACATCACGATTATTATTAAAGTGTCCGTATAAAACGATTACAAATAAGGGCAGGAGTTGAAAATTAGCCGAATATAAACTTATCGCTATTCAGAACCGCCCCACTGCGTAGGAGACCAGTGGTCACAGAGTTATTTTACGTTTTGTGTAGGTTTGCGTAAACAAGGAGGGTTCAGCGTTGAAACACCCCCCCCCCCCCCCCCCCCCCCTCCCACAATAGGAGGATTGGGTGTGTCTCCTTGGCATTTATTAGCTGTGGGATAGCCTCATAGCCTTGAGCTCTGCCACGGCCTGGAGGTGTTTGACTTGGACTCTCTCCCTCCCACCCTCTGAAGTCTCTGATGAAGAGCAGGCAGTAGGAGGCTGACCGTGGCTCTCGCTGTTAGCTTTGGCCAAGGACTCGCAGCAAAGAAGCTTTCATGGTGGAGAGGGAGAGGGATGAGGGAGAAGCAATGGCCGTGCACGGGCCACGGCAGGGAGGAGGAACAGAAGACGCCGCAGCCGCAGAGGCAGTGGCAGTGGCGGCAGCAGGAGAGAAGGGAGAGGGAGAGAGGGATGCAAGAGAAAGAGACGGCGAGGAGGAGCTGACGGAGGACGAGGAGGAAGAGGTCAAGAAGAAGCGTGAGGATGAGGAGGAGCTGGAGCTTGAGGAGTGGTCCGTGATAAGGCTGGCGATCGCTGAGCTCTCCCCGATCGGCCACCGCGGCGGCGTCAAGCTGACCTCGTCGCCTCCCACGCTGCCATTCCTCAGCCTCTCCCACCTCCTCCTGCAGGTCCTCGGTGAGTAAACGAACTCAGAGCAGTACGTGCTTCCCACCACTTGTCCGGCTAGCTCTTGGTTGAAGGCTTCTTTCCATTACGATTTATTTGGCGTTCATTTTGATTTTCGGCAACTGGTAAATCATCTTGCTGTTCTTCGATCGATTTCTTGATGGGCAACTCTGCTGCTCTTGGTTTCTTGCTCTTCCTTGTATGTGGTGGAGATGTGGTCCTTGCTGTTGCTTGCCCTGTCGCTGATACAACGCCTCCCCACGGGCTTTGGCTTGCAGATAAGATTGGTCCGACAATGGCAGTGCTGCGGCTCGACGTCCAACGGAACATCGAGGTAAAGCATAAACAACTCTTCCTCCTCTCCGTGGTTTAACCGCGTGCCGTCACTCGGCCACTCCATCTGATCCAGCCTAAACAAAACTCATATCATCAGCTAATCGAGGTCTTTGCTACTGAACCAGTAGCAGTAGGCAGGGAGTCTCGATCACACCCCTACCTGAGACCAAACGATCCAAAAGAAAATGAGATTTCAAGTCGAGTCCAAATCGAATTCACATCTGAAAACTCTCGGGCGTGTGTATGTGGTCCATCCACGTAGCCAGTCCCGTGCCGGCCACACGGCTAGGCTCCAAAAGTGATGGGGGCCCTTTCAGCCGCCTAGGTTCATCCCATGGCTTAGGTTATCATACTTTGGAGTATCATTCCAACTGCAGTTCATTTGCGTCTACCATTGCACGGTTAAGAATCAATTCCATATCTGAAAACTTGTGCTTTCGCAAGGGGTGACGCTCTCCGATGGCGATAGGGGCTCCCTTTACGTGTGCCGCACACAGGCCGGCGGCCAGCCCTCCAACTGCTCCGGTCACATCCGTCATTTTTAGACGCTAACCTTCTTTGTCCGTTCCTTGTTGATGTTTTTCTCCTACGATCAGGATAGAGATGATATTTTTTCTAAAGGCGGTGATGGGGATGGCCGGTGGGCAGCAATTTGTCTTGCTATGAAAATTTGGATGGCAGGGCTACTTAGGGAGGGTTCCTGTAATCGGTGAGGACGACAGGTAGTGACTGCGGCTGGCTAGTAGTGAAGAAATGGTTTTGGTATTGAACTGAAAAAACAATTGGCCAACAGTTAGTCTTGGCTTTTTCTGTAATTTTTTTGCCGCACGATTGCACGACAGTAGTGGTGCGAATAGATGGCCGGACTCAATTTAGAACTACATCATCTGTAGTTTTCATATTTTCTTTTAAGAATGTTTGTACGAATCTACAGGGTGTTATAAATTCTTGTATTCAGCTCTCTATATGATCTTCTTTTTTATTCTTCTGAACAACTGAACCCTGGTGCAGAGGCTGCAGGATTTATACTTGCTGGACTCATCTAAATACTCCACTTTGACGGCGATGGTGGAGAAAGAGGCCGACGAGGGCACCACAAGGAAGGCCGATAGCTGTGCAAGGGCTATTCTATGGCTTACTAGGTAAAGTGGTAAACAAACAGATATGGTGTAATATATAATTTCATAACTACATGATGTTCTTTCACTAGACTACTTAATTAATACACTACTTTTTCTCATGTATTCATCTTATTGTGCAATATTACCAGATCCATGGATTTCACTATTGCGCTGTTACAGAGATTGGAAGAGAAGGAGGAGGACGGTTCTGACCAGAAGACCCTTGCACAGCTTGTAGAAGCTGCTTACAAGGTATCTCTGAAGCAATGGCATGGCTGGATTTCTTCAGCAGCATGCAAGGTCAGGAATCGCTCAATTTGTTCAACCGATTTTTTTCTTGGGCAAAGACCAACAAGGTTGACATACATAACTTGTACTGTTTTGCCAAAACAGATCGCAATGAAGCTCATCCCCGAGAGGAAGATCTTTGTCGGCTGGCTTGTCGGGAAGGACCCTAATTGCGGTGTTCTGAAGGTCGAGATCGAGAGGCTCGTCCAGCTGATCCAGCCCTTTCTTGTCGACATCCACGACATGCTGGTCAGCATCACTTCTGTATATCAATCCCTGATAAATTTTCTGAATGTTGTGAGGGCTTAAATGTTCTTTGGTGGGGAAATACATATCATATCATACCATGATTTGTATTGATTTCTGATGGTTCACAGGCCAAGTTCAGACTGGACAGGCTGAAGTCGACCTGAGGGCGAAGCTAAGATGGCCTGACTTTCCAAGTTCCCCACATGCTGTAAATACTACCTTGGTTTGTCTGTGTAAATATTTCCATTTTTTCAGTTGCCCGTGGTCGTTTGCATAGGTCTTCTTGTAAGGTAGATAGAATTTTAGATTTGTTAGTGACCTTTTGTCGTGTACAAGTTCTGCCCAGACAATGTACTTGACCAGTATCTTTCCAGATTTAGTAATTTCGATAGAGTACATCTGATAAGAGAACTTACATGTAGCAAGATGGTTAGAAGGGTGGTTGTACCCCTAGCCCCTATCCCACCAGAGTTCAAATCTTAGATTTGACATTGGTGGTTCTCATTTAGGTGGAATATTCTTCAGTGGGAGGCGACGTTCTCGTCGATAGCGAGGCGCCTATGGTGAGTTCGTCAATCTCAGTATCTTTCCAGATTTAATAATTACAGGACAGATAGAGTACATCTAATAAAAGAACTTACTTGTAGCAAGATGGTTAGGAGGGTGGTTGTACCCCTATCTCACCAGAGTTCAAATCCTAGATTTGATATTGGTGTTTCTCATTTAGGCGGAATATTCTTCAGTGGGAGGCGACGTTCCCGTCGACAGCGAGACGCCTGTGGTGACTTCGTCAATCTCAAGACCCAACCGCTGGCTCAATCTTTCGGAGGTGCTCATAAGAGTAGGGTGTGCGTGTGTGTGCGTTCATAGGGGTTAGTGTGTGCACTTGTATGTGAACGTCTACGTTGTACTGTGTTTCTAAAAAAAAAAGGAGTACATCCGATAAAAAAAAAGCTCGCTGGTCACGGTTTTGGAGCCTATGTGGCACGGGTGGGCCTATAATTTCGATAGCGGGGTTTCAAAATTATAAAAGCATTTTAGTATACGAAAGAAGAATTTCGTGGTCATTTAATAATAGTAGGGATTAATTATATCAGGATATTTAGTAAATCGCTGGCATTATTATTCAAAACAATTATGAGCAATCTGAATTGAATCGGCGTAGTCTGCATACAACATACTCACTCCTTATCAACATATAAGAACCGCGTGTGTACGTGGAGCACCGATCAAGTTTTTTTTTCTTTTTTGTAGAAATTAGCCTTAATACCAGTCGATATTCTGAATATTAATCAGTACAGAACATGATACTATGAGTAAATTGAAAAGCTAGACATTATTTTCTATACCGATTGTTTTATTTTTGGCTAATATGAGTAAATTAAAAAGCTTGAAACAACAAGATATCAAGCATAGTGAGAAGTGGATTAAGATATCAAGTAGCTCCTCGACCGCGAAAGAAACACTGACCGCTGGATTGTATGATGATGATAATGGTGAAGAAACACTAACATCAGTAAGAAACATTGTAGAACAAGATTGAAGGAGAAATGGGAAAGACATTTATTAAGAAGAAGATTGATGCCTAAACATGACGAGGAAGATCGATGAGTTGTTGAAGTTAAGGAAGGAAATGACGAGTGAAGCTTTGCAAATAAACAAGGAGTTGGTTGAGAAGAAACAACAAGATAAAATGACAATGTGACAACAAATTAGAAAAAATGAGGCAACAAAGATGGCCAAGGATAAGCGCAAAGCAAACTTTGAGAGACTCCTTCTCGGGAAGAACAAGATAAGGCAATAGGTCATATATGCGAATGTGAGGGCATACTTGGAGATTAGAAGAAAGACATCTTGCGATAGAGCATGTCTTGGGTCGGGATGATGGGAGACAAAGTTTTAGTTAGTGGTGGTGCCAATGGAGGAGATGGCAATGACGGTGGTGGCAATGGAGGAGATGGCAAAGTGGTGTTGTTTGATCATACGTGATTTGATTCATGCTTTTGAATATGTTTATTTGCTACTTAATTTTATGGTGGACCATGATTTTGGATCTAAAACTCTCGTTGAAAGTGCATGTCCCCTTATGTGTGGTTTTGGTAATTAATGACAATCTCTATGTACTAATGTTTGTATTGAGATATCCTTATAGATCTTGTCCATGGAAAAAGATTGTAATTCATGTGTTGGACTCTAGAAGCTTATATGATAACCAAGGTTCTATCCAAGGGTTTATATGAAGAGGTCTTCTATAGTTGAAGAGTTGAGTTTATTGCAAGTGTGACTTGGAAAAGAAGATTGAGTGAACATTCATGTTTATCTCCAAGCCATCATATATATTAAGAGAAAAATATGAAGTGCAAGGTTGATCAAGTGAATGTGCAAATATGAAGTCAAGATTGATCTATATATCTAGAATATTATGAAGTGCAAGTTCAATATGATCCATTTCAGAATATATCATTGATTGAAATTTGCAGTGGATACATGAAGACGGAGCTAAGCGAGGCTCTCCCATACTGGAGTATGTGGGAGTATTTGGAGAAATCTTCATCAAGCATGCGCTAGCAAGCACGATCAAGAAAGATGTTCCAACTTGAGCGAGTCAAGATCATTATCTAGCTCAAGTGGAATGCTCAAGGCAAAGGTATGATCTTGATAGGTTTTCTATTTTACCGGTCTCATGCTTTTGGGAGACCGGGTTATAGTATCGATAGTCATACTATCAAGAGGGGATCTCAAGTGAGTAACTTCATCACATTTTTGTGGAGAGCTGAAACTTTTACATACTTGACATATCATCTTTCTTGGTTGTTATTTGTCTTCTATCCATGTGAGGATTTAGATTTTGTGTTCATATCCATAGCAAGCTATAGTTCATAAAAAACGGATTTTATATGAATATCTTGTTGCATTTTTTTATGTTGGAGGTTTTACCGGTTTGTCTTTTCTAAGAGAGGTCAAACTCGATTCTTATGGTCTACTCCTCACATGATGGACTATGATGTTTCTCTACATGATCTTGTAGAGCTCTTCGTTGCGATTCCAACAAGCATAAGATCATTGAAAACGGAGTCTAGATAAAAACATCATTTCTATTTTCATATTACTGTTTTCTGTCAGTTTTGGAAACCGGATTATCCGAGTTCATTTAGGACCGGATATTTCGCCCCCCAAGAAAATTGGCTGAGGACGAGTTTTGGAGCGCCAAATGGTGCGGCTCTCTGGAATGGGCTAGAAAATTCCGGCCGCAACATGAACCGGAATATCCGTGTTTGACGATAATTTGTACAAACTATTAACATGTATCCTTGGAGCAAGGAGTGCCCATGTATGGATGCATATGTACACGTAGAGGTAAAATGCACAGCCTAATTAAGTATTAATTAATGGGCTAATGGATGGAATATTAAATTAGCTAAGCAATACATATGCCTTCTCATGGGCTACGGAATGGGCCATGAAAGTGTTGGCCTTCCACGGGGAGGACCGCCGGGAGCAATGAGTATTTTCTGCTGGAATCCTCGCGGAGTTGACATGGCCACGACGATACGTGAACTCCGTGACTTTGCACGGAAATATGCCCCCTCGGTTTTGTGTGTAGTTGAGACACAGATGCACAAGGCTAGAGTGGAAGGACTAGCATCTACGCTAGGTTTTGACCGTTCCTTTGCTATTAGCAGTTCAGGATGGAAAGGCGGCATTGGAATCTATTGGAATGATGAAATAAATGTCGAGATTTTACCTTATTCTCAGTATCACCTTGATGCAATTGTTACTTCGGATGAGATGGAACCTTGGCGTCTAACGTGTGTATACGGAGAAGCACAAGTCCGGGAGCGTTTTAAAACCTGGGACATGATGAAGTTTATCAAGTCTGCATCGGACCTCCCATGGTTATGTATAGGCGATTTTAACGAAGTACTCCATCGGGAGGAACATGTTGGCGTAAATGAGAGGAGCAGCAACCAGATCGAAGCCTTCCGAGAAACTGTGGATGTATGTGGTCTAGCTGACCTTGGATACAAGGGGCTAGCCTGGACTTTTGAGAAGAAGGTAGCAGGGGGTACATATTGTCGTACTCGCTTAGATCGAGCTCTAGCGTCTCCCAGCTGGAGCATGCGATACCCGCTCGCATCCCTGGAACACTTAACATCAACTACATCGGACCACTCCCCGATCTTGTTGAGGATGCAGTTGACGGAGAGGACAACCAGTGTGAGGCGACCTTTTCGGTATGAAATCATGTGGGAGGATCATGACGGTTTTGATCCGTTCCTAAAGGAGGAATGGAGGGAGAGAGGCAACAGTTCAAATACGGAGGAGGTGAAAGTAAAGCTTAAATCTGTGTCAAGCAGCCTTCAGAACTAGAATACAAATACGTTTGGCAATGTACGGAAGACCCTCCGTGAGCTAAAATCTGAGTTAGAACGACTACGTGCAGCGCCAGGAAGAGTTGGGCCGAATCATGTGGAGCTCAAGGTGTGTGATCGTATCGCAGAGCTGCATCATTGATGACGTGAAACACACGTTCGTTGGGAGACCCCAAGAGGAAGGTATGATGTAGTCAGCAGTAAGTTTTCCCTCAGAAAGAAGCCAAGGTTATCGAACCAGTAGGAGCAGCAACTCTTCAGAAGGTTGTCAACGGCGCTAGAAAAATAGCTGTCGCAGGGAGTCTGGACTGTTGACGTGGAATCTGCACACAACACAATCAAACTACTTTGCCCCAACGAAACAGTGAGGTTGTCAATCTCACTGGCTTGCTGAAAACAAAGGATTAAACGTATGGTGTGGAAAATGAGTATTAAATTGCAGAGAATGAAAAAGGAACAGTTTGCAGTTTGTGGTTGTTTAATCAGTGTAAAAGAATGGACCGGGGTCCACAGTTCACTAGTGGTGTCTCTCCATAAAAGATAACTAACATGTTGGGTGAACAAATTACAGCTGGGCAATTGACGAATAGTGAGCGCATGACAATGCATATACATGACATGTTGACTACTATGATATTTAAGTGGGCATTACGACATGATACATAGACCGTTATCCAACAGCATCTATGACTAATAATCCACCGCCGGGTTGTCATCCGAGTCCCCCGTTGGTATTAAGTTGCAAGCAACGGATAATTGCATTAAGTAAAGTGCGTAATGTAAACAAACACATATGCCCGTGGACATAGCATCGTTAGGTTATCCCTAGTGGCAACAGCACATCCACAACCTTAGAACTTTCTGTCACTGTCCCAGGTTAAACGGAGACATGAACCCACTATCTAGCATAAATACTCTCTCTTGGAGTTACAAGCATCTACTTGGCCAAAGTATCTACGAGTAACGGAAAGCATGCAAGATCTTAAATAACATATGAGATAGATTGATAATCAACTTGACATAATATTCAATATTCATCGGATCCCAGCAAACACAACATGTAGCATTACAATAATATGATCTTGATCATGTAGGGCAGCTCACAAGATCTAAACATGATGGCACAAAGTGGAGAGACAACCATCTAGCTACTGCTATGGACCCGTAGTCCAAGGATGAACTACTCACGCATCACTCCGGAGGCAGGCATGGCGATGTAGAAGCCTCCGGTGACGATTCCCCTCTCCGGCAGGATGCCGGGAAGAGGTTCTGAACCCTCCCGAGCTAGGGTTGACGACGGCGGCATCTCTGGATCTTTTCGTGGATATTTGCTCAGGTACTTAGGGTTTTCGCGTCGGGGGGAATATGTAGGCGAAAGGGCGGCGGCTGCGGATCCCCGAGGGGCCCACACCACCCCAGGGCACGGCAGAAGGGGGGCCCGCGCCCTGGGTGCGTGTGGCCTCCTGGTGGCCCTCCTCTGCTGCTCCTTCGCTCCGACAGGCGTGTTCTGGAAAAATAGGCACCCCCGTGTAGTTTCGTCCAATTCCGAGAATATTTCCAGACTAGCTTTTCTGGAATACAAAAACAGCAGAAAACAGGAACTGGCACTTCGGCATCTTGTTAATAGGTTAGTCCCAAAAAATGTATAAAAGTGATATAAAGTAGATGCAAAACATGTAGCAATTGGTATAAAACAAGCATGGAACATCAAAAATTATAGATACGTTTGAGACGTATCAATCATCATGAGCAATTGATGTGGCGTCAGTGATCCCGCGTGCAGTTGCTGTTAGAGGGCGACAAAAACACGCATTTCTTTCACCTTCGTGCGAGTAAAAGGAAGAAGAAAAATAAAATCTCAAAGCTACAAAGGCCAGATGGGGCTTTTACCGAGGATCCGCAGGAACTTAGTGATATGGCTCGGAGCTTTTATAGAACATTATACTCGTCGGAAGGGACTAGTGGGATGGACGAGGTTCTAGATACTGTACCTAGTACGGTCACAGACATGATGAATAAGGAGATCATGGCACCGTATAAGGAGGAAGAGGTCAAAACGGCACTTTACCAAATGTTCCCGACCAAAGCGCCTGGGCCTGACGGCTATCTAGCTCACTTCTTTCAACGCAATTGGGATCTGTGTGGAGGTGAGGTGACTAATGCCGTTCTACGTATACTCCGGGGCGAAGATGATCCGGGGAAATAAATGACACCTTCATTGTTCTCATTCCGAAGGTGGCAAGCCCAATCGAATTAGGTCAGTTTCGACCAATCAGCCTTTGCAATGTAATTTACAAAATTGCTTCCAAAGTTCTTGCTAACAGGTTGAAGAAGATTCTGCCGGAGATTATCTCACAGGAGCAATCAGCCTTTGTTCCAGGCAGATTAATCACAGATAACATCATTACAGCTTACGAGTGTCTACATTTTATGAAGAGAAATAAAGCCAAGAAACACCGTCGTTGTGCACTCAAGCTGGACATGTGAAAGGCCTACGACAGGGTAGAGTGGTCATATCTCTGAGCGGTTATGCTGAAACTCGGGTTCAAGACTGCGTGGGTTGATCTCGTGATGAGGATGGTCTCCTCGGTGACATTATCAGTCTTATTTAATGGTGCTCCTACAAAGGCTTTTAAACCTACAAGGGGTATCAGACAGGGAGATCCTATTTCTCCGTATTTGTTCTTGCTTGCAGCAGAGGGCCTCTCGTGCCTGTTGAAATCCAGAAGTGTTTTACCATCATCGTGCTTACAAGGTTTAAAAGTGGCGAGCTCTGCCCCGGCAGTTAACCACCTACTCTTCGCAGATGATAGCCTGTTGTTTGTGAAAGCGAGTATGGAGAGTGCGGAAGAAGTTGCATCGGTGTTGGATATTTACTGCCAGGCGTCAGGCCAGCGTATAAACCTTGACAAATCTTCTGTTTTTTCAGTAAGGGGTGCCCCGAACTGACTAGGACAGCTATGAAGAATAGACTAAACGTTCAGAATGAGTCTCTAAGTGATAAATATCTGGGTATGCCATCGGATGTTGGACGTTCAGTGAATGGAGCATTCAAATATTTAAAAGACCGAGTCTGGAAACAGGTTCAGGGTTGGCTCGAAAAACTTCTCTCGGTTGGAGGGAAGGAAGTTCTCATAAAATCAGTAGCCCAAGCGATACCAACATATTCCATGTCTTGCTTCAAATTGCCAAGAGGCCTTTGTCATCATATAAATGGCCTCATCCGGAACTTTTGGTGGGGTTGCCGAGATGGGAAGAGGAAAACATGTTGGGTGTCTTGGGAAGAAATGACGACGCCAAAGTATGCTGGAGGCATGGGTTTCCGCGATATTGAAAAATTTAACCTAGCACTTTTGGCCAGGCAAGCATGGAGAATTCTGCAAAACCCGGATTCTTTGAGTTCAAGAATACTTAAGGCAGTTTACTACCCAAGTTGCGAGTTTTTGGAGGCTCAGCTGGGGGCGCACCCGTCGCAAATATGGAGGTCTTTGTTAGAAGGCAGGGAGATTCTCCAGCAAGGTATGATCCGTAGGATCGGCACGGGGGAAACGACGAATGCATGGAACGATAATTGGCTACCCCGTGATCTGATGTTGAGACCGATTGCATGCAAAAAGGTAAACCCGCCAATGCTCGTGGCGGAGTACATCGATCATACATCAGCCAGCTAGATCCGGAGCAAACTAGTTCAGTATTTTCTGCCAATGGATGTAGAGGTGATTTGCTCGATCCCATTGAGCACGAGAAGACAAGATGATTTTTGGGCATGGCACCACGAGCGAACCGGTATGTTTTCCGTCCGCTCAGCATATCGCATGGTGGTCAGTTCCAAGCTACGTCGAGAGGCATGGCTAGACGGTACAGCTTCTGGATCGAATATAAAGCGGGAGGAACATGATTGGGCTACGTTGTGGAAAATCAAAATTCCATCGAAGCTCAAGGTCTTCCTTTGGAGGCTTGCAAAGCAGTCTATTCCCACGGGCGATGTCAGGCACCATCGCAATATGGCCCCTGATAGTTCTTGCTCTATCTGTGGAGCTGCTGACTCATGGCGCCATTCTCTCCTCGAGTGTGCGATGAGTCGCAGCGTTTGGGCTCTAGTACCGGAAATAATCACAGAACATATGGAGCTAACCACAGAAAATAACGCTAAACACACTAGTACAGAACAACACATCGGACACCCCTCTATGGAAACGGCACGAGTTAGGCGACGGAGAATCGCGCTTTCCGCGTGAGAAAACCCGGCGCTGGGCCACGTCCCATCCTTCATAGGCAACGGTCGCGAATTATTAGCCGTTGCCGATATGTTGGTAACGGAGTTTCTTGTGACTCCATGTGCGATATGTTCTTCAATGGCATCGGACATTTGTATACAACCGTTGGCGAGGTTGCGTATATAAAATTCCTTTTTTTTAGCACTATCTTGGATATTATAAAAGACTGTCGATTCGCCCTTGTTCCTCTGCTCCAGTTTGTTTTTACTCCGCACTCGTGTCCTCCATGGCCAAGAGCATGAGCTCATCGGGGAGATCGAATGCGTCCTCCTCCTGCGCCGCCGGGGCCGGGTCAGATCTGCCGCTTGTGACGTGCATTTGCTGCCGCTGTCGGAACGCGATTCGTCGAGTGTCACGTTCGGATCTGAACCCAGGCCGGATCTACTTCAAGTGTCCAAATCACAGGGTTATTTCGACGCTTCGACCAGTTTTGATTGATTCTATTCTATGTGTGATGCTGATTTGCTTCTGGATTCGATTTACCATTTGGCAGGGGAGGGGCGAAGAGTATTCTGGGAGCTGTGATTATTATTTTTGGATTGAACATTATGTTGAGATGTTGCTTGCTAATGGCGTCGAAGTGGAAGCTGCAGAGCTGGAAAATGTAGCCTTGATAGTCAAAAAGGCGTACATGGAGA
The DNA here is from genome assembly GCA_947311845.1 of Poa pratensis. Classification (NCBI taxonomy): domain Eukaryota; kingdom Viridiplantae; phylum Streptophyta; class Magnoliopsida; order Poales; family Poaceae; genus Poa; species Poa pratensis. The sequence goes on from CAMZMU010000063.1 coordinate 71,396,691, forward strand.
TGAAGCCGCACACTGCAGCAGCTCTAGCTGGTTTGGCATGGAGCCCAACAAACACTTCGACTAAATCTGACCATGTTGTTGCTGTGCGCAAGGAGCGGCATAAAGGAACAAAAATAGCTCAGTTAAATGTTCTTGTGAGCATTGCTAGAATAATTTTGTGTGTTTGTGTGCTGCTGTTAGGTGTGAACTTGTATGCAGCAATGAAAATCAGTAGAATGTATTAGGTTCGTATGCAGCTATGCAAATCAGTACAATGTATAAGGTTCGTATGCACTTTGAAAATCAGTAGAATGTATTAGGTTCGTATGCAGCTATGCAAATCAGTACGATGTATTAGGTTCGTATGCACTTTGAAAATCAGTAGAATGTATTAGGTTCGTATACAGCTATGCAAATCAGTACAATGTATTAGGTTCGTATGCACTTTGAAAATCAGTAGAATGTATTAGGTTCGTATGCAGCTCCGGAATCAATAGCACATAGTAGTTGTGAACTTGTATTCAATGGAAACGGTTATATAAAATGTCCGTTGCCAATTGGGCGCTTATAAATGTACTGCCGACAGAGCAAGCCATCAGTCTCATTCTCACTCCCTCACTGTCTATCTTTCAACCCTAGCCGCCGCACACTGTAGCTTTTTGCTCTCCTCACTCTCTCATGGCTTCCTCTGCCGGCGCTTCTAGATCCCGCCATCGCAGCCGCGGCTCCAGCGGCCTGATACGTGCATTTTATATCATCATTTATACAACTTTTAGTATCATATTAGAATGTTATTTGCATTGTTATATCATTGTTTTTACATGTTTTAGATGATTTATGGGACTTTCATACAAAGTCCCTATTTTTGGTATTTAATTTCTGGGAGGCAGAAAACCTCCTTTTTCTTGTTTTTAATGTTTCAGGAGCTACAGGAACCCAAATAATAAAAGGGAAAATACACAGCTGGTTTTTCGTCGAGAGAAAGGCAGAGGGAAGAAGACCGAAGAGAGGAGAGCCACAAGGCCCAAAAGGGGTGGGCCCACGCGGCCCAAGTACCTGGCCGCGTGGGACCCACTAAGTGGGGCCTCGGGCACCTCCTCGCCTGGGGATTTTTATCGACGCCTTCGTCCTCCCCGAAAAGTTACGGCCTAATTTTTCCAAGTCCATCCGAGGCCGCGGCGGCGGCGAAACTCCTAATTCCCATCGAGGGGGATCAGATCCTGCTGCTCCGGAGCTCCGGAGAAGGGGGAAATCATCGTCATCGTCATCACCTCTCCTCCTTGGCGTGGGAGGAGGTCTCTACACCATCACCATCACCAAGACCAGCACCATCTCCATCATCATCTCCGTGATCCACTCCGTTCCCCTCGTAGTTTGAGAGTTGCTATACCCTAGATACTTGTCTTGTGCTACTATTCAAGTTAGTGATTGAGTACTTGTCATTATTTGGTGGTGAAGTTATATTTTCAGATTGTGTTGTACCACTTATGCCACTGAATATTATCATGTTTGCACGTTGTGACTAGTTCCCATATGTTCCTGAGGGCATAGGATGAATTGGCAATGATTTATATATAACATGTGTTGGTATTTTGTCAAGAGTTTATCTTTTATGTGATTCTATGATGGTGTTGTGCGAACGTCGACTGCACAACACTTCACCTATATGGGCTCATAGGAGAACACCGTAGTATAATGAATTGAGGGAGACTTGGGAGGACATGTAAACCTGGGACCGAATCATGAAGTTATATTATGAGGGTATTAGTATCGGGGACCTTAGAGTGTAATGCTATGGTGGGACTTTATGTCTTAATAATTCTTGTGTAGTCATTTACTTGGCCACATGATCCATCATAAGGGGTTGTAGTTTATTTATTTAGCTATACCTAATAATGGCTCCGTCCAAAGAAGATTAAAACTTGACAAGATATTCAACGTTTGTTTTATAAATCTCTATGACTAGCAATATCCATGCCGCCCTCACTCCCAAGTGCAGGAGATCAATTATAGTACCTTTCAATTAGAAAAGGTTGTCGAACCCACGAGGAGCTGAAGGTATTGGCTAGCAAGATTGATAAATAAAACAATAAAAGATGCAAGTGTTTTTGGTATTTTTGGTTGTATAATTGCAATGCAGAAAATAAACAGTAGCAAGTCAAATCTCTCAAAGAGAGAAAGCCCAATCCTCTTATGTGCAAGAGGACAAGCTCAAGTGATGTGTAACTTATATGTGGAAAACGTTCCCGAGGGCGGCATGGATATTGCTAGGCATAGAGATTTATGAAACAACACGTTGAATATCTTGTCAAATTTTAATCTTCTTTGGACGGAGCCATTATTTGAACAACACGTTGAAACAGATCATTCATCGGGTGGTGATGCAGCAGTTGTGGCGGATCCACCGTCAACGGAGGCCGATCTGGAGGCCGCCGTCGACGGAGGAGGTGGCCGATCTGGAGGCGCCGTCCATGGTGGAGGAGGTGGCCGATGTGGAGGCGCCGTCCATGGAAGAGGAGGTGGCCAATCTGGAGGCGCCGTCCACTGTGGAGGAGGTGGCTGATGCATGTAAAATGCATACATGAACTTTGCATTATTTTACTTATATTCCAGTCATATTTGCATCATGTAAGGGTTATATCACTGTTTTATAATGATTTTGGGAATATTTGATATGTTTCCTATTTTTTATGGAATTAACCCTGCACAGGCAGAAAACCCTATTTCTATATTTTAATGTTTCAGGAACCCAAACGACGTCCAAATGACCTGGAAATTTACGAGCATATTTTTTGGAAGGAAGAAGACTTGGGAGCAAAGGAAGCGAACAAGCGGAGGCCGAGGCCCAAAAGAGGGTGGCCCACGCGGCCAGGTACATGGGCCACGTGGGATCCACCATCTGGAGACTCGAGGCTCCGTTGCCGTCGATCTTTCCTCCACCGACTCTGTCTTGACCTAAAACCGACTATAAAAATAGCCCCCCGACGTTCTCTGGAAGGAGCGCCGCAGAAACACAGAAACACCGAAACAGAGACCAGGAGTTGCAGATTGTAGGGGGAAACTCCTCTGGACTATGGGTTTGTGGAAGTAACTTATGTATCTCTCCTCTCTCTTGAGCTTCACTAATTAGTACCGTATGAGCTGCTGAACATGATTACGGTCATCTATGTAATACCTTTGTGGTGGATCTTTTTATGAGTTAATATATGTTTGAGATTGCAATGGTTTTGTTTCAGTTATGAAAGTAGATGCATATTATGTACCCCGTTCTTATTTACTTGTCATGATCAAGCATGTTTATGAGAGCGTGTGAGGGGGAACGTGTGCATTAGTTGGAGTAACGGGGGGTGGCTAGTGCAGTGAACGTGAGAGAAAGTTCTGCGATCCACTTGGGTATTTTACCTTACTTTGTTGCCTCACTAGGGATAAAAAGAAATACCATGCTACCGGAGATGTGGGTGTGACCATTGCCACTACTCCATGACTAGATCTAGCATGTTCTTATTTTAACTTCATGTCATGATACTTATTGCTATACTCTGAGTTATCTTAATTACTGAGGTGTTATGATTTAGTTCGCATCTTGGTGGAGTATAAGAGAGACTAATAACCAAAAGGTCTCTATGTTAGGACGTGATGCCCATATAATTATAACTTGTCATTAAACTGTTGTGTTGCAATCTCATATGTCAACTCTAGTGTTCCATTGTCTACCACTTTATTAAAGAGAGAGTGCATTTGTGAAACCATGAACCCCGGTCCATTTTTAATCATAAGAAACACCTTTCCAACACTTTTACCACTTTTCCATTTTCTGCCATTTAAAAATCCGAAAATACAAAAACACTTTTACATCTTGCATTCATCATATAAAACCCAAAAATATCATTTATCATTGCTACCACCATCCTTGCATATTTATTTACCACCATTGCATATTTATTTCTTGTTTGCATTGCATATTATCTTGATATCATTCTCACACCTTGTGCTTGACAACCACTAGGTGAGGTTGAGGACCAAAACATTTACTTTGTTTTGTAGGTAACCAAAAGAAGGATAGGAAAGATAAATCTTCACTACTGATTCCCCGAGAGTTCGATATTAAACCCTCGAGTCACCCCTCGTGGGGAAAACACGTCTTCCACTTACTACACACTCTGCACTTGGAGTCTCAACCTAACCCATTTACTTTTCACGCAGGTAACTACGTGAAGGGCCATCAAGACTGTTTTCTGGCGCCGTTGCCGGGGAATCATTGCTGAAAGGTTTATCCAAGGGTCCCCTGCACTAGCTCTGTTTTCTGGCGCCGGGTTTATCCAAGGATATCTCACCAAGTCAACTTCATCACCAACTTGTGCTAACACCTAAGCTTGGGGAGGTTGCACCTACGTGAGCATCATCTTATCCATCTTTACCTTCAAAGCAATTTATCTTGTTTTGTCATTGTCTTGCATATTTATTTTCAGTTTTGCATTTTGTGTTGCATTTGTTATTTCGGTTTGCATCATTTAGTGTCATTTTATTTTCAGTTTTGCATAAAAAATTAAAAACACATAAAAACTTGCTAAAATGGGAGAAAGAACTAAGTTGTGTGATTACACAAACACTCCAAATGATCAATTTATTGCTAGGCCCATTGCCACACCTGAGATAAAAGCTGATAGTTATGAAGTAAGTCCTAGTTTGTTGAACTTGATAACTAGGGAACAATTTGGCGGTAGTGCTATGGAGGATGCCTCTATGCATCTTCATGATTTTGTTGAAATATGTGACATGCAGAAATTTAAAAATGTGGAAAGTGATATTCTAAAACTGAAGTTATTTCCTTTCTCACTTAGAGGAAAAGCTAAAGAGTGGCTGCATTCATTACCTATTGATAGCATTAAAACTTGGGATGATTTAAAAGAAGCTTTCATTAAGAAATACTATCCTCCTGTTAAAATTTTGCAAAATAGAAACAACATTCTTTCTTTTAGGCAAAATGAAAATGAACATGTTGCTATGGCTTGGGATAGGATTAAACTTATGCTTAGAACTTGTCCATCACATGGGGTCAACGAATGGACCATATTACACTCTTTTTACAATGGTCTAAATTACATGTCTAGAAATATTCTTGATTCTGCTGCTGGAGGTGCTTTTATGGGAAAAACTATAGTAGAAGCTAAGAACATATTGGAAAGCATTTTGCAAAACTATAGTCAATGGCATACTGATAGAGCACCTAATCCTTCTAAGAAAGTGAACTCCATAGAAGAAACAAATGATTTGTCATCTAAAATGGATACTATTCTTGCTTTCATTAATAAACAAAATATTGAAAATGTGCCTTTGCAAGAATTAGTTGGTAATAATCCTGAAAATATTGATGTCAACTTCATTAGGAACTATGGTAATAATGGGTATGGTAACAACAATTATAACTCTTATAATAAACCCCCATATGTGCCAAACAAATATACTACTAGTGGTAATGTTTCTAGTGATTTGGAAAACACCATTAGATCATTTATATCTACTCAAAAGGAGCTTAATAAGGAATTTATATCTAAGTTTGAAAAACAAGACTCTTTGTTTGAAAGGGTAGATCAGCTCACTAAGGAAGTTTCCTCATTAAAGAACACCATTATAGCTCAAAAACATGAGGAAACAATTAAATATTGTCAAGAGGTTATAAATAAATCTTGGGAACATATTCATGAGCAAGAGAGAATTGCTAAGGAAACTATTATGGTAATGAAAGAGAGAAAAGTTGAGGAAGTTAAAATGCTTAGTGAAGTCAAGGAACCATTGCTTGACTTAGAGAATTGTAGCTTGCATGAATTAATATCTATCTTACAAAAATTTGCAAGTGATCCTTCCATCAATCTAACCAAGCTGGTTTTGGTTCTTATATTGCTAATCATGTCTTGAAAGAAAAGATTGCTAGGTACAACCAAGAGGCTATGATACCACCTAAGCTTGGGGATATATGGATTCCCAAAGTCCTAGTAACCATTGGAAAAGAGACACACCATGCTATACTTGATCTAGGATCTAGTGTCTCTGTTTTATCTAAAGAACTATATGAAGTACTTGAATTGAAAAATCTTGAAAAATGCTCTATTGAACTTGCACTTGCTGATGATTCCATTAAACATGCTTTAGGAAAAGTAAGTGATGTTATGGTAGAGTTACATATGACATTTGTGCCTGTTGATTTTCTAATCATGGATATGGGGAATAAAACCTCTAGTCCAATTATTCTTGGAAGACCTTTTCTTCGTACACAGGTGCTATCATTGATTCAAAAGAAGGGAATGTGAAGTTTCAGTTTCCACACAAGAAGTGCATGGAACACTTCCCAAGGAAGAGGGCACATCAAAGTTCAAGCTCCCTCATGAGCTTCGTCCACAATAAACATCAAGTAAGAAGCCTAGCTATATGGCTATAAAGAAAGCGCTTTACGGGAGGCAACCCGGTTGTTTTTATTTGTGATTTTCTTTGTGTCCTCTTGCTGTAACAAGAGACTTGTTTTAGTTTAGTTTCTGGAATTTTTAATAAAGTGCCAAGTTTTACTCATTTTGGTTTGAAAAGTTGCTTATAGCGTTCGGAGATTTTATTCCTGCACGAATCTGTGCACGGTATGATTTTTAATTCTTATTCTGTAACTCCGAATGAGCTCATATTTGAACTGTAGTTGCAACTTTTCATCCTCTGTATGCATGAATTTTTCGGAATTTTTCGACAAAGTAGGGTAGAAAAATACGTTTTGCTGCTGCTGTTTTTCTGGACAGATTCTGTCCCATTTTGTTTGATGCATGCTTTGAACTTTTAACTTGAATCTTTTTGATCCAATTGAGTTTATGAGTAGGCATACAACATTATACACTTTCTGGACATTCATATGAATTTTTTTCAAGGATTATATGCAGCAAGAAATCTATTTGTTTATCACTACTAATGCACCCCACAGAAAAGAAATGGGAGAAACGGTGTTTTGAAGTTTTTTCACAGGGATTAGAGGAGATGCACCAAGAGCTATCCAAGGATGGTGAAGACCATAAGCTTGGGGATGTGAAGACAACCCCACTGGACCTACACACTCTCGGTTTGCACACGTCTAACTTCTGTTTTTCGATCGAAACACTTTATCGCATAAACTTGGAGCGTCTTTTTGTTTGTTTTGGTTTGATTTTTATTTTGTGAGACCACCACACTATCATTTATATATGAGAGAGCTACTGGAAATTTGGGTTGAATTATGTTGGATGCTATTATAAGATTGGGAAAAGGGATGTTTGAGTTGATTTTAAAAGATACATATAGTTGCATGATTCATGAGCTTGTTAATGAGTAATAATTTGCAAGTATTTTATCAAGAGCTATCTTTTATTCATGTTTTGATGCTGAATGTTATTTACTTGTTTAACATGGATTAGTTAGTTCTATGGACACTCATGCATGCATTTAGATGGTCAACTTTCTCCCTCTTGCTAGCCCAAAAATTCCAACAAGCAAAAACTTGTTTCCAACACCTTCAACCAAAGTTTTTCCAGTGAGTCCACCATATCTACCTATTAGCTTTATGCTATTCCGAGTATGTTTATCATGATATTTGTGTTATCTATACCTCTGAATGAAAATGCTTATGTTATTGATTGTTATGGGAAAAGTTGGTTATAGAGCTCTCTCGAACTTGATGCACACTTTACTTTCATTGCATAATAAAACATGACCCATTGTGATTAAAATTATGATGTTGTGGCTTGACAAATGTCTTTGGTTGAGAGTTAGCTCATATGTGCTGTCACATGGCAAGCTTTCAACATGCACTTCATTCATTTAGTTGATATCATGTACTTTTGTTTATGGATGCTTACCATGGGTGAAATAAATGTGGAAATGAAGTGAGTTTGTATAAATGGTTAGAGAGACGCCTGGGCCGCTAATCTAAGCCATGCATCATTCATGGTGGAAATTTACTTACATGCTATGGTGAACCTTCTGTGATACACCTTACAATAAAAAGCTATCTAATGGTAAATAAAAAGGGTGTTGAGATTGTTCATTGTGTTTGTTTGTCTTGTCATTTTGATATGGGCTTGTTCCATATCCTGGGACAAGAGGTACCCCAGTTGACGCTCTTAATGATACTATTATTACTTACAATGATATTTAACTTGAACTTGCTTTGTTTCCAAGTTGAGTAACACATGGAGTAGGTACTTGTATTCAAGGGGCATGAGACTTTCAACCTGTACTTTGTCAAGCACACTACTCATATTTGCTTTCACTTTAAACTTAATCATTCAAGATGCTATGATAGGGGAATGAGAGCTTGACACCAAGGATTACCACATTACAATCATTAACTTAAGTAGAGAAGTTCAGAAGTTAGATGAAACTTATTCATGCTTTACCTCTACTCATATATATCTTTCCAAAGTGTCCACCTTTTATATTCAGATTTTCATCAATACTCTATGACCATTGTAGGATGTTCTTACTTATCATTATGCATACATGTGGTCCATAGTACTTTCTTTATGTTACACTTTGTGAATTATCATTGAACATCCTTGCATTGAATACTTGATATCACTTCATAAACTATCTTGCATATTGCTACTCCTTTTAAGAATGAATCATTTGACTCTATGTAGCAATAGTAATCATCTTTGATATCCATTGATAGTATTAAATTGCAAAGTCCATGTTAGTTTTATCACCTTCATACTCGAGGACGAGTATAGGTTAAGCTTGGGGATGTTGATGCATGTAAAATGCATACATGAACTTTGCATTATTTTACTTATATTCCAGTCATATTTGCATCATATAAGGGTTATATCACTGTTTTATAATGATTTTGGGAATATTTGATATGTTTCCTATTTTTATGGAATTAACCCTGCACAGGCAGAAAACCCTATTTCTATATTTTAATGTTTCAGGGACCCAAACGACGTCCAAATGACCTGGAAATTTACGAGCATCATTTTTGGAAGGAAGAAGACTGGGAGCGAAGGAAGCGAACAAGCGGAGGCCCGAGGGCCAAAAGGGGGCCCACGCGGCCAGTACTGGCCGCGTGGGACCCCCATTGGGCCTCGAGCTCCGTTGCCGTCGATCTTTCCTCCACCGACTCCGTTTGACCTAAAACGCCTATAAAAATAGCCCCCGACGTTCTCTGGAAGGAGCGCCGCAGAAACACAGAAACACCGAAACAGAGACCTGGAGCTGCAGATTGGAGGGGGAAAACTCCGGCGGGGCGCTGCCGGCGTGGTCTCCATCTTCTCCAACGACTTCTCCACCGTCTCCATGATGAAGAGGGAGTAGTCCACCTCTGGACTATGGGTTTGTGGAAGTAACTTATGTATCTCTCTCTCTTGAGCTTCACTAATTAGTACCGTATGAGCTGCTGAACATGATTACGGTCATCTATGTAATACCTTTGTGGTGGATCTTTTTATGAGTTAATATATGTTTGAGATTGCAATGGTTTTGTTTCAGTTATGAAAGTAGATGCATATTATGTACCCCGTTCTTATTTACTTGTCATGATCAAGCATGTTTATGAGAGCGTGTGAGGGGGAACGTGTGCATTAGTTGGAGTAACGGGGGGTGGCTAGTGCAGTGAACGTGAGAGAAAGTTCTGCGATCCACTTGGTGTTTTACCTTACTTTGTTGCCTCACTAGGGATAAAAAAAATACCATGCTACCGGAGATGTGGGTGTGACCATTGCCACTACTCCATGACTAGATCTAGCATGTTCTTATTTTAACTTCATGTCATGATACTTATTGCTATACTCTGAGTTATCTTAATTACTGAGGTGTTATGATTTAGTTCGCATCTTGGTGGAGTATAAGAGAGACTAATAACCAAAAGGTCTCTATGTTAGGACGTGATGCCCATATAATTATAACTTGTCATTAAACTGTTGTGTTGCAATCTCATATGTCAACTCTAGTGTTCCATTGTCTACCACTTTATTAAAGAGAGAGTGCATTTGTGAAACCATGAACCCCGGTCCATTTTTAATCATAAGAAACACCTTTCCAACCACTTTTACCACTTTTCATTTTCTGCCATTTAAAAATCCGAAAATACAAAAACACTTTTCATCTTGCATTCATCATATAAAACCCAAAAATATCATTTATCATTGCTACCACCATCCTTGCATATTTATTTACCACCATTGCATATTTATTTCTTGTTTGCATTGCATATTATCTTGATATCATTCTCACACCTTGTGCTTGACAACCACTAGGTGAGGTTGAGGACCAAAACATTTACTTTGTTTTGTAGGTAACCAAAAGAAGGATAGGAAAGATAAATCTTCACTACTGATTCCCCGAGAGTTCGATATTAAACCCTCGAGTCACCCCTCGTGGGGAAAACACGTCTTCCACTTACTACACACTCTGCACTTGGAGTCTCAACCTAACCCATTTACTTTTCACGTAGGTAACTATATGAAGGGCCATCAGTGGCCGATCTGGAGGCGCCGTCCACGGAGAAGAAAATATGAGGTCTAAATCGCTCAGCTCATGAACTAGTTCATCAATTGGTTTTATATTAGATTGTTCATCAATTATGCTGTCTCTATATGTCATATTCGGCAGCGGCATAGGCAAGATCTCATGAACTAGAGATGCTCTGTTTTGATATGTGATTGGTATTAGCAACTGATGAAATGTTCTATTGGTTTTGTATTAGATTGTGAATTATTTCGGTGACACTGTCCAAGATGGAGTGATTTGTATTAGCAACTCATGAAATGTTCTATTGGTTTTGTATTAGATTGTGAATTATTTCGGTGACACTGTCCAAGATGGAGCAAGCCTCAAAATGAAGAATTTGGCAAAATGTATTTGCTACGGAGGCTTGCGATCTCGGTATGGTTTCATGTTTTTAGTTTCTCCATCTATCTTCAGGATGTGTAGCAATTATGCTGCATATGTGATTTGGAGAAGCATGAAACCACTACTTGGAGAGCGAGCTGAGGAAGAAGGAGAAGTCTCGATATGTGTAATTGATCATCTTTTGATGCTATGTAATGGTTACAATTGTTATATACATATGAATGGATTTGTTAGCATTGTTGTGTTTCTGCTGTCAGATTTTAAATGTCCAGTGGCAACTCTATTACAGCTCTAGGCTTACGAAGAAACCACAACGCAAACGAGTCGAAACTGAATCTCCGTTTCTAATGTTCCGATACATCGGAAACAGAGGTCTGTGCACAACCGTTGCCAAATGGAGACCTCATCGGAAACGATGTTTTACCTCCGTAACCGATGAGGGCCTTCACATCAGTCACGGAGGCGGGGACACGGACCCTTTTTCGTTTTCGATGAGGTTTTTGGCCCGTTTCCGATGTGTCGTTCTGTACTAGTGACAATGGCTCTTCTCGATGATTAATTCTCTCAAGCATGAAGAGTTAACCAAATGCCTAGTCACTCTTTGGGCAATTTGGTTCGCTAGGAGGAAGGCTATTCATGAAGGTATTTTTCAAAGCCCACTCTCCACACATCTTTTTGTGGAATCCTTCATGCGTGATCTTGAGCTAGCTTGGGCAAGCAAGATCAAGGCTTCACCGCAACAGCCACCTAGGGTGGAGAAGAAATGGATCGCACCACCTACAGGGTTTGCGAAAATCAATGTAGATGCGGCGATGAAGAAGACTGGCAACACAGGGTCAGTAACTGCTGTTTGTCGTTCTGCAAATGGTGATTACCTGGGAGCATCGGCAGTGGTAATACAAGGGATTTCTGATCCTGCAGTACTCGAGGCTTTGGCATGCCATGAGGGTTTGGCTCTTGCTCTAGACCTTCAACTCTCATGTGTGAGGGTGGCATCGGATTGTCTTGAGGTTATAAACAGTCTAGAGGAAAGTTATATGGGAAAGTTCAGCTCGGTGGTACAGGAGATCAAGTCCAGAGCTAGAGATTTTGTGGCAATATCTTTTGCGCACGAGAGGAGAACGTCGAATATGGAGGCGCACGGACTTGCTCGTGCTTCAGCCTACCATGCCCCTAGTCGCCATGTCTGGTTGGGTAACACCCCAGATGAATATTGCATCCCAAGGTCTATGATTGCTAGATAAAGTGGCGGTTGTAACCTCAAAAAAAAAGTAACTACTAGAAACAATCGATCTGATCAAATTTTGTGCGTGCAGTTCACGGAAAGTAGGAGATAAGCCAGACAGTAACCAATCGAGGAGTCAGACGCGGTAATGCACGCGTCGCCCGCCCACCGCCTGAGTGCCTGTATAAACAGAGCGCAAAAGCACGATTGAGGAGGAAAGAGGAGAAAACCAAGCCGGAGGAGAGGGCCTAGACCCTTTGTGCCGCACGGCACTGCACCGGTGGCCGGATGGCACCATTGACAAGCATGTGCCCAGAAGCAAGTCCCGGCCTTCGGCAGCAAGTAGGATGCGCCCACGGTGGTGGCGACGATCCAATCTCAGGCGAGACGTGACAATCGCCTTCCTCTCGTGCGGGTGGCCAAGAGGAGAGGACGATTTGGTGTGCGCCGGCCGTGAGGAGCACGAGCGCAACGCAGGCTGGCCAGCTTATCGTGCTGATCGAACGTGGATTTTGCTCATGCGGTAGGGCGCCCATACTCAATCTGGACCGTCGGATTCAGCTGTCCGACGGCCAGGATTTAGCGTTGAAAATGTGTTGGGTCAACGCTAAATCCTGGCCGTCGGACAGCTGAATCCGACGGCCTAGATTGCGCATGGGCGCCCTATTCCATGAGCCACAGATTATTCCGTGCTGATCGACGAGTCCATGGCATCTTCCCTAATGGTGAGGAGTTTTACTAATCTGTGTTCTTTTTTTTTTTACATTGCATCTAGCATGACGGCGTCATGTTGGCCATGGTGTGGCCGATGTCATCGGTGTGCGAGGGGTGTCCACGCACGGCCCTCGCCCGCCTCACTTCGTCCTCGTCTCAAGGGTCCTATACATATTGGGTCTCTCTAGCGCTCAATCGATTGACAATTAGCTTAGTTCTCAATCGTATGACGTCATCAATTTCAGTTGCAAGTCAAGTTGCAACTCATGATTAGCACGAATCACTAAGTAAATCAAACGGTCCGGAGCAGTTGCAAGTCCACTTGCAACTCAGGCGAATGAGAATTAACTTAGTTCTCATTCACTTGACGTCATCAAATCCCAGTTGCATGTTGACTTGCAACTGATGCACGAATCACGAAGCAAATCAAATGGTTCGAATCAGTTGCAAGTTCACTTACAACTGATGACGTCATGCGATTGAGAACTAAGCTAATTCTCAATCGATTGAGAATTAGCAAAACCGATACATATTCCTATATGTGCCCTGGAGATACCTGGGCAAGAACTCAGCTTGGCGGAACTGGCCAACATTGAGGCCGGGCCTTCGGAAGGACGTCGCGCCAAAGCGTGAGGGCTCCCGGCTTGTTTGCCTGTTTTTCGGCCGAGCGCTGGCACCGCCGTCGCACGAGCACCTGACCAGCTCGAGCGCTGGCGCCGTGGATATGTAGGCGCTGAATCGCTCCACCAGCGTGAGAAAGCTGCATGCATCATTTGCATCTACATGCATGATCGATGCAATCACATGCATGCATGAGCTAGTTGAGCTGTGTACCATCACGTACGTGGGCAATAGCGTGGTGCATGCGTCTACTCGGCTCACGTACGAGTGTACGTGCGGGTCAGGGCTTTCCGCTTGCGTCGGCCGTTTGTTCGACGCTCTTCTACACGCGAGAGCCTTCGCCGCCACCGGCGGCGACGCGGCGTAGCCGATGTCTATGAACTTGCACGCTCTAAAGTGATGCAGTCCAACACCATCCACACCTCCGGCTCCGGAGACGATGTCGCGGCTGACGGCATGTAGCCGCCGCCGTCTCAACCATCACCACGGCATCGTCGGGGCTGCTGGCATGTAGCCCTTTGCAACCTTGACTTACGCCATGGCATCGGCGGGCTGCCGGCATGTTGCCCGATGCCTTCTTCATCTCCGCTACAATGCCGTCAGGGATGGTAGCGTGCAGCCTGACACCGTCCCTGTCTTCATGACGGTTTCCGAAGCGCAACTCGTTGCAATCTACACCCTTCACGGTGTCAGGCCTACAACCACTTCTGTACTTCCTGCGTGCTTTCTATGTACTTCTCTGCTTATTTGCGAAGTTCACTAGCTGTTTTCTTCGGTACTTCTGCCGTAGTTTTTGAACCATTTATCCAAATTGAGCAAACTATATACCGTTGAAAAGCTAATGAAATTACGCATCTTTTTTGTGTCATACAGTTTTTGCAAATTTGTTACGATTTTAAAACAATTTTGAAAAACTCGAATATGTGAAAAAATCACGGAGAACGTATTTTCAAAATAATTTCTCAATCGTTTAACGGAAATTTGCAAATGATATGCCGTTGAAAAGCTAATGAAATTCCACATCTTTTCCTTTCAGATCATTTTTTCAAATGCATTACGGTTTTAAACCAATTTAAAAAATACCGAAATCCAAAAATATCACAGAAACATATTTTGTCAATATTTTCTCAACGCTTATTGGAATGATGCAAATGATATGCCGTTGGAAAGCTGCTGAAATTCCGCAACTTTTTTGTTTTTACGGTTTTTCCAAATTCGTAACCTATGAAAATTAATTTTAAAAATACTACATGCTGTAATGAGGCATATACGGGCGGACGGTATTTCGTCCGCTGTTTTTGAACTACTTATCGGAATGATGCAAATGATATGACATTGGAAAGATACCGACTATACTCAACTTTTTCGTTCACGTTGATTTCGCAAATGCTTTACGGTTTGAGAGTAATTTTAAAAGTTCTAAAAACGGAATACCGGTGTTTCACGGAGGTGGTGAGATCAAATTTGTATTGCATTTGTATTGCATTTCTGTACTTCTGTCGTGCCAAGGTTGTACTGCTTGCTGTCAGACACTGTACTACAATTTAATTATCAAATCTCTATTGGACTTCTTGGCTATTCCTTCTTGCATAAATGAACTTTCTTGCATAAATGAACTTCCCATGTTCTATCTGTAGTTTATTACTTTGATTAATATTGGTTTTAATTTTTAGGTTGTTTAAATTATTCCTGTAGTGACATATATGTTTTGTACTGCTTGTATTGCATTTATGTACTTCTATCGTGCCAAGGTTGTACTGCTTTCTGTCAGACACTGTACTGCTATTTAATTATCAAATCTCTATTGGATTTTTTGGCTATTCCTTTATGCATAAATGAACTTTCTTGCATAAATGAACTTCCCATGTTCTATCTGTAGTTTATTACTTTGATTAATATTGGTTTTAATTTTTAGGTTGTTTAAATTATTCCTGTAGTGACGTATATGTTTTGTACTGCTTGTATTGCATTTCTGTACTTCTATCGTGCCAAGGTTGTACTGCTTGCTGTCAGACACTGTACTGCTATTTAATTATCAAATCTCTATTGGACTTCTTGGCTATTTCTTCTTGCATAAATGAATTTCCCATGTTCTATCTGTAGTTTATTACTTTCATTAATATTGGTTTTAATTTTTAGGTTGTTTAAATTATTCCTGTAGTGACGTATATGTTTTGTACTGCTTGTATTGCATTTCGGTAATTCTATCGTGCCAAGGTTGTACTGCTTGCTGTCAGACACTGTACTGCTATTTAATTATCAAATCTCTATTGGACTTCTTGGCTATTCTTTATTGCATAAATGAACTTTCTTTCATAAATGAATTTTCCATGTTCTATCTGTAGTTTATTACTTTGATTAATATTGGTTTTAATTTTTAGGTTGTTTAAATTATTCCTGTGGTGACGTATATGTTTTGTACTGCTTGTATTGCATTTCTGTACTTCTATCGTGTCAAGGTTGTACTGTTTGCTGTCAGACAATGTACTGCTATTTAATTATCAAATCTCTATTGGACTTCTTGGCTATTCCTTCTTGCATAAATGAACTTCCCATGTTCTATCTGTAGTTTATTATTTTGATTAATATTGGTTTTAATTTTTAGGTTGTTTAAATTATTCCTGTAGTGACGTATATGTTTTGTACTGCTTGTATTGCATTTCTGTACTTCTATCGTGCCAAGTTTGTACTGCTTGCTGTCAGACACTGTACTGCTATTTAATTATCAAATCTCTATTTGACTTCTTGGATATTCCTTCTTGCATAAATGAACTTTCTTGCATAAATGAACTTCCCATGTTCTATCTGTAGTTTATCACTTTGATTAAGTTATATTACTATATTTTTTGAAGCTATTTGAACACACATATCAAACTTTTCACCAATTTAAGTGAGAGATATCTAATGCATGGTGCGTTAGCTATGGCGTTAGGGTTTGGAGGTTTCGTCGCCGTCAACGCTACCCGCGTTGACGGCGACGAAACCTCCAAAGCCTAACGCCACGGAGGCTGAGTCCGCCCGTATGCCGCGGAAGCGGCAACGAGCGACGAAGCCGAGCCGTTGGATCAACAAAATCCTGTAATGTGTATTCATTGTGACTTATGGTTGGGGGTGGGGCCTTAGATCTAATATAGTTTTAGAATTGGTTTTATCGAGGCTGAGCGTCGACAGCGACTCATGTTTCAGCTTGTTGATCTTCATTTCAATTGTATTATTTTCTATCCATCAATAAGTCTTAGTTATTTATTATTTTTATTTAGGTTCTTCACGTGAACTTCACCAGTTTGACTTGTTTACTTCGTTTGTTGCATTCCTGTTCGATCAGATGTAATAAAAAATTTATTTGATAACTTTGTTTGTTATTTGTCGTTTAGATCTTCCGTGTTATCCGAATTTTTGTTGTATCGATCGAAATCGCTCCGCGTATGACGGTTGCAGTGACGTATATGTTTGTACTGCTTGTATTGCATATATGTACTTCTAGCATTTCAAGGTTGTACTGCTTTCTGTTAGACACTGTACTGCTATTTAATTATCAAATCTCTATTGCACTTCAGGTGATGAGTGTACTTTTGTTTTAGAAAACCAGACTTTTTTTTTTTTTTTTGAACAGGAACCGGCAATTGTATTAGGAAGCACAGCACAAGATACAACCAGGACCAGAAGTAAAAAAAAACAACAAGACCCAGAGATCTAGCACTAAACACCCTGCAAAACAAGAAGAAGCACAGCCGGCTCCACCCGCACCCAGAAGCCTAGCCACCGCCGGAGTCGCCGTACCGCCATCCCCGGGAGAGCAAGCACCACCACGAATGTAGAAAGCTGCAACACCGGCCGCCGCGCAGCGACGAACACCAACACGTTGAACGACCACAGCCAAGCACTTGCCTCCACAGACCACCGATCTTCCCGCCGTCTCCACCATGGCCAGGCCAGCCGCCCAGCGAGACCACTCTCCAGCCGCCCACTCCCCTCGCCGCCACGGCCGGCCGGAGCAAGGACAAACACAGAGAGCCACCACCACCACCACTTCAAGCAAAACCAGATCAAGCACCACCACCACCATCCCCCTTTGCCACCTCGGCCAGCCAGAGACAGGAGCGAAGGAACTGACCTTGACAAACCACCTCGCCCTCCCAGAGACACCGCAGCAGACGACGCCCTGACGACGACGGAGAGGAGGGACAGAAACCCCACAAAGAGCAGACAGCGCCGTCGCCGCAGCTTCCGCTCGGGGGGAACGAAAACTCCACAGATCCGTGGATCTAGGAGCACCAAAACCCTCCCGCGCCACGCCGGAGGGGAAGAACAACGCCGCAACTCCAAAGGAAGGGGAGGGCAGCAACTTATTTCCTGTACGCGGACGCCGAGCCTTCCTCCCGCCGCCGCCAGGACCTAAACTACTCCTATCTACACACGGGAGACAGGGAACCAGATCCCCACCTTCCCCCGCCGCCGGAGCGACGGGAGAGGCAGAGATCTAGCCCTGCTCCGGCGAGGAGGAGGAGAACTCGGGGTCGCCCTCTTTTCGCCGCTCTGCACTGTAGCGCACGAGAGGGGAGGGGATTCTGTCTACCGGCTAGAAAACCAGACTTTATTGCCCTGCTTTAAGAAAGCACAAAGTTTTACAGAGTAGCCATGCTGGGGATCACCAGCTTACACGAGTCAACTGAGACCAACCAACTCCCTCGCACCCAGATCCCAGCAACACACCTCCAGCAAGTCTAAAAAATACAAGAGGTCAGAGCCAAAACCATCGCACAAGCTATAACGCTAAAACAGAGCAAAAAGCAACCAGGATGAGTGTAGTTCATAATATCTGATTAGATTAGCAACGAGAAGGCTAAATAGCTGCATTTGTTTCTTTTTTTAAAGACATGAATGCTGCCGTGTGTCAAGTGTCAACTCTCGTGCTAGTTGAGCTAGCACCTGAAATACTAGTATCGTACGTATAGTACTAGTTGAGCTTGCTAGCTATCGATCGATCAAATCGATCCAGGAAGCTAGCTAGCTGCAGACCTGCAGTCGCTGCTCGCCCGCATCCGCATGGGAATCGATGGATCCAAACGAGGTCCACTACGTGCTGCTGGAGAAAAGGGACAAGAGGCCAGTTCAACGCAAGAAGCCAGCGGCCGGGGAAGTGCGCCGACGCAGCGGCCCGGAAGTGCGTGGAGGCTGCGGCCGGGGCAGCACGCCGACGCGGAGGCGGGACGGTTCGTGGTGGGAGAGATGCGCGGGCGCGGGCGGGAGGAGGAGGCGCGGTGATGAGAAGGCGGCCGGTGCGGAAAAAGGAGGCGGCCGGCCGGCCGGCCGGCGCGGGAAGGAGGCGAGGTGGCCTCGGCCGTGGGGCGGCAGAACGTGCGAGAGGTTAGGGATATAGTTGACTTATTTCAGGTTGGGATGAATGGACCGGTTTGGGATCCATTGCGCGTCGCGTCTCTATAGGACCGGCCGGTTGTAGATTAGTTAATTTACAACCGGCTGTAGAATATACCTACCATATATATATATTTTACTTGACCACATCTGACTTTTTTTTTCATGAAACTGAACTAAACCCAATTGTTTGTACACTCAGCCCATTAGCACCCAAACCAAAGAGCCCCATACGCAAAAACCAAAACTGTTACACCCGGTTAAGCAAAAACTATTCCCAAATTTAACGATATTATGTCCTCCACGACTCTATTTCTAAGAAACACTATTGTAGCCTTCCGAGCTGCTAATCGGCCTCTGACGATGCTAATCTTACTGAAATCCTCTTGCACAACTCAACCAGACGTGTCTATGGCTCCTAGTCTCCTAGAACAGTCCGTTTAATCAGAACAAAGGAGATAGCACAAAGTAAAAAAAACGTGACAGAGATGTTGAAATAATCACGTACATACCTACGGTACAAAATGTACTCGTATATGTCCGTCGAAATAGAAAAGTTACAATACGAAAGTTATGAGAAACGTCGATATGAATCTACTCGAATTTTCAAACGGTCGACTGATTGCGACGGATTTAACAAACTTCATCTAAAAAGGTAAACATTGATTCAAAATTGAGAAGTTACAGTGGACCAAATTCAGAACCAAACACGAGAATTGAACCTACCCGTCAATGCGCTCGTATTTCATGTATAAATTATTTGAATCAAAATATACTTTGATAGATTAGAGAGGATTATATGAGTGAGGAGACCCCAAAGTAACACGCACAGCAGGAGAGCCCGTTTTAGTCCAAGTCCCACACCCATACTCAAATCATCGCGTCTGGAACGATCGCAGCCACATATACATGTATCGTACACATTCTGTCGTACGTACGTATAACAAAACGGAGAGAAGTAAGGCGATGGTTACAACGACAGAGAGAAGTAAGGAGATCGATCTGATCCTTATACAATGGATCAGATTCGTGTACAACAAAACAGCTAACAAACTCGGACGCTAACTAATTCTGGCGACGACGACGACTCCTCTCCTCCTCCTATATATATTCATCCTGCACGCCGAGTACTGAAGAACATCACAAGCACAAGCTGCACAACGCGATGGCTTCCTCGGATTCCTCCACATCCTCCGTCGAGTACCTCCGCACGGACCGCACCAATGCTCCTCACTCCGCTATCGTCCTCGCCTCCGACGCCGACAGCATCGGCGTCGTAGCCGGACCGATCTCAGATCCCGTCGCCGTCGCTACGAACGCCGCCGCCACGGACAGTACCGGCGCCGTAGCCGAAACGACGCTCTCAAGTCCGACGCCGAGCTCCACGTCTCGTCGCTCTGCGAGATCGGCGCCGTCGACGAGTTCTGCAGGAATAACGGCGTCCCCAATGCCTACAACGCGGAACTTGCCGGTGACCGGCGTGCCTGCACGCCGCCTCCAAAGGGAGCAGTGTGCGTGTACGCGGACGCGCTGGAGGCCGGGATGCGTGTCCCGTTGTGCGGCTTCTTCTCCGAAGTGCTCAACCACTTCAAGATCGCGCCGATCCAGCTCATGCCAAACGGGTGGCTCAATCTGGTGGGCTTCGTCGTGCTCTGCTACGACGCCCGTGTCCCGCCGTCCCTGTCGGTGTTCGGGTATTTCTTTTCGCTGCGCAAGTGGCGGCTCGGGGACTGGTACTGTATCCGGCGCGGGGACGGGGACAGAAGGCTCTTCACTGGGAAGCTGAAAGTTAACCCGAGATGGCAGGACAAGTTCTTCTTTCTGACGTCGCCGGAGGCGGAGCCATGGCCATGCCAGTGCGCTGGGGCAAGCCGCCGCCCAATAGTTCCCTCGCCAATAAGGTGCTCACAAGCCAGGAAACGAAATCGGTAGCGACGTTGAAGAAAATGCCCGCGGTTGATCTCCCCACTTATCTCCGTGACAGAAATCTTGCCGCAGCCTTCTCGTCCACCCTCGCCGGTGAATCACCACCCCACCGGCTTCTGTTCGTTCTACTTCTACGGGTGCCAAAGGTAAAGACTCACGCTTGAGCACACCAGTCTTTACATAGATCCAGTTATCCCGTGAGCGAATAATTTACTTTCGTGCTGTGTGCCAGGGACGGATCAATCCGTGGAGAAGTCGGCGGTGTCCACCGCTCTGACGGAGAAGGTGAAAACAGAGCACACGCCGGCACTGTTCGGGAAGAAAGGGAGCCGGGAGGAGGCCAACTCAAAAGATGATCCCAGGATGCCTGCTTCGGTTCGTTCTACGGGTGCCAAAGGTAAATACGCCACGGCGACATTATCTGTCATCACGATTTTCGTTTTGCAGTGAGCAAATAATTTACTTCCTTGTTGTGCGATAGGGACGGATCAATCCGCAAAGAAGGCGGCGGAGCAGTCGGCGTCTCAGGTGGAGAAGGTTAAATCAGATCTGGGCAACAACATGTCAGCACTATCCGGGAAGAAAAGGAGCCGGGAGGATGCCAACTCAAACGACAGACACGGGCCGGCCATTCTGAGCTGAAATCGCTGCCTGCTGACCATAGCTGTTTGCCGACCAGCCAGCCGCCAGGCTTCGACCCCAAGCCACACCACTTGCCCGTGCTGGACGCGCCGGACATCGACAACGAAGAAAGAGAGGCCGTGCCATTGCCAAAGGACCCGTCGACCGACGAAGAAATGCTACAGGTATGCTACGTGCTTACGCAGTTGTTAAATGTCAATCCATTTGAATCTGCATTTTTGGTGTGCGTTGAAACTTGTATTTTCTTTTGGCGGGACGACGCATGCAGACTGTGAACTGCGCGTTGGAGCTGAAGAAGAAGTTGGAGGAGCGGGCCGCGGCGTTGGCGGAGCTGGCCGCGGCGATGGCGGAGCGAGAGAAGAAAGCTGCCGAGGTTAACGCCCTGATGGCAGAGCTGGCGAAGAAGGATGCAAAGCTGGAGAAGAATGAGGCGGAGGTGGAGAAGATTGAGGCGGAGGTTAGCGCTCTGTGGAAGCAACTGAATCAGGGTAAGGCAAAGCCTAACAACGGCGAGTTTGCAGCAGGTTCTAGTGTGTGAGGATCAGATGTGCTGTCGCGTGGAGCAAGCATTGGAGATGTGTCGTGGTCGTGCCACCCACGGTTGACCAGATTCTTGGATCGCTAGTTTCGAAATGGAACCTGTCATGGCATGATTGTTGATGATCTTTTCTTGGTCGTCATATAGATTATCTTTTGGATGTTTTTAATCTTAGAAGTCCAAGGCCCTTCTTAATTTTTTCAATGGAATCACTCATGTTTTCCATTAATTTTTTTCTTACATATTTATCTTCAATTTTCAAGTTTGTCCAACAATCGAAAATAAGAGTATGGTTATGATCTTGATTTGACAATACCACACATATTTTATGACATATCATATCATTGATTCAGTATATTAAAATCAAAATCTTGAATAAACACATTTCCTAGATACTCGATAATAGTTTTGGTTAAGTAATGGAAATAAAGATCCGCTCGCTCCCATCAACAAAGATTGGGCTTTTTGGTCCAGCCGACAACGAATCGTCGGATCCGCGGTCAGCGAGGCCGGACGCGCCGGATCCGGTGACTGCGCCTGTGAGGCCGGACGCAAGGAGCGTAAGGAAACTAGGTTTCGGGAATACGTTTCGAAGCGACCTTGCGAGAGCTCCTTGCTCTCGCTCCGAACAACCACCGCTCCCACCCAAACCCCGCGCCGCGCCGCCGCCACCATGAGCCGCGTTGCCCTCTCCGACTCGGACGAGAGCGCCCCGTCCGTCACGTCCCGCCCTCCTTCGCCGCAGATGCTCCGCTCCCTCGTCGTTGCCCCCTCGGACTGCCAGATTGGAGCCAATGACTGGGCGGCTGGTGCTGGCTCGAGCCGGGCGCATGCCACCGCCGCGTCATAGGAGGCGCCGTGGCAGTACCCGCGCTCCTCAAGGAACCGCCGCCCGGTGAACCAGCGCCCCCTGCAGCAGCGGCCCACGCGTCAGCGCCAGCAGCAGTTCGTGCCCAGGCCATCTTACCGCCACCGTCGGGCGGACCTGCGAGTCGCGTCCCAGTTGCACTCCATGGCCACTGCTACAACTGCGGGGATGAAGACCACATCGCCGCCAAGTGCGAGAACGAGCCTCTCTGCGTCAAGTGCGGCGATTCCGGCCACATCTCGACGGCCTGCACCAAGCGGTCGCGGAGCGCGTCGGGTTCTGCTTCGCCCGTTCGTGCCGGCTCTGAGGGGTGTGACGGCTGCTGCGGTGGACCCGCGTGTCCGCGGCCAGGCGGCGCCCTCTCCGTCGTCTTCCTCGCATGTCGACGGACGTTCGTGGAGAGAGGTGGTTTGCGGCTCCGGTGGCTCTGATCCCGCGGCCGACACGTCCTTCTCGGTGCCGTTCGCGCGCGGGATGCCACCGTTGCCGCCGTCACCGCCGGCCACAGACGAGTCTCCGGTGGGCCGCCCTGACGTGGATGTGTGCTACTTGCCGCCGTCTCAGGAGATGGTGGAGATAGAGGCAGAGCTGCTGCGCCGTGCTGTGGTGGTGACTGTGGGAGGTACGAGGCCAGAGCTTTCGCTGGATGTCGTGGCCGGGGTCCTTCACGACGAGCTGGGGCTCACATCGCTGGATTTCTCCATCCGCGCTGCGGAGCCGGCGGACTACCTGCTCTTGTTTCGCATGCCTACGGTGCGAGACACGCTTGTCGACGCGCGTCGCGTCTCGGTCCGAGATGCGTGCTGTTGCTGGCTCCGTGGTCGCGCCGTGCTAACGCCGAGCTCGTGGACGTACAGCTCCGGGCAGACATCGAGATCCGTGGCATCCCGGAGCACGCATGGGAGCAGCGCACGGCGGAGTTCCTGCTGGAGAAAGCTGGCATCATCGACTCGGTCGACGAGGCCACCGTCACGAGGAACGACATGTCGTGTTTCAGGCTGTCTCTGTGGACGCGCAGTGTGGACACCATTCCGGCGATGCGGTGGCTGGCCGTGCCGGAGCCGGAGTGCGGCGATCGGCTGCAGGTTTCCTTTGTGCGCCGCAAGCCAAAGTCGACCTCTCCCAAGGTCCTGTGGTATCGCATCCGGTTCTGGGTGGCCGGCATCTGCCGGGATGGTCCTGGTTCCTCGCCGTCGCCGCCGCCGCCACCCAGCCCACGCTCAAGCCCAGACGAGCCACGGGAGGACAACGGCCGCAGCAATCCGGATGATCAGTCGCCGGCACCTAGGAGGCGCAGACGCCGTGGAGGTCGCCGGCATCGCGGTAATGGACCGCGCGGTGGTGTGGCCGCCGCCGATGGTGCTGTCAACCTGACGCAGCGGTGGGTGCCCGTCCGTAGCCCTAACCCTAGCGCCGCCATGGTTTTGCCCGAGGAGTGATACATCTCAAACGTATCTATAATTTTTGATGTTCCATGCTTATTTTATACCAATTGCTACATGTTTTGCATCTACTTTATATCACTTTTATACATTTTTTGGGACTAACGTATTAACAAGATGCCGAAGTGTCAGTTCCTGTTTTCTGCTGTTTTTGTATTCCAGAAAAGCTAGTCTGGAAATATTCTCGGAATTGGACGAAACTAAACGGGGGTGCCTATTTTTCCAGAACACGCCTGACGGAGCGAAGGAGCAACAGAGGAGGGCCCCACACGCCACTAGGGCGCGGTTCCCCCCTCTGCCACGCCCTGGGGTGGTGTGGGCCCCTCGGGGGTCCGCAGCCGCCGCCCTTTCGCCTACTTATTCCCCCCGACGCGAAAACCCTAAGTACCTGAGCAAATATCCACGAAAAGTTCCAGAGACACCGCCGTCGTCAACCTAGCTCGGGAGGGTTCAGAACCTCTTCCCGGCACCCTGCCGGAGAGGGGAATCGTCACCGGAGGCTTCTACATCGCCATGCCTGCCTCCGGAGTGATGCGTGAGTAGTTCATCCTTGGACTACGGGTCCATAGCAGTAGCTAGATGGTTGTCTGTCCACTTTGTGCCATCATGTTTAGATCTTGTGAGCTGCCCTACATGATCAAGATCATATTATTGTAATGCTACATGTTGTGTTTGCTGGGATCCGATGAATATTGAATATTATGTCAAGTTGATTATCAATCTATCTTATATGTTATTTAATATCTTG
This sequence comes from Poa pratensis, assembly GCA_947311845.1. NCBI lineage: Eukaryota > Viridiplantae > Streptophyta > Magnoliopsida > Poales > Poaceae > Poa > Poa pratensis. Next base: position 71,421,627 of record CAMZMU010000063.1, read on the forward strand.
CATGCTTTCCGTTACTCGTAGATGCTTTGGCCAAGTAGATGCTTGTAACTCAAAGAGAGAGTATTTATGCTAAATAGTGGGTTCATGTCTCCGTTTAACCTGGGACAGTGACAGAAAGTTCTAAGGTTGTGGATTTGCTGTTGCCACTAGGGATAACCTAACGATGCTATGTCCACGGGCATATGTGTTTGTTTACATTACGCACTTTACTTAATGCAATTATCCGTTGCTTGCAACTTAATACCAACGGGGGACTCGGATGACAACCCGGCGGTGGATTATTAGTCATAGATGCTGTTGGATAACGATCTATGTATTATGTCGTAATGCCCAATTAATATCATAGTAGTCAACATGTCATGTATATGCATTGTCATGCGCTCACTATTCGTCAATTGCCCAGCTGTAATTTGTTCAGCCAACATGTTAGTTATCTTTTATGAAGAGACACCACTAGTGAACTGTGGACCCGGTCCATTCTTTTACACTGATTAAACAACCACAAACTGCAAACTGTTCCTTTTTCATTCTCTGCAATTTAATACTCATTTTCCACACCATACGTTTAATCTTTTGTTTTCAGCAAGCCAGTGAGATTGACAACCTCACTGTTTCGTTGGGGCAAAGTAGTTTGATTGTGTTGTGTGCAGATTCCACGTCAACAGTCCAGACTCCCTGCGACAGCTATTTTTCTGGCGCCGTTGACAACCTTCTGAAGAGTTGCTGCTCCTATTGGTTCGATAACCTTGGTTTCTTTCTGAGGGAAAACTTGCTGCTGACTACATCATACCTTCCTCTTGGGGTCTCCAACGAACGTGTGTTTCACGTCATCAAGGAGGTCCGTGGTCACATCGTGGTGGGCCAAGCAGCTGATCTGGTCAGCGCCCACCTTTTGGTCGGGCATAGTGGGTCTGTGACAAAGATTCTGTCGCAGCGTGTTGGAGATGCGCTCGTTCAAACGAGCCAACTATGCAGCGACAAATGCTCGGTGTTGGGCCCCTCTCTGGGATTCAACCCAAATTCTGGGAGCGTGGCGTCCTCTTGCGGACCAATGCACGCGCGTCAACGCTGTGGACGCGGGTGGCAGTGCAACTCAGGCTGGTACTTTCGAGCCAGTTCTCGCTGCTGCGCCGTCAGGAGACAGGGAGGGGCAATTTTGACGAATTTGACCCTTTTTTAAATCATTTCACAAAATGGACCCAAATTCAAATTATTTCATGATCTGACCCTTTCTCACGGCGCCCGCCCCCGGGGCGCCGTACTCAGCTATATAACGCCCCGGTCCAAGGCGTCGTCGACCATGCCACGTCAGAGTAGGCAGGACCCAACTTAATAGTATGGCGCCCCGGGCCAGGGCGTCGTGCTATTTTTTTTCTATGCGAATTTGGGTAAGGCGAAAACAGAACAAAATAGGCCCAGGTATGCTTTTAGTAACTTGCACCTTCGTTTTTCCCCGAAATTTTTGTTATTTTTTGTTTATTCACTCAACCAACATATACAATTTGTTATACACAACATAAAATAATTTTTTATTACTTTCTCTTCTTCAAATAAGTAGGAAACTTTGCAAATTTTGCAATATGTTATACAAAACATAAAATTATTATTTTTGTTGCTTTTTGTTTTTCACATAAGTAACAACGTTGCAAATTCTTATATAAGCAAACGCAACAGCATGAAATGTATATATGTAACAACTAAAAGCAAAGTATATATATTGTGCGCGTGATTACATACAAGAATTTGCAACGTTTGCCTACTTATGTGAAAAATAAAAAGCAACAAATAAATTAATTTTATGTTTTGTATAACATCCTGTATATGTTGGTAGAGTAAAAAAAAAACAAACAATTCTTTGTATATAAGCACACGTAGCGACGTGAAATGTGTGTATGTAACAAACAAAAGCAAAGTATACATACATAGAAGAATTTGCAACGTCTCCTACTTATGTGAAAAAACAAAAAACAACGAAAAAAATTAATTTTATGTTTTGTATAACATAATGTATACGTTGGTTGAGTGAAAAACAAAAAACAACAAAAATTTCGTGAAAAAATTGGTTAATTTTATGTTTTGTATAACATCTTGTATATGTTGGTAGAGTAAAAACAAAAAACAACAAAAAATTCCTTGTATATAAGCACACGCAGCGACGTGAAATTTGTGTATGTAACAAATAAAAGCAAAGTATATATACATACAAGAATTTACAATGTTGCCTTCTTATGTGAAAATACAAAAACAAAAAAATAATTAAATTTATGTTTTATATAACATACTGTATACGTTGGTTGAGTGAAACACAAAAAACAACAAAAAAAATCGCGAAAAAAATTGGTGCAGAAATAAAATTCGAACTCACGACCTCAAGAACAAGGAGCACACCACAAACCACTGTGGTACAGCCCAATACGTGTATTATGAATATACCTGGGCCTCTTTTGTTCTGTTTGCGCTGTGACCCAACGAGAGAAAAAAAAGAGCACGGCGCCTTGGTTGAAGGCACGACGCCCTGGCCCGGGGCGCCATACTATTAAGTTGGGTCCCGCCCTCTGACGTGGCACGATCGACGACGTCTTGAACCGGGGCGTTGTACAGCTGAGCACGGCGCCCCGGCGGCGGGCGTCGTGAGAAAGGGTCAGATCGTGAAATAAATTGAATTTGGGTCCATCTTGTGAAATGATTTTAAAAAAGGGTTAAATTCGATAAATTTGCCACAGGGAGGTGAGCCCGTTGGGTTGTGGGGCGGGCGGACGCTTTGCGGATCTCCGCTTGGCTCGGTGCGCGCAGAGGATGCGAGTGGGGCCGCACTTCGCCCTCTGAAGGCACGCGCGACAGTGCCGGAAGACAACATGCCACACTCTGCACCACGGATGTCACCTGCGAGCTATGTAACACCCAGCGCTCACATGCTTGGGGTTGGCCCTATTTCGACAGCTAGCGAGCACGCGGGCCTTCGGGGTGTGGATGGCAGCACACCCGAACCCGTGATGCATGTGAGCTCGGGACAGTGCGTAATTGGTACGTCGGACGCTGCCGAGCTTCTCGCTCTCCTGCGGCTCTTCAAGCAGAGGTTGGATGACCCGCTGATGTCCCTGCCTGACCCCAAGGTGGTTTTTCGACGCTTGTTCGTGGTGACTCAGCCCTCGGCCAGGCGTAGCAGGCGTGTTGCGGCCAAGGGTGCTGGGTTCTCGTCGGCGATCAAGCGTGCGCAGAAGCTCCTCATGCACAAACTTGGCATCTGCAAGGAGGAGGAAAGGCTCTCGGCGGAGCAGCTCGACGAGTACGCTGCCATTTTCGCCTCGCCGTTGGGCCCGGAGCAAGTGGGCGCGATCGCAACGCTTTTTGGCCTTGATGTTGGCACGGGCGTTGAGGACGTGCAGGTGGTTGCTAGCGACGCTTAGTTCGTCGTGTGTGGAGCAATCCCAGTAGGCCTTCAAAATGGTTGTGCAAAGCATAAATATTGCAGCGTGGAACCCTAGGGGTCTGAATTGCCCTGCCTGACGGCTTGTTGTCAAGGCAGCAGTGGTGGATGCCTTGGCATCGGTGGTGTGTGTTTCTGAGTCTAAACTCCAAGTTGTAAGCCCCTTCGTGAACGGTGAAACATTTGGCGCCCGTTTCGACGGGTTCACGTACTTGCCTGCGGTCGGCACGGCTGGTGGTGTGGTTGTGGTTGGGCGTCCGAGGACGTTCACGTTATTTCCAGCAGGATCGACAGGTTCTCTGTGTCGATAAACCTGACAGTTGGTGGTGGCGAGGCTTGGTGGCTCACGGCCGTTTATGGGCCTTCTGTTGACACACTGAAGGCTGATTTCCTTGCAGAGCTGAGGATGCTGCGGGCCGCACTTAATGGGCCCTGAGCTATAACTGGAGATTTCAACCTAATCGTGGAGGCACGCGACAAGAACAATTCCAATATCAACCGTCGCACCATGGGTATGTTTTGCCGCTGCCTCAATGATTTGGAGCTGAAGGAGGCCACTCTTCTGGGACGGCGTTATATCTGGTCTAACGGCCGCGCTACGCCGACGCTTGTCAAGCTGGACCGTTGGTTCTGTTCTGTAGAGTGGGACGAGTTGCACCCCGATGCATCCCTTGCTGCCGCCTCGTCTGCACTTTCTGATCACTGCCCAATCGTCATGACAACGGCGGTCCGGTTTGTGACTAAGAAGCGGTTCCGTTTCGAGAATTTCTGGCTCAAAACTGACGGCTTCATGGACGTGGTTCAGGCCAGCTGGGCCGAGGATGCGCCAGCCGATCCTTTACTCCGCATGGACTGCAAACTGAAGAGGCTTGCACGGAGTCTGAAGAGTTGGAGTCAGAGGTTTGTTGGTAATATTCGTGATCAAATCCTCATGGCCAGTGAGGTGTTCAGGCAGCTTGAGGTCGCACAGGACACTAGGCAGCTTTGTGGATCGGAATTAGGCCTGCTGCGTGGTTTGAAGAGGCGTGTGCTAGGGCTTGCGTCGCTGGAATGGACCATCGTCAGACAGCGTGCAAAGGTTCAGGGGCTGCGGGAGTCTGACGCCACAACTCAGTTCTTCCGCATCCACGCATCGCGAAGAAGACGACGAAGCCAAATTACCTGCCTCCGTGATGGTGATCGTGTCGCCAATGACCAGGCTGAGAAGGAGGACATCGGCACCAATTTTTATGCAAATCTGCTTGGCACGACTGTCCCTCGCGAGCATGACATCTCGCTACCTAACGTGGGTCTGGGGACCGTGTACCTCTCGGGCTTGGAAGCTATGTTCTCGAGGAGGAAATCTTTGCCGCGATCAAAGCCATGCCCAACAACAAATCACCTGGACCTGACGGGTTCCCGTGGGAATTTCATCGCGCCTGTTGGCAGATAATCAAGGTGGATGTCATCGCAGCCCTACGCGCGATCGCCATGGGAAAGGATCAGAATTTCGGGCTTCTTAATGGCGCGCTGATCACGTTGTTGCCTAAGAAAGAAGGGACAGTAGACATGCGCGATTTCCGCCCCATCAGCCTTGTCCATAGCTTTGCTAAGCTGCTGGCCAAGTTGATGGCTTTGCGCCTTGCCCCGTGCATGCATGAGCTCGTGGACTGCAACCAAAGTGCTTTCATCAGGAACCGGTGCATACAAGATAATTTTTTGCTTGTGAAACAGTCCGCCGTGACATTGCACCGCAAGAAAAAGCCTGCACTTTTGTTGAAATTGGATGTGGGAAAGGCCTTCGACAGTGTGCACTGGTCTTTCTTGATCAGCGTCTTGCAGCAGCGCGGGTTTGGGCCTCGGTGGATTGGTTGGATCTGCCTGCTGCTTCGGACTGCATCCACGCAGGTGCTCGTCAATGGAAGTGCTGGAGCACGTTTTCGGCATGCGCGTGGGCTGAGGCAAGGGAACCCCCTGTCCCCATTGCTCTTCGTCATCGCCATGGGCGTGCTAAGTGCTATGTTTAGAGAAGTTGAGCGCCGCGGGGTGCTCTCTGATTTATCTGTTGATGGCCTACGGCACCGCGTCTCGCTATACGCGGACGATGTTGTGATATTTGCCTGGCCGGTTCAGGAAGAGTTGGATGTGGTCCGCGTCATACTGGAGTGCTTTGCGGCTGCTTCAGGTTTGAAGGTTAACTTCACCAAAAGCACAGCGACACCAATTAGCTACCCCCAGTCTACGATCGATAACTTGGGTCTGCTATCGCCTGCCCAATCAAAGCTCTGCCATGCACTTACCTCGGGCTCCCGCTGTCAGTTAGGAAGCTGTCCAGATCTGATTTGCAGGTTGTGTTGGACAAGCTGGCTAACAAGCTGCCGCATTGGAAGGCCCGGTTGCTTACCAAGGACGGGAGGATGATTTATGTCCAGACAGTTCTGACAGCATCCGTGATCTACCAGCTGTTGACATTGGACCTGGAACCGTGGTTTTTCAAGGCTATGGATAAATTGCGACGAGGGTTCTTTTGGGTCGGTAGAGAATACGCCAGAGGTGGGAACTGCGTTGTTGCTTGGCCTGCTGTTTGCCAGCCCAAAAGCCTCGGAGGACTCGGCTTCCATAACCTCCGATGGCTCAACGCCGCGCTGCGTACCAGGCGGCTTTGGTTGCAGAAGACAGACACGGAGAAATCTTGGGCTGGGCTTTAGTTCGAGGTGTTGCCGGAGGCTAGGGCTCTCTTTAATGCCTCGGTGAAGATCTCTGTTGGACGTGGCGATCAGATAGCCTTCTGGGAAGACCCATGAATTTCGGGTCAAACTGTTGCCGCGATTGCGGCGGCGGTGCTGGCTATGGTGAGGCCAGGGATCAGGCGCCGGCGGCGTGTGGATGAGGGTCTGGACGGCAACGCTTGGGCAAGGGACATTGCCGGTGAGCTCACCGTGGATGCCGTTGTCCAGTACCTAAAGCTGTGGACGGCTATCTCCAATGTTCAGCGAGACGGGGAAGCCGACAAGTTCAGTTGGCGTTGGACGGCATCAGGGCAGTTCACCGCGCGATCAGCTTACAGAGCCTTCTTCGAAGGTTCGACGGTGATGCCAGGCGCGGCGCAGGTCTGGCATTCTTTCGCGCCACTGAAGGTGCGCCTCCACGCTTGGCTGGTGCTCCGGAACCGCTGCTGGACGGCCGATCGTCGTCTGCGCCGTGGCCTGACGTCGCACAAGATGTGCCCGCTTTGCTCGTCAGACAATGAAACGATGAACCATTTGACGATGCAGTGTCCGTTCGCAGCCGCTGTGTGGACCGGCCTGAATCAGAGGCTTGACTTGGCGCTCACGATCCCTGACCGCCAGTCCATATTGGCGGAGTGGTGGCTGAGAGCTGTGATGTCGCTATCCAGCAAGGAACAGAAGACGGCGAACTCATATATCATGCTCGTGATCAGAGCTCTGTGGCTAGAGCGCAATGCCCGGGTGTTCGAAGCCCATGCTTCAACGTGGACCGAGTTGCGGATGCCATCGCAGAAGAATGGAGAATTTGGGCAGCCGCTAGGTGTGGGTTAGGGCGAGGATAGTCCTTGTTGTGTTCTATAGATGCCGAGGATCTTTGTTGTTCCCGGCATAGTGGCCCTGGACGGCAATGGCGCTCGCTATTCGCTGCCTCCTTGTAATCGTTAAACTTTGTCTCTCTTCCTACTTAATATAATAACGCGCAAATCTTCTGCGGGTTCTCTAAAAAAGGTTCACGATGCAGCGCGGGAGCGTGGGGCAGCTTGACAGCGTGCAAGGCGGACTCGAGTCCGTCCGGTGTACTTCTCGGCGCTGGCCGATGGTGAGCGTGATGAAGTACCACAACATCTTCGTCGGCGAGTGGGTGCCGGACGCGGTGGAGGCTGTCGGGGTCGGGGTGCGAGATGCCGCGCTTCGACACCTTGCAGTTCCTGCAGTTCGCCCGCCACAGGTCGCTCGCCTTCGTGGGTGACTCCCTGCCTCGCAACCATATGCAGTCGCTGCTCTGCCTCCTCGCACAGGTAGTATACTTTTGCTATACTTTCCTCTTGTGCTAGCTTCCACATGCTTTAATCTTTCAAATTCATCCACTACTGAGTGCTGAAAATGTAAATTGTGCATAAAAAATGCTGAACACCCTGACAAGGCCAAGAACATGTAGTCTGTGCAAGAAAATGGAGTTGATGCTTGATGGAGTACTCACTGGAGTATTTGCTTAGTTGCCAATAATCCTATTGCTGTCAAGTGTTGTCAAAATTGTATCCGAGTGCTGTCAGAAACATTTTGGTTGTAATGCTTGTACTCCTATTCATTAGCAAAGACATGCATGTTGAGTTTTCTTCACCAGCTAAGACATTGCTTGCTTGCTTGTTTACTGATACGTCTCCAACGTATCCATAATTTCTGCTGTTCCATGCTTATATTATACCATTTGCTACATATTTTATATACACTTCGTATCACTTTTATGCATTTTCTGGGACTAACCTATTAACAAGATGCCACAGTGCCAGTTCCCTGTTTTCTGCTGTTTTTGGTTTCAGAAAGTTACTTCTGGAAATATTCTCGGAATTGCACGAAACAAAAGGCCAGGTCCCTATTTTTCCAGCACGTACACGGAGTCCGAAGGAGAGACGAAGAAGAGCCAGGAGGTGGCCAAACCACCAGGCGCGGCAGTGGGCCCAGCCGCGCCACCAGGTGGTTTGGGCCCCTCGGGGGTCCGCCGACATCGCCCCTTCGCCTATTTATTCCCCGAGACGCGAAAACCCTAAAACACCGAGCCTTTCATCCAGAACATATTCGCTGCCGCCGCCGTCGTCAACCCTAACTCGGGGGGTTCCTGAAGCTCTTCCCGGCACCCTGCCGGAGAGGGGAATCATCACCGGAGGGCTCTACATCGCCATGCCCGCCTCCGGAGTGATGCGTGAGTAGTTCATCCTTGGACTATGGGTCCATAGCAGTAGCTAGATGGTTGTCTTCTCCACTTGTGCCATCATGTTTAGATCTTGTGAGCTGCCTATCATGATCAAGATCATCTTATTGTAATGCTACATGTTGTGTTTGCTGGGATCTGACTTATATTGATACCTATGTGGAGCTGAATATTATATTATCATGTCTATGTCATTTGTGATCTTGCATGCTCTCCGTTACTTGTTGAAGCCTTGGCCACGTGAATACTTGTAACTCCAAGAGGGGGTATTTATGCATGATAGTTGGGTTCAACCTCTATTTAACCTGGGATAGTGACAGCAAGTTCTAAGGTTGTAGATGTGTTGTTGCCACTAGGGGTAAAACAGCAATGCTTTATTCAAGGATGAATGTATTGTTTACATTACGCACATTACTTAATGCAATTGTCTGTTGCTTGCAACTTAATACTGGAAGGGGTACGGATGTTAACCGGAAAGTGGACTATTTAGGCATAGATGCATGCTGGATAGCGGTCTATGTACTTTGTCGTAATGCCCAAATGAATCTCATAGTAGACACCACAGCTCACACATGCATGTTATATGCACTTATCAATTGTCAATTGCCCAGCTGTAATTTGTTTACCCAGCATGTTAGTTATCTTATTGGAGAGACACCACTAGTGAACTGTGGACCCCGGTCCATTCTTTTACATCTGAAATACAATCTACTGCAATCATTGTTCTCTACTGTTTTATGCAAACAAACATCATCTTCCATTCGATACGTTTAACCCTTTGTTTTCAGCAAGCCGGTGAGATTGACAACCTCACTGTTAAGTTGGGGCAAAGTAGTTTGATTGTGTTGTGCAGGTTCCACGTTGGCACCGGAATCCCTGGTGTTGCGCCGCACTACACTCCTCCACCAACACCTTCGAAGCAAACCTCGTTTTCCTACTGGTCCGATTAAACCTTGGTTTCATACTGAGGGAAAACTTACTGCTGCACTCATCATACCTTCCTCTTGGGGTTCCCAACTGACGTGTGACGTACAAGCAATTGTTTCTGGCACTATTAACCTAGAGCCACCAACAACGTTTTCTGGCGCCGTTGCCGGGGAAAACAGAATTGCTTCTGCAAGGGGAGTCTCTCACACCCAATCTCTTTACTTTGTTATTTGTCTTGCTTAGTTTATTTTTATTTTGTTTTGTTTGCTTTCTCTATATCAAAAACACAAAAAAATTAGTTACTTGTCTTGCTTAGTTTATTTTTATTTTGTTTTGTTTGCTTTCTCTATATCAAAAACACAAAAAAATTAGTTACTTGTTTAATTCAGTTTAATTTTGTTTTTCAAAATGAATGCTCCTGAAGTTGAAGTTCGTTCTTTTAGGCAACTAGGAGGTGAAAATTTGAAAGATGCTTGGTATAGAATTAGTGATGCTCATCATAGATGTACTAAGAAACACTCTACCACTATCCTCCTTAGGAACTTTTATGTTGGTATCTCTAGTTGGTATAGGTATGTTCTAGACACTCTTACAGGTGGAAATTTCTTGGGTACTCCTGCTTTAGAAGCCTGTAATATTATTGAAAGTTTGGTAGGAACACCACCCACTAAAGATATTAAAGTTGAGATTACCTTGGAAGATGTTATAAATAAGTTAGACTCTATGGAGAATTTTTTTCCAAATTTTCTTGATTGTATTGGTAAGATTAATGAATCAATAGCCACCATCAATGAAAGAATCACTGTTCTTGAGGATAATAATATCCATGACACCCAAAATCATAGAATTGATGAGTTAGAGGAAGCTATTGAAACCTTAAGTTCAACCTTTACTTCTCTTAAGTCTAAAAAGGAGAAAGTTTATGTGGGTAGAGAGCAAAAGTTTATGTATGTTCCTAAAGTGCCAAAACCAAAGACTCATTATGAGCTTAAAATTGATAAAACTTTTAGTACGGTTAAAGGTAATGAAACACCTCCAGGAACATCTAAGATACCCATTGTTACAAGCTGTGTGTTGGAAGAGGCTTTTGATGATTTGAATGATTTGCCACTTGACAACACTTGATTTTCACTTTCTGCGCCTAGCTGAAAGGCGTTAAAGAAAAGCGCTTATGGGAGACAACCCATCGTTTTTATTTGCTGTTATTTTTGTTTTCTTTGAGTCAAGGATTTTTGTTACTTCTGTAGCAACTCCTTTGTATCTTTATTTTATCGCAATGTTGTGCCAAGTAAAGTTCTATATTGAAAGTTGATGCAAGATTTGGATTTCTGCGCAGTGACAGATTTTTAGCTGTCACGGATTTGAGCTTATCTCCCTGTAGAAAATTCAAAAAATTCTGAGAAAAATCACGCATATTCCTGAGATATGTACGCAACTTTCATTATTTTAGGCCAGATCCATCTGAGCAACTTAAGTGCCTCGAAAAAATTCGTCATTCCAGACTGTTCTGTTTTTGACAGATTCTGCCTTTTGTTTTGCATTCGCTCTTTTACTGTGTTTGTGTGGATTTCTTTGCTCCACAAAGCATTGGTGGCTGTAGCTAATGTCCAGAAGCTTTGGGATTGATTGTATCATTACAGAATATGAGAATTTTTGATTATGCACTAACCCTCTAATGAGAACTGTCTTGAGTTTGGTGTGAAGGAAGTTTTCAAGGATCAAGCGAGAAGGGTGATATTATGTGATCAAGAAGAGTGAAAAGCCTAAGCTTGGGGATGCCCCCGTGGTTCATCCCAACCATATTCAGAGAGACTCAAGCGTCTAAGCTTGGGGATGCCCAAGGCATCCCCTTCTTCATCAACAAACTTATCAGGTCATCTCTAGTGAAACTATATTTTAATTCTTTCACATCTTATGCGCTTTACTTGGAGCGTCTGTGTGTTTTTATTTTTGTTTTTGTTTGAATAAATTCGGATCCTAGCAATCCTTGTGTGGGAGAGAGACACGCTCCGCTTTTTCATGTGAATACTCATGTTCTTCACTTATATTTGTTGAGTATTCTTAACTAGCTACTGCAGTGCTTTTAGCTCCTGTTTTTCATGCATCTCTTCGAGCTGTTAGCACTTGTTTATAAATACTCTCTTGCTGCATTATATTATCATTTGGAGAGTTTATGTTTAATTAAATTATTGGTGTTTGTTTGGAAGAAAGAAAATGCTACATGTAGTAGTTGGTATTGGAAAAGACATATGCATTCTTGTAGATCATTGTCTTGTTTTGATTTGATGCTTTGCAATTGTTTTGAGCTCTCAAGTAGATCATGTTTAAGCTCTTGCATCATGTAGTTAAAGCCTAGTAGTGGAGAACTACCGTAGAGCTTGTTGAGACTTGGGATGCATATTTGTTCTCTCTAAGGTCTAGATATTTTCTGGTAAAATGTTTGAGCAACAAGGAAGACAGTGTAGAGTCTTATAATACTTGCAATATGTTTTTATGTGATTCTTGCTGTACCGGTTTATACTTGTGTTTGCTTCAAACAACCTTGCTAGCCTAAACTCTGTACTGAGAGGGAATGCTTCTCGTGCATCCAAAACTTGAGCCAAAACCCATGCCATTTGTGTCCACCATACCTACCTACTATGTGGTATTTCCTGCCATTCCAAGTAAATATTTCATGTGCTACCTTTAAACTATTCAAAACTTTATTACTCCTTATTTGTGTCAATGTTTTATAGCTCATGAGGAAGTATGTGGTGTTTTATCTTTCAATCTTGTCATTTACTTCTGACAGACTTTCACCAATGGACTAGTGGCATATACATCCGCTTATCCAATAATTTGCAAAAAGAGCTGGCAACGGGGTGCCCAGCCCCAATTAATTACAACTTTCATTAATAATTCTCTTCACATGTTTTGCCCTGATTTATCAGTAAGCAACTTAATTTTGCAATAGACACTCCTCCATGGTATGTGAATGTTGGAAGGCACCCGAGGATTCGGTTAGCCATGGCTTGTGTAAGCAAAAGGTTGGGAGGAGTGTCATCTATAAAGAAACTAAAATACATGTGTAAACAAAAGAGAAGAGGGATGATCTACCTTGCTGGTAGAAATAACGTCCTTCATGGGAGCCGCTCTTTGAAAGTCTGGTTGACAAGGGGGTTAGAGTGCCCACTACCATTCGTTGACAACAACAAACACCTCTCAAATACTTATTTTGTGCTCTCTATATGCTTTCGAAAACTTAAAAAGCTCTAGCACATGATTTAATCCCTGCTTCCCTCTGCGAAGGGCCTATCTTTTACTTTATGTTGAGTCAGTTTACCTACTCCTTTCTATCTTAGAAGCAAACACTTGTGTCAACTTTGTGTGCATTGATTCTTACATATTTACTTATTGCACTTGTTATATTGCTTTATGTTGACAACTATCCATGAGATATACATGTTACAAGTTGAAAGCAAATGCTGAAACTTAATCATCCTTTGTGTTGCTTCAATGCCTTTTACTTTGAATCTATTGCTTTATGAGTTACCTCTTATGCAAAACTTTTTGATACTTGTCTTGAAAGTACTATTCATGAAAAGTTTTTGCTTATATGATTCATTGTTTACTCTTTATCTATTTGTTAGCAAACTATAGATCATTGCTTTGAGTCACTTCATTCATGACATGAGCCTTGCAATATATTGATCAAGATTGTGTGAAAGCATGTCTCCTCAGAAATTATTTGTTGTTATCGTTTTACCTACTCGAGGACGAGTAGAACTAAGCTTGGGGATGCTTGATACGTCTCCAACGTATCCATAATTTCTGCTGTTCCATGCTTATATTATACCATTTGCTACATGTTTTATATACACTTCGTATCACTTTTATGCATTTTCTGGGACTAACCTATTAACAAGATGCCACAGTGCCAGTTCCCTGTTTTCTGCTGTTTTTGGTTTCAGAAAGTTACTTCTGGAAATATTCTCGGAATTGCACGAAACAAAAGGCCAGGTCCCTATTTTTCCAGCACGTACACGGAGTCCGAAGGAGAGACGAAGAAGCCACGAGGTGGCCAAACCACCAGGCGCGGCAGTGGGCCCAGCCGCGCCACCAGGTGGTTTGGGCCCCTCGGGGGTCCGCCGACATCGCCCCTTCGCCTATTTATTCCCCGAGACGCGAAAACCCTAAAACACCGAGCCTTTCATCCAGAACATATTCGCTGCCGCCGCCGTCGTCAACCCTAACTCGGGGGGTTCTGAAGCTCTTCCCGGCACCCTGCCGGAGAGGGGAATCATCACCGGAGGGCTCTACATCGCCATGCCCGCCTCCGGAGTGATGCGTGAGTAGTTCATCCTTGGACTATGGGTCCATAGCAGTAGCTAGATGGTTGTCTTCTCCACTTGTGCCATCATGTTTAGATCTTGTGAGCTGCCTATCATGATCAAGATCATCTTATTGTAATGCTACATGTTGTGTTTGCTGGGATCTGACTTATATTGATACCTATGTGGAGCTGAATATTATATTATCATGTCTATGTCATTTGTGATCTTGCATGCTCTCCGTTACTTGTTGAAGCCTTGGCCACGTGAATACTTGTAACTCCAAGAGGGGGTATTTATGCATGATAGTTGGGTTCAACCTCTATTTAACCTGGGATAGTGACAGCAAGTTCTAAGGTTGTAGATGTGTTGTTGCCACTAGGGGTAAAACAGCAATGCTTTATTCAAGGATGAATGTATTGTTTACATTACGCACATTACTTAATGCAATTGTCTGTTGCTTGCAACTTAATACTGGAAGGGGTACGGATGTTAACCGGAAAGTGGACTATTTAGGCATAGATGCATGCTGGATAGCGGTCTATGTACTTTGTCGTAATGCCCAAATGAATCTCATAGTAGACACCACAGCTCACACATGCATGTTATATGCACTTATCAATTGTCAATTGCCCAGCTGTAATTTGTTTACCCAGCATGTTAGTTATCTTATTGGAGAGACACCACTAGTGAACTGTGGACCCCGGTCCATTCTTTTACATCTGAAATACAATCTACTGCAATCATTGTTCTCTACTGTTTTATGCAAACAAACATCATCTTCCATTCGATACGTTTAACCCTTTGTTTTCAGCAAGCCGGTGAGATTGACAACCTCACTGTTAAGTTGGGGCAAAGTAGTTTGATTGTGTTGTGCAGGTTCCACGTTGGCACCGGAATCCCTGGTGTTGCGCCGCACTACACTCCTCCACCAACACCTTCGAAGCAAACCTCGTTTTCCTACTGGTCCGATTAAACCTTGGTTTCATACTGAGGGAAAACTTACTGCTGCACTCATCATACCTTCCTCTTGGGGTTCCCAACTGACGTGTGACGTACAAGCAATTGTTTCTGGCACTATTAACCTAGAGCCACCAACAACGTTTTCTGGCGCCGTTGCCGGGGAAAACAGAATTGCTTCTGCAAGGGGAGTCTCTCACACCCAATCTCTTTACTTTGTTATTTGTCTTGCTTAGTTTATTTTTATTTTGTTTTGTTTGCTTTCTCTATATCAAAAACACAAAAAAATTAGTTACTTGTCTTGCTTAGTTTATTTTTATTTTGTTTTGTTTGCTTTCTCTATATCAAAAACAAAAAAAATTAGTTACTTGTTTAATTCAGTTTAATTTTGTTTTTCAAAATGAATGCTCCTGAAGTTGAAGTTCGTTCTTTTAGGCAACTAGGAGGTGAAAATTTGAAAGATGCTTGGTATAGAATTAGTGATGCTCATCATAGATGTACTAAGAAACACTCTACCACTATCCTCCTTAGGAACTTTTATGTTGGTATCTCTAGTTGGTATAGGTATGTTCTAGACACTCTTACAGGTGGAAATTTCTTGGGTACTCCTGCTTTAGAAGCCTGTAATATTATTGAAAGTTTGGTAGGAACACCACCCACTAAAGATATTAAAGTTGAGATTACCTTGGAAGATGTTATAAATAAGTTAGACTCTATGGAGAATTTTTTCCAAATTTTCTTGATTGTATTGGTAAGATTAATGAATCAATAGCCACCATCAATGAAAGAATCACTGTTCTTGAGGATAATAATATCCATGACACCCAAAATCATAGAATTGATGAGTTAGAGGAAGCTATTGAAACCTTAAGTTCAACCTTTACTTCTCTTAAGTCTAAAAAGGAGAAAGTTTATGTGGGTAGAGAGCAAAAGTTTATGTATGTTCCTAAAGTGCCAAAACCAAAGACTCATTATGAGCTTAAAATTGATAAAACTTTTAGTACGGTTAAAGGTAATGAAACACCTCCAGGAACATCTAAGATACCCATTGTTACAAGCTGTGTGTTGGAAGAGGCTTTTGATGATTTGAATGATTTGCCACTTGACAACACTTGATTTTCACTTTCTGCGCCTAGCTGAAAGGCGTTAAAGAAAAGCGCTTATGGGAGACAACCCATCGTTTTTATTTGCTGTTATTTTTGTTTTCTTTGAGTCAAGGATTTTTGTTACTTCTGTAGCAACTCCTTTGTATCTTTATTTTATCGCAATGTTGTGCCAAGTAAAGTTCTATATTGAAAGTTGATGCAAGATTTGGATTTCTGCGCAGTGACAGATTTTTAGCTGTCACGGATTTGAGCTTATCTCCCTGTAGAAAATTCAAAAAATTCTGAGAAAAATCACGCATATTCCTGAGATATGTACGCAACTTTCATTATTTTAGGCCAGATCCATCTGAGCAACTTAAGTGCCTCGAAAAAATTCGTTATTCCAGACTGTTCTGTTTTTGACAGATTCTGCCTTTTGTTTTGCATTCGCTCTTTTACTGTGTTTGTGTGGATTTCTTTGCTCCACAAAGCATTGGTGGCTGTAGCTAATGTCCAGAAGCTTTGGGATTGATTGTATCATTACAGAATATGAGAATTTTTGATTATGCACTAACCCTCTAATGAGAACTGTCTTGAGTTTGGTGTGAAGGAAGTTTTCAAGGATCAAGCGAGAAGGGTGATATTATGTGATCAAGAAGAGTGAAAAGCCTAAGCTTGGGGATGCCCCCGTGGTTCATCCCAACCATATTCAGAGAGACTCAAGCGTCTAAGCTTGGGGATGCCCAAGGCATCCCCTTCTTCATCAACAAACTTATCAGGTCATCTCTAGTGAAACTATATTTTAATTCTTTCACATCTTATGCGCTTTACTTGGAGCGTCTGTGTGTTTTTATTTTTGTTTTTGTTTGAATAAATTCGGATCCTAGCAATCCTTGTGTGGGAGAGAGACACGCTCCGCTTTTTCATGTGAATACTCATGTTCTTCACTTATATTTGTTGAGTATTCTTAACTAGCTACTGCAGTGCTTTTAGCTCCTGTTTTTCATGCATCTCTTCGAGCTGTTAGCACTTGTTTATAAATACTCTCTTGCTGCATTATATTATCATTTGGAGAGTTTATGTTTAATTAAATTATTGGTGTTTGTTTGGAAGAAAGAAAATGCTACATGTAGTAGTTGGTATTGGAAAAGACATATGCATTCTTGTAGATCATTGTCTTGTTTTGATTTGATGCTTTGCAATTGTTTTGAGCTCTCAAGTAGATCATGTTTAAGCTCTTGCATCATGTAGTTAAAGCCTAGTAGTGGAGAACTACCGTAGAGCTTGTTGAGACTTGTGATGCATATTTGTTCTCTCTAAGGTCTAGATATTTTCTGGTAAAATGTTTGAGCAACAAGGAAGACAGTGTAGAGTCTTATAATACTTGCAATATGTTTTTATGTGATTCTTGCTGTACCGGTTTATACTTGTGTTTGCTTCAAACAACCTTGCTAGCCTAAACTCTGTACTGAGAGGGAATGCTTCTCGTGCATCCAAAACTTGAGCCAAAACCCATGCCATTTGTGTCCACCATACCTACCTACTATGTGGTATTTCCTGCCATTCCAAGTAAATATTTCATGTGCTACCTTTAAACTATTCAAAACTTTATTACTCCTTATTTGTGTCAATGTTTTATAGCTCATGAGGAAGTATGTGGTGTTTTATCTTTCAATCTTGTCATTTACTTCTGACAGACTTTCACCAATGGACTAGTGGCATATACATCCGCTTATCCAATAATTTGCAAAAAGAGCTGGCAACGGGGTGCCCAGCCCCAATTAATTACAACTTTCATTAATAATTCTCTTCACATGTTTTGCCCTGATTTATCAGTAAGCAACTTAATTTTGCAATAGACACTCCTCCATGGTATGTGAATGTTGGAAGGCACCCGAGGATTCGGTTAGCCATGGCTTGTGTAAGCAAAAGGTTGGGAGGAGTGTCATCTATAAAGAAACTAAAATACATGTGTAAACAAAAGAGAAGAGGGATGATCTACCTTGCTGGTAGAAATAACGTCCTTCATGGGAGCCGCTCTTTGAAAGTCTGGTTGACAAGGGGGTTAGAGTGCCCACTACCATTCGTTGACAACAACAAACACCTCTCAAATACTTATTTTGTGCTCTCTATATGCTTTCGAAAACTTAAAAAGCTCTAGCACATGATTTAATCCCTGCTTCCCTCTGCGAAGGGCCTATCTTTTACTTTATGTTGAGTCAGTTTACCTACTCCTTTCTATCTTAGAAGCAAACACTTGTGTCAACTTTGTGTGCATTGATTCTTACATATTTACTTATTGCACTTGTTATATTGCTTTATGTTGACAACTATCCATGAGATATACATGTTACAAGTTGAAAGCAAATGCTGAAACTTAATCATCCTTTGTGTTGCTTCAATGCCTTTTACTTTGAATCTATTGCTTTATGAGTTACCTCTTATGCAAAACTTTTGATACTTGTCTTGAAAGTACTATTCATGAAAAGTTTTTGCTTATATGATTCATTGTTTACTCTTTATCTATTTGTTAGCAAACTATAGATCATTGCTTTGAGTCACTTCATTCATGACATGAGCCTTGCAATATATTGATCAAGATTGTGTGAAAGCATGTCTCCTCAGAAATTATTTGTTGTTATCGTTTTACCTACTCGAGGACGAGTAGAACTAAGCTTGGGGATGCTTGATACGTCTCCAACGTATCCATAATTTCTGCTGTTCCATGCTTATATTATACCATTTGCTACATGTTTTATATACACTTCGTATCACTTTTATGCATTTTCTGGGACTAACCTATTAACAAGATGCCACAGTGCCAGTTCCCTGTTTTCTGCTGTTTTTGGTTTCAGAAAGTTACTTCTGGAAATATTCTCGGAATTGCACGAAACAAAAGGCCAGTCCCTATTTTTCCAGCACGTACACGGAGTCCGAAGGAGAGACGAAGAAGAGCCACGAGGTGGCCAAACCACCAGGCGCGGCAGTGGGCCCAGCCGCGCCACCAGGTGGTTTGGGCCCCTCGGGGGTCCGCCGACATCGCCCCTTCGCCTATTTATTCCCCGAGACGCGAAAACCCTAAAACACCGAGCCTTTCATCCAGAACATATTCGCTGCCGCCGCCGTCGTCAACCCTAACTCGGGGGGTTCTGAAGCTCTTCCCGGCACCCTGCCGGAGAGGGGAATCATCACCGGAGGGCTCTACATCGCCATGCCCGCCTCCGGAGTGATGCGTGAGTAGTTCATCCTTGGACTATGGGTCCATAGCAGTAGCTAGATGGTTGTCTTCTCCACTTGTGCCATCATGTTTAGATCTTGTGAGCTGCCTATCATGATCAAGATCATCTTATTGTAATGCTACATGTTGTGTTTGCTGGGATCTGACTTATATTGATACCTATGTGGAGCTGAATATTATATTATCATGTCTATGTCATTTGTGATCTTGCATGCTCTCCGTTACTTGTTGAAGCCTTGGCCACGTGAATACTTGTAACTCCAAGAGGGGGTATTTATGCATGATAGTTGGGTTCAACCTCTATTTAACCTGGGATAGTGACAGCAAGTTCTAAGGTTGTAGATGTGTTGTTGCCACTAGGGGTAAAACAGCAATGCTTTATTCAAGGATGAATGTATTGTTTACATTACGCACATTACTTAATGCAATTGTCTGTTGCTTGCAACTTAATACTGGAAGGGGTACGGATGTTAACCGGAAAGTGGACTATTTAGGCATAGATGCATGCTGGATAGCGGTCTATGTACTTTGTCGTAATGCCCAAATGAATCTCATAGTAGACACCACAGCTCACACATGCATGTTATATGCACTTATCAATTGTCAATTGCCCAGCTGTAATTTGTTTACCCAGCATGTTAGTTATCTTATTGGAGAGACACCACTAGTGAACTGTGGACCCCGGTCCATTCTTTTACATCTGAAATACAATCTACTGCAATCATTGTTCTCTACTGTTTTATGCAAACAAACATCATCTTCCATTCGATACGTTTAACCCTTTGTTTTCAGCAAGCCGGTGAGATTGACAACCTCACTGTTAAGTTGGGGCAAAGTAGTTTGATTGTGTTGTGCAGGTTCCACGTTGGCACCGGAATCCCTGGTGTTGCGCCGCACTACACTCCTCCACCAACACCTTCGAAGCAAACCTCGTTTTCCTACTGGTCCGATTAAACCTTGGTTTCATACTGAGGGAAAACTTACTGCTGCACTCATCATACCTTCCTCTTGGGGTTCCCAACTGACGTGTGACGTACAAGCAATTGTTTCTGGCACTATTAACCTAGAGCCAGCATTTACCTACTCTGTCAGGTTTACAGGCTGTTTGTACTCCAATCTGTTTGTATCAATGCTTGCTTCTGCTGATCATAGGAGTACGAATGCTGGAGTACTTAACTGTAAAGTTGTTGTGCATACTGATTGCTTGATTTATTGTAAACGCGCAGACGTGCTTCCTTGCTGCGAGTGGGGGAGTATTGCTTCCCTGCATCTGTCAGTAGCTTGCCATGTGGTTGTCAAAGTAGGACTAGTTTTGTGCTTGCTGTGTTTTTTTGTGGTTATCCAAATTCGTTTATACTGATGAAGGCCAACTTGTGACGAAGGAGAGCGGAGCGCCCCGGAGGGGGGTGTGGGGGCGGCAGCCCCCGCGGTACGGTACGGATCGTTTCCAGGTCGGACTGCAGCCGACCTAGGGTTTTATGCCACCATATATTCATCTTGTAAGCCGCCGTTGGGGTAAGACATACATTGTAAACCCACGGCGTTTGTAACCTCACCCGATATAGTGAAGTATTGCTGGCTGGCGCCCGTGGTTTTTTCCTCTCCTTTGTTTGGAGAGGTTTTCCACGTTAAAATCTCGTGTCCCCTTTGGTTTGATCGTTCCGCTCTTCGTCGTTTCTTTGCTATCGTTTATAACAAGTGGTATCAGAGCCCTGTTTCAGATCTGTTTTCAGATTAGGGTTTTGGATGGCATCGATGAAGTTCGATCTACCGGCGCTGGACTACAAGACGAGATTTTCGCTGTGGCAGGTCAAGATGCGTGCGATCCTCGCACAGTCCAATGATCTTGACGAGGCGCTGGAGAAATTCGGCGACAAGGATGCGGCGACATGGACCGCCGATGAGAAGCGGAAAGACCGTAAGGCTTTATCGCTTATTCAACTTCATCTATCTAATGATATTCTGCAAGAAGTACTCCAGGAGAAAACCGCAGCGGCACTGTGGGCTAAGCTGGAGTCGATCTGCATGTCCAAAGATCTCACCAGCAAGATGCATGTGAAGATGAAGTTGTTCACGCACAAGTTGCAAGAAGGTGGTTCGGTAATGAATCACTTATCGATCTTTAAGGAGATCGTTTCTGACCTAGTGTCGATGGAGGTAAAGTACGATGATGAAGATCTAGCACTTTTACTTCTATGTCGCTGCCAAATTCCTTTGCAAATTTTCGTGATACCATACTGTTAAGCCGTGATGAACTAACCACCGCGGAAGTATATGAGGCCCTGCTTGCCAGGGAAAAGATGAAAGGTATGGTACAGAAAGAGGAGACGTCGTCCTCCAAGGGCGATGCTTTGCAGGTCCGAGGGAGGCCTGAGCAGCGAGATAACCACTACCACAACAACAACAGAGATAAGAGCAAGGGTGACAGAGGTCGCTCAAAGTCCAAAGGACGAGACAAGTTCTGCAGGTATTGTAAGAAATCTAATCATGTCATTGATGATTGTTGGAAGTTGCAGAACAAGGAGAAAAGAAAAGGTACTTACCAACCGAAAAATAATGAAGGTAATGATACCGGTGAGGCTTCTGTTGTTGATGGTAGTTCTGATGGCGAATGCCTAGCTGTTTTAGCTGCATGTGTTTCTCGTCAGGATGAATGGATTCTAGATACTGCATGTTCTTTTCATATTTGCTGTAACAAAGATTGGTTCAGTTCTTATGAGTTAGTGCAGACTGGAGATTTCGTGCGTGTGGGGAACGACCAGCAATGCAACATTGTTGGCGTTGGTTCCGTTCAGGTCAAGACACATGACGGTATGACACGCACGTTGACGGGAGTGAAACACATACCAACCATGGCAAGAAATTTGATCTCGCTCAGTACCCTTGACTGTGACGGGTACAAGTACAAAGGAGGAAATAAACTCCTAAAGGTATCAAAAGGTTCTCTCATTGTTATGGTTGGTGATATGAATTCTGCTAAGTTATATGTTCTTAGAGGTAGCACGTTATCTGGTACTGTTGCTGCTGTTTCTCATGATGACGCTAGTAAAACTAACCTTTGGCATAAGCGTCTTGGACATATGAGTGAACTTGGTATGGCAGAATTGATCAAGAGAGACTTGCTGCAAGGATGCAGTTTGGGTAAGATGCAGTTCTGTGAACACTGCATTTTCGGTAAGCACACAAGAGTTAAGTTTAATGCTTCTGTCCACACCACCAAAGGTACACTTGATTATGTACATGCTGATGTTTGGGGGCCATCTCGTAAGCCCTCTTATGGTGGTGCTCGTTATATGCTTACCATTATTGATGATTACTCTAGAAGAGTTTGGCCTTATTTCATGAAAAATAAGGATGATACGTTTGCTGCTTTTAAAGAGTGGAAAGCTATGATTGAAAGGCAAACAGAAAGGAAGGTGAAATTACTTCGTACTGACAATGGTGGCGAATTTTGTTCGAATGCCTTTAATGATTATTGCAGGAAAGAAGGCATTGTCAGGCACCTCACCATCCCGTACACGCCTCAGCAGAATGGTGTAGCGGAGCGGATGAACAGGACCATCATCTCCAAGGCTCGCTGCATGATCTCCAACGCTCGCATGAGTAAGCGTTTTTGGGCTGAGGCGGCTGCCACCGCCTGCTACTTGATAAACAGGTCACCATCTATTCCCCTCGACAAGAAAACTCCCATCGAGGTATGGTCAGGTACTCCTGCTGATTATTCACAACTTAAAGTTTTCGGCTGCACTGCTTATGCTCATGTTGATAATGGAAAGTTAGAGCCGAGAGCTATTAAGTGTGTGTTCATTGGTTATGGTTCGGGTGTAAAAGGATACAAGTTGTGGAATCCCGAAACTAAAAGGCTTTTATGAGCAGGAGTGTTGTTTTCAATGAATCTGTTATGTACTTTGATAAGTTGTCCTCAGATGTTTTGCCAGATTTTTCTGAGGAGCAGGTTCGTGTCGAGGTGGAGCACTCTGTTGAAAATGAAAATGTCACTGTTGACAATGATGGTGCTGCTACTTCAGATGATTCTGATCCTGATTCTGCTGGTTCTGATGATTCTGATTCTTCTGATTCTGATAATAATAATGTTCAGAACTCACCCCCTGTTTTGCAGCCACAACAGTCTATTGCTGCTCGTAGGAACAGGAGGAATTGTGGTCCTCGACCACGTTTAATTGAAGAGTGTAACATTGTTGATTATGCTCTGAGTTGTGCAGAACAGGTGGAGCACGGACATGAGCCGTCCACTATACTGAAGCTATTGGTTCCGGTGACCGCGAGAAGTGGCTTGCTGCTATGCAAGAAGAGATGCAGTCACTCGATAAGAATGGCACATGGGAAGTTGTGCGCTTGCCTAAGAAAAAGAAGGCAGTCCGCTGTAAGTGGATCTTCAAGAGAAAGGAGGGTTTATCTCCTAGCGAGCCTCCGAGGTTTAAGGCAAGGTTAGTTGCAAAAGGCTTCAGTCAAATTCCAGGTGTTGATTATAATGATGTTTTCTCTCCAGTTGTTAAGCATAGTTCAATTCGTACATTCTTTGGTATTGTTGCTATGCGTGATCTTGAGCTTGAGCAGTTAGATGTAAAGACTGCGTTTCTGCATGGAGAGTTGGAGGAGGAGATATACATGGACCAGCCAGAAGGGTTCATAGTGCCTGGTAAGGAGGATCTTGTGTGTAAGTTGAAAAGGTCCTTATACGGTTTGAAACAATCTCCTCGTCAGTGGTATAAAAGGTTTGATTCTTTTATGTTGTCACATGGCTTTAAGAGGTCTGAATTTGATAGCTGTGTGTACATTAAGTTTGTTAATGGATCACCTATATACCTGTTATTATATGTTGATGATATGTTGATTGCTGCCAAGAGCAAGAAAGATATCGCTGCTCTCAAGTCACAGTTGAGTAGCGAGTTTGAGATGAAGGATCTTGGTGCTGCTAAGAAAATTCTAGGTATGGAGATTACCCGTGACAGAAATTCTGGTTTGTTGTTTCTTAGTCAGCAAAATTACATTAAGAAAGTTCTTCATCGTTTTAACATGCATGATGCAAAGTCTGTTAGTACTCCTATTGCTCCTCACTTTAAATTGTCAGCTGAACAATGTCCTAGTACGGATGAGGATTTTGAGTACATGTCTAGAGTTCCATATTCTAGTGCTGTTGGTTCTTTAATGTATGCCATGGTTTGCTCACGTCCAGATTTATCATATGCTATGAGTTTGGTTAGTAGATATATGGCTAATCCTGGTAAAGAACATTGGAAGGCTGTTCAGTGGATTTTCAGGTACCTTCGTGGCACATCCAATGCTTGCCTCAAGTTCGGCAAGACTGATGAGGGACTCGCAGGCTATGTGGATTCAGATTTTGCTGCCGATTTGGATAAGAGGAGATCCCTCACAGGTTATGTGTTCACGCTTGGTGGTTGTGCCGTGAGTTGGAGGGCAACGTTGCAATCTGTTGTTGCCCAGTCTACCACTGAAGCAGAGTACATGGCTATTGCTGAAGCATGTAAAGAATCGGTTTGGCTGAAAGGTTTGTTTGCTGAGCTTTGTGGAGATGATACTTGCATTAACCTGTTTTGTGATAGTCAGAGTGCTATTTACCTTACTAAGGATCAGATGTTCCATGAGAGAACAAAGCACATTGACGTCAAATACCATTATGTGCGTGATGTTGTTGCAAAAGGTATGCAAGATAAGTACTCATGATAATCCTGCTGATATGATGACAAAGCCAGTTCATGTTACTAAGTTCGAGCTTTGCTCGGGCTTAGTTGGTATCACTGTCTAGCCAAGAGGCTATTTGGCGCGCGAAGGTGTTTTTTCTTTGTTGTTTCAGGGTGAAGTTCTCATTCATGCTATA
This sequence comes from Poa pratensis, assembly GCA_947311845.1. Taxonomy (NCBI): domain Eukaryota; kingdom Viridiplantae; phylum Streptophyta; class Magnoliopsida; order Poales; family Poaceae; genus Poa; species Poa pratensis. Next base: position 71,446,351 of record CAMZMU010000063.1, read on the forward strand.
AGATGGAATTTGTGTCAAGGCGGAGTGTTATTTTGTGGTGATCCAAAATCGTTTATACTGATGAAGGCCAATTTGTGACGAAGGAGAGCGGAGTGCCCGGAGGGGGTGCGGGGGGCGGCAGCCCCCCGTGGTACGGTACGGATCGTTTCCGGGTCGGACTGCAGACGACCTAGGGTTTTATGCCACCATATATTCATCTTGTAAGCCGCCGGTTGGGGTAAGCCATACATTGTAAACCAACGGCGTTTGTAACCTCACCCGATATAGTGAAGTATTGCTGGCTGGCGCCCGTGGTTTTTTCCTCTCCTTTGTTTGGAGAGGTTTTCCACGTTAAAATCTCGTGTCCCCTTTGGTTTGATCGTTCCGCATTTCGTCGTTTCTTTGCTATCGTTTATAACATGCTGAATGTCTGTATGTATTGGAGTAGCATGAGCACTTGTTTTTACAGGAGTAGATGCTTGCTGGATATTTGAACATAAAGAATCCTAGTACCATTAATTTTCTGCTTCAAGAAGTAATCTGTTGTGCTTGCTAAATATCTGTGAGAAGATTTTTTTTTGCTTGCAATATCATTGTAGTACTTGTTCTTGCCAGGAGTACTTGCTGAATATTTCTAGTGCCATCTCAATCTACTTCTCTTAATCTTAGGTTTGCAATATCATTGGAGTACTTGCTTGTACCACAATCTGTTTGTACATATAGTGCAGGAGCACATAAAGTGCAAGTATAATTCAGTGAGCACATATAGTGCAAATACACACAGACAATTTTTGCATGTGTCCTGGTTCTAAATTGCGCACAAATCACTTGTATTCTGAAGTACAGTCTCAACCACATTACTACATATAAACACCACTACACTACCCGCCTTCTCCTTCATCCGGATGAACAGTGTCGAGGCAGGTTATCTCAGCCGTTGAATCAGCATCCAACAGTGTTTTTTTTTCACCGTCCTTTTGTTTACAGCCGTTGGATGGTAACTCTCTTCGTTTTGTACCTGCAGCTGGACACGGAAAGTCAATGACCGGTGGGCCAATTTGCAGGGGAGGCCAGAAATCATAGCCGAGACCAGATCGCTTTGGTGTCTCTCCGTTTAGCCGCGTCGCGCCCGTGCCCGCAGGCAGACAAAAACATCACCCGGGTGAAAACCCTAGAACCAATCCAGTGCGTCTCTCTCCTCCCCAATCATGTGCGTCTCCTCCCTCCTCCCCAATCCCATTCTCTCCTCCCAATCCCTCCCGTGCCCGTCGCCGCCGCCCTTCTTCCTCCCCCACCAGCCACAGACCCGCGGCCAGACTGGGAGAGGTCGGCCTTTCGGCGACGGATGGGCACGGAGGCGGCGGCCGGGCAGGCATGGCGGCGGCGGGTGGCCGGGCGACGGCTGGGCATGGCGACGGCGGCCGGTCAGGGTGCCGGCGGGCGGCCGGGCCGTGGCGGCAGGTGGCCGGGCGGCGGCGCCGGGCAGGGCGGCGGCGGCCGGCCAGGACGGCCGGGGCTCGGTGGCTGGGCAGAGCGGCGGCAGGGACACGGCCGGGCTGGGAGAACGTCCTCGTCGCGTTCAACCTCCCCATGTTGAGCTCGTGCTTGCTCATGGTGACATTCTTTCTGTTTCCGCCACGCCCGGGCCTCCTCCTCTCTCCTGCTCCCGGCGCCGGCCGTCGCTGCCGTCGGCTCCACCGCGCCGTCCAGCTCCTCGCCCACGGGCTGCTCCTCAGCCGCTCATCGCCATGCAGGAGTGGCAGCAGGTCATCCTCTTCGGAGCGTCGGGCAGGCAGCCGGCAACGCTGGCGGCGGCTTCCGGCGGCTGCAGCAAGGCAAGCACTCGCGAGAACGCGGTCGTCGGCGGCCCGGAGCGTCGGGCACGCGGCGGCTCCCCGGCAGCTGCAGCAAGGCGAGTGCGCACAGGGGCGCGGTCGAACTGGACCTCGCGGGCGACCGGTGGCCAGGCTCTCGCTCGAGCTGGGACGGCGGGGATGAGGTTTGGAGGTGGGAGATTGGAGCAGTCTTGCTCTGGCCATTGGCGCTCATCCGCGTTCCCACGCGCATCCATTCTGCTTCTCTCCCCTGCAGCTCACGTACGCATCTCTCTCTGCTCTGCTCTAATGGCTGATTTGATTTAAATATTTTGCCACAAGCTCCCCTCCATCTCGACGAGGGTACGAGCATCTCGACGTCCAGGTTCGTACCCAAACTCCCCTCCATCTCTCATTTGCTTGATTTCTTGCTTAGATGGGAGGTGCTCATGATTTTTTAACCATTTTACAGCTCCAGGTTTTAGATTGGGTGAGAAATCTGTGGTGGAGGTAGAACTGATGACAATGGCCATGGTGTAAAGCCTTTGCTTGGCGCGAGGCCCAACGCTACGAAGCTGATCAGGACCACAGGGTCGCGACTTGCGACGCACAGGTTCGTACCCAAAGCCCCCCGAATTTTTCTGCTTGATTTCTGGCTCAGATCAGAGGTGCTCATGTTTCCCCCTCAATTTGATTAAGTTTTGACATTTTTTACAGTTTCATGTTTTAGATTGGATGATAAATTTGTGGTGAAGATAGGCCTGATGGCGATGGTCATGGTGTAGAGTCATCGCTGGGGGCTTAAAAATGGTGTGGCGTTAATTCGTTCCGTTCCCTTCCCTTTCCATGGGAATGCAAGTGTTTTGCTGGCCGATGCTACTATTTCTTCCATTCCATTATCACTGAGGTGAATAATTCAACTAGCTATGTACTGTCAGCTACAAACTGCATAGCTCAGTTCATCTCTTGTGTACAAACTACCCAAGAGTTGTATAGAGCACGCATACTATACATAAATTGTGGCACTGAAGAACCCATTCCAGCATGTGATCCTTAAATTCATGTATTAACCCTCGCCTTATTTCTTGATTGAAAATTTTGCTTCTTTTTCTAACATAATAGCATTTGTAGATTTAGCTTTGCAATCACTGGCTACTTTTGATTCTAAGAAACAATGCAAAATAGTGATGTTATCATGTGTGTGTTAATTATCTCTTCACAAACGATTGACAGTTTTAACATTCGGTTGCTGCAGCAGTTTTAGTGTTTTACTGTTTTGGTACTGAATATTATGACATGTTTTGTAGTTTTCTTGTAAGATTTATTGTTTTACTGTTTTGGTACTTAATATTATGACACGTCTTGTACTTCATGTACTATATATAATCATATGGTACAAATAAGATAGTTAAGCTGTCTAAACCTCCTATCAATTTCAGACGTCCAACCATTAATTTAAGTCTCATTGTTTTATCTCACAGATTGGTTCTTTGGGTAGTGAGAAATCACCCTCCCTAGGCCTGATGGCATCTTATGCTCTAATGAAGCTGATTCAGCCCGAAGTACTCAGGTTTGTTCTCCATTATTTATCAGGTTAGGATGGCTTACTGCTTTTACCATGTGATAGTTACATTATTTTCGTATGTATTCCCAGCAATTGTTAGAGTGGCAGGGATGGTTCAGTGATGCTTCTCAGCATGTAGACATGTAGTTGTTCAGGGGATTAGGTTCTGATTGAAGTCATGAGCTCATGCCGCTGCAGCTCACTTTGGTTCGTCCCGCTGCTCACTGTAGTCTTTCCCTATAGTGTCCTCTTTTGATACTAACATTTTCTCTAAATCCAGTGAAGATTGATGCGTGTTAAGGTGGTACTACATGCTGAAATTGTTTTACAACTTCAAAGGAGGCTGCAGCAGGTCAAGCACCCATAACCTTATCAAGAGGGATCTGACGAGGAAGAAAAATAAGAGTGGTGAGGTGCGTGTTCCTGCAAACTTTACCTTGCCATGTGGCTTTTGAATTTTGTTATGATTCATTCATGTGGCTTTCCATCTCTTTTGGTCATCGCATAGGCTTGGAATGTTTTCACCTTTTTGTCTGCAAATTTGATGCTCAACTATATATGTCCCTGAATTTTCCTATTTTTCATGTGTGTCATGGCTTCCCCACATCGCGCCAGTCACCACCTTCATTCTTGTCGTTTTGTTACATTGTATGCATCTTTGGTGCATATAAGCTTGGCGAGGACACTCGAACTCCCTGGCCCCTTTTGCTGCAGATTTTTGGTAGGCCTTTATCTTTAAGTTTTCATATCTCTGAATAGCAGAGTATTTGGAAATGCTTCATGATTTCGATGTTGGTTCTTGGTTCGTGACCTGAAATAAGTTATAATTCCATCTTGGGGTCAGGCTCTCAATCCTGATTTTTCTTTTGGGGTCTCTTTGGTACAAAAGAATTAGGTATGCACATGGTTAAAATATGGCTTTTTTTGTTTTTGGTAGCAATTTCAGTTTACTGTCTTCATATACTTAAATTGTATCGCTGATTCGGGTTGCCTACGCATTGTCAGAATTTGGCTTGAACCTATCCTCTGCTTATGGTTCTCTTTTTTGACCTTGTATGAAAGAAGTCCATATTCTGTAATACGAGGAACCATCTGGTGAGGCATTCAGGCAAAATCATCCGGAAGCTCATGTGTTTGTGGATAACTGCAATGTGATTCTGAAGTAGGTGTAATTGTTTGGGTTTTGTGTTTGCTTTCACCATTACCAGGATATGATCATCAGAGTACGCGGTGAGATTGACTTATTATGTTCGAGCGTGCATGGCTCTACTGCTATCTCTGTAGCTAAAAGGAGAAGCTCATTTTTTCTCGTCATAATCTCCTGGTCATTCTTTGTTCCGTTGTTGTGTCCACTATTAACTCAAAATAACAGAAATGCAGATAGTTTATTAAGCTTTAGATCTGAATTAAAATAGGCACGTCAACTGCGAATTAAAACAGACAGTATCTTTGTTTTTGGTTTTGCAGGTGAATAATAATGTCAGATATAGTCAGATGGAAGCCGCATTCATACTATAGACGCGGATTGGGAAGCAACGAGTGCATCGAGCTACAACGAGCATGGCTGATGTCAAGACGCCAAAGTGAGTTTCTGCCAAACTCTCACTCTCTCCCCTCTCCAAACTTGTACAAATGTGGGATGATCTCCTCTTTTTGTTAACTGAAACACTGACTCAGGAGAGCATGCTCTTTAATTTTCCATTTATTGCATCATAATTAGTCATCTGAAATGTCTGACATTATTATGAGAATGATAAAACGACACCATGGTGTATCTGACTCATCCGGAACCGTTTTGTATTTAATTAAAAAGCCTGATGCATTCTGTCAATTTTGTTTATGCAGACTTACACACAGTTGTTTCAACAGGTGTGTTGAGAAAAGGTACATGGTCTTCCTAACTTGAATTCTCTTGCCATTTTGTCAGCACATTCCTTCCTGTTTGATGGACATGAATACAGGATTAATTGCAATATTGACTTTTTTCTGTTTTTGTAGAATGTGTCACCAGAATATTTCTATTATATATATTCTTCATTTGCTAAGAAGATAGTACTGACATTGATTATAGCTGAAATAAGGTGGTCATAAATGATAATAGTTAATTGATGTCCATCGCTTCTATTCTTTGTAGTTTCCATCTGTTATAAATTTAAATGGCCTTTTCCGGTGATTTTTTCTGTTTCAGCAGGCATAAAGAGGCTCAGCTCAATATGAGAGAGAACATTTGAATTGATCGGTGTTTTTCAAAGTACTGGCATGCAAGCTCTCTGATTTATTGCTTTTACCACTACATTTTTTCTACTTTCCGCGGGGTAGAAAACTGTATTTCCAGTGCTTTTGATCTCCGAGAACATGCATTGTTGCCATGATAGTTATGATGTGACAGTACTTTACACCTTCTATTATATGGCATGAATGCACAACTTTTGTATTTCGTCTTTGCGTAGAATATGGACACTTCTGTATATAGCGTATTTATTTCTTTAGCTTCATACACTGCTAACCACTTCTGGGTATTCATTTTCAGGCAACTCCTCGGTCGGTCAGATGCTCCGGAATCATGCCCAAATGTGCGTTGGCAAGCAGTGGCTGTGTTTTCTATAGCAGAGTATGTTTCTCTGTTTTGGTTTTAAAATGTTCGTCGCTTGTCAAGTAAAGCATGCATGCTCGACTAGCTCCACCTGCCTCGTTCGTTTTTCTCCTCCTCCCCCAGCTGCTACTTCCTTGCTGCTCTCCTGTGAGTACTCTGTCTCCTCTTGTGTGGAAATTGATTTATAAAAAAAATGTATGGCCTATCTCAGTATCTCTAATGGTTGCTGTTATAATATTTCAGAGATCTGTCTTTGAGCATCTCCTTCACAAGATTTCTTCTTCTCTCATGAAAGCCTGCAGGACCAAATCTTGGTTTCTGCTTTCATTATGGAAACATTGGACATCGAGGTATGAAAATTTACATAATACATACTTCTTTACTTTCTATCATTGTGAAGCTTTCACGTAACTTCTCTTTAATCCTGTTAGTTAAACAGATTAAATTTTTCCTTTTTATGGAAGCGACTTTAATTGCATGTCAATACTTTTTCTTGCGCTTATCTTGTGTGAACCTTTTGTTTCTTTCGGTCCTCTGATTAACATCTGCTTCTTTGTACTGTTTTTCCCATTGTTCTTCCTACTGTGTACTCCTGTGATAGACGTGTTTGCAGTTCTTAGTTTCTAGACCTGCTAATAGTCCATTATTTGCCATTCCCAAGGTTCAAAAAAGCGGTAAGCGGTAAGCGAGCGGTGAGGCTCCGATTAGAGGAACTACAGCTTAAGCGAGCTTAAGCGGTGCTTAAGCGTTTTGTACGGATATGTACGGAGGGAAAAAAGGATGCAATTTTAGGCATACATTGGCCAAAATACTTGTATTTTATATATCCTAAACATGCATAATGCTATTTTTGCAGGAAAAAATGCACACAGAAATGTCTCTGCCAGCACACCCAGCAGCAGCACACAGCCAAACACGCACGACACAAGCCTCTCTTCCATACACGCACCTAGGCACCCAGCACACAGCCACAGCCTCACGGGCTCGATAGCTCGCTTCCCCGCACACAACCAGCACACCCAGGCTCCAAGCCCGCCACACACAAGCTGCCCTGCCTCCAAATCGAAAGAGAAGGCAAGTGCAGAGGAGTAGGGATTACCTGAGGCGGCGAGGTGGTGAGGTCACGTCGGAGCGAGGAGTGGCGGAGGATAAGTTCCAGGTCGGGGCGGCATCCAGGTCGAGGAGGAGCTCGGTGGAGAGAGGAGAGGACGAGCGGAGGAGAGAGGGCGTAGATCGGCGGCCGGCGCACAAGAAGGAGCTGGCGAGGAGTGAGAAGATCAATCCGGCGGATGGGGAGGAGCTTGACCGGCGGCGCTTGAGGCTCCAATGGCGCCGCCTCCCTCTGTTTTCTCTCGACCCGAGAGGTGAAGTGGCCGATTTGGGGGATTTAACCCTACCTATCAGTTTCCCTCTCTCTCTTTTGCTGTTTCCCTCTATTTCCCCTCCCAATTTTTCATCTCCCGCCGCTGACTACCATCGAGGTCGAGCGCTTAGCCACCGCGTTTCTTCACTTCCGCGCCGCTCCAGCACGAGGAAGCGTACGCGAAGAAGAAAGCGGACCGCTTTTTACCGCTGGACGCTTAATGGGCCGCTTAGGCCCAAAGCGAAGCGTTTTGCAACCGATGCGCTCGCTTTTGCGCTCAAGCGTAGGCTTTAAACCGCTTTTTTGAACCTTGGCCATTCCGTATTGTTTCCTTTGAGTTTAAACTATTTTATGATCGGGTGTCCAGCTCTGCCTCTTTTTAAATCAGTTGTGATTGATGTACATGGATGATGACATGCTATTGGCCTGTTGCTACTACTCATTGGTTGCTCTTTTCATTCTGGTCCATATGGTATGTTTAGTTGTGTCATGCCTTTCTTCATGCCCCTAGCGGGCAGGATGGTTCTGCAGTGATTGTCCCTGAGAGGCTGAGACGCCTCCATCTGTGGTCAGGCCTGATCAACCTAGGTAGGACTAAAGAAGCCCTGACCTTATTGCCAGTAGACCTAACCTGAAACTTAATTGTTTCCATAAAAAAGTAGCTAGGACTTCTGCTGGTGATGCAAGAACCTGTTGGTTGTATATAAGTTTAGATATCGAATTGACATTGATTAGTTGTGAGAGAAAATAACTCAGAATGAAATCTAAGGCAAACAATAGTTGATGATATTAAATAAGAGGGTGCAATTCAATCACATTATATGTATTCCTTTTGATGAATTTTGACATTGATTTACCTTAGCCATCAAAGTTGGAATTTTGACATCGACCTTTGAGTCGCCTTATGGATGCATTCAAAGGTGGAAATCGTTGTCTTAAAAATGGAATTTCTTGTTATCATTGTCAGTATTTATTACGATTAAAAATGTACTGTACTAGCTAGATTACATATCTTATTCTTACCTAATATCTTGTTCAAAGACTTAGCATTACTAAGTGATTTTACCCCCATTTAATGTATGTTGCCTCTCATCTCTATTCTTGTGCTCTGACATATGTGATTACACTCTTGCAGTGATAAGTGAGTTCAGAATCCGTATGTGCAGAAGGCTCTGTTCCAGGGTACCCCTCTTCAGACACGGGTTCTATAGACAAGAGGTGATCCATCTTCCTTTAAAAACCAATCTATATGAGCATGACTATAAATATACCTAGGCAACATTAGATTGAGCTCAGTTTTGTTTCAAATTCTCTTCGACGAAGCTATCATCGCTGCGGAATCGCAGGCCAAGAAGAAAGAGTTATGCTGTGGTTTTGAGTCGTCGATAATATCAGTTACACATCTAACATCTTAGTTTCACCATATGCATGTCCATGTCCAGAAGTAAGAACCAGCCTGATTCCAAATTTTCTTTTACAGGAGTACCATCTTTGGGTGTTACCAATCGCCCGTTCCCATTCCTTTCGCTCTCATTCTCTGGACTACGAAGCGTGAGGAGTGAGGACAAAAAAGATTTATAACAACAAGTCACAGAAATAAAGAGATCAAGAACATTACCAAGAAATTGGATTCCTCATAGATGACGTATCAGGACCTTCGCAATAGCCTAACTGAACTAGAGAGCCTGTGTGATCAACTGTCCTTCTCGAGGTTGACAAGGCTGTCTATGACTTACGGCAATTCACCTTTCAAGCCACTGAGATGATTCAGACAATATGTACATATCCCTACAAACTCTGAGTTTGATGATTTCACTAAAGATGAGCCGAAGGATAATGAAAAGTTTTCTCGATGATGAGCTCATGTCCCAGGTTGAAAAAAAGCATTAGAGCACCATTTAGTGTCGTCTCCTTCCGAGACATACCCTATGTTTAATATGCATTGTGCTTGCGCTCAATCGACCTATATCATGTGTTTTGTGACATCATTGCGCATGTCCGTGACTCAAAATCACTCAGCAGCTCTTGGACAAACAATATCAATCGCATGTTGCGAAATACATGGACATCAAAATAAATTAAAACTTATAGCTTAAATCCAGTTTTCTCTGCCATTTGAGCGAATGGTCCTGACGATTCTTATGTAACTGTTGAGATCGTGCTGTGCAATGAAGTAATGGAACGAAAAATCTTGGTTTTGCCATCTGTTTTTAAAATGCAATGTGACATATCGAACTGAAAATGAACGGCAATCACTTGCGTGAAACCGGCTTAATTTCAGTCAAATGATGGGCAATAAAACAAGAGATCATGTAGCAACAATACGGTAGTTGCGCAGTTGTCTTGCTTTTGGCACCTGCGATGTCTCTCAGCAAGTTATCTACATTTCGGATGATGAAGATTAAGAGAGTGTCTCAACTTTTCTGTTTAGTATGTAGAATAAGATTTTCTGCTTTTTGTTGAAATTAGCAGGTCTCATTTAGGCTGAAAGCTATGATTACTTAAATCTTTTGCACACTGGTTCCCTTGCAGTGTTGATAAAGCATATGAAGGATTTAGTTTTGCCATGAATTTGCCATTACTCTAAAGCATATGAAGGATTTTAGTTTGATTGTCGACACTGCAATTTTTGTATTAAGTTTCATCTACATGGAAGTCCAGTGCCAAGCTGAGCTAATCTTATTGTATTTATGAAACTCCCAGGTCAACAAGCATCTCTCCCTTCAATAAAATTTGATTAGTAGGCATTTGTTTCATCGGGTTGGGAGAGAACGAGGAGGAGGATGGGGGCGTGGAGGAGATGAGCTGCACAGCCGCCGCACACGCTGCGTCGGTGGAAGGACTGCCTCCTTTTGCTGCCTCCCCATCCAGCACCGTCCGCGCGTGGTGGTTCGCAGCAGCCGCTGGTCATCCCCATGGGAGGCAGGAGCGACGGAGTCTTGACGGCTGGGTGAGGGAGTAGGGGAGACCGGGGCTGCTCGCATCCCCATCTCCCCGCGGTGGTTGAATCAGGCATGTTGATTTTCTGAATTTTTGTTTGCACATGATGATGCTGAGGCTGCAGGTTCCAAGCCCGGATGCTGCTATCTCACTACGATTTCTTCAAATTCTTGTTTGTTGCAGCTGGGTGTTCATCTTGACTATAGTTGGTTGGATAAGATCTGCAGGTTGGTGGTCTGATTCCATTCATGTGCAGGGATCTGTGTGAGGTGAGCTATTCTGATTGCATGCTTGCCCCAGGTTAATTTGTGGCTTCTTTATTACGTTTTTAGTTGGTTGAGTAAAATCTGCAGGTTGATGGTCTGATTCTATTCATGTGTAGGGATCTGCTTGGTTTAATTTTAATGTGAGGTGTGCTATTCTGGTTGCATGCTTGCCCCAGGTAAATTTGTGGCTTCTTTACTACGTTAAATTTGTCAATGTTTGTTGCAGCTTGATTCTATTTTGATCTGCTTGATTCGTCAGTTCTTAGAAAATTCTGTATCCCCTTGATTTTGCTTGAATTTATTTTTTACTCTGCCAAAAAACAACATGTACATTTGCGGGCAGTGTTAGAAAAATGCTTGGTATCATGGACTGAGCAATACAATGGCTGCTATACTCCACCCCTCCGAAAGTAAGAAACCCATATGCTCTTTTATGTGCATAATTGTTCAAACTATCTTTCTATCTATATGACTATATGTATTATTCATGTGTTCTTCGTATGCCCTTTTTAAAGCCATGGCTGAAATGTTGTGTATTGAACTATTTATATCTGAAAGCATCCTCTAAATGTAGTGTGAATCAAAATGGAAAATTTGGACGACATGGACGTGCAAGGATTCAGTTTTGGGATATTGATAATAATCCTCCGCATATACCAGTAAGTTGTGTTGTTGAAGCTCTTCTTTATCTGATTAGGCTGCACTTGGTCGTGTCAGGTACTTATAGAAAAAATGACTTTAAGGATAGCAGATGGTTGCTTTAGAGAGTTTTCACGCCCATAACCTGGTGTTGGCTGCACGGTCTTCTGTATTTGGATCTAAACTTTTTGATGATGAATTGGATGAAGAGAAGAACGAGGTTGAAGAGAGTGAGGCTCTCAAAGAGATTGTTATTGATGATATGGAGCCAAAGATTTTCAAGGTGTGTATGAATTTCAGTATTTCGCGTGTTAACAATGTTCGTTCAGTATAACCAGCCTCAAGTACTTACTATATGTGCACACTCCTTGCAGGTGATGCTTCATTTCGTCTGCAGAGATTCCCTCCTTGATGATTTCTCTGTTTGTTGCCCCTTTTTTCTCTACTCTGTACAATACGGTGCGCCTATAGAAAATACTGTACCTCTTCTCATGGGTTTTTCGTTGCTTGATATGGAAATGTAGATATGGAAATCGAAATTACAGTTTTTTGTCGATACACATGTTGTGTTTGAGTTGTCCTGTATCTTCTATGTTTCTGCTAATCTTGTGGTCTCTGAGCTTTCTCAGGTCCAACTATCAACACGGCCAGTGCCCTCTTTGATATGCACCTTTTTGATGGATGGAACGAGTTAAATGCCCTAAGAAAGATGCATATGTAATATGTTTTTGTGTTCTGATGTATATTATGTGACTCTATGCTTTCTTTGAGAAAGTCCGCCCTTATTATGTTAATTAGGCAGCATGTTTCTTGTTTCCTATAGCTTTAGTTTCTCAAAGGATGGGTGAACTGCTAAGGATATTTCCATATGTCCAACCTGTACTGATCAGACCAATAACAAAGATTTCTTATGCTGCAAAGGTTTTAGTTGACACATAATCATGTATATGATCGCTTGGCATTTTTTAGCTAATTGGTTATATACTTCCTCTTTTGTACCTAGCTTGCATTTATGTGGTTTAGCATTATATATATTTCCATATGTTTATATGGTTTCTATTTAGTTCTGCAGTAGCATATTGTCCTGTTTTATCAAATTTCATGGCTACAAGATTGTTTGTCGTGCTCTTGGTCAATAAAAGGCCTTTTGATTGATCATCTATGAATGTTAACCATTTCTGTTTTGTTTGGAACACTCTATTATGATTTATTCTGCTGGGAAGTTTTCCCCTGCTCATCTCAAAGTTTCAGTTGCTCGTAAATGCATCCATTTAGTTTTCGCAAGCATGGGTCTGCTCGTGAAGCCATCAACTAAGCTGGCCACTTTCTGCACTCACTGGTTTGTTCATGAGCAAGGAGGGCAACACTCAGAGGTTCGAGACCTCTTGTCAGTAAATCAAGTGAGCAAAGTAAGCTTCTTGGTTGCTTGGTTACTCCAATAAGATACAGTGCTATATTTTGTTCCTAACCCACTCTACAATTTTGTATTTTCAGAATCACAGATTTACAGTGTAGAAGCTAGCGGCAGAGGCTGAAAGCATGAACTATGGCGAGCTTGCTCACGATGCTCGCATGGGTTCCAGGATACCTAGCTGCATCCATGCCATAGATTGGAACTATTTGAGGTGGTGGTTTATTTGGCTAATTTCACTTCCTGCATACTGCTTTCTCTTCAGTGTTCAACTTTAACTGTAACTAGAAAATTCAATCAATATCAGCTCAGTGGCAAATGGCTTGTGTCACTACTAAAATCAACTCATATTTTCGAGCCAAATTGATACGCGTGGAGGGCCGGAGCAGCGGGAAGACGCCGTCGTCGTCCTCTCGGTCGGTGATTTTTTGAGAGACCAGCACTCTTATTCGTTCTAGCTAATTGATGTTCTTTTTCTAAACAGCGTGTGTGTAGAAAAAAGAGAAGAAAGAAGAATATGTGGGGAGTTTTGTGAAGAAGAAGAACAAGGTCATTTTTCCGAGTCGTATTGGAGTCTTGTAATCTTCTTGTGAAAAAAATAGATGTACTTCTGCTTGTGCTTCTGCTCGAGCTTGGCTATTGGAGTCTTGTAATCTGCTTGTTTAAGTAGTGCGTGTGTAATCTCAAAAAAAAAGTAGTGCGTGTGTAAGTACTACTAAAACAATACTGTAATCTGGTTGTGCAAGCACTATTCCTTCAAATGGATTATGATCTTATTGATTTTGCGTGTATGAATGTTGAATATGTAGATTGGCAGTAAAGTTTCTTGAGTATATTTTCAATATCTTGATATTTCCAGATTGTGTATTTTGTTTGATATAATGTGCTTGCTCATATTTTTTTATGGCTTATCTGTCCAGTTTTGTGCATATTTGTTTAAGATATAATGTGGTTGACTCATCCTGAGAGGAACATAGCTTGCATCTTCTCTTGACGCCTTGTGTCTTCTAATTCATGGTAGGCTATTCTCACATGAACATTGATAGTACCACATTTGATCAGCTAACTTTCTGCTGAATTGTTTTGCAGTTTGGAGCTGATGTAGTCCAAGGCCTTGTCCACTACTCCTTTTCATTTTAGTCTTCCATTTTTCCATTGTGGCGAAGCAGTAGAGTCTATTAGCTTGAGAATAGAAGAGACTCTGCAGATATTGTGTACTTGTGTTATCCTATTATCTGCCTTTGCACCTGGTGATTTTTATATCGGCTGGATTGCTGGCATGGGCTTTTCTGGACAACCTTGGTAGTCTTATACTGCCTATTACTTGACCAAAAATGGCGTAATTTCAACCTTGGTAGTCTTATACCGCCTATTACTTGCCCACAAACGGCGTAATTTCAATCAAATGATGGGTAGCAAAACAAGGAGAGCCTGTGACAATAATATGGTCTTGCTTCTGGTAGTTGCGTAGTATTATTCGTTGTGCTAAAAAATATTAATCGTTGAGATCCTACTTCGCACTAAACGAGAAAACTTGGTGGTGCCTCCTCTTTTTAAAATTCAATGTACCACTGCTGATTACCTACCCGAAAACAATGTGGTATTATTCAGCAATCTTGAACTGCGTGTTTTCAGCTATTTTACATGTTTAGGTGAGCGTCTTTTTTTCTGAGCCCTGACAATTACTTACCTGAAACCGGCATAATTTCATATCCGATTTGTTCTTGCTTCGTATGTAATGGCATAAATATATCCGATTTTGATCTTATTTTTCATGCATAAAACTTAATTTTTCTTGCTCTCTGTTGGCCAACTATCACTTTGTCAGGCATAGAAGGGTCACATGCCTTCGTCTTTTGCTCACATCAATCATCACATGATTCAAATTATCGATGACTTCTATAATATAACCTAAAAAAGGAAAACTAACAACATGTTCCTCTTTTTATAAGATAAATAACTATTTTACAAGAGACCAAAAAAGATAGTAAATCATATGCCATAAATAACGTCTTTGTTCCTCTCAAGATCATTTTTTTCATTACCGTTTATTCACTTTATAATCGGTATCAGTTATAGAGGTAATTTGAAAACATACTAATTTGTATTATGTATGTGCTTAAAATTAGAGAAGTCAGGTAAATTATCATATTTTATAGCACATGTTATGTAGTTAATCGAAATATTAGTATGTGCAACACAACCAAATTATGTTTTATATTTGTATGCATTCATCAAATTATATCCGCGTTTACAAACATTTTATCAATCATTTTATCACTCCATAATATCCACTTTTGCGTTTGTGTTGTTTCATACTCACAATATTGCCATTTTCATACCTTTTTTTCCAATACACATTATGGTCACACGAAATTTAAAAACAAACAACCATATGTACTAAAGATATAAAAACTTAAGGCTGCATTACAGTTTTGATTTCGGCACCTGCGCCAGTGGCGCAACGGGTCATCTAGTATGTTATAATGGTCAAACAACGCCTACATTTCTAACATCTACCCACATGCCCCTGAGTGCAAGCCTGTATGTTGAAAAATGAACTAGACTGATCTTTACATGCTCTGATCTTTACATGCTTTGATGAGGCGTGGTGGTCCAGTGTACTAACAGACTCATTTGACACTTCCTAATGAAGGCGCACCATCAATGCACTGGCTGGTGTGGTCTAAACCGATCCTCTGTTGTTATGTGACTGGGAAGAGACACCACACCAGATGGCCAAGTGCACACCTGAAACTGAACCTGGTTCATTGCAAATTTATCAGTATCTATCCTTCGGTTGGCTGTGTGGTGGTCTCACAGAGGTATGTCTCTCCCCTACCATCAAATAAGTCGAACTGTTGCCCGAGTCTTGTTAACTGCATCAATGTATTCTCAGTGAGCCTATTTTATCCTGTTGGCATTCTTACTCCGGTTTGAAATCTTATCAGTTTGATTTCATCAGCAGACACTCGTAGGAAACTGTCTTTCTATGGAACCACATTTTGTGGCGCACCAAATAGTCATGCGCCACAAAAAATATTTCTGTGGCGCATAGTTTTGCATGCGCCACAGAAAAATGTGGAATTCTGTGGCGCACGGAAACCACATGCGCCACAGAATTCCGAGAGACAATCAGATAGATTTTCTCTTTAGCGGCATTTCCCTATAAGACTTGTTATAATAAAACAAGCAGGTTATATAAAAAAGAAAAACGCTTTTTTTGTCGATTATTTATCAAGAAAGCAAAAAGGGGTTCTTATCAAACCCAACATAAAATTGGAAAGAACCATAAAGTAAGTAGATCTGACTCCTTGAATAATGCCTCTATCCGCTATTCTGATATATAAATTCGATGTAGATGAAATTGTATAAGCGATTTTTTTTTTCCTTAGACTTAGACCGCGCAAGACAAGAATTTTTTGTTATTTACGATTTTATATTCTTGTTACTAGAAGTTCTATAGGAATAAGAAGAAATTGCAACTCCTTTCCGCTACACATAAAAATAGATTTCGAAAGTTTTTTTTAGAATCCTCCTTTTCTGTTCTTCCACCCATGAAATGGAGAGGGAATGGGGATATAGGGGTTACTTTTATTTTCATTTTTCCCTTAAAAGATAGGCTTTGAAATAGGAGTCATGGAATAATGCTGAATTGAAATGTTTATTTCTATAGTATAATAAAAACAAAAGTATAGGAAAAACAAATCGAATCAAATTCATGGATTTACCACGACCTCGGTTGTGACTCCATAGATAAAAAGAAAAAATTTATATCTTCGAGACCATTGAAAAAGGGCATTGAACGAGAAACAAATCGTCCACAGATAATAAAACTATCATATGCCTTGGAAGTTACATGAGGTGCTCGGAAATGGTTGTCTCTTGGACAATATCTGATTGTCTCTCGGACAATATCAATTGTCCCACATAATTCCGCATTTCTGTGGCGCATACAGCTATATGCGCCACAGAAATCCACATTTCTGTGGCGCACATCCGCCACAGAAATGTGGATTTCTGTGGCGCATATAGCATGTATTTCTGTGGTGCATATGCTATAAGCGCCACAGAAAAGTCAAAAAGTTTCAAAAAATCCAAAAAAAATCAAAACAAATAAAAAAATTCAAAAAAAAAGTTAAGGTTCTTTCTGTGGCGCATGGGGTACTCCATGCGCCACAGAAATTGTTGATCTCAGATCCCACCACCACCACCACCACCCCCCCCCCCCCCCCCCCCCCCCGTGGATCGCCTTTTCAGTTTTGCAAACAAGAATTTTTTTTATAAAATATTCAATAAATAAAATCTTTTGAGATATAGTTAGGTTTTAGTGTCTACTTGGTATAGAAATTTCGAAATATGAATTTTGACCTATTTTGCAAAAACCAGAAAAAAAAGTTTGAACGGCCATAACTTTTGCATACGCTGTCGGAAAAATGCGTTTAATATATCAAAACAACCTAGAGAAAAATTGGAGCTCGATTTCACCGGGGTTTACCCGGTGAACTTTTCTCAGATCCTCCAAATTCCAAAAGGAAAAAAAAGTTATTTCAAAAAGAAGATTTTTTTTAATTTCAAAAAATTTCAAAAAATTCAAAAAAAATATTTTTGAAAGTTTTCTTGATTTTTGATTTTTTTTTGGATTTTTCAGGATTTTTTGATTTTTTGGCATTTTTTAGAATTGTTTTGAATTTTTTGGGATTTTTTGAATTTCTTGATTTTTTTGGATTTTTAGAAAAAATTTGGATTTGCTTTTGAAACTTTTGAAGTTTTTAATTTTTTTCAAAATTTAAAAACACACATATATATACATACCACACATAAACTACACACATATACAAAGCTTAAGAGGGTTGATATGATATTTATATCAATAAAAACTTGAGTAGCATAAGGGTAGCTGAGCTGAATAGAACTTAGAAGTTAAGCGTGCTTGGGTTGGAGCAATTTGAGAATGAGTGACCTTGCGGGAAGTCAATATTTGAGATGGGTTAAAAAATTCAGAAAAACTGGAAAAATTATTTCAATTCCTGATTTTTTTTTTGAATATTTTTGAATTTTTGAGAATTCTGTGGCGCATGGTACCCCATGCGCCACAGAAAAAAAATTAGTGGCGACGATTCTGTGGCGCACCGGCCGTGCGCCACAGAATTCAAAATTCGTGCGCCACTGATAGGCTTTTCTGTACTACTGAGAGGAGGAAGATGGTGCCGCACTCGAAGATCCGGAGGCAGAGGAGGAAGAAGATGGCGCAATGCTTGATCCGGAGGCGGAGGATGAGGCATCCATCGCTGGCGTGAAGGGGAGGAGGTGGTCGTTGCAGCAAGACCTGAAGGTGCGAGGAGGAGCTAGCCGGAGTTTCCCGCTTCGGCAGGCGAGGTGCTGTTGAGGGTGACTTGGAGCTGCAGGCGTTCTGCAGCTGGTGCTGAGGTCGTTCTGGAGTGCTGAGATCTGAAGGCGACCTGGAGAGGAGAGGCGATCTGGAGGTGTGGCGAGCGAGGTGGAGGTGCGATCGGGAGGTGAGGCAAGCGGGCGAGCGAGGTGGAGGTGCGAGGCCGGCGATCTGGAGGTGCAAGCGAGCGATCTGGAGAAGGTGTGTGGCGAGCGATCTGGAGGGTGGTGTGTTTAGTTTTTCAATTTACAAGGACCTTTTTGTAAATTGACATTTGTACACAGGCTCCGACACTTTTTTCCGGATCGGAGGGAGTATATTTATTCATCATTTAGGACAAATATAGTGGTCTACATTTGTTTGGATATAGGAGTAGACTAAAAGGAGATGACGCGCTTTGCCGCGCCCCGTTTTTTGCTCTTTGCTTTTACTTTATCCGTTCAGTTATTGTTGGCGGCCTGCATCTGGGTCTTTTATGATACCTTGCATCTTTGTCCAAATTTCCAAACCATAACCACCATGACGTGTACACGCTTTCTCGTAACTAAATTCAGTAGAAATTGGGTACAACTTGGTGCCCAAATAATAATTTGGTAATCAATAAGATTGGACAATTCAAAATATTAGAACGGCAACAATAAGACTTGACAATTGAAAATATTGTAGTATATAGACAAACACCACAATGACACGAGATCTAATTGATATATCCAATTTTTTTAGTTTACAACCCGTCACAAAGCATAAGAAATGTAAAGTGAAGACAAAAAAAGTAGCTCGGGAAAATGGTTGCAAAGAATTGACTTCTTGTCTACTTCGAAAACAGATTGTTTACACAAGCTATCCTATAATTAGGTGAAATAAGTGATATAAAAGCCAATGGTCACAACACCTTTTTTAGGGGAGTGGTCACTACACCTTGTCATCAACGCTCCAAGGATGCAATGGGAGTCAGGAAGAGTTAAGTGCAAGCAAGTGGCAAACTTTTGAGCCACTTCACCATCTCCGCAAATATTTGTATCCATGTCTCCCTATACATGATTTGAAGTTCCCTTTCTGATTCTTGTCTTGATGCCCGGAAGTCCCTTTAACTATTTCTTTAAGCACGAAATCTGCACTCTAGTCCAAAGACAAGTGTATGCCGGTTGATCCTAAGTTGTAAACGCCGGTAAATAGCACCTGGCTGTTTGTTTATTTTCTTGCATACCTGCACTCTGGATATAGAAATATGCATGCTCTCTTCTGCCCAACCTCAACACTCCATAGTGTAGCAACTATGGAGCAATGATTGTCAGTGTTTGCCAGCCCATTATTATAGTAAAATAGAGGATTTCAAATGGAGGAAATGCTAGAGGAGATATGCAATTAAGGCATAACCCACATTATGTCATTAAAACTTCCTTTGTCCTTGTGCAATGATTGGTGTACGATGTTTCGCGATTCATAAGAGGGCCACACTATCAACTACTATTGTTCAGAAAACCGTGTATTTCAAATTCTTGTTATGCTTCACAGAAATTGAGGCATAAACTTCTCTTATCCTAATGAATGTACTATTTAAGTTAAGCTCATCAAGCTCAGCTGCGAACTATAACCAAATCGAAAAATATAGTTAGAGAAACTTAGTGCAAAAGGACACCATACGGTATTATGAGATTAGGAGAACTTATATGTAATTTTAAGATTAAATAAAAAGCAACACACTTACGTTTACTCTTGAAGATACCAATCTAGCATGTGCAAGCGCAATAAGGGATTCTTAAAGTTCTAGACATTTATATATAAGAAACTTCAGAGTTGCCAGCGTTCCAATAACCTACCAAAGCATGCATCAGCCAATACCTCCTCAAGAAGCAAGAGGACAGCTGCAAATGAAACACTTAAGAAAGGCATCATGCAAGATTTTTCCAGCTTTTCTATCTGTGGCGCAACTCCCGCGCTCCATTTTGTTATATCCTTCTAAAACCTATTCAAGAAATGAGCATACAAATTTCAAGCTTGGAAAATTATCCAGGTACATAGATATTTTTAATGTTTCAAAATCCCAATTATATTGTTTAAACAAAACTATAAGGGATGCCCCAACAGCTTAAATAGGAACCCGGATTTGAATCGGAAATTTATTTGGTAACATAATTCAAATATTTATGTAAATCTTGATTAGCACCATCTTATCAGGATAGATCTTCATTCTCTAGCAGATTGAGTTATGTGTTAAGAGCTGAAAAAAAACATATTTATTTACCAACAAGGATTTCCTTTGCCACAAAAACATGGATATTTAAGCTACTTAAGTAATAAAGAGTAGAAAACAAATATTTTTTACTCACAGCAAAGCCTTCACAACTGTAGTATTAGTCACAACATCTGGTTTCATACCCCGAAAAAGAACAAGCATCTATAATAGATAGATATAGATACTATCTATAAAGGGTGGAAGAAATCGACCTGCTTCCGCACAGACCACGTCGCCCTCAATTCACGTCCCTCCGATCCACTCCATCCAACGGACATCAGGCGCCCGCGTCGCCACCCACGCTTGCTACTGTAGATAGCTACAGTAGTAGCGAATTTCTTCCAATCAGCGCTCGACGCGTCATCCGGTATCCAGCCGGTCGACCCGGTTCCAGCCGGTCACCGTGCATCTTTTGCACTAAACTCCCTCGCAGACCAAAATTCTGCCCCGCAGTCCCACTTTTCCTGAAGCGAAGGACCTACTTGCAATTGCTGGAAAATCCAGGGCCCTCGCTGGAAAAACGTCAACGAAACCCTCTCCCTCCCTCCTCTCTCTCCAGGCGAACCCGACGTCGCCGGCGCCGGCCACGCACGCCGTCGCTACTCCGGCCCTCCCCACTCAGATCTACGCACGCGGGGAGATCCGCCGTCGCGCCCTCTACATCTCCGACGAGTCTCCCCTGCTGGCTCGCACGACAGCCGACGGAATCGACGCCGCACTGACCCTTTTCTCTCCGCCGCTCCTGCTCGCCGCCGGCGACGGTACGGCCACCATAATGGAGCGGCGCCGCCGATTTTGGTACCGCGCGTGTGCACACGGCCGCCGCGCCCAGCCGGACGTCCTGCCTCGCGCCGATGCGGCGACGGCGAGCTCGATCCATCCGCTGCCTCCATTGATGACGCCAGCCGCACGTCACACCGGGCCCCGCACGCCACATTTTTTCCTTTTCCGCCAAATTCTTATAAAATGACAAATCCCTGACATGTGGGCCCATTTTGCACACCCAAATTCAAAAAAAAAATTGCACAAACAATAATTCAAAGAATAACCATCAGGAAAATAAAATTAAAATATCGAAATGATGAAATCAATCCAACTAATACCCACTGGGAAAGATTAAAAAAAAGTTTACATCAAAATGTTCAGAAAAAAAACAATTTATTTACACCAACAAACAAAACATGTTTAGATCTTTTGAATTGGTCAAAATTGGGAGATACTCCAATTCAGCACATACTAATTGAAAATAAAATCACATTTGAGCATTTAATAAAATTACTAAATAATTGGAGATACTCCAATTCATTAAATATTAATGGAAAAATAAAATCACATTCAAACATTTAAAATTGCTGAATAATTATAGATACTCTACAATACATAAACATGCTCACAAACATGTTTTAATATTTTCAATTGGCCAATATTTGTAGATGCTTTAATTCAGCAAACATTAATGCAAAATAAAGTCAAATTTGAACAAAAGGCTTTCAAAAATAAATACTAATTATTCATGTTAAAAAAATGTTTACATATTTCGAATTGATGAAAATTTGAAGAAAATCCTAATGCACTTCCTCTTTAGAGTAATTTGTAGAACATGAAAATATTTCTATAAGTACCCTCACAAAAAAAATGCTAGGCAATTGTGCCATACAATCAAATTTCAAAATTACATATTCTAAAATTTTACATATTTTTAGAACTTATTAATATTATTCAATATGACAAACCCAACAAAATAATTTGATACACACCAACTTATTTAAATAGAATTTAACAAATTATTTTAACATACAATTACCCATATTTATATCATGAGCTTTAAAATATCAAAATACTGAGAAATAACTATTTAAAACTTATTTTCCCAAACAACTACAACTGAATCACAAAACAACATTTAAACCAAAACATGCTTCAAACAATATAAAACATTTCACAAACATCATTTTATGGTTTTCAAACAATTTCAAAAACTATTGTATGCTGCAACTAAAAATACAAATATTAACACATAGCTGTTTTTAACTTACTTCCCAAATAAATATAATCGAATCAAAAAAAATTCAAAATAGTACATTCTTCAAAAAAAAAAATACTTTACAGATTTTGTTTCGTAATATTCGAACAATTTTCCAAAAACTTCTACACAATGAATATTTCAAATTCACAAAACACCCTACAAATCTAAACATTTTGTCAACGATAACATAATTCAAATCTAAATAACTTCCCAAATTGAATAATTTTCAAACACTGAACAATCTCAAAACGTAGGCTTTCTTTGCATTTCAATAATTTCCAAATCTACGTAATTTTTAAATGTGTACATTTCCAAAATCGAATTTTTTCACACCAAAAATTTCTTCTAAACTATTTCTGAAATGTGAACAATTTTTTTGCCGTAAACTTTCTTTCCATTTCAACAATTTTCAAACCTACACGATTTCCAAACGTAAACATTTTCCATTTAAATTTTACCACACATGCATGGCACACACATTCGAATATTCGAAAAAATTAAATGGCTTTAAAATCTACCCAGGTGGGTCCAGTTTGCTTATACAATTTACAGAAAAAAATTAAAATTACAGAACCAATAGTTTAAATCTAATCATCAGAAAAATATGGGAAAAATATCAAAATGACCAGAAAAATACATACTAACTACTTACGATAAAATACAAACATTTTTTGGACATTTAATTACATATTCTAAAATTTTAAATATTTTCAGAACTTATTAATATTATTCAATATGACAAACCCATCAAAATAATTTGATACACACCAACTTATTTAAATAGAGTTTAACAAATTATTTTAACATACAATTACCCATATTTATATCATGAGCTTTAAAATATCAAAATACTGAGAAATAACTATTTAAAACTTATTTTTCCAAACAACTACAACTGAATCAGAAAACAACATTTAAACCAAAACATGCTTCAAACAATATAAAACATTTCACAAACATCATTTTATGGTTTTCAAACAATTTCAAAAACTATTGTATGCTGCAACTAAAAATACAAATATTAACACATAGCTTTTTTAACTTACTTCCCAAATAAATATAATCGAATCAAAAAAAATTCAAAATAGTACACTCTTCAAAAAAAAAAACTTTACAGATATTGTTTTGTAATATTCGAACAATTTTCCAAAAACTTCTACATAACGAATATTTCAAATTCACAAAACACCCTACAAATCTAAACATTTTGTCAACGATAACATAATTCAAATCTAAATAACTTCCCAAATTGAATAATTTTCAAACACTGAACAATCTCAAACGTAGGCTTTCTTTGCATTTCAATAATTTCCAAATCTACGTAATTTTTAAATGTGGACATTTCCAAAATCGAATTTTTCACACCAAAATATTTCTTCTAAACTATTTCTGAAATGTGAACAATTTTTTTGCCGTAAACTTTCTTTCCATTTCAACAATTTTCAAACCTACACGATTTCCAAACGTAAACATTTTCACATTTGAATTTTACCACACATGCATGGCACACACATTCGAATATTCGAAAAAATTAAATAGCTTTAAAATCTACCCAGGTGGGTCCAGTTTGCTTATACAATTTACAGAAAAAAGATTAAAATTACAGAACCAATAGTTTAAACCTAATCATCAGAAAAATATGGGAAAAAATATCAAAATGACCGGAAAAATACATACTAACTACTTACGATAAAATACAAATACTTTTTGGACATTTCAATTTAGCAAATATTTGTAAACATCATAAATACATCCCCTCTAAATAAATGAAGTTGATTTTAAAAAATACTTATACAGTGGACTCCCCCCGATTTTGGAACTTAACTAAATATCTATGTCAAACTACAAACATATTTGAACATCTAAATCTAAATTGGCTACAAAATTTGCAGGCATGCCAGACGGCAAATTACAACGAATTTTAACATTTTAAATCACAACGTCACAGTGGGCTCTACTAGATGATGGAACGTAAGAGCTACTTTTATTTAGTTTCGACGATTATTTTTTAATGTTCTACAAAAGATAAGAAAAATGTAAAATATTCCGAGTATTGTTCAAGCAAAAACGAAAGATAAAAAAGGAAAAATTGTTTAAGCAATATTCCAATTTCTTAAACAAATGGTAATAGAGCCATTTTTTTATAACACTCCAAACATTTCACATCTCTTTTAATAATGGAGTCATTTGTCTAAAAACCATAAGCAATGTTCCAATTTGTAATAACGAAGACATTTGTCTAAAAAAAAAGAACACAAATATTTGGATTATTATTCCAGCAAAGAAAAAGATAATAGGAATGTGAAATGCGAAGTACAACAATAATTTCAAACATATCAATATGAACATAAAAATAAACGCTAGCTAACTTTTCACTTCAAATTAAATATTAATCTAACTAAAATATCGGTGGACATTTCCAAACTTGAATTTTTTACACCACAGTGTTCACACTGAAATTTAAACAAATTTTAAGTATAAACATTTTCCAAATTTCAGTACACTCAAATCCAAACAAATTTTAATATGGACATTTCCGAATTTGTATTTTTTTACACCACGGTATTCACAAATATGACAGATATATCAACACGACCACAAAATCTGAGCATTTAATAAACGTGAAACTAATTCAAATATGAATAGCTCCCCAATTTGACCATTTCAAAAAAATTGAACAACTTCTCAACATATACATTTTTTTGCAATTCCAACAATTTTATAATCTAAACAACTTTCAAATGCGAACATTTCCAAATTTGAATATTTCACTCCGCAATATTTTCCCTTCTAACCACACGACCGCGGCATATGCCATTTCAATCCAAATTTCAAATTTAAGACATGCAGAAATTTTAACATTCTTTCAGATCCGATTATTTTATGAGCGACAAAAGAATTCAGATCTTAATACAATTTCACTTTAACCAATTTTTAAAATCTAAACATTTTAAAAACGTAAACTCTTTTTGAATTACAACCATTTCAAATTTGAACAATCACCAAAATCCGACTATTTCCAAAACGATTTTTTCCCCAATTTCCATGACTTCCAAGCTTAGACAATTTTAGCACGTCGCCATTTTCAAATTAGAATTTAAAAACACTGGCGCAGCATTTGCCACGCTCAATTTTTAACCGTAAACTTTCTTTGCATTTCAATAATTTCCAAACCTACACGACTTCCAAATGTGAACATTTTCAAATTTGAATTTTACCATACATATATGCCATATACATTTGAATATTCCAAAAAAAAAATGGCTTTCAAATCTACCCATTTTGCAAACACAAAAATAATTCAAATCTAAACAACTTTCCAATTCGATTAAATTCCAAAAACTGAACAATTTCTAAACGTAAACTTTCTTCGTATTTCAAAAAATCTCAAACCTTCACAACTTTTACATAACAACACTTTCAAATTTAAATTTCACTAAACGGGCGCGGCATTGCCGCGCTAAGATGTCTAGTATCTATAATATCTAAATTGGGCAGCCCACTAAGGGTAATTCTCTCAACATGCAAGCATGTCATGTCACAGCCACCAGTTTCAGTTTAGCTGTATGCCACTGCCATTCGTCTGTTGTTTACAGGCATACCATCAGTACAGAATTAGCCAGATTAAGTTACTATGTATTTTCTACAAATTTTTATCTAAAAGTTTATGTCATATGGGGCTGGAGCATAGTATCACCGATTTCCTTTTGTCTGATCATATAAACGATATGACACGGGTTGAAATGTTTGTAGACACGCATCACTTCCAGGGACGGTTAATTGAATCAAAAATAGGGTACGTCTCTCTTAATTTTTGTAATCAATTTTGTACTACTATGGTGCTAGCTGGAGCTAGCTTATGGTAACACTGCTTGTGGTCTTCTTACTTGCAACCTATGTATCGCTATATCATGATTTGTGTACAATTTTTTTGTTACATTTACCTGCAATGTCATCGTGATATTGAGTCTTAAAAAATTAATCTCATGTATATCTTTGCATGATGTGCTAACCAGAGATCTAGACAAAAACTGATAGTTTCTTGCACGTGAGGTTACGAAGAAGTGCCTATTTGAAGAGCTATTGTACTTTCCACAGAAAAATAACCACTATATTTGATGGAAACGAATGGATGCTGGATGACGTCCAGAAGATGTGATCTCCTTTTCAGTTTTGTCAAATGTCTGCAAATTTTACGCTCACTCACCTGAATTCACATTTTGATCTACATAGAGGTTTCATCCGCTAACATGTTCAATCAAATACAAACTACTATTTAGGTCATCATTCATATGTTGTTGGATTTAGATAAGAACTTCATTGTTTCCTTGATTGGTATATTGTGAAAACTGAACTGAAAAGCAAACCTTGTTTATAGTCAATGACAATTCCAAGTCTCTTGCAGTCTCTTGAAGCAAAACAGCTAGGTATACATATTGTTTAGTTTTGACTGCGAGATTGTCCCTGATTCGATGCAGAGCTCTCAACATTTCCTTTACTCTGTCCTGTAACATGATCCTATACAGTTTCAGTTCAGATAATTAAAGTTGACACTCTTACAGAATTAAGATATACTCTTGCTAATACAGTAGGATTGAAGGGTTGCTATATATATTTTGTCTCATGCTCGGAAAATTGTACTCTACAACAAGTGAATACATTACTTCCATTGGAAATTTCAAAGCTGATTTGCATTCTATCCTTTAATTTCACCAAAAAAATCCGCAGCATCGCGTGGGGTATAATCTAGTTTGGTAAGAGATAGTGCAAGAAAGTTAAACCATGACACCCAAACAAGAACACATAAAAATCAGTATTCTCATACGGGAGAAAGTACTTACACTGTCCTTGATATGCTTGAAAACGGCGAGTGCCTCCAAATGCCTTCCAGAAGTACTATAAGCATTTGTTAACAAATTTGGCATAGTAAGATTCGGCTCAATTCTTTCTGCCTCCATTAATTGAAGAGCACTTACGAATATGATGCTCACAAGCTGAAAAGAACACATAAACATTGATAGTCTCAAGACCAACTAAGATTCTCCTTCAGAAGAACAATAATCAAGTACAATTTCAGTCCAAGGTAAAAAAATAGTCTACGGTAGCAAGCTAAGCCAAAATGCACTCTTGGATGGTCCTGAGACAGCCAAAGTGCTAACCAGATGGTAACATAATTCATATGAATCAGATTGCTGATGTTCGTAGGTAACACAAAAATGCAGAAATAACTTTCAGAATCTCTAGTGCTAAGAAGCTAACAAATACTGATGTCAATAGAACCAACTAAGCTTCTTTTGAAGGAGACACAAATAAAAACGTCGGATATATTTGAAGATCTATATACCATTCACAGACCTATAGACTATAGTAGCAGGTGATGACAAACTATTCGCTTTTGTGCGATCCCGGCGGGAGAACAAAACTGGCAGCGCACCGAAAGAAGGGGAAAACGCCACTAGGGAAACACAGACGCAAAACAGAAGATACCATAGTACGCAGACAGATTGCAAACCCGCAAGCGAGAAAGTCGCCGCCGGCAAGCACGCGCCATCTCCATCCACGACTCAGCCATACCCCAGTAAATAGCCGGCGCATACCGCGTTTCCCAGTGATTAAGCACCACAAATCGAACAGAAAAGGGAGAGGAAGGGCAAACCGGAAGTGAAGCCGGAGGCAACCAGTCAAAGAAGGCAGAAGCACCGAACCGCCTGAGTCGGCGAGGTCGACGCGGAATCGCTCCGACAAACTCAGTCCTAGCAAGCAGCACCGAACACCTTCAGCCAAACCTGTGGCAACAGAACAAAAATCACACATCGAAGGCAAACCAAAAGAGGCGAAGGAGATGGAAGCAGGCACGCGGAGTCAACAACGGCAATCTGGCTGCAGAATCATACCACCAATCCCCATCCCGCTGCCACACTTGCAATAATGAACTCAATATTAGTCCAGCCCAACATCCCGACATCCGAGCATCTCCAACCGCCATCCCAAAATTGGCTTCCAAACTGTCCGTAGACACGTTCTACGGACAGTGACCAGGCATACCCAAAAATACCCTCCTCCAACCACATCTCCTAATTATCAACCCCTAAATCCATACAAACCATGCACGTAGGGAATTCAACGTAGATCATCACAGTCCTTATCATTTCCATAGTTGATCAAGTTCGGACATTTACATACTAGCAAAATATGCATCTACAACTAGCAAAATAAACTTCCTCTCTCTTGCGGCGGCGGAGCGGCTCGAATACGGCGGCGGAGCTTCACTCCGACGCCTTGCCCTTCCCCTTGCCGTCGGTGTCGGGGCAGCAGAGACGCTCGAAGATGGCGTATGAATCGCCGCTGGAGCCGGAGGTGCCGTCGCCGCTCCTGGACTGAGCCGTCACGAGGCGGACATGGCGCGCTTGCTCACTGGCGAGGTGGGCGGCCGCCGTCTTCGACTCCGTCGCCCGCCTAGACTCAACGATGACGGCGTCGAACATCTCTTTGTTCTTGCGGTGGCGGCGCCGGGCGTCTGTCTCCGCTGAGGTCAAGGAAGCAGCGACGACCTCCAATGGGCCGTCCGCCGCACGAGCGCTCCTCGCTACTGTAGTCGACACATATGGGTTGGGTTTGGGGTTTGCCGGTCAGCCCGGACGGATGGGCTGACTTTCAGGGAGGCGGTTGGGTGGTTGTTTTTGGGCCAA
This sequence comes from Poa pratensis, assembly GCA_947311845.1. Classification (NCBI taxonomy): domain Eukaryota; kingdom Viridiplantae; phylum Streptophyta; class Magnoliopsida; order Poales; family Poaceae; genus Poa; species Poa pratensis. Next base: position 71,475,263 of record CAMZMU010000063.1, read on the forward strand.
AAGTTGTCGGGCTGTCCGCCCGGACGTTCGGGTCCGATTTGGGGAGGCCGGGTGGAGATGCTCTCACACATGCATCGCCTTGGCGCACTGACCTTATGGAAGAAGGGGCCTACTCCTGACGATGAAGCCTCAATGGCGGCGGCAGTCTCGTGGCGCGGAATTGATGGAGCGGGAGGTAAAGGCCATTGCGAGAAGAGGGATGCAACATGTGACGGAGCGGTGCGAGATGTGTAATGGCGCTCGCGGAAGGGCCGAGCCCGAGGCGGCGGCGGTGGGGGTTAGAGATGGAGGCACACTTGTGGTCGAAGTCGGAGGAGGGTGATGGATGTGTCCTTGAAGTCGAGGCCGGAGGCAGCGGAGGACTCAGTGGAGCTTCACTCCGTGCCTCCGTCTCCCAGCTAACAAGGGATGGAGAGCAAGCCGGTGGAGGAGGACGGCGAAGGCGATGTTTCCACACCAACGCCAACAATCTGACAAAAGGCACCACACGCAAGGCGGTATGCCCAGCGCAACGAGCAGCCACACGCGGGGGCAAGATCCAGTGCCTCGAGGCCTCAGATCCACCATTCATCCCCCATCCAACGGACAGGAGCGGTCAACGTGAAATTAGACCCGGTTCGCTCGTCCCCTTCCTCTGTTCCTCACGCGCGCAAGGCAAAGGAAGAAGCGAGCGTTGCTGGTCCGCCACCGCGCTGCAGGAAAAGACCGAGCTCCCGTCATGGCGCTACGAGAAAGGGAGAGGAGCCGCCCCATCTGCTCCTCCAGGGTTAGCTCTGGCGGCGTCGACAGGAGAAACGGTTGCTCCATCCGCCTCCCATCCGCCCACCTCCGGCTGCCCCGTCGGCCTCCCATCCAGCGGTTTCCTGGGCCCATTCCGACAGCCACTCCGCCGACCTCCTATTTCCCCCTCTGCCGTCCTCCTACGCTCCATCTGACGGTCCGCTCCGACGTCCACGGGCGTCATGGAGCTCGTAGCAGCGAGGCAGGAGGAGCATCTGCACATGAACATTCAGTTAACTACAGACAGCTGCAGAAGACCAAATTCAGTTAACTGTAGCAAACCAAATTTAGTTAACTAGTAGCAGAGAAACAAGACGAAATTCAGATCAGCAAACGAGGAGCAAGAAAGTGTAGATTCTAGTACTAAAAATGAGCTGAAGAAGGAATAGTTGAACCTGAGGCTGTGAGGCATTCATCATACAATGAATTAGAAAGTGAATCGAAATGAATTGAACTATATGCAGACTTTGTAGATTTAAGATTCAAATTCGGCACAAAAAATTTGTTCTTACATAATCCTTCAAATACATAAACTAGGGCGATCTACTTTACACTTATGCCACGAAAGACTATACTCAGCCCCAAAATCCAAAATACTATAGTCATCTTTGTCCAAAATACTATCGAATAAGCTTGTACATGCTAGAACAGAGCTTCATCATAAACACCACCAATGGGAGTCATCAAGAGCTAGTTGTGTGTAACTGATGACCGTGTTAAACCTCCACACATTTGTTTGAGGCTGTACACCATCATCCTTCTCCACTCTTACTTGAGGCTTTACACCATCATTTTTCTTTTGTTGCCGCCATGAAAATTCCAGTATTTAGTTTAGCAATGAGTGGTAACAATATATCATGAATAGATTGGAACGTACTTTTGCTCCTTTTTTTGGATGAGGCAACTTTAGTTGGCTTGTGCTTCCCCTTGAGTAACTTATCAAGCCAATATTTCTTTCTCCTCAATTTTTTAGATTGAACCTCTTTTTTCATGAGCTTTGCGGCACTAAGAAACTCACTAGTTAATTGCACACTTGGGTCAACATTTTCTAGGTCGTCACATGGCTTCTTCGTAGCATTCATAGTTGCATTGTGTTTCTCATCTAGTTGTGGACTAACGCAATAAAGTGCATTTTCTAATATCGATCAAGCGACACCTAGAGACTTTGCTACTTTATATGCCATAGTGTGAAATTTGTGAGACACACTCTTGTACCAAAGTTGGGCTTCCAACTTTGGATTCTCTACCACATTCCTTTCTTGTCTATCTTGTATGCGTCCATTGCGTGCTTCTCTAGTCCATCTCTTTCAGGCATAATGTGTTGGCAATGTTTTTGTATTCATCAAGTCAAGAATTTTGAGACCACTTCCATACAATATTCCTGTCCTATTGAACATTCCACAGCTACATGAAGCTGTTTTGGTCAAAGGATCACCAATCACTATGCGCTCCTCCGCAAATTTTAAATCACCATGCAAACTCCCAATAGGAATCCCAAATTTGTTATTTCCATCCAAGACTCTAGTGCATGCAGCCATGGATCTCTCATATTCACTTTGAAAAGATTCAAAGATAATAAGAGTGTATTCTTTGCTTGATAGCACCAACATAGGTGTGTGCATCTTTATTCTTGGCAACTTCTTCCTTGCCTCAAATTCAGACTGCAATTCCTTTGTTTCTTCTTACCTCCACTGTCCTCTTCCTTTGTGATGCCATCAAGTGACATGTATGTGGCAATTGATGGTAATAATTGTGTTCCAACACAATATCCATGACTTCGTAATTTATTGCCACTCAATCCAATCATATAGTCATGCGAGCTTTGCAATTTGTTCTTGTTTCAGCTCTAACACGCTTTGGCTCGTAATCCATTGTTATCCCTTTCTTCCGTATACCCTCATTGGAAACAAACAAATGTGCATGAAGTCACTTGACCATCCATCTTACTTACATGTTTGTTTTTCTTCCTCACATCAAACCCAACGCAACCTCCATATGCAACCCAAAACAGCCAAGCTTCATCCGGATTTCTAAACCTCATGCCAATTTGAGGCATCCCCTTGTCAATTTCCCCCATTGCACGACACTTACAAATGCACAACACTCACAATTGCACAACACACTGATCAAATTGCACAACACATCATCTCAATCAGCAAAATCCTGTCATGTACGACATGAACCACATCAATCAATTGCAGATTAACTCATCACAATAAGAGACAATAACAAGCTGAAATTTTTTAGAACGTCAATCAATCAATTCCAGCACAATTTTCAGTATTAACAAGCTACAATCGAACTGGAAATAACAGTACCAAAGTATACATATATAGGGTAACAGAGAACGACCTGTTGGAATCTGACGGGTAGAGAGCTGCCTGGATTTCGATTTCTCTTGCCATATGCCCGTCGCGACAGCTACCGGCACAGCAGGGATGAGGAGGTGTTGCAGGGGCGCGGAGGGGGTCGACGGGGCTAAGCGAAGGGCGCCGTCACAACGGGGATGAGGAGAGCATCGAAACAGGGCTATGAGGAGAAGCCAGTGGGACGAAGGGGATTACCGGCGCCGTTTATCCGGTGGCCGCCGCCGTAGCTCGCATGGCTCCCTTCCTTCCCCACAACGGCGATAGCGGCAGAGCTCTGCTTCCCCGCCCGCAAGAGTTTCCTTCCCGCGCTGCTTGTTTGCCTCGCGATCGAGGACTGAGGAGGAAGGATGGTGGATGCTGGGCCTCGAGGCACAACATGCGTTGTCTTCAGTGAGGCACGGTATCTCAGTCCCACACGTGATGCTCCAACCCTTGAACAAACCGACCAAAGGCCCCACACGCACGCGCAAAGACGGTTCGCAAACGGTCATAGACAAGCGAGGCCAGAGCGTCCCAATTCAGAGGGACATGTCACCACTGGATTGGAAAACCTTGGGAGCAATGAGAGCGCAACATTCCCTCAGTGGCGGAGCTAGCTCAAGAATGGAGCCCGGACAAAGCCTAAGTGCATTCTCATTGATCAGAGTTTGACAGCACAATTCTTTTACTTTAATCATCAATGCATGATGCTGCGCGTGCTCGTCGCGGCTCCAGGCGGCGGAGCTGAAGACGAGGTCGAGCGTGGGCTGCGGCACGAGGTTGAGGTGGCGCAGGGCGGCGGGGTGAGGTCGCGGAAGGAAGGAGCGAAGGAAGAGAGAGAGGAAGGCGGGGGGAAATGAGGAGGCGTTTCGCGAGGGGCGGGCGGCCTAACGCTCGCGTGGGTCCCACGCGTGGTAAATTTTTATGTATGAGTTGGGCAGGGCTGAGGTGCGAAGCTCGATCTGAGCTTCTCATCCGGGCATGGCTGAGAGCCTTTTTTGGTATGAGGTGGGCATGGCCCGAGTAGCTCTCCGGGCTACCAAACAACCAAAAGTGGGGTGAGGTGAGATTATCTGCCTTAGTCCGGGCTACCAAACACGCACTTAGTACCGTATTGGGCCTTAAGCTGGAACCCACACGCCATTCTTTTTCCAACCGCTCGGTACCCATCCTCTTCACGACCGCAAGGACGCAAGCAGGACAACGCAGAAATCCCCATCGTCGTTGCTTCCGGTTCCTCTCTGTTGACCACAAATTCGACGAGATCCGGCGATCTCGCTCCTCCGACGGTGTTAGCACCCAACTACTAGATTCACTCAACTGGATCAAGGATTCGATTTACAACCAGCAATTACAGAGGAAGTAGAAGAGGAACCGAGAGGAAGGAGGAGGAAACCCAAGCAGAGGAGGCCGAAGCCATCAGTTCCAAGCCGCCTGTTGCCTGTAGCCAATCCTCTCGTATAAGTAGCTGCTGCCTTTCGTGGCATCAGAGAAGCCCAAGCCCCGTAGCGCCAGCCCATGGTCCGGGCCCACGGTGATATTAGAGAAGGTCACTAACATTCTCCCCTCCTTAAATTTCGGCTTGCCCTCAAGCCGATGCCGTTTTGAACCGCCTGGATCCCACGGTACTTGATGCTTCATGACTTCGCCAAGGTCGCGGTGGGCGTCGTAGGCGAGGCAGACCTTGACGAGGTTGATGTAGTAGACGGTGTCGACTTGCTCAAGGAAGACGCCAAGGTAGTAGTCGTTGCCGATGTGCACTTGGTCATGGAAGACATCGAGATAGTTGTCTTGGTTGGCGCAAACTTTGTCAAAGAAGTAACCATGGTCGAGGCCGTGGCAGTAATCGGGAGTTGCAACACTCCTTCCTTTTGCTTCAGCTTGTGTGAAAAATCTGAAGTAATAGAGAGAGCCCAGATGCCTGGATCCCATGATAACTTCCTGCGACAGAGTTCCACTTCCATCAAAATCTGAACCAGCACAAGAGCTCAGTTGCGACCATGCAATGTACCATTGAAATGATTCAAACAGGGATTCCTTGCAGCTAGAATACTTCCCAAGCATCATTATCCTGTGACAATCATCTGATGCAACTCTCAGCACTATAGGAACCAATAAAAATATTCCAGGCTGCAGCTCTACAAATGGGAATGACATCATCCATTTTTGTATCAGCTCAACTGAGCGACAAAGACTTGGATCCCATTGCACTGGTAGTCTCGGTTTGTTGTCAACCGAAATGTAGTCCAAGTCAATCAACCAAGCAATCTCCCACTCAAATTGCTCACAGCCATGCTCAGATAAGAAACCATGTCCAGTGGGGAGAGGCTGAAACCAACTCTCAAATAGTGGACCATAATTAATAGCACATTCAGACATGAGTATGATACGACTAGAGCACTGCCCCTTTTGTGCACCGAGCTGCATATTTTGAAGATTTGGTGCTTGAGAAAAGGCAACCATGATGCTAAGCTCTATTTGAACATTTTGGTTGTGAAGGATCAGATAGTACCCAATACTAAAGACATCTGCTGCTGTTCCACGTGCACCAATATGAAGTACTAGTACTTTTCTCACCTTGAATTTAAACAGGGTTGCTGAGTGCATCAACCAACTGTAATTGCAGGAACAATCGACAATGAGAATGCTCCACTGTATCCTTACTCTCTTGTCAGCGGAGATGTAGGTGCTCTTGTCAGGAGGTGTAGCTGGTGGTGGATGATGGTACACTGTAACCAATAAAACAATCTCCCAGGGATGCCAAGGTTCCAACTGCTGCCCAAACAGAAAACTGCAAGAGGACTTGTCCTGGACAACATATATGATGTTTAAACAGAAAGTAAGCCCACATGAAGGATGATATAGCCACAGCTTCTCAGATTGTAGGTGCACCCGAAGCTTGGCGACAGAAAATAACCGACATGAAGATAGCACCCATAGAGCAAGCACCGGTATAATATTACCAGCAAGAAACTGGAACAATAGGGTCATGCCACAGGGTTGTGCTCCATCAGGGGGACGCCAATAATAGTATAGCTCAGTATTAGCAGAAAGTGGATAGTGCAAGATCCCAAAACTGCAACTAGAATACTCATGATGTACCAAGCTGCCTTGCAATGTAGCACTTCCACAAGCAGGAATAAACAAGCCGTGCCTATCAAGTTCCATGGGATTGCACCAACTCTTTTGGCCAGAACATGGATCAGCAGGGTCGCAAGGCCGATGAAGTTTTGTGGTACCTGGAACAGACTGTATGAATGAACTCATGCCTGTAAATGTTGCTCTGTCAGGTAGATGGCACTTCTGGCAAGGCTCCAGACAAACAAACTGCAAGCGCTGAACCGTCAAGTTAGGAGAACAAGGAAATGGCCAAGGACGCCCGGCGAACAAGGCGTGCGCCGTTGCAGAGGTCGCTGCAACCCTTGTAAGCGCGCGGTCGGCCTCTTGCGCCGCAGCCGACAGAGGCACGCCTATGACACCATTGCGCACCTCTGGTTGGAGATCATCGCCGTCCTCGAGCGGGTCACCCACAGCTGGGCCAATGGATGTAACCGAGACTGGAGTTGGAGATGGTGTAGACGCCACTGAAGCAGACACCGATGATGCAGGCATCGCCATTTTGTACGACAGAGTCAATGTCGTGCTTGTGTTGCCTCCCGGGCATATCATCTTGCAGGTGAGGGTTGTCATTGAGCTGAGACTCAACTCCTGCGCTGCGGCTGCCGCTGGGACACTCGTCGGTGTAGAGTCCACCGGCACCACAGTGGAGACGTGTGTGGATGTCGCCGCGCGCACAGAGGCTGTGGCCGGACTGGTAGTGGAGTTGGAGTCGTGCGTAAGGGAGTCCGTTGTGGTTGAGCGTGCACTCGAGGCGTCCAGCATAGAAGTCGGGACCGCTGGCTCGGGGTCGAAACAGCCGTGCTTGTGGATGACACCGGCAGTGACCCTGGATGTTGCGGCAGGGGCGACCGCTGGCACCGACATTGTGATGGCGCGGGTTGGACATTGCGTCGAGCAGGTGATAGGCGTCGCCGTGGTGAGGTCGGACTCCAGCTCCGCGTACGCTGTTGCCGAAGTCGCTGCAACCCTTGTAAGCGCGAGGTCGGCCTCGTGCGCCGTAGCCGACGAAGGCGCGCCGATGGCACTGGTGAACGCCTCCGGTTGGAGATCGACCTTACGGGCAAGCTGGATGTCCGCGTGTGGAGCAGGCCCAGTCGTAGACGAGTACGCGGTGGTGGGTGTAGTCGCTGGCGCCCGGTTGAGGTCGTGGTCGTCCGCCACGGATGTCGTTGGAGCGGACGTGGTTGTCGGCGCATGGACGAGGCCCTCGTGGTGCCCCACGCGCGTAGTCCGTAGCGCTGCTACCACGGCGGCCGACACTTCGGCTGCCACCTGCACCGCGATGGCCGGGATGAGGGCGGTGAACTCGGCCTGACGCCACGCCGTCTTCTCCTCCAACTCTGCGCGACGCCTAGTTCTCTGTTCCCTCCAATCGGCAAGGTGCCGCTGTTGCGGGTCCTCCACCAACGCAAACGCTTGATCTCGACGGGCAGCCCAAGCTGATCCACGCAACATGGTTGAATAGGACGGATCGAAGCAAATTTGTTTGCTCGAATTTGAGGATTGTGAGGGAAAAAAATGGCTGGAATTTTGGGGATTTTTCGTGGAGGAATCGATTGGCTCTGAATACCAAATGTTAGCACCCAACTACTAGATTCACTCAACTGGATCAAGGATTCGATTTACAACCAGCAATTAGAGAGGAAGTAGAAGAGGGACCGAGAGGAAGGAGGAGAAAACCCAAGCAGAGGAGGCCGAAGCCATCCGTTCCAAGCCGCCTGTTGCCTGTAGCCAATCCTCTCATATAAGTAGCTGCTGCCTTTCGTGGCATCGGAGAAGCCCAAGCCCCGTAGCGCCAGCCCATGGTCCGGGCCCACGGTGATATTAGAGAAGGTCACTAACAGACGGTCATCTGCTAGACGCCTTAATTCTCCCGCCGCCGATGTGGTCAGGGTTGGCCACATATCTCGCTGCTCGGCTGAATTTCGAGGAGCTCGGCCGCCTCGTGTATTTCCTCAGAGCGGCGCTGTCGGAGACGCTTCGTCTCGGGCCAGCCGACGCCGGCAAGCCCAGCACGCCGCTGCCCCATGCAAACCGTTGCGTGCAGCTCCTTCTCCGTCTCCGGCTGGCGCCCGCCCTTCCTCTAGCGCGCCTCCTACCTCTGGCCATGGCCGCGCCCAACGCAAGAAGCAGCCAGTGCTGCTCCCCTCCGCCTCACTCGGTTATCTTCTCGTTCTTCTTCCATTGCATAGCCAGCTCCGAGATTTCCCCTCTCGTTCTTTTTCGATGTGTGCGGCGGCGGGGCGTCAATGAGCTGGCGGGAGAGGAACTGATTTCCTCCTCTCGTGAGCAGTAGAGAGAAGGGAGAGAAGAAAACGTTTTTTATTACCTATGGCCGAGTCTCACCGGTAAGGGCGACCTCAAGTACTTTTTGCTTACGACCGACTCGTGCTATGTACTGTATAAGGCCGGGTCTTAAGCTATTTTTTCCCTTAAGACCGAGGCTTAATTCAACATTGGAGACGCCCTTGTTTTGAGGGGATGCTAGAGTTGGTCCAAGTTTCCAGTTTTCCTGTCCACCATCCCGTCTTCTCCCAGCTGCTCTATCCCCAAGCTCCGACCCAACCCAATGCGGCTCTAAATTCTCACATACAGTCGATCAGCACGTAGATCCGCCCCGGGGCGGAGTTCTTGGGAGCTCGATGAGCAGCCAGGGATTCGGTCCGGGGAGCCCCAATTCCTTCCGCTACCCTAGAGCCGACTACGATCTCGAGTCCGGGATTCCCCGCAAGGCACGCAAGCCCAAGAACTCGCATCTCGATGCCCCTGCTCCCCTGAGCTCGGCGCTGATGAAGATCCGGTACTTCTACGAGGCGCACCCCGTCGCGGTCGCCCTCATCCTGCTGTCCTTCGGGCTTAGCGTCCTGATCCTCCTGTCCGTGTACGAGACCCGGTTCAGGACGATGCGGAGCGGCGGCAGTGAGGTCGGGGGGTACCCATTTCCGCCCCTCCGCAACCTCGTCATGGTGGCCGGGCATTCAATTTACACGAGCGCCAGCTGCGGGAAGACCGACCGCGAGGACTCGTGGTTCTTGGAGCCGTACCAGAAGCACCCCGGCCAGGCGGCCACGTTCTTGACGCATATCAAGGAGGGGGTGGAGATCGCAGCCAGGGATCAAGGCGCGCTCCTGTTGTTTAGCGGTGGGGAGACGAGGAAAGATGCGGGGCCGAGGAGCGAGGCGCAGAGCTACTGGGCTATTGCAGAATCGAAAGGCTGGTTTGGTGAGTTTCACGTTACTTGAACATTCCTCCTCTTGTTCTTTAGTAAGATTATCATTGGCACAATATGGATTTAAAATGTATTGCTGATTGGGCCTTTCGAAGGCTGTTAATCGTTTATATCGTGAGCTTCAAACTGCAAGGCCTAGATGTTCAATTACTTCTGTCTACTACACACTCAGTTTTTGCTATAAAAAAACCTAAACACTCAGTTGCTCTGATAAAATGGAAAACACACGGCATTCTTTTTAAAATTCTATACATATATGTTGATGCATGATCAGAGTTCAGCTTATTAATCCATTTCTGAAACGTGGATAGTTAGAATGTTGGATCAAAGGGGTTGAAGTTTCCTGAAGTTTATAGTGTTTACTTTCTTATCTCAGTTCAGTAGTATAACCATTGTTTATGCATCCAGTTTGAGTTTGTTAGTTATTTTGCCAACCATCCGTAAAGAGCTTCTCGTTGGTTCTATGTGCTTGCACAGGAAATGATGATAGTGTAAGGAGCCGGGCACTCACGGAGGAGCATGCACGAGATAGTTTCGAAAATCTCTTATTTAGCGTTTGCCGTTTCAGAGAACTCACTGGAGCATACCCACAAAATATAACTGTAAGTTTTTCCCCTTTTCTTGAGACTTTCTGCTGAAACCTTATTTCACCTACTCCATTACTGGGTTGGTAATGCATTTTCTGTACTCCAGTTAATTCCTGAATGTCAGATAGTGTTAGCTAATCTGCAGCTCTGAATATTTTGTTGCCTAGGTCGTAAGCTATGATTTTAAGGAGGAAAGGTTCGCACAATTGCACAGATCTGCACTCGGGTTCCCCGAAGAAAGGTTCTTCTTCTCAGGCACCCCAGGTGCACCTGAAGCAAAGGAATCAGCTTTGAAAGGTGAAGCTTCTGTCAGGTCTCAGTTCCAAGAAGATCCATATGGATGCCTTGGGTCTCTTCATGTAAAGAGGCTCAAGAGAGACCCGTTTCACCGTACCATTCCGTACCCCAATGGCTGCCCTGAATTGAATGGTCTGTTCTCCTATTGCGGTATGGTGCCCTACTCTGGGAACCTTCCTTGGACTCACTAGTGGAAAAGGATGATGTTTGGACTGAACTTCAACTCTCACTGTGGAATCCAGCATTCTTGTTTTCCCCCTGTTTCTAAGCTGACAGAATATATATCCATATTTCTGTCTTATGTGCGAGGGAGAAGATAGATTTTTTCGTAATGGAAGCAGGTCACATAGTCAATATATATAGTTTGTTCCTACTTTCTGTGAGGTCTCCACTGAAAACTGTGAATTTGTTTGTACACATGCTCTGTACAACTAGCAGTAGAAACAAATAAACTTAGAAATTGTAACTGCAGCTTGAACCGCATCTATGGAAACTGGAAATACCATGAAAGTGTATGCATGTGATATCCTGGTATTTTTCCATGGTGAAAAGAACTTTTTTTGGTTTTTGACTTTTGAGGCAGGAGCTTTGGGAGTATATGTACTAACTTCCTATAATATGATCAGGTTTCAGACATTAATGCAAACGTTCTTTAGCGTGATTAGAATCCGAGAATGGTTCAGAATTGAATTAAATACTGCCAAAACACATGACCTTTAGACATGGACACTATTTTAAGTTACAAGTGTAATGATATTATTTTCATTTGAACAATCTCCATTGTTTTTTGCAGTTATATCAATAGTTGAAGTTGAGCTCCAAACTTAGTGTCCTGTCACCAAACCTGAATTGTCCAACGAACTGCTTCTCTGCAAAATTTCATCCATTTTAGTTGATGAAGCAGTTCGTCCACTGTGCACGAGCAAAACTTGCAAATGAACAGATCATAAGTTTTGTGGCATAGATTGCGATGATGCTCCTACTTTCTACAGTTCTTTTGGTTTAGACGTGAGCATCAGGATATATACGTTCTTTATATTGTATAACTGTTTCCTTCTTCCTTTCCAATCCCCTTTCAGAGGTGTGCTGCATTACACCTTCATTGAATAAGTCGAGATTCCACCCCCGCAAAAAAAAAAAAAAGAATAAGTCGAGATTATCCAAATGATTAGTATTGAGCAAGGTAAGTCTATATCATACTCCGTACATTGCACCAGCAGTTTCCGCGACATTGTCGAGGCGCCCCTCAAATGCTGCATCTACACCTGGGGCCCTGGCTGGCTATCCACGGCAAATGCCACACTGCTGACTGCTTGATGTCTTGATGAAGAAGGGCTGGCCCCGTAACGCGGCTTGCGTCATGTGCCTGGGCGAGCCGGAGTCCGCGCTGCATCTCCTCGCCAGTCGCCACTTGCACCGTCGCCGTCAGACTTTGGAGGAAGATCCTGGCCACGACAACGAGGAAAAGCTGTGTGTCGCTGGTGCATTTTACTTGGTGGACGCTTCTTTTTTCCCGTTTTAGGCTCTGTACATCTTATACTTCTCTTCTAATGAATTGAAAAGCAGGCCAGACTGCATTTTCGTCACAAAAAAATGTGCTAGTACTAAATATCCTGCCGTCTATTTGGCAGTAACTTAGATGCTTTACACTGCTGTTTATAACAAACATAAATGCTCCTATTAGAGAGTACTTAGTCCAGACATATCGCTGGTAGTGGGGTTGGCTTTGATGAAAAAAAAGTCTGATTTAATTATAATCTACAGCCTCATTTTTAGCAAAGTGCATTTTCGCTTCCAACTTTTTTTCCGTTCACAAACTGTATTTTGCAGAGATAAAAATAGGGAGTGTCTAATTGTCAGTCGACTGATTTTTATTTCGCTGTCAGTCGTATTTTGTATCCAATAATCAGTTGACACATGTGCTTTCGTGGCCAGCTGAGCGCGATTGGAAAAATCACTAATGAAATGTGAAAACCCCCGAGCCACGGCCCCCTAACGGGTTTTGCTGTGAAACTGGGCCCGAACCCGATAAATAAATCAGCCTGCTGCCAGCGAGACGCGCAAGCCCCAATTTAAACCACGGCACAAGCCCAAACCAAAAGCACATCCCAGTAAAAAAGAAAACCCCAGAGAGTTTTGTTTCTCTGAAATCCAATCTTTCAGCACTGCCAGGTTCCTCTCTCTCATGCTCCGAAAAACTTTCACCAACAACATTCAGGGACAAGGAAGCTTGATTCACCAAGCTGGAACAACAGAGAAGCTAGATCCAACACTGCAGATGCAGCATTCCTCCAGGCAGCAGGTATTCTTCAGAGAAAAAAATAGATTCAGAATTGAAAAGCCCTGTTATAAGGTTCTTCAGAATTTTAGGTGCAAAAAGAAACAAAAGCACATAGATGAGCACACTTCATACATGTGAAAAATCAGACTGATGGAAATTGATATGTTCACATCACTACCATCTGGGTAAGCACAAATTCGAGTTTGCATTAGAAGATGGCAACACCAAAAAGAGGATCAGCTACCGAAACACATTTCAAAGACATTAATTATAGATACTGATTCAATCTACTGTCCCTGATGATCCTCAATGCTTACATCAGATATACTGACGATATACAATGCTCGTATAGTAACTATCCAAATAATGATTGTTCATCTAGCATGATTATCTCTGCAGTTTGTTCATCTAGCATCTAAGAAAAAATCAACTACTGATATATCATCAAGCATCTAATCATGCATATAAGAAAGAGAGAAAGATATAGAGAGAAATCTCTCAAAAAACAGAGCTCTTCAATATATAGATAATAGAGAGACTGAATAGAAGAAATAGAGATAGAGATAGAGATAGAGAGAAAAATAGAATGAGAGAGAGAACAAGACAGACACTGAGAGAGAGAGAGAGACACGAGATTCAGAAAGCAAGAGACATAGAGAGAGAGGAATCAAGACTGAGAAACTGAATCACTGAAACGAATCACAACACTGAAAAAACTGAGACACTGAATAACTGAAACAAGACTAAGACACTAGAAATCACACAAACAAAACTGAGAAAATAAATCAGGACTGAGAAAATGAGTCGCTGAAACAAATAAATAAACTGAAAACAACACCGAGACACTGAAAAACTGAAGCTAAACTGAGAGAAAAGAGAGAGAGAAAAAAAAGGAGATAGAGACTTACAGACTGCGATAGAGAGATAAGCAAATACAGAGAGAGAGAGAGATCAATGAAACAAGGATAAAACACTAAATCAAGACTGAATAACAAAACTGAAAACAAGACTGAGACACTGAATCACTGAAACAAAACTGAGAAAATAAATCAAGACTGAGAAAATAAATCAAGACTGACAAACTGACTCACTGAAACCTCAGACACTGAATCACTGAAACTAAACTGAGAAAATAAATCAAGACTGAGAAAGAGATAGATAGAGAATAAGAGAGACAGTACATTCCGAAATAGAGAAGAGGCCGTCACAGCGAGTCACAGCCGCTAGCGTCCTATGAAAAGAACTTCATGCAAGAAAGGTAAATTGAAACTGAGATAACATTCAGCAATGCTAAGGGTAACTTCAAAATCTGGAACAGATTAGTTCAAGGTTCACATGCTGCTGCTCCTTAGTCTGACGGTATACTTAGAAACTCAGAGCCAAGAGGTACTACATAGATCCGATAAATGTACTGAATCCTGGAGTTCAAAGATAGCAACCATTCTCGACAATTCTCACTTGAGAGGAATGAACCTTGAGGAGTGCGTGGCACCAATACCGGGCCTTCCGTGCTTGACTGGCTTGTAGGAGAGGGAGAACTCCGCCAGGTAGTGTCCGATCATCTCCGGCTTTATCTCAACCGAGTTGAAGGCCTTGCCATTGTAGATACCGATGACGCTTCCAATCATCTCTGGCATGATGATCATGTTGCGAAGGTGGGTCCTCACAGACTCAGGCTTCTCACCAGCAGGGGCATCGCTTTTCTGTTTAGAAGAAAAGACAACAAAAGGTGAGCTGCTGAGATAAAATTAGAGAGAACTCTTTGTATGCAAAACCAAGTAAAAGGGCAATTCTAGCATCAAGCATATGCAAGGTGTAAGACACAGTCAGTGCCTAACCAAAAAATCACTAAGGATTTATCTAATGACTAATACTAAAATGAGTTAACTAAATGGAACCAAATATGACTGATATTTGGTTCGGAAGTGCATGGTAGCAGTTCAGACAAAGCCCAGCCAGCTCTGTACATGGTCTCGTGTCAACCATTAAGTCAGGCGTGATAGAACGAGAATAGAGGATGATTAACCACACGATGTGGGTTCCGTGTTATCTCATACTTATAGAGGATTACAAGATAACCTAAGGAAACAAATCAATACACAATCCTAACCATAATGGCTCGATTTATATGCAGAAATACGGGCACCAGGTATGGTAGGATATAACCTAATCGGATTGCCTAACAGCCCCCCGCAGTCACAACGGGAGATTCTCGGACGCTGAGACTGGACCGAAAATCCAAGAACAATGGTGCTGGCAAGCCCTTGGTGAAGATGTCCGCGAACTGCCGAGAGGACGGCACATGTAGAACCCGAATCTGCCCAAGAGCCACACGATCTCGAACGAAGTGTAGGTCGATCTCAATGTGCTTGGTGCGCTGATGCTGGATGGGGTTCGTGGACATGTAGACGGCACTGACGTTGTCACAGAAGACAACGGTGGCGGCAGGAAGTGGTCGGTGAAGCTCCTGGAGGAGTTGGCGAAGCCAACTTGCTTCAGCGACAGCGTTGGCGACAGCTCGGTACTCCGCCTCGGCGCTCGAGCGGGAGACAGTGTGCTGGCGCTTAGCGGACCACGAAACCAGGTTGTCACCGAGGAACACACAGTAGCCGGACGTCGATCGGCGAGTGTCGGGACAGCCAGCCCAGTCTGCATCGGTGTAAGCAACAAGACGATCCATGGCAGAGGGTGTGAGCTGAAGACCATGGTGCAGGGTGCCCTTGACATAGCGGAGGACGCGCTTGACGAGGGTCAAGTGTTGATCGCGTGGATCATGCATGTGAAGGCATATCTGCTGGACGGCGTAGGCGATGTCGGGGCGTGTGAACGTCAGGTACTGAAGAGCACCAGCCAAACTCCGATACTCCGAAGGATCATTAACAGGAGAGCCGGCGGCTGCAGCGAGTTTAGGCGACGTGTCCACGGGTGTAGAGGCGGGGTGGCAGGAGCTCATGCCAGCACGCTCGAGAATCTCGAGAGCATACTGGGTCTGTGAGAGAAACATCCCACTGGCGTCACGGCGAACAGCAAGACCAAGGAAGTGATGGAGCTCACCCAGGTCAGTCATGGCGAACTCGGCACTGAGAGCGGTGATGACGCGCTCAAGTAGGGTCGATGAAGAAGCCGTGAGGATGATGTCGTCGACATAGAGTAGAAGATATGCAGTCCCCATGGAGCCGTGCAGGGTGAAGAGAGACGTGTCCGACTTGGAGCATATGAAGCCGAAGGCGGTGACGAAACTCGCAAAGCGGTGGTACCATGCACGAGGAGCCTGCTTCAGGCCATATAGTGCACGGTTGAGGCGACACACATGGTCAGGGCGAGCGGAGTCGATGAAGCCGGTGGGCTGGTTACAGAGAACCACCTCGTTGAGACGACCGTGGAGAAAAGCGTTCTTGACATCAAGTTGGCGAATCTTCCAGTTGGAGGAGAGAGCGACGTAGAGGATGACCCGGATGGTGGCTGGTTTAACAACCGGGCTAAACGTCTCGTCGAAGTCGATGCCGTGCTCCTGAGAAAAACCGCGAAGCACCCAACGGGCTTTGTAACGGTCGAGGCTGACATCGGGCTTGAACTTGTGACGAAACACCCACTTCCCGGTGACGACGTTGGCGTTGGCGTGGCGCCGGACGAGAGTCCATGTGTCGTTGGCGAGGAGAGCACCGTACTCATCCGTCATGGCCGCAAGCCAGTTCGGGTCTTTGAGAGCACCACGAACAGACTTCGGAATCGGCGAGGGAGCGGGGGAAGGAGCTGGTGCGGCGACAGCGTGTAGATTGAGACGCTCTCGAGGTCCAATGACCTTGCCGGCTTGTCGTCGAGTGACCATGCGATGAGTTGGAGCGACCGGGGCTGGAGAGCTCGGTCGTGGCGAGGTCGATGGTGTTGATGAAGCCGTGGACGAGGCAGAGGGCGAGCTCGATGCAGGAGACGCAGTACCAGAAGCCGCGTGACCGGCAGACGATGGTGGGCCGCTGGCGGACGAGGCCGGGGCGAGGCCTGCTGGGCCGAAGTAGCGGAGGCCTGCTGGGCCGAAGTGGTCGCAGAAGAGGCCCGTGAGGACGTCGAGGCCGGCGTGCGAGGTGAGGAAGGGGCCCGTGCGGCGGAGGCCGGGGAAGCCGCGCTGCGGTGTCCAGCATGCCGATACGGCCCAGCGTGCATGGGAGGCAACGTGACCGAGGCTGGGACGTCGATCTCATCGTCGGCCAGTGTAGATGGCGGTGCTGGCTGCTGCATGTTAGTCAGGGAAAAATCCGGCGCAAAAGGAAAGCGATTTTCATCAAATATCACATGCCGAGATATGATGATGCGACGAGTCTCAATGTCCATGCAGCGGTAACCACGATGATTAGAGGGATAGCCTAGGAGAACACATGCGGTAGATCGATGGGACAATTTGTTTGGCATGGTGGCGGAGAGGTTTGGATAGCACAAGCAGCCGAAGGTGCGGAGGAGGGTGTAGTCCGGGGTGTGGAAAAGAGGGCAGAAAAGGGACATGGGGCGGCGAGTGCTTTGGTGTAGGCGGTTTAGGAGATATGTGGCGGTGTGAAGAGCTTCGACCCAAAAAGTAGGAGGCATGCTCGCTTGGAATAGGAGGGTGCGTTTGATGTCATTGACAGCACGAATAACGCGTTCCGCTTTACCGTTTTGGGGAGACGTATAGGGGAACGAGAAGCGCAGTTGAATTCCATGTAGGGCGGAGAGGGTCTGAAGGGCGTGGTTGTCGAATTCACGCCCGTTGTCGCACTGAATCGCTTGAAGAGAGAGAGAAAATTGTGTGGAGACATAAGCACGAAAGTTAGACAATATAGAAAAAGCTTCGGATTTCCTACGGAGGGGATACGTCCAAAGATAATGAGTGAAATCATCTAAAATAACCAGAAAATATTTATAACCAGAAACACTCGCGACAGGTGATGTCCAAAGGTCACAATGTATTAAAGCAAATGGACGATGAGTAGTTGTTGTAGAAGTAAAAAACGGTAAACGAACATGACGACCAAGTTGACAAGCATGACATAACTAGGATCCTTGAGCACTTTATTTTGGGGGAGCGACAGCGATGGAGCGAGGCGTCGGAAAGCATCAAGACCAGGGTGGCCGAGGCGTCGGTGCCAAAGTGTGGAGTCGACGGTGAAGGCGGTGTTGGCGTGCGGCAAGGAGGACGTCGGGTAGAGGTCACCCGAACTACTGCAGCGGAGGATCACGGCTCCTGTCCTGAGGTCCTTCACAGAAAAGCCCCAAGGGTCAAATTCAACGGAGCAAGAATTGTCACGAGTAAATTGACGAACTGAAATTAAATTTTTAACGATGCGAGGAGTGACAAGAACATCACGAAGAGTGAGACTATGAGAAGGAGGGGGTGGGGAGGGAGGTATGGCCGGAGTGAGAGACAGGGATAGAGGAGCCATCTCCGACTATGATGAATTTATGTGGAGGAGTGGAGGAAACAGAGGTCAGGTTACCGGCAGACGAAGACATGTGTGCGGAGGCGCCGGTGTCCATTATCCACTCCGGCGGCGCTTGCAGGCTCATGGTGTTGAAGTAGCCAGCAAGAGCGGAGGGATCCCATGTCGGTGTCGAAGGGGCGTAGCTGGGGTAGCCGTAGTTGGGGTAGCCGCTGTAGGAGAACGTCGCGGGCGATGGAGGTGTTGGCGACGGAGCTGGCAGGGCCATGTAGCCCTGCGCCGGTCGAGGCGGCGGAGCCGGAGGGAGTGGCCCGAGAAGGCTGGGAGCCGGGCCGTGTCCAGGAGCAGGGAAGGCGCGTCCACCATGTCCTGCCATGGGATACATGTGGATGGCGCCCGTCCATGGATGCTGCAGGCTCGGGAAGACAGGGGTGCCGCCTCCCCCCATGTACTTCTTCTTTCCCTTGTACCGGCCGGAGCCGGAGTTGTTGGGCACGCCGTAGCCAGGGCGCCCGGCATGGGGTTGCTGCGGCAGAGGAGGTGGTCCGCCACGAGGAGCTCCAGCAGGCGGAGAGGCGTAGAAGACCGCGAGCGACATCGAGCGCGTCGAGGAGGGCTTAAGTTCCTGCAGCAACAACATGTTGCGAAACTCAAGGAAAGTGGGGAAGGGTTTGAGAAGAGGAGCGAGGTTCCCGATCTCCTTGTAGTCGTCGTGGAGGCCCCTGATGGTGTTCCACACCAGGGCATCGTCGGTGACCGAGCGTTGACGTCGGCGAGGGCATCGGCGACCGTCTTCTGCTCGAGGCAGTACGCGGTGAATCTCTTGTCGCCTTGCTCGATGTTGCGGAATTTTTGGCCGAGGTAGCCCGCCCGGGCTTGCTGGTTGTCGCGGAAGAGGGTGGTGATGCCGCCAAGGACGGCGAAGGCAGTGGTGCCCGAGGCCATCACCATGTCGGGGGTGATGGAGCCGTAGAGCCAGCGAAGAACCATGGCGTCCATCCGCAGCCACTCCGCGTCGACCAGCGGGAGAGCCGTGGTGAGGTGATCGGCGAGGGCGAACTGATTGACGGCGATGGAGAGGAAATTCCGCCACTTGGTGAAATTGGAGGCTTTGAGATCGAGGGTGACGGGGATAAGGCTCTTGATGTTTTGGATGGCCATGGCCTGAGCCCAGAGGTTGGCGTGGGGATGGGGAAGAGGTGCGGCGTCGGCCATGGTGGTGGTGGCGGCGGCAGGGGAGGGAGGGGTGCCTGGCCGCGGAACCCTAGGGCGGCGGCGGTAGTGGAGGTAGCGGAAGAGAACCTTCTGGCTGATACCATGATAGAACGAGAATAGAGGATGATTAACCACACGATGTGGGTTCCGTGTTATCTCATACTTATAGAGGATTACAAGATAACCTAAGGAAACAAATCAATACACAATCCTAACCATAATGGCTCGATTTATATGCAGAAATACGGGCACTAGGTATGGTAGGATATAACCTAATCGGATTGCCTAACAAGGCGGTACTCACAAAAATGGACAAGAATGTTAAATTAGAAGAGATGATCAGATAGAGCTAAATACAGAATTGAGGTCATCATGCCAGCCAATCATCCCAATAGGGATATATATCATCTCAATCTCTACAACAAAGGACCAAAGGATAGAAGACTAAACACAATATGAAAAATGCCAGAAATCATATGAGAACTAACTGAGACATAAATTAACACTGAATGGCCAACAAGGAACAAACAGCCACTCATCCTGCCATCAAATATTTGATGTCTCATGAAGAAAATTAAATCAAACTGCAATTAGGGTAAAATGCAATCATACTATCATGGAAAGATTACTTTGTTTAAAGTAATGGTATATGCACAATTTTAGCCTACTGAATCTCTACAGTCAAAACTAGACTAATTATTTCTAAGAAGCAGGACGAAATTGTAATATATCCTACAGTACAGATTACATGGGGCTGCAGAATTAGATCAACAGATAAAGTTGCAAGAAAATGACAGAATTTAGACAGACAATACAATGGTGGCAACCTAGTGTTAAAAAATGCATACAAGTTTCACAGTGAAAAAACTGTAACCCGCAAAACCAAATGTTGTAACAATGACGTGTATACAGCAAAAACATAATTGGTTGGACAAATAAGATACTTGATAGACCAAAAGAGAACTGAGAATGTCAACATTAGCGTTCAGTAGCGTGGGCAATTGACAAATCTACCACTTCAAGATTAACCTAACCACTAAAAACAGCATCAGTCATTTCTTAAAAAGGATGGGTGTTCGGTGCCTATTAAAACAAATATGATGTTACTGGTGCCTAATTTACTATCATAGCAGAATGCACGACAGACATGAAACTGATATCAAGAAAACTAAAAGATCTAGCTGACTAACTTGTTCTACTCAACAACAGGCCAGAAGTAACAAACACCCTCAATCTAGAGCAAACAAGGGTCAAAACAGATCAGTAAAAAGCTAATCAGTTCACCAGCACTCACCTAAGCAGCAGATCCCAGCCGAATTCAAGCACCAGCTATGCATAAAATCCTCAAAAATCCCACACCCGCTGCAGACAAAGGGCACAACCAGGAACGACGACGGGGTAGCTGCGGAGATTCAGAACAAACAAAGCCGCCGCTGCCGACAGCAACTAACACCTAAACGAGACATCGCAGATTCCAGCTGAAAATCATCTGCTCGACAAAGGGGTCTCCACCAGTAACGACGACGGGGGTAGCTGCGGGGGTTGAGAACAAACATGGCGCCGCTGCCGGCAGCAAACTAAACCTAAACCCCGAAAACATCTAGACGAACACGCCGCAGACTCGAACAACTCCGACAACTGAGAAACAATGAACAAAGGAGACCCCCGACAGCACGAAACTGAAGCGCGAAGCTGAGATGAGAAAGAGGAAGCACCTGAACCGCCTCCGGCGACGCCTCAACACTTCTACTCCGCCACGGATCTCCGCCATGACGAGAATCCCCCCCTCGATAGCTCCTCTGTTCCGCCACCTTCTCTCTCTTGTGAAAGCGGCGAGGGCGAGACATATCCGCACAGACATGGTAACGGGCCAAAAAAACACGAGCCCGCCGCGAATCCAAAAATCGCTAAGCGCGACGCAACCCGCGAACCAAACACACACGTCGCCGCCAGGCTGGACAAACACAGCACGAATCTTGGCAAAAGGAATGGACGGACAGAAAAGAGACTGACGGTGAAATGAGAATTAGTCGATTGAAATACAGCAAAAGCCTAAAAATATCTTAAACTATTTCCTTCTCTTACAAAATAATGTTAGGAATAGAGAGGTTCCTAGCCCGTGCAGGTTGAATAGGTTGATGGAGTGGAGATTTGGTGCTCCTGAGCAACACTGATCTCACTATTTTCAAAAAATCAAAACATATATTTAATAATACAAGTTTAACACCGTGGTAGATGATCTATACAAATAGTAGTGTTCCTAATTACCGCACATAAATCTCAATGCTGCTTATACAAGACAATGTACAACAAAGATTGAAAAAAAAGCACGCTATCAGTAGGTCTTCGGGGTGACATTCACTGAATTCTTCGGTTTCACATTGTTGCATATGCTTGTTGTGGTAGCGCTCTTTTGCCCCTTAAAAAGGAGCTTCACGTCTTGCAACACAATGTCACGTTAACGGACTGTGTCACTGCAGTCTAGTTTGATCGCATCTTTTGTTGCACTCGTGCCTCGTATATTTTTAAATTGAATGTTGCTAAACTCCACCGCCGAAGTTTGTTTCTCGCACGCCTTAGGCTTCAAAGGATCGGGCATAGTGCAGTAGTTCTGGTCAACGATTATAGGATTCTTGACATTACTCATTGTTATATCTTCGAAGGTGATGTCTTTGGCATATCCCTTTCCTCCTTGCCATGACTTGATGCGGACACCATTCATCGTGCCCGATATGTGGGCCTTATAGATTGTAACATGACCTGGTCCACATGTTATTCTCGAAGCAACAGATTTTCGGTGCCGGTCTCGATTGACAAGCAATCGTCCCCGGTTTTAATGTTGTAGTCCATCACTTGGATATTCTTGGCACGAGCAATGTGGATTCCATCGTTCTCTGGACTGTCCTCCGGCACTGTGATTGTGATGCGCTTTAGAAGCACCTCTTTACAGTCTTCGACCGACATGTGAATTTGCTGGCTGTTTAAAAGCTTGATATTCTCCACCTTTAGTTGATTGCACTTGCTAAGCAACAAAGCCATTGGGGCGTGTGAGCATTTTAGCTTCTTGTCCACTCGACATGAATTTTTCCACCATGTCTCGCCGTTCCCATCTATGGTCCTGCCACGGTCACGGTTAGGCCGTCAACATTGCTAAACACGATCCACTTATGCCCGTTGTCCTTTGGCCAACTAGATCCAGCGGGAGCCACCAATTTTCCTTCGAGCCTGAATGTAATGCTAGACTTGCATTTACCCGAGAACGTGATCTGCTTGAGTAGATAGGTCTTCTCCTTTGGAACGAGAAAGGTGACCGGCTGAGACGAGGAGCAAGCTGCGATCCATGCTTTCTCAAACGCCGGTGTGTCATCCTGTTGGCAGTCGCCGACAGCCCCGTAGCTTCCCACGTTGACGACGTTCGTGCTCTTCTCTCCAAGTTTACGGCCATGCCGAGATGCCCCGTGGCGGCGCACGAGAACCTCGTTGATTCGACTAGGCTCCTTCTTCTCTCTTAGTTGGCGGCGCGCGGTAACGGCGTGAGCACCGGCCGGCGGCAAGAGGACCAATAATACGACGATCAAAAGTGCTGCCAGCGATATGAGTGCACGCGAGGCCATCTTGTCCAAACGCTGCGACTTGTGCTCGCGCAGCAAGAACTAGCTAAGCTTTAGACGCCCTTGATCGGCCTTACGATTCTTGGTATGTAGCTAGCTGATTGTGGTGTGCTTGACGACGGGGGAGAGGCACATATTTATACATTATACCGGAGAAAAGGGTGCATAGCTCATCCGACTCGATCGGTGATTAATTACTAATTCCGAATCCAGCTCACTCCTACTGTAGCTAGGAGCCACGAGGCAGTTTGGACCTGCATGCCATGTTCGGGCTGCAGGTTCCGACATATCCGAGTTCAACTTTGAGGCAGGGTCGTGCACGTCAGCACGTCCGAATCGGACTGGTGCAATTACAATTCAGCGCGTCGTCATGCTAGCTGGAGCTCTCATCTCCTAGCAAGAGCAACAGCTTCTCGTTGCACAGTCTTTGGCCGCACCACGCGCGATGACCGGACATGCGTGTTATGGCCGCCATTGCTGGCGAGATGGAGTCATGGAGCTGCGCCGGCACGAGCTCGCCACGCTCGACACGATGGCCATGGACCTAGAGCTCAAGACCCGCGTACAAGCTGACCTGGAGTTTCTGAAGGGCTGCGTGTACTACCACCGGCTAGGCTGCCTGTGGCGACGGAGCTACCTTATGTACGGACCGCACGGCGTAGGCAGCCATGATTGGTGGCAGTGCTCACCGTGCTCGATCGCCGCGTTGGTGGTGAGTGCACCGATCTCGGTGCGATCAGCTGGTCGCCGGTAGGTGCCGCACGAGCGCGTCCTCCTGCATGAGCTTCTTCGTAGCGAACGCCAGACTGATCAGCGTCACGGTGAGCGGCAGGCCCTCCGTTGAGCTTGCTGGTCGTGGTGACGCCGCGCCGTGACCGTGACGGAGCCTGGCTAGCCATTCCGGAGTCCGGCCGCGTGTAGCAAATCCATTGGGGGCTGAATAATAAGGGGGAGCTAGACCTCGTCGTCCGGTTGACGTCCACGGCATGGGCCAACATGTTGGCGCAGCACGGCCGTCCGCTGCTGCTCAACATGCACCAGCACTACGCTGCTGGTCTCTATCCAGAAGTTGTCTACTTGACAAAACATAAATAGAAAGCACTTGAAAAGTTCAACAAATTCAGTTGGAAGTACAAAATCAACTCGGTAAGAAGATTAACCTCTCACGACCGGGTCGATGAGGTGAGTACATGAGCCACATGTTTGATGACCATTTGAAAAGTTGTGGAATAGTTCCACAGCTCACTCCGTCAAGTACCTCCTAGAGAAACGATGTGTCAAAAAGGCGGAATCAGACGTTGTTAGACATGTACTCCCTCCGTCCATAAACTAATGTCTCAAATTTACATGTATTTACACACTAGAATATGTTTAGATAAACTTGAGACATCCTTTTATGGACGGGACGGAGGGAGCACGAAAATAATGAGTCACACATGTCTATCTTTGTTGTTCTGGGGTTAAACTTTACTAATTGTATCGTCACACTAAATAAGGTATCATCGAAGTCAATACATAAGACACCATATTTGTTATGGATCGGTAAAAACCTAGTTTGTCTTTTCTTAATATTTGGGGTTGTGAGGATATTTTCAAGCGATTTCAGTCGGACAAGTTTAATTACATCCGAGTCGCATAACTGTGTGTTCGTGGGGTTTCCAAAAGAAACCTCGGGTTACTATTTCTACATCTGCGAGAGGGACAAGTGTTCGTCACTCGGAACGAAGTCTTTTTCGAGGAAGAATTTCTCAATCGGAAGGAATAAGAGTACGGTGTGACTCGAAGAAGTTCGAGTGGAGTCGGTCTAGAGCGACTAAGCTACCACCTTGGAGGCAAATTCGGTGGTGGAACCAGGGGTTCAGGATGCGCCGCATCCAAGGAGGTGGGCTAGATTGCGGTCATTTGTGATATGATGTTGTCAGACACTAATGAGTGAAATAAATTTTATTGGAAATAAATTTTAATTTTCAAACGTTTGCAAAAAGTTTCACTGGATCTGGATAAAAATCGAGTGACATATGGCCTTCCAAAGTTGGAAATACATTTTTATCATTTTCTGCATTTTATTAAATGGAAATAGTATTTTGTGTAATGCGAAGCGGAATTGTTTAAAAACGGTGACAACCTGGCAGGTGGGACCCTGTTTGCACTGTTAGTGAATTAAATATTTCTGAAATGTTTCCGTTAAAGATCAAATACCTGATAGGTGGAACCATGTGCCACTATCAGGGTTTTGATAATTAATCTCGCGCTTAATTACTTGAAATGGGGAACGATGGAGGTGGAGCCCTCTAGCAAAGGCGAGGTTCCCGGGAGGTGGTGATCAACAGAGGAGGTGCATGTGCGAGTGGGAGTGCTCTGTGAAGCAGTTTGACATCAAACATGCGTGTGTGAGTCAATAGTCATCTCCGGCGACAACAGGCTCAACATTGATGTTTCCGACAAATGATAGAACCTTCGGCTAAGGCGAGAGTGGCTTTCTAGGGGGGCAGGGGCCTAATGAAACCTATTTGACGCCTGTTGCGCCAGCTATTGAGCCGACGCCCACGCTCCGGTCACTGCAAGGCAGGCCCAAATAGAGTGAAGTTTTTTTCTATTCGTTATCATTTTCTCCTTCGGTTGTTTATTTTTTATTTTCTTTCCAGTTTAATTTTACTTCCGGTTTTGGTTTTCTTAATTTTATGTTTCATTTTTAATTATGTTGTTGTCTCCTTATTTTTATTTCGTTTCTTGTTTGTGGTTTCCTATTTGTTCATGTTTTCCTTTTTTTTCTTTTCTGGTTTTTAATTTAATATGATTCTTGTGTGTAATAGCTAAACATTTTTTTACCTCATGAAAATTATATTGTGCTGCAGGTACGCTGCCTACAAATTTCATATGTCAGACAGGTGCCGCTAATAAAATTTGAATGGTGTATCCAACTATCCTTGTATGCTCATGGAAGAATATTTTGTTCTTTGGTCATCAGTTACATGTATGCCAACCTTATTCATTTACCGCCACGCTTCCTTGAATTGAATAAATTAAAATGTGAGACAAGCATGCCAGATCTGAAGAACACAACGCCATACCATGTTACAATCATCTAAAAAAACACCAACTTCTCATAACCATTCCTGATGCATTGAGAAAGGAATCATGATCCCTCTGAAATCTGACATTCTTGATAATATTCACCAAATATATAACCTGGTGTGCGTGCTTCAGCAGCTAACCACATTGCACATATAGTTACAAGCATGACAGACGGGCATCCCCGAATCCTGAACATTACACTTGCTAAAGGAAAATGATGTGTATTCACATCGCTCTTCTAGTTTCTTCATCTTAGAAACACACCTTCATTTTCTTCAACGCCGCCATGGGCAGCGCAGCAATACAGTAGTCACTGATTCTAGATCTTTGCTGTCAACACAAAAAAGGAGAGGTCAGATGGGATCTTCCTGTCTAGCACCTGAACCCCATTCAGAAGAGCAGTTAAGGAGCCTACTAATATAGAATCTCTTTGATATAGCTACAAGCCTACAACTCTCTCACCAAAAACTTTTGCTTTGTTATGATTCATTTGCAAATGGATTTATCCAAATTCAATTTCGAAATGACAATTCCCTACTTCGGTTTACGGGATAAATGGAGAAATCAAAAGCCCAAGCAAGACAGTCTTACACTGTCTTTTGACTTCATAAAACTATACTGATTAATGTGGCCACAAGAGGTACTTACGCTCATACCAAACGCACAAGCAATAGTGGCAACATATTGTACCTTTCCTACCATGAACTTATGCTTAGCATACAGAATCCCAACAGATAAATGGCAACATTGTAGACTACCACCTGTTTGTGTTGACGGGAAAACATATTGTTACATTGCCGGTTCTATGGTCTCCTGAACACAATTACCGTGCATCAATGTTTTTTCCAGGTTCGTGTGGTGCATTCATCTAATTTTTAAGAAATTAGATTTATTTATTTTTGCATAAACTGCATCGATTTTATTAGGATTGTACATTCAGGAGATGTGTCTGTTATCTCTCCAGGAAATCAGGAGCCCAGTTATTGCACTCTTTCTAGCCTCACCCGTGGTTTTCAAACTAGGAGAAGGTTGTAGGTTGATCCTATCGGTTACCATGGTCCAGTATTGCCCATAATTTTATATTATATCTACTAGTGCTGTCATGTTGTGAATGAAGGGGGCTATTTATTTTCCTTCACTTAGCATGACCACTGCGCCTTTTGACATTCTCACCGAACAGTATAAAACGCAGCTTGATATTTCTTCCAGATTAACGAATGCCGAGAAAGATGAATAGTACATCAGATATATAATTTACCTTTTAAATAATTTATAGCATAGTTTAGGCCATTCAAGTAACATACCTAAGAGATATCGAGAGATAAGAAGAAGAAACATGCAAGGTGTCAATGTCGTACTATGACATCTGACCATTAAATAAGTTTAAGAAATGCTTAATTCATAGTTTGAAGTTGAAGAAAACCTCATTATGAAGGTTACTTTCACAAGAAAATGCATCGCATAGCTCCAGTAACGTTGAAGTATGTGCTGACGAATGAAAATAACAAGTTTTTCTTTTCTTTCCTTTTTTTGTGTGAGCAGAAGTTCTTAATATTACCAATCATTCATCTCAGAGAGAAGAATAACCTATTAATCTTTGTTTTCCAATGCTTCGTAGTGATAGTATGAAGAAAACACTATTTCGTTACCCTGAAAGTCTAAGATCTTAATGTGTGAGCAAATGAGTAAAAGAGCATGCAGATTACAACACACAAAATTAAGATACAGCGACAAGGTAATTATAATGCAGGTAAATGGAGTAAATAGAGTCCTTAATACTTTGCAGCAGAACCATTTTCAGCAGTTACTCCAAGAATATAATGTAATTAAAAGTACATAGCTGAATGTACAAGACACAACCTAAGAAAAAGTTGTGAGTGACAAAGAAACGACAGAAGCCAGATTAGTTTGAGTTATTTTTGGGAGAGTCGCTTACTTGCAACTCGGCGACATGAAGGGTTGGATATTTTTGCATTTTAGCTGTTGAAGCTTCACCAAGAATTGCCTAATCTGAACATTAACTTTGCCCTATATTTAGTCCAATCCATTCATGTCCCTGAATAAAGTTCTCTACCGAGTAGAATCTGATAAGCTGTTCTGGTGCCTGACTGCTCCACCCAACCCTTGAAGTGCGATTTGCACCAGGCCCTCGACTTTCAAACTCCCCATAATACAGTGTCCTGAGTGCAAAATCCCCACGCCAAGGAAGCCACCCCTCCGGCCTGACAACCTTCCCCAAATAACAGCTAACATACAGAGTCCTTGCATACTCCTTCCACGGGCGCCCCAAATAGAGCCGGTACGATTGTGGCTTTGACAGGAACAACAAGTTGAACTCTTTGTTACCATCCACTGTGCAATTTTGAAACACAAACCCTGTCGTCTGCCCTGGATCAATCCTCCCATTTGCTGCCACCACATTGCGTGCACTCTTCCAGGATCCCTCTGCCCGCGGCACCGTCTTGATCACACATTCCTCGAACATAGCAGCGGCATTCCCAAACACAAAATCCACAGTTCCAGCAATATGGCACCGGCGATACAGATGTCGCATGGTGCGAGCATACAGTGTGTCCTGATGCCCACGGAACTCCACGTTCTCCAGCACCGACCGGTCGCTGTCCGAGCGGAACGCAACGGCCTGATGAGCTCCTGCCCCCGCACTATTCTCGAATGTGATGTCCCTCGCCCTGAAACCATCACCAGTGACAGCCACAGTCGCAGTGTCGTAGGTACCGAGCCCTTCAATCCCAACACTCCTTGAGGCGGTGATCACGGTGGCCGCCATCCCCTCACCCACCAGCAGAATGTTGGTCTTTTCGTGCGGAATTATGACGTTTTCCTCGTATATACCTGCAGCGACGGTGATGACGAAGTGGCCGTCAGTATAGTTCGGTGCCGCATTGACAGCGTCCTGCACATTGGAGAAGTCGCACGGCTTCTGCTGCACTTGACTTGCAGACGGTGGCAGCCAGACGGATCCTCGCCGGGAAGGCCGCGACGGTGGAGTAGTAGGAGGAGGGCTTGGGGTCTGCGGTTAGAGCTTGCGGGGCAAGGGAATTGAGGAAGCGGGAGGTGAGAGGGTAGGATGGGAAGGAGGGGCCGGACAGGAGATGGGAACAGTCGTACTGGTACTGGAGCGAGGCGGATGCGAGGTGGAGCGCCGCCGGCAGGTCGCCGGACTCGAGGGAGGAGAGCGCGGCGCGGAGGCGGTGGAGCGAGAGGGTGAGGTGGTCAGCGCACGGGTGCGCGTAGGAGGTCGGGGACGGATGCGCGGCGATGGCCGCTCGGATGAGCGAGGCGGGGGCGGTGGTTTCCCCTGGTGGCTCGGTGGGTAGGAGGATGAGGAGCGCGAGGAGTACGAGGGCGGCCGCCGCCGCGGCGACGGGAAGGAGGCGGCGGCGGCGGGGCGGAGGGACGTGCTGGTGGTGGCCGGCGTGGGTGCGCGGCATTTGGGCGCGCGTCGCCGCGTCGGTGAGAGAGATCCCGATGCGTACTAGATTGTGTTTTATTTTATTTTATGTTTGACCTGGCAAGAATTTCTTTTACTTTTTTTTTTGACGTGGCAAGAATGTATTTTACTGGGAAGCGGGGAGCTGCAGTTCGTGTTTCCCATTCGAAAGCGCCCTATCAGTAAACGTTTTCGATATGCGCAGCTTTAACCAACCGATAACTCTGATAAGAAACCGCCTCTCCCGGTGGTGCTCTGCCGCTCTCGCTCCCTGTGATTTTGCTGTGAGCTTATACTGGGTTAATAGATGGATTTGTTCGCTGGGAGAGTGGTCCACGGATGCTCTCCGTCCTGGAGATGCATCAAATCGCCAAGAGTTCCTCTCCTGCTCGGTTCTTTGGCTGTAGGATTTCATGGATGCTCCTGCCCGCTAGCTGTTTGCCGAAATGCCCCAGCGGCGGTGTCCTTTGCCAAGAAGAAGAGGAAGGGGTACAGTGAGGTGACGCCTGATGGTGATGAGGAGAAGGACGACGATGTCTCTGATGAGTTCGAGGGAGAGGGCAAGGATGTTGATGATAAGGATGTGGAGGAGGATGTCAGTGGCGAGGGTATGGTTTTGTGAACTCTGGTGATGTTTCTCTGTTTTCTTTAGATTGCGGGTTTTGTGTTCAATCTACTGTATCCTGTGGAAGGATGAGGTTTGTTGGGGCTCTGCATTTTGCCTCCATTTCTTGCATCGTTTGATCTGAATGTCCCGTTCAAAAACAAAACAAAAAACAGTATCTGAGTGTAATACTGTGAACTGTTGGGCGCTTCAGATATTCATATTCCTATATGGTCTGCTTACTGAGTAAATTATACCATGCATGACTTGACGATCATTAGAAAACATTCACCTACAGAAGACTGAGTAGAGCATATGTAGATAGGAGTAGATGACTGTACCTAGTTCTGCAATTTGCAACTATTTCTTTCAATTGCATTGCGCTTACTTGGCACCCTAAGTAAGGTTAAATTGACTAAGGTTCTTGAACACATGGTGTATCTCAATAGGTTTCCCATTAATTGGTTGAATCTGATACTTCAGTTAAGTACCTTGAATATAGTTAATAAGTGCAGTTATGTTCGATGTCATACTCGCCTAAAAACACAAGTGCAGTGATGAATTTGGGTTGAGCAGTAGCCCAGCTATGTCTGATTATTCTGTGTAGGACATGTTTAATCTTTCGACAGTCCACTCCAGTCTATTCATGTATCCTTCTCAGCCATATAACTAAGTAGTATGATTTATACCAGTATCAATAAAGCAAATTACGTCCTTTAGATTGAGGGTTTTGGGTTCAGTCTACTGTATCCTGTGGAAGGATGAGATTTGTTGGGGCTCTGCATTTACATTTCTTGCATCATTTGATCTGAATGTACCTTTCAAAAACAAAAAACTGCATCTCATTGTAATACTGTTAAGTGTTGGGTGCTTCAGATATTCACATCCCTTTGCTGATTGAGTAAATTATAACATGCATGACTTGACGATTACTAGAAAACATTCACCTACAGAAAATTGAGTAGATCATATGTACATGGGAGTAGATGACTGTACCTAGTTCTGCAATTTGCAACTATTTATTTCAATTGCATTGCGCTTACTTTGCACCCTAAGTATGGCTCAATTGACTAAGGTTCTTGAACACATGGTGTATCTCATTAGGTATCCCATTAATTGGTTGAATCTGATACTTCCGTTAAGTAACTTGAATATAGTTAATGGGTACAGTTATGTTAGATGTCATACTCACCTAAAAACACAAGTGCAGTAAGTCAGTAATGAATTTGGGTTCTGCAGTACCCCAGTTATGCATCGTTTTTTTTTTTTTTTGAAAGATTACTGCTGGGGAGACCCGCACAGCCATTTATTTCATTAATAAAAGGCTAATATTTACGGGACAGAAATTAACAGAGGTTTCTAAGCCATGATTCTAGGAGGGGTAGAACCGAAACCTTAACTCTATGCCTAAGCAAAGAGATATCACAAACAAAACCAGCCTTCCAGCCTCTGAAACTTGGCCTAATATTCTTGAATATCCAGTCATTGTGCTGCTTCCAAATGTTCCAGCAAGCTATTATCAAAATCTCAGTAAAGCAAGGCCCAGGGAAGTTCTTCTTAAACATTCAGCAGGTGATCCATTAATCCATTCAACCTGTAAAAAATTCCATACTCTGGAACTGAACTTGCACTGGAAAAATAAATGGCACCAATCCTCCAATGTATGGGCTTGACACAGCACACAGTCATTGTTATCTGTCACTTGCCGATTCCTCTCACCATCATGTCTTTTGTGTTCAATCTGTCATGTAACAGCAGCCAGGCAAAGACCCTATGCTTAGACGTGCATTTGGATTTCCAGATCCATTTGGAGGGTCCATGATTTGGCAGTGTGGAAAAATGCAGGTTAATCCCTTTGGCGACTAAACTCCTTTACTGAAATTGCAAATCCACACATCATCTCCTTGCTGAATATTAACATTGAGCAGTAAAGAGTGCAAGGTGTTGTAGTCCTGGTAAGCCTCTACAGAGAGAGGTAAATGGAACCCATCCGAAAACTGATTCATGGCAAAGAAATCTTTAACAGAGGCCAGCTTATCCTTTGCATAAGAATATAATCTGGGGAATTTCGAAGCCAAGGAAACCTCCTGCCACACATCCTCCCAGTTATGCCTCATTATTCTGTCTTGGACATGTTTAATCTATCGACAATACACTCCAGTCTATTCATGTACCGTTCTCAGCTATAAACCAAGTAATATGATTTATACCAGTATCAATAAAGCAATTATGCCCCTTAAATCATTTGCAGATATAGTGGATGAAGACGACTATGAGGATGATGGCGACTATGACTTTGAAGATGATTTCGAGAGTGATGATGAACAAGACCTTTATGTAAGGTTACTTTTATCTGTTCAGATCTACAAGCCTTACCATATAACATTGACCATTGATCACGGATGTGCATTCACATAATGTAGGTTGGAGATGGAGGTGCTGGTGGTGGAGTATCACTTGCTGGCACATGGTGGGGCAAGGAAGCATTGGCTTTGGCTGAGCAGGTTTCAGAATTATTCGACGGTGACTTGCAAATTTATGCTTTCAAGGCGAATGCAAATTTGGAGATCAGATTACGCATTGAGAAGATGTCTACTAGGTATATTACAATGTTACCTAGGTATATATCAATATTAGTACAGGCATATGCCGTAACTCACATAACTGTCTTGTTTATGTGAGTTTGTCAAAGTCTGAAGCGATTGGTATGTGGTGAGTTGATAGATTGACTATTAATTTTGAATAGGTTTAACTAACTGTTTTTTCAAGGGTGAGGGATTAGTAAATAAAGGCAAGTGTACAACAGATACACCGGAAGTTGCCATCTTAATATGTAGCCATCTTTCTGTTTTCTGTCACTCCTCTAAGATTTCTTATCAAGCACTTGCTATTAGGTATGGTTCTCCGACTATTGATGACATCGAAGTGTACACAATAGCATTACGTGCAAAGTTGGATGATGCAGAGTCAGTTGGCAGGATACCGAAAAACATATCCTTGGAGGTTTGCCCCTCTAGAACTATACTCACAGCTAGTTAAAGCCTTCTCCGGATACTCTGGGAACAAACTGATAACTTCAATAACATTTTTCCTATGCATTGATCACTTTGAAGGTGTCATCCCCTGGTGTGGAGAGAGTTATCCGTGTCCCAGACGAGCTTGAACGTTTCAAAGAATGGTCGATGTATGTGAGGTACGTTGCAACGGGCGAAGATGTGGCCACGCCTCAAGAAGCCGACGGCGTGTTCAGACTCATATCCTACGACATAGACCTGTGCGAGTGCACCTGGGGCATAGCCGATGTGAAGATAAACCGGCAGCAGACCGGGAAGGGCAGGCCCCTGAGCAAGAAGCAGAGAGAATGGCGTCTGCAGACACCGTTCAAGGCGCTGAAGTTAGTCAGGGTGTATTCTGAATGTTGAGCTGCTTCTTTGAGTAAGCCCTTGCGTCCATCAGAGGTATTCTAGCACCTCATCCAGTTTTGTTGAACGAACACCGATGTGTGGGCCAGTGTGTGTATGTGCAGTAGCTAGATTGTTGTACTACTTGTTCATATTCAGTGACGACGATAGTTGTTTTTCTAGACAATAGATAACACCTGAACTATCCTGAAGTTCTGCACTTGATCCATTGTTTAATTTCTCCTACATATATAATCCACTTGTCTAATCATCAATCTTGCTGTCTATAGCACTCTTGTTTTTTGTCCTACTTAACGAAACGGGCAGAGCGGCTGCCCTTCAAATCAAAAAATAAGTATTCGCAACCTCTTGTCAACGAGAGTAGATTACTTGCTTAACTGAACAAACTGCCAGGTAGGAACTAGGGAAATTAATCAGCAACTGGACCAGTTAGAATAAATAAGAGTTAGCATATAAGACCAGAGGAATATTGATCAAGCGACCTAGCACTTGTTAATGTAGTAACTCCAGGGGATTATAGTACACACTCTCTACATGTCATACGAAGGAACACTGACACAATATGTTTTCTTTTTTCTCTACCGCACGTGTGTATGCATGTGTGCTAGTTTGACACTTAGATAAAGCCCAGTAAAGGTGGACTTTGAAATAGATGGCCCATTTCCTTTGTACATTATGTTAGTGGAGTACACTAGTACGTACTACTCCCACCGTTCCAATATATAAGACGTTTTAGCTCTTCAACATGTTGTCTAGGTGCATACTAAAATGAGTGTACATACATAATAAAATATGTCTACATACATCTACATATAGTGAATGTGGATAAATGCTAAAACATATTATATTTAGGAACGGAGGGAGGAGTAGATATCCAGAACCGAACAATCTTAAACTCAGTTTGGGTGGTCTAGCTGTTGTTCCCTAAACTGAGTGACGGGAGCTCAACCAATCATTTAGGCACAAATGCACGTCAAACTTTTTGTATTCAAGGATACGTGTAAATTAAACAAGTTGGCCTAGACAAACAGCATTATTCGCCAAAGTCGAACCTTAAGCGCCCCCACAGATATGAGTAATTAGCTAGGCAGCTCGATCTAGCCAGTGAAGCTCCACATGTTCATGACTAACGCTTCTACCGAACAAACTGCTACGTATACGCATGACAATATCTATGAAATGAGACCAAGCAAATACATTGCATGCGATTTCACACTCCTTAAGTATTGGGTTTATTTACGTTTGTGCGTAAGCCTATCTAGCTACTTGCACATACATTAGGTTTCAGAAATTCGATATGGTATAATTAAACTGCAAGTGCCCAAAGAGTTTATGCGGGCCTCTACCGGTGAAAAGCACCACCATGTTCAGCATAATTGATCTCACAATTCTGGTTTCAAGTCAAACCACCCATAAAGGCAATTCTAGACCCATGCCCTGCTAGAGGCCCCTCCGCTCCACCGTTTTATGTACGGGTCTCTTTGGATTGAACGATTTTCATAAAAATATTGGAGGATTCCAATCCGTAGAAAAAAATCCTAAGGAATGCATTTGGATTAAAGAAATGACACCTCCAAAATTTCTATGGATTGCATTCCTACACCCCAATCCCATAGGAATTTCAACATTCACTCGAACCTCTTTTTTACACTCATTTGCATAGGATCGGGGCACTTTTCATGTGTTTCATCCAAATGACCATTCCTGCAGTTTTCCTCTATTTTGTAATTCTCTGTTTTACACCTGCAATCCTATTGAATTCCTGAATTTTCCCAATTCCTCTGTTCTTCTACGAGGCCCATGCACTGCTACTGCTAAACCTAAAACCCCCCTACGATGGTACCACACCTAGACAATGTGCATAGTCAAAACTTTTTTTTTGCGTTGGCTGATGTATCATACATATTTGTCTAGTTTGCTTCATTCAAAAGTGGAAAACATTCAGAGCAATTTGGAGAAATTTATGTCTTTGATATTTCCTAAAATTTTAGGAAATAAAGACATATACAACAAAAAGAGTAAAAATTCTAAGGATTGCAAATCTAAAATAAATAACTAAAGAATCACAATTTTGATTTAGTAAAAACCATCTACCGCCAGCAAATACCTTCTTTCTTTTCTCTTTATTGTTCTATTGTAATTAATTGAATCGGTTCAATTCTTGTCCTCGTATAAACGCTATGAATCAAAAAGTTACTGAGAAATGAGAAATATCATGGGACAATCACGAAAAGTATGCCTCCTAAAACTAATAATTCCATTGCTTCAGTAAAATGTCACCTAAAAGTATTTACCATTTTTTTTTCAAATTTGTGTAGTGGCACCAAGTAGATTGACATTGACACGCTTATTCTCGCAATCTATGCCTAACACTAATATGAGAAAAAAAGCTCTAGCAACCAAGAGGAGCGCTACGTTGTTAGTAAAATAAATGGATGCAATATATCTTTTCTATCAGTCGACCATGTTTTTGTTTAGGACATTCCCAAAGGTACTCTAGCTTGGACATGGAAGTGATTACTCTAGATTGGACATGTGCCACACTTCGGGTTGCCCTCCCAAATGCAATGGCTCGTTGGTTGATGTCCTCAAACACCATGTGGTCCATCTCAATGTAGGTTAGCCTCTACTCAATGGAATCTCTTGTTTCACTCCTTCGAGGCATTCTGCATGATGTAGCGTAGATGCCCACTTAATTTTCATGCGTTTTATGTCATTGTCAATCGAAGGTAGAATGGCGTTCCAAGATAGTCGTAAGTCATAATATAAGCTTCTAGATCATGCATCATCATATGCTCGTAATGCAACCTTTTTGCACTAATCTTCAAACCTCCTTGATCGAGGGGCAGTACAGAGATGATCAGTCACGGTGTATAGAAGCCCCCCCACCCCATCCCAGGAAGAGCGGATCGTTATGCCATCTTCATGTCTCCAACATATAAGTTCTGAGGATCTTTCCATTGAGAACTTGCTAGAAAGTCCAACTGCGCTCTGCGTGTGCCTTCCAAATATTTGTGACATGAAATTAGAGGTGTGGTCATAGAAGTGTGTAACATAAGTTGAACATGCCATCTATAACGCGGTATCCGTCTAGAGCCAAGTAATGGTGTCAGGCGGAATAGGGTCCATAAACTCCACGAGTTGTATCGGTTATTTATCCTAGTATAATCCAATTGTCGCCAGATAGCTCTTTTTTACACCATATGATTCTTTCTTGTAACAATTTTGAAAAGCTCTGGGCACACCAACAAAAAGTCTCATTGCTTTCCCGATTCTCTTGGTAGAAATGCACCTTTGTCCCCATCCCATATGCTGATCTTCGTAGAGGCTCATGAACATTGACAGTTCTGAACCGTCGAAGGAAGCTATAAAGTCGGCCCAAGTAAGCCTCCCATGGTAGAAGCACGTAACTTGTTCAACAAACAAACTTACAACCAAATCCCTATGCTGCAATGTGCAATCAATGGTAGATGGAGGGGGGGGGTCTATCTAGGGGTCGGTTCATCCGCTTTGACCAACACCATATATAGTTCCAATTGGACATTTTTAGAAACAAAATAACTAAGAGTTGCTTGTAAGAACAAATCACTTATAGACATTAGACCAAGCTGCATGAACGATGGTGTGGTTTCAGACTTCTCAATCACGGATTTACATCAAGTACTCCTCTTTGCTGCCTGTCGATCTTTTTTTTTTTTTTGAAATAGTCGATCATATATATAGCCACCCAGAGTATGCACATCGATACATAGGCAGGGCAACGGTGGAAACCTGTAATCCCTTCCAGCTGCAACGGTGGCTCTAGTGAATTGATCCACCACTAGCAAACTATGTCTCCAGTGCCATATTCTTCACCATACGGTCACCAGCCACCTCCTCCACCACCCTCGCCGCAGCCGCCTCCTCCACCGTCGCCAACACCAACCTATCCCCATTACGACCCACCGCCGTATTCTCCCTTACGTGCCAGTGCCAGCGCCATTGTCTCCCCCTTACCTGCCACCGCCCACTCCCAGCTCGTATCCCCCTTACCTGTCGCCACCTTCCTACCCGCCGGCTCCAACGCCACCTTACTATGATGTACCACCGGCACCAGCGCCAACCTACTATGATTCACCTCCGCCGCCAACACCTTACTACGATTCACCTCTGCCGCCAACGCCATACGTTCCGGTTCCAACACCATATTACGACCCACCTCTGCCGCCTTACAATCCCTATGACAACAGCACCGGCGGCTATACGCCGTCGCCGCCGGGAAGCCCGGGATATTGGCATGGAGGGCACATCGCCATCGTGGTGTGTGTCCCCATCGCCGGGCTGTGCCTCCTCGGGCTGCTCGCGGGGCTCTTGCTGTTCGCACGGCGGAGGCGGAGGGAGACGGAGCCGGAGTGTCCGCCGGAGGAGGTTTCTGAGTACGTTCGCGTGCAGGAGCAGGTCGTCCACGGGCCGGCGGGAGACGTCGTTGTGGTCGAGGTCCTCGACGAGGTCATCGTGCAGCAGGAGCATGGCGTCGTCAGCCATGCCCACGGACGGGGCGAGGGGCCGTGCTAGACATACATGTCCCGTCACGTATCTGATTACTGCAGTATTGCCCACGATTGGTATATTTTACATCTATGCAGATGTTGTAGTGTGGCGTGTGATTGGTCAGATTGCATATTTACGTATACATCAATTGTTGTTTGAATTTCCTTTCAAACGTGCTAGGCTGCTAGCTAGTTGCATGCACGGAAAGTGTCACCATGTCTATTTGGGCGTGTCTATGTAAAAATCGTGATGTTTGCATGTATGGTCGTCCTTGCGTTTCTGTATTTATTGCATACTATATGTATTTGTATATTTTTTTCGTGAAATATATATAAAGAGCTTTGTGTCGTGACATGTCCAAAGGTGGTTTTCATTCTAGCAACAATTATTTTCTCTTATGAATACATTTTCTTCCTCTCCCATCGTATAGTCATGAGCTCGCCGGAGCTCAGAGCTGCGGGCCAGGCAAAAGAGCATACACTCGACTGGTCAGAGTTAGCGTTAACGGTGTATGTGTTCTCCAATGCCAGAATACTGGCGTCCCCCCTCTAGGCCATCTCCAGGAATTTGAGTACCCGGTGTGAAATGCAAAATAGGCCCTAAAGTTGAACAAAACTCAAACAACCAATGAGTCCGCTCAGAATTGTTCTCATTGACGAGGGGGGCTCCAACCTTATCCCCTCGCGCTACAGTACAGAGCGGGCGATAAGGAGGCGACTCCAGTTTCTCCACCGCGCCGCCGGCCAGGCCGGTGGTTCCCTCCCTCTCCGCCTGCCGCGGCGGTGGCGGGAGAGTGGGGGAACCCCCAGTCCTGCGACTCCGGCTAGTTAGGTGTAGATTAGGTGTGTGTGCCCTGTCGAGGTTGTCGAAGACGGTGGCGACGGCGTCGGCTTGCTGGGCGTGGTCTTCCCCTCCTTTCCCCGTTCCGGCCGTCGCGCCGGGGAGGTCGTGGAAGTGTTCCTTCGGATGCGCGTCTTCTTCTTTGCTCTTCTGGCCTGCTGTGGTGGCGAGGGGAGGAGGAGGTGGTCGACGGTGCTCCGCTTTTGTGGGTGCTCGTGGTGGTGCTGTCCTTCGGCGTTTCCGCTCCGGCCGGCCGTGGTGGCGAGGGGTGCGGCGTCTGCTGAAGGTTGGGTGATGTTGGTGGTGGGCTTGGACGGCGCTGCGTCGGCGGGTGGCTCGGTGGTGCTGGGGAGCTGCTGCTCTGGCCGAACTCGTTCATCGAGTCCAGGTTTCGTCGTGGGGCGGCGAACGACTTCTGCGGCTGTCTGCATCATGTGGAGGTGGCTTCTCTCCGGCGGGCGGTGGTACGGCGACGCCGGCGACGTCTAAGTTTCTCGGGAGCGCGGAGGTGGATCCGATCGTGATCTTCACAGGGTGCTCAGGGGGCTTCGTGCTTTTTTACAGGGTCTCTTTGTATTTTCTTTTCTTTCTTGGGCCTGTTTGTAATTTGGCGCTGAGGTTCCTGAATATAAGTGTCGGATCCTTTCAAAAAAAAAACTCAAACAACCAAAGCATAATTTAATAATGTATTTAATTAAATTTAGTGATATAATGAAATTAAAACAACCGAGCTTAATTTCGACCGAACGTATCATCTACCTTTATTTCTCAAACAAAATCTTCAATTTGCTTCTATTTTCTTCATCCTACATCATTGCACAACCAAAATCATGATTCCTAATCAAGATGAAATGATGATTGACGAGGATTAAAGAAATAAACGCCTTCCAATATGTAGTTGATCGAGAAACTCTGATGCATGGTCCAAGCCACAACACATAGATTTCAGAAATTTTGAATTTAGGAGTAACAAGAAGATAATTAAAAAACCCAGCTCTCACTCGTCGTCTCAACTCGCCGGTCCTGGCCGTCGCCCGTAGCTAGTCGGAAGGGGATGAGTCGAGCCACCAAGGAACAAAAGTGACAAACTGCCAAATGCGCCGATCAATCGATTATGATTCAGCAATCATGGGGCTGTGTGTGGGCAACGGGTACGACTAAAAAAAGATAACCCTTCACGAAAGGAAACGGTAGCGTGAAACGAGCGTACCTATGGCGACGTGTCGTGCGCGCATGGCGCGCGGAAACCCCTCACCTCCGAAGCCCCTGGCATACGAGCGTGCTACTTTTGATCGATCGTTGTACTCATCCAGCCGTGTACGCGCGTGCTACCGGTCATATTCAATCGGTCGTTGTACAGCTCCATATGTCCACTTCTTCATTTCCATAGCGCGGGCTGCTCCGGCCGCCCGACGTACAGGCGTACAGCTCGTACGCGCCGGCGTACGTGCGTGCGTACAAGCAGCCTTCTTTTTTCCCTTTTTCTGTGCGAAGTACTCCTCCGTTCTAAATTAGATGACTTTCATTTGTCAAAATATGGATGTATCTATACTTGTAACATGTCTAGATACATCCACTTTTTGGCAAATGGAAGTCGAGTAAATCCGAACGGAGGGAGTACGTACTATAAAATTCACAAAACTAATAAACAAATTATGTAGACCTGAGTGTACACAATACATGACTACAAAGTATAAAATATTAGTAGTACAAAGTTGTAACAGACCAAAGTTTGAGAAACTAAAAACCTGAGTAAAATTTTCGCTTTTGTGTTTAACTGCATCATAGCATCATGGCATCCATTGTTAAACTACTAAACAACTTAAAACAAACGAGGACAAGGGCACAACTAAATTCAATCCTTGCAAATTCAATTGTGTTTGCTTTCGGCAAATGCAAATACCGAAGCAAATCCTTTTCTTTTTGTCAAGAAAGTTCATCCGGTATCAGACCCGGAAATTTCCGGAATCCATACCGGATGAACCAGAAAAGCTTCGTCTTCATCCTGTAGCGACCGAGCTCGTCGCTCGCGCCGAACCAGCTCGATGCCGGCCCCCTCCCCTCTGCCTCCACCTGCAAGGAGAGCAGGAAAACGAGCCCCACCTGCTCACTCCACTCCCTCCCCGATATTTTCCCCGCCTCCTTGCTCCCCCGTGCTCCGCCATGGCCGCCGAGCTCCGCCGCCGCGTCGCCGTTGATTGAGGTCGCCCCGTGCAAATCGAAGACCACCAAGAGCTTCCCCGCGTCGTCCTCACCGTCCTCACCGAAGGAATCGTGCCGGGACACCGTGCATTCCGGGAATCGAGCTATCCGTCCGCGTCTTCTCCAACTCCGGCCGCCGGACGCCGATCGCGATTCCCGCCATCTCCGTCCATCTCCATCTTCGTCGAGCCTCTCCACGTGCTCAGGGTGAGCACACGAACCTCCCCACTGTCTCCGTACCCTCCCTTCTCCTCTCGTTCGTCGATTCGCGGTAGCAGTAACAACTTCCTGTCGAACTGGAAAACCCGGTGTCAAACCCGGAATCTTCCGGAATCCATACCGGGTTAAGGAAATAGCTACTGGACTCGATCGTTTTCATCCGGAATACACCCGGATGTCACCCGGAAATAATTCCGGATCTTTTTCTTCCGGTGCCAAACCCGGAATCATCCGGACCTGAAACCGGATTTCTCCCGGTACCAGAACCGGAATTTTCCGGATACTTTAGTTTTAATCTGTTTCAACACCAAGCTTCATCTCACTCATAGTACTTGTTGCACTAATGATTTTTACACCTGAACCATGCATCCTAACATGATCATGTCATTCATATGCAAGGTAAACATAGGGTTTCATCTATTCTAATTAACAAGTAAAGGTGAATCATGACTTACTACACGGTATATTCGGGATGTGTCCCTTCTCACATCCGAACTCCGTTAAGTTGAATAGATTGAATCATCCTCATTCCCGGGGATTTAAAATGGCATGCCATCATGTGTTTGCGCATTGCATTTGTGAAGCATGTGTGGTGATTGATTGTTCTTCCGTTGTTATGCTTCGATAGATCAAGCAGTCGGGGTTACTCCATAATACCCGAAGAGCCGTTCTACCAGTACCCGGAACAAGGCAAGCGTAATCCCCCCTCTGAGCATATCTTATCCTAATTTCCACAAGTATTTTCTCCACTATAATATTGCATGCGGTTCCAAATGTCAATTTACTTGGATTAGAGTATCCTATAGTTGCATTAAGTTCCCTATGCCACATACCTGTTTCCCTCCTATATCCATAGGTTGTATTGTTGGCCCGAGATATCTACTATGCTATGTTGATGCTTAGCCATGCTTAGTTAATTGCATAGCTATGCTATGGATGGTTCATGTGGGAAACAGGTGATGAGATGAGAATGATGGTGGAGAATTGTGGTGACGGATAATAAAATGATTAAAGGTGGGGATGAGAGGCCACATGGGATGTGGTGGGTTGTCTCGTTCTCGCCGCCTAAGTGCGAGTTCTCGCCTACGAGCCAAGTTGAGCGTGCAACCATGCGTGGGCATATGGAAACTCGTCGACCGACTAACTTGTGGTGGACTAGCCGAGGGTCCTCTAGTTTGGCTTTCCATTTGCGCGTGCGTTGAAGATGGTGGCCAAGACTGAGATGAGGATGGTGGTGTCAGGAAAATAAGTGGCCGCGGGACAGGGTGCTGGAGGTACCCCTTGTCCTACCGCCACTGATGATCCTGGGTTAGTCTTAAGCGAGGTAAAGGTCGTAGCCGCTCCCACCCTGCCGGCTTTCCCCGGAAGAGAGCTAAGAGCTAGGCAATGGGCCGGACGGTACGCATGGATAAGAAGCTGGGAGGTCCCTCGGGAACCTGGCGACTTTCACATTGTACACCCCTGCAGGGATAAATCTTTTCGAAAAGCCGTGTCCGCGGTTATGGACGACTTGGTGACGGATTCAGAGATCATAGAATAACTTTAAGGGAATGATTAAAAACTGGGTACTAAGGTGCCACTCAAGATTTGAAAGGTGAGCTTCCTCGAGGGTGATTCGGGGAGGTGCCTTTGACGAACAGGTACAGTGGTAAATGGTGGTTGGTGTTGAGAAAGTTGTTCAAGAGAAAAGAGTTACTTCTTACCCCTCTTTTAAAAGTATTCTGATTAGACGATGCCTTTGAGTTATGTTTTCATAAATAAAATCAGCTTTATGCAAAACAGCCATATAACTTTGAAAGCCTCATCGAGCTAAAGCTCTATATATAATCTTGCGAGTTCGTCGAACTCAACGTCGTTTGTCTTGTTTCAGAGGAGGACTTCACCGACCTCAAAGGTGGGTTCTTCGTGGACATCGACGAGTAGTCTGGGGTTCCCAGGTGGCAGCTTGGGACATCCTGGAACAGCTGGCGCTGGATGTTTATTTGTAGGCCTCTTAGGCCATAATCTGGATCTTGTTGTTTAGAACAACTTAATTTGCTTCCGCTTGTTGTAATGTTGGGTCTGTGACCTCTGGTTGTCATTTGCTATCTTTCTCTATTATAAGAGTTGAACTATAATGCTTTGTGTCGTAGAGTGTGTGATGTGCCAGTTGTTCCACAAGTCTTGATCTCTCTATTATGCTTTGATAGTGTGTCTGGTGGTATCGGATAACCGGGGACACAGTATCACTGTATAGCAGTCAGGTCGGGGCGCCACAAGTTTGGTATCAGAGCAGTACTGCCTGTAGGAAACCCTTCTACTGGTCGATGTTGAGTCTAGTGTTGTGAAAATATTCTAACCTAAAAATGAGTTGTGAAAACCATCTTAGGATTCTTTTTACTCCTTATCTGGTTACCCTCTAATCACGGAGCAATCTTACCTCGATTTGAGTTTAAAAGGTTTTACTCCTCGTCTGTTACTTCAAAATGATTAGAAACGTGGGTGGGTTCGACCTTTAGTGTTATGTGTCCAGTTGCTCCCGCTGCGTTGCAATCCCAAATCGACTCAGATGTTTCTACCAAATCTAATCCTTTGATCCTTTCTTTGGGTGTTAACCCATGGACTTGAACATAAGGTCCCGGATTGTGTCAACTGGAGTGTGTTAAGTTGTGATTTCTTAACTCTCACTAGTAGCACATGATGCTGATCTTTGACCCAAGTTCTATCTTGTTGTTTTCCTTCTCGCAAAGTATTATCGTCCCTAGTCTGTGTACTCGTGTAGACGCTATTGCTATTGTTCGACCATTCGGAGAAAGATACTAACCGTGTCATTGTCAAATCTCCAGAATGGCTCGAGGAGGCCGTGGAGGCCGCGGTGGTCGCGGTAACCACAATGATGATGAGGATGATCTGCCGCCACCACCCTCGATGGCTGAGGTCTTGATGGCCATTGAGGAAAATCGTGGGCGCAATGAGCGCTTGCTGGAACAGTTGGTGCAGCAGAATGCACGGAGGAACGAGTGCAACACTCTCACTGAGTTCCTGCGCTCGCAGCCACCCACCTTTGCTGATGCTAAGGAGCCACTGGAAGCTGATGATTGGCTTCGTGCTTTGGAGCGCAAGTTCTCTGCGCTTCATGTCCCAGTGGCTGAGCAAGTCAACTTTGCCACCTATCTCTTGGTTGGTGCCGCTGTCTGTTGGTGGGAAAGCCATGTGGCTCTGTTTCCAGCC
The DNA here is from genome assembly GCA_947311845.1 of Poa pratensis. Classification (NCBI taxonomy): domain Eukaryota; kingdom Viridiplantae; phylum Streptophyta; class Magnoliopsida; order Poales; family Poaceae; genus Poa; species Poa pratensis. Next base: position 71,519,692 of record CAMZMU010000063.1, read on the forward strand.
AACCATGTCTTCACTTGGGCGGATTTCCGCACTGCCTTCCGTGCGGAGTACATTCCCCAGCCGATCATGGACTTGAAGAAGAGGGAGTTCCTGGACTTGCAACAGGGAAGGATGGACCTCCGCACTTATGGTCGTGAGTTCAACCACCTCTCTCGTTACGCCCCAAGGGACGTGACCAATGATGCTGACAAGCAAGAGCTGTTCCGTAAGGGTCTGACTCCGCAGCTCCGCTATGAGCTATTGCCCTTCAGGTTCCAGACCTATCAGGAGTTGTTCAACCAGGCTTTTACCCTTGAGCAAGGAAGAAAGGAACTTGAAGCTTCCAAGAGGCCCGCACACGGGGACCACCAGAGTTCCTCGGGTTCCGAGAGCAAGAAGCGCAGGGTGTTTGTGATACGTCTCCAACGTATCCATAATTTCTGCTGTTCCATGCTTATATTATACCATTTGCTACATGTTTTATATACACTTCATATCACTTTTATGCATTTTCTGGGACTAACCTATTAACAAGATGCCACAGTGCCAGTTCCCTGTTTTCTGCTGTTTTTGGTTTCAGAAAGTTACTTCTGGAAATATTCTCGGAATTGCACGAAACAAAAGGCCAAGTCCCTATTTTTCCAACACGTACACGGAGTCCGAAGGAGAGACGAAGGGAGCCACGAGGTGGCCAAACCATAGGCCGGCGCGGCAGGGGCCCACCGCGCCGCCTGGTGGTTTGGGCCCCTCGGGGGTCCGCCGACATCGCCCCTTCGCCTATTTATTCCCCGAGACGTGAAAACCCTAAAACACCGAGCCTTTCATCCAGAACATATTCGCTGCCGCCGCCGTCGTCAACCCTAACTCGGGGGGTTCTGAAGCTCTTCCCGGCACCCTGCCGGAGAGGGGAATCATCACCGGAGGGCTCTACATCGCCATGCCCGCCTCCGGAGTGATGCGTGAGTAGTTCATCCTTGGACTATGGGTCCATAGCAGTAGCTAGATGGTTGTCTTCTCCACTTGTGCCATCATGTTTAGATCTTGTGAGCTGCCTATCATGATCAAGATCATCTTATTGTAATGCTACATGTTGTGTTTGCTGGGATCTGACTTATATTGATACCTATGTGGAGCTGAATATTATATTATCATGTCTATGTCATTTGTGATCTTGCATGCTCTCCGTTACTTGTTGAAGCCTTGGCCAAGTGAATACTTGTGACTCCAAGAGGGGGTATTTATGCATGATAGTTGGGTTCAACCTCTATTTAACCTGGGATAGTGACAGCAAGTTCTAAGGTTGTAGATGTGTTGTTGCCACTAGGGGTAAAACAGCAATGCTTTATTCAAGGATGAATGTATTGTTTACATTACGCACATTACTTAATGCAATTGTCTGTTGCTTGCAACTTAATACTGGAAGGGGTACGGATGTTAACCGGAAAGTGGACTATTTAGGCATAGATGCATGCTGGATAGCGGTCTATGTACTTTGTCGTAATGCCCAAATGAATCTCATAGTAGACACCACAACTCACACATGCATGTTATATGCACTTATCAATTGTCAATTGCCCAGCTGTAATTTGTTTACCCAGCATGTTAGTTATCTTATTGGAGAGACACCACTAGTGAACTGTGGACCCCGGTCCATTCTTTTACATCTGAAATACAATCTACTGCAATCATTGTTCTCTACTGTTTTATGCAAACAAACATCATTTCCATTCGATACGTTTAACCCTTTGTTTTCAGCAAGCCGGTGAGATTGACAACCTCACTGTTAAGTTGGGGCAAAGTAATTTGATTGTGTTGTGCAGGTTCCACGTTGGCACCGGAATCCCTGGTGTTGCGCCGCACTACACTCCTTCACCAACACCTTCGAAGCAACCTCGTTTTCCTACTGGTTCGATTAAACCTTGGTTTCATACTGAGGGAAAACTTGCTGCTGCACTCATCATACCTTCCTCTTGGGGTTCCCAACTGACGTGTGACGTACAAGCATTGTTTCTGGCTGTTGCCGGGGAGATATTCCCTCGTCAACTTAGCGCAGCAACACGTTTTCTGGCGCCGTTGCCGGGGAAAACCGAATTGCTTCTGCAAGGGGAGTCTCTCACACCCAATCTCTTTACTTTGTTATTTGTCTTGCTTAGTTTATTTTTATTTAGTCTTGTTTGCTCTCTTTATCAAAAACACAAAAAAATTAGTTACTTGTTTAATTCGGTTTGATTTTGTTTTTCAAAATGAATGCTCCTGAAGTTGAAGTTCGTTCTTTTAGGCAACTAGGAGGTGAAAATTTGAAAGATGCTTGGTATAGAATTAGTGATGCTCATCATAGATGTACTAAGAAACACTCTACCACTATCCTCCTTAGGAACTTTTATGTTGGTATCTCTAGTTGGTATAGGTATGTTCTAGACACTCTTACAGGTGGAAATTTCTTGGGTACTCCTGCTTTAGAAGCCTGTAATATTATTGAAAGTTTGGTAGGAACACCACCCACTAAAGATATTAAAATTGAGATCACCTTGGAGGATGTTATAAATAAGTTAGACTCTATGGAGAATTTTTTTCCAAATTTTCTTGATTGTATTGGTAAGACTAATGAATCAATAGCCACCATCAATGAAAGAATCACTGTTCTTGAGGATAATAATATCCATGACACCCAAAATCATAGAATTGATGAGTTAGAGGAAGCTATTGAAACCTTAAGTTCAACCTTTACTTCTCTTAAGTCTAAAAAGGAGAAAGTTTATGTGGGTAGAGAGCAAAAGTTTATGTATGTTCCTAAAGTGCCAAAACCAAAGACTCATTATGAGCTTAAAATTGATAAAACTTTTAGTACGGTTAAAGGTAATGAAACACCTCCAGGAACATCTAAGATACCCATTGTTACAAGCTGTGTGTTGGAAGAAGCTTTTGATGATTTGAATGATTTGCCACTTGACAACACTTGATTTTCACTTTCTGCGCCTAGCTGAAAGGCGTTAAAGAAAAGCGCTTATGGGAGACAACCCATCGTTTTTATTTGCTGTTATTTTTGTTTTCTTTGAGTCAAGGAGTTTTGTTACTTCTGTAGCAACTCCTTTGTATCTTTATTTTATCGCAATGTTGTGCCAAGTAAAGTTCTATATTGAAAGTTGATGCAAGATTTGGATTTCTGCGCAGTGACAGATTTTTAGCTGTCACGGATTTGAGCTTATCTCCCTGTAGAAAATTCAAAAAATTCTGAAAAAATCACGCATATTCCTGAGATATGTACGCAACTTTCATTATTTTAGGCCAGATCCATCTGAGCAACTTAAGTGCCTCGAAAAAATTCGTCATTCCAGACTGTTCTGTTTTTGACAGATTCTGCCTTTTGTTTTGCATTCGCTCTTTTACTGTGTTTGTGTGGATTTCTTTGCTCCACAAAGCATTGGTGGCTGTAGCTAATGTCCAGAAGCTTTGGGATTGATTGTATCATTACAGAATATGAGAATTTTTGATTATGCACTAACCCTCTAATGAGAACTGTCTTGAGTTTGGTGTGAAGGAAGTTTTCAAGGATCAAGCGAGAAGGGTGATATTATGTGATCAAGAAGAGTGAAAAGCCTAAGCTTGGGGATGCCCCCGTGGTTCATCCCAACCATATTCAGAGAGACTCAAGCGTCTAAGCTTGGGGATGCCCAAGGCATCCCCTTCTTCATCAACAAACTTATCAGGTCATCTCTAGTGAAACTATATTTTAATTCTTTCACATCTTATGCGCTTTACTTGGAGCGTCTGTGTGTTTTATTTTTGTTTTTGTTTGAATAAATTCGGATCCTAGCAATCCTTGTGTGGGAGAGAGACACGCTCCGCTTTTTCATGTGAATACTCATGTTCTTCACTTATATTTGTTGAGTATTCTTAACTAGCTACTGCAGTGCTTTTAGCTCCTGTTTTTCATGCATCTCTTCGAGCTGTTAGCACTTGTTTATAAATACTCTCTTGCTGCATTATATTATCATTTGGAGAGTTTATGTTTAAATAAATTGATTGGTGTTTGTTTGGAAGAAAGAAAATGCTACATGTAGTAGTTGGTATTGGAAAAGACATATGCATTCTTGTAGATCATTGTCTTGTTTCGATTTGATACTTTGCAATTGTTTTGAGCTCTCAAGTAGATCATGTTTAAGCTCTTGCATCATGTAGTTAAAGCCTAGTAGTGGAGAACTACCGTAGAGCTTGTTGAGACTTGGGATGCATATTTGTTCTCTCTAAGGTCTAGATATTTTCTGGTAAAATGTTTGAGCAACAAGGAAGACAGTGTAGAGTCTTATAATACTTGCAATATGTTTTTATGTGATTCTTGCTGTACCGGTTTATACTTGTGTTTGCTTCAAACAACCTTGCTAGCCTAAACTCTGTACTGAGAGGGAATGCTTCTCGTGCATCCAAAACTTGAGCCAAAACCCATGCCATTTGTGTCCACCATACCTACCTACTATGTGGTATTTCCTGCCATTCCAAGTAAATATTTCATGTGCTACCTTTAAACTATTCAAAACTTTATTACTCCTTATTTGTGTCAATGTTTTATAGCTCATGAGGAAGTATGTGGTGTTTTATCTTTCAATCTTGTCATTTACTTCTGACAGACTTTCACCAATGGACTAGTGGCATATACATCCGCTTATCCAATAATTTGCAAAAAGAGCTGGCAACGGGGTGCCCAGCCCCAATTAATTACAACTTTCATTAATAATTCTCTTCACATGTTTTGCCCTGATTTATCAGTAAGCAACTTAATTTGCAAATAGACACTCCTCCATGGTATGTGAATGTTGGAAGGCACCCGAGGATTCGGTTAGCCATGGCTTGTGTAAGCAAAAGGTTGGGAGGAGTGTCATCTATAAAGAAACTAAAATACATGTGTAAACAAAAGAGAAGAGGGATGATCTACCTTGCTGGTAGAGATAACGTCCTTCATGGGAGCCGCTCTTGAAAGTCTGGTTGACAAGGGGGTTAGAGTGCCCACTACCATTCGTTGACAACAACAAACACCTCTCAAATACTTATTTTGTGCTCTCTATATGCTTTCGAAAACTTAAAAAGCTCTAGCACATGATTTAATCCCTGCTTCCCTCTGCGAAGGGCCTATCTTTTACTTTATGTTGAGTCAGTTTACCTACTCCTTTCTATCTTAGAAGCAAACACTTGTGTCAACTTTGTGTGCATTGATTCTTACATGTTTACTTATTGCACTTGTTATATTGCTTTATGTTGACAACTATCCATGAGATATACATGTTACAAGTTGAAAGCAATTGCTGAAACTTAATCATCCTTTGTGTTGCTTCAATGCCTTTTACTTTGAATCTATTGCTTTATGAGTTACCTCTTATGCAAAACTTTTTGATGCTTGTCTTGAAAGTACTATTCATGAAAAGTTTTTGCTTATATGATTCATTGTTTACTCTTTATCTATTTGTTAGCAAACTATAGATCATTGCTTTGAGTCACTTCATTCATGACATGAGCCTTGCAATATATTGATCAAGATTGTGTGAAAGCATGTCTCCTCAGAAATTATTTGTTGTTATCGTTTTACCTACTCGAGGACGAGTAGAACTAAGCTTGGGGATGCTTGATACGTCTCCAACGTATCCATAATTTCTGCTGTTCCATGCTTATATTATACCATTTGCTACATGTTTTATATACACTTCATATCACTTTTATGCATTTTCTGGGACTAACCTATTAACAAGATGCCACAGTGCCAGTTCCCTGTTTTCTGCTGTTTTTGGTTTCAGAAAGTTACTTCTGGAAATATTCTCGGAATTGCACGAAACAAAAGGCCAAGTCCCTATTTTTCCAACACGTACACGGAGTCCGAAGGAGAGACGAAGGGAGCCACGAGGTGGCCAAACCAAGGCGGCGCGGCAGGGGCCCACCGCGCCGCCTGGTGGTTTGGGCCCCTCGGGGGTCCGCCGACATCGCCCCTTCGCCTATTTATTCCCCGAGACGTGAAAACCCTAAAACACCGAGCCTTTCATCCAGAACATATTCGCTGCCGCCGCCGTCGTCAACCCTAACTCGGGGGGTTCTGAAGCTCTTCCCGGCACCCTGCCGGAGAGGGGAATCATCACCGGAGGGCTCTACATCGCCATGCCCGCCTCCGGAGTGATGCGTGAGTAGTTCATCCTTGGACTATGGGTCCATAGCAGTAGCTAGATGGTTGTCTTCTCCACTTGTGCCATCATGTTTAGATCTTGTGAGCTGCCTATCATGATCAAGATCATCTTATTGTAATGCTACATGTTGTGTTTGCTGGGATCTGACTTATATTGATACCTATGTGGAGCTGAATATTATATTATCATGTCTATGTCATTTGTGATCTTGCATGCTCTCCGTTACTTGTTGAAGCCTTGGCCAAGTGAATACTTGTGACTCCAAGAGGGGGTATTTATGCATGATAGTTGGGTTCAACCTCTATTTAACCTGGGATAGTGACAGCAAGTTCTAAGGTTGTAGATGTGTTGTTGCCACTAGGGGTAAAACAGCAATGCTTTATTCAAGGATGAATGTATTGTTTACATTACGCACATTACTTAATGCAATTGTCTGTTGCTTGCAACTTAATACTGGAAGGGGTACGGATGTTAACCGGAAAGTGGACTATTTAGGCATAGATGCATGCTGGATAGCGGTCTATGTACTTTGTCGTAATGCCCAAATGAATCTCATAGTAGACACCACAGCTCACACATGCATGTTATATGCACTTATCAATTGTCAATTGCCCAGCTGTAATTTGTTTACCCAGCATGTTAGTTATCTTATTGGAGAGACACCACTAGTGAACTGTGGACCCCGGTCCATTCTTTTACATCTGAAATACAATCTACTGCAATCATTGTTCTCTACTGTTTTATGCAAACAAACATCATTTTCCATTCGATACGTTTAACCCTTTGTTTTCAGCAAGCCGGTGAGATTGATGTGGGGACCCCGGACTAGCTGTCCGAAATACCCTTGTGCCTACAACATCAGCGATCCCATGATCAGTCTGTCGCTGAGCACAATCAAACTGGTATCAAAAGAACATCCATAAATACCGAATAAATTTACTTACTTGATTGAAGCCATAACTTCATCAGGTACTCGCAGCGGAAATCACCAATTCAACGTGGAGCCCAAGCCACTTGCCAACCCTACAGGCAGCTGACTGGGAAGCGCCCTAGTTCGCATTGACGTCATTAACCACTTCTTCTTCGAGCTGCTCCCCTTCAGAATCTGGCTAAGACAATAGCCAGGGACGAAACCAATATGAGTACATTTGAATGTACTCGCAAACTACCCCCGGAATGAGCATGCACTACTCTTTTTATTGTTTAAATAAAACTTCGTTTGCTTTGAAAACTCTATATCCTTGTTGAAAAAGAAAAGAAGGCTTTTAGAACTTTTCCCATAAATCTGTCTTTGTAAGAAGTCTCGTTTAAAACGTTTTCCCGAAAATACATCTTTGTTGAAAAAGGTAAGAAGTCTCTTTTATAAATATTTTCCCGGAAAATCACCATTTGTTTATTTCTCCAAAACTCCTCCTTTTCCGACCAGAACCATTCCTGGTCAAATCAGTTTTCCAACAACCTTCTACCAACCCCTTGGTATAGTTGCATAAAACATTTTCCACTTTCAGGACACAAAAACTTTGCACTTCTCGATCATAGCCCCTCAGGGTCCTCCTCTTTTCCAGCAACCTCATACCGACTCGTCGGTATAGTTGCACAAATACAACATCTCCATTTTCCTTTTTAAATCTTAAACATTTCCAAAACTTGCACATGGTCAAAGCAGTTCTTTCCAACTGTCCATATCCGAGGACTCGGCTATTCGAATAGTTTTAACCCTCTGCAGAGGTAGCACGCTTTTCCCACACCCATCCGGTAACTCATCGTGTCAGCCACGTCCCACCATACCAGGTGTATGCGAAGTTGAGTCACCGACCATAGCCTGTCCTTTGCTCATGCTAGTATAGGATCCTACCGCTACGAAACCGGTTCCATCGACACTTAAATCCAGCCCGTCGGAAACTAAGTGTGAGGACTTCGTAGTTCTGCCCGGCGACCCAAAGGTGGCGTCTTCAATCCTCTTTCTCCAATACACTCATACCGGCCTCCGGTAGACTTCTCTTAAGAGGACCCAGGTCAGGGGCAGGTCACCAAACCATCCCCTCATGGAACGAGGTCATCCTCGTTGTTGAGGCATCCAGTACTAATATGAGCAAACTATATGACTACGCCCTTTCCCATAGGTGGGTAAATGTGGTCGCACAGGGTATTGGTTGTTCTGTAAGTACAAGGACACAATGTGCATTTTTCATAAACATCACCATTCACCATTTCTCCATTTCCACACCGACATCTCGGTATTCCACAACCACACAAGTATTTTCCAAAGGAGTTTTGAGTAAACAATATTTTTCCCATCCTATAGTTTGGAAAAGAAATTCCAGCTAATATCTCCAGATAGGGTGTCAAAATAATATACTTATATTTTGGAAAGGTTTTCAAAATCATAGCTTTTGTGGCAAACTCCACATAAATAACTTTTGCTCTTTATAAGTAAAACATGTGAACCAAAATAGATGTATATAAATGCAAGCTCAGAGGATAGCTTGCCTTGCTTGGCAATGTGAACTTGGTCTTGGTCTTCAGGTTCAACGAATTCCCCTTCCTCAATAACTCCGTTCCAAAGACCACTCCGGTAGCGTTTACATCTAGCGTCGCAAACAGGAGAATAACACAACAATCACTAAGCAAACCAAACCACAAGTGGTATACAGATAAGTAACCAACTGTAAGCGCCAAACTAATCGTTCGAGCAACAACTAGAATCTACACTTACGAGGGCCTTATTTTGATCAGTAGTCTATCACCTATACGCGAGCTAGGTACATCGATCACAAAACTATCTGAGGCGAAGGTTAACAACAAGCACCTCCTGTTGAACAGGAAATACTTCAGACAAAAGTTAGGCCACTAATTAATCTCTATGAGTGGACCTTCACACCAAGTTTGGGTGTGATAAAGTGAAACACTAGAAACCTAGCAAAATTGGATTTGCTCCAAAAACCATTACAGATTAATTTATAAAATCCCTTTTTAATCTGCCCTTTTGTTAATTTATTTTAAACAGCACTACAAAATAATTATCCATGTTTGGAAACAAGGTGGAACATGAAGGTCATCATTTTCTGAACATTTTAAGAGGTCAAACTTAATTTTTGGATCCTTATTTTTAAAGATATGAATTTTCCAAATCTGTTTTATATTCTGCCATTTTCTTTATTTTAATAAAACATTAATTAAACTAATTTATTTGGATAGGTGAATTACACCAAAACAGGCCTTATTTATCTGAACATTTTGGTATCTTGTTTGCAATTTTTGGACAAGTATTTAATTAGTTATGAATTTTTCAAGTTTATATTCGAATCTGTCTGTTTATTTTATTTTCCAGAAAAACAAACGAAACGTTTTGCACCGGGCCTGTGCCTAGCCCAGTCACTGACGTGTGGGCCATAGCGCAACGCTGGCGCTGACTGGGCTGAGTGTGGATGCGCTGGCCGCTACGGTCACTGACCGGTGGGGCCCACCTGTCAGCGAGTGGAGTTAAAATGAAAAAGGGCAACGCTCTCGCGCCTGCGGGGACTCGAACTCGCGACGCCGCGCTGGTTCGATCGTGGCCGTTGCCACTGGGCTGGGTGCGTGCTGGTGTTAGGATACGGGCGCGCGGCTATTTGAGGTGTGGACCGTGCACGGCGACGTCGCGCACGGCCACGGCGATCACCGGCGGCGGGGTGCACGGGTCCGTCGATCTACTGCACGAGGGGATGTGCCTCTGGTTGCTCTCGACTCGCACGGGCATGAAGAACACGAATACGGCGGCACCGCTACTTAATGGTCGCCGGAGCGACGCGCGCATCGGCGCCCGACGGCGGCCGGCGGCGAACTACTTCGAACGGAGGCTACAAGACACGCATTGACGAACGGAGAGGACGGGAAGAAGCGCCAGCTCACCCTCGATGCGTGCACGGGCTCGACGAGGACGGAGGAGGTCGAGGGAGGCGTCAATGGCTCGGCGAAGCTTCGGCCGTGGTTGGAGAAGATGAAGATGGCGGCGGCGATTCAGGTCTCCCCGGCTCGATTCCTTCGACGTGGATGCAGAGGGAGACGAGGCGCAGCTACTGGTGGTGCTCGATCTGCTTCGGGAGCTCTCCAACAGCGGCGACGAACATGGCGGCCATGGCTGTTTTCGGGCTCGAGACTAGCAGAGGGGAGGAAAAGGTGGGGAGGCGATCTAGGGTTCCGGGTGTGCTCCTTATACGCGGCAGAGGAGCAGAGGGGGGGGGGGCCTGGGCGCGGCGGCAGGGGGGGTCTGGGCGGCGCGACGCACGGGAGGACGACAACGGCACCGTGCGCACTGCTGCTACAGGAAGAGACGACGCTTTCCCAGATAACCCCCTGGACTTATTTTTCCAATTACAACTAGGTCCTTTTTCCTATTTCTTTTAAAACCAGTGAGTTGCAGTGATTTAATTGAGGCCTTTACACATTTTTAAAAATTATGAGAAAAATCAGGTAGCCTCCCATATACATGGAGAAGCTCCACAAAAATTGGGGCTTCAAAATAAAATGTTTTGCACAACTTTTGTTCATAGTGTTTCAATATGGCAATTTTTGCTAATTTCCAAATGATTTTCCTTTTTAATTTTGAAGCAAGTTCAAATATTATTTTTGAACTCTTGGAACTTCCTTGACAAATATATTAGCTTTTGTATTTTGAAAAGGGTTTTTGAGCAAGACAAAATATGTGGGGTCATATATTTCCCACTTGTGTTCTTTTAAAATGTAATGTTAATCAAAGCTTATAAAATGGGAGTTGCATACAAATGCAAAATATCAAGGCTAAAGATAGATAGGAGATAGAATATAGATCTCCATATTTTTGGGAACACATAGTTTTGGAAATACTTTTACTTCCTCAAATAATGGGTATTGATTTTGGTTGTTGACAAACCAAGTATCATTTGAAATGGAGTTGGCCAAAATAAGAATGGAAAAGATACATGGAATATTTTTCTTGTCATGACATGATCACCAAAGTTAAATATATTTTTATATTGGTTGTGTCTTATTTTTACTAGTCAAACAATTTAAACAACAAGTCACACTAGGTTCAACATAGCAACAGGAAGGAAAACACAATCATCAGTGAAACATTTCAAAAAGTTTTTGTTGGTTCTGAATTTTGGGTCTTGTAAAACTAAGTTTTTCTTAGTTTCAAAATTTGGGATGTGACAATTGACAACCTCACTGTTAAGTTGGGGCAAAGTAATTTGATTGTGTTGTGCAGGTTCCACGTTGGCACCGGAATCCCTGGTGTTGCGCCGCACTACACTCCTTCACCAACACTTTCGAAGCAACCTCGTTTTCCTACTGGTTCGATAAACCTTGGTTTCATACTGAGGGAAAACTTGCTGCTGCACTCATCATACCTTCCTCTTGGGGTTCCCAACTGACGTGTGACGTTACAAGCATTGTACAAACAAAGATTGTAGAACTACACAGACACAGGTTGTACAACTATACATAACCGGTTGTACAAAAAAAAATTCATCGAAACCTATCAACATGGGGATCTAGTTTTGAAGATCTCAACGCGAGGAGCTCAAAAGTGAAAACGGTTCGTAATTCGGATAAACGGTTCTCAAGATATTTTATTTCAAAAATTCGATTTAGAAAAATAAAAGGGAAAAGGCTGCCCTCCCACCTCACTATCCCTTCTCTCTCATCATACAAAAGTATAGAAAAAAAGAAAGTACAAAATACAGAGAAGTTGGAGTACAACAACACATAACAGGTTGTACAACTATACATAACCGGAAGTAAAAAAAAAGTTCGTCGAAACCTATGAACATGAGATCTAGTTTTGAAGATCTCGACGCGAAGAGCTCAAAAGTGAAAACGGTTCGTAAGTTGGATAAATGGTTCTCAAGATATTTCATTTTTTAAAAATGAATCACAAAATAAATGCACATACAACCTTCCACACGGAGAAGCAGAAATCCCACCAAAACTCTCTCGTGCTACCACTTGTCACATATTCAAGCACCCACGGGGGACCGCGTGAAATGAGAAGCTGACACTTGTCATCACGCCACGGTCCGTTGCTTTCTGCACTTTTGTTACATAGGTATAGATGGGCCTTTTCCTTTTCTTCTATTCATATTGGGCCTGTTCGGCTGTTCGACCCTGGAGCATTGATGTACTATTCTCTTTTATTCTTCCCTTTTTGGCTGATTAGCAGATATCTAGGTATTTTTAGTTTGCCAAAACGCTTCATATTGTGAGACGGATGAGTAATTAGTAATGAAGTATAATTAGAGTGTTGAAAATTTTAATTAGGGCTCCCTGATTGGGGGGGGGGGGGGGGGTGATGAGAGGTCATAGCGTTAGTTTTGATGACAAACTGCTAATCTCCGTCCATTAGCCTAAAATAAAGTGTCCAACGTGCTGAGCCTTAATGGGCTAAGCCCAAACTATACATTAAAGGCCTAGGCCACAGCAATATCTACCTATTGAAGCATCAGCAAAGCAGCAGAGCGATCAATTGATCCATGCAAAGGCATCGGAATTTCAGTTCTACACTTCTACTCCGTACTAGGTTTCTCTCGACGATCTAGTCGACTAATTTCTCCGTCTCTGCCGCCAGCCCAGGAGCCAGGGGTTCGTTGGTGCAAGTCAAAAATGGGGTTCGTTGGTGGAGCGTCGCCGCTGGGACTTGGGATTATGGATTCAGGCGTTGCCGAAGCGATGATTACTGATTAGGGAAGGCACAACACACACCTCCCGTGCGCCTGGGAACTGACGAGTATGAACTGCCGCCACCGCACGTCACGGCAATTCCTGAATTGATCGCCCTTAAGGTATCATCGCAGATATAGTACATACTTGCTATTGCAGTTGCTAGTTTGATTATCCCATATAATAGTTATTTTTTCTTAGATATACCTGCAAAAGAGTTACTCCCTCCTATCAGTTAAAATTGACGTGATGAAACACGTAGCGAGTACAACCGTACGTTTTTCAGATCAGAGGGAGTACGTATTATACAGTTTATAACTATTGTGTTCTATCTTGAATATAAGAAGTGTAGATTCGCTTATGTTGTATACAATGGGAATGAAATAGCTGCAAAGCTCAATATTGATGAAAATATTGAGTTATTTGATAGGCGAGGGCGTACATTTACATTCAAACGAGGGGAAATATATATTAATTTTCAATAGCGAAATATATGCTGTTACAATTTGATTATCCATAGATACTTATAAGACTCGATATATTTTGGTGTTGTATCTCTTTTGTGGTCATTGTCTTCTTCGCCTCCCATGGTCAAATCCTGGATCCGCCCTGATATCCGGTGAAGGAACTTCGGAATCAAGGTACGATTATAATACAAATGAACAGACACCGACAGAACAACTAGAGAATTAGTAAGTACTAGCTCCCATCTGCATGCTAAGTCAGCTGGTTTGAGACAAGGGTATGTACGCACGTAGAAAGAGTCAGGAAAGTTAGGTAGGACTCAGCCTCAAAACTAAGCCAAGTCTTGACTTTAGCACTTAACCCATGCTGGCTAGCTAGAGATAGCTAAGTCACATGGTAAAGGGAATTGAAGAATTAGTTAACTAATACGGAGTACTACTAATCACAAGTGTCGATCTACAAAGTCAACAGCTGGAGACCGATCGAATCGATTTATGTGTAATCTTTTGCAGGTGTGACATAACATCTGTCTAAAATATACGTACCCGTCGGCCGTCGCCATCTACGGAGTACATATATCTCTCTCGTGTTGCCGTGTTTCTCCTCTTGATTTTGGCTCCTTGTTGGTTGGATTTTGCTGCCGCTACACTGTCCCAGGGTCTGATAGAGCTGGCGATCGATCGATTGAAATATAGAAAGGCGCCGAGAGTGGGAGGGGGGAAGGTTTAAATAAACGGAGGAGAGCTCACTGAAACTAAGTGAAGCGTACTTATTCTGCGGGCGCAACTTGTTGCGAGTTTTCATTTCTCCTGTCTAGCTAAGCTAGCCAACTTGCTGCCTGGCTAGTTCCATCACCCAAAGGAGTTGGAATGGTTCTTTCGACAAGAGAGTGATTGATTTGTTTGCCATTGAGATAATAGCGTAAAACTACAAAATTTACCGATTGGTACCAGTCAACACAAAAATTCCCTTTAGGTACCACATTTTACCAAAAAAAATTCAGAAAACCCAAACCGCGACGGCTCGACCTGATGCGATTTAGACAGTGTTTCTGACATGCCCTACAGGTGACGTGGCAAGCTCGGTGACAGTCTCCGACTCAGGCTCACATGTTAGCCCAATTAAAAAAAAATCTCAAAAAATGAAAATTTCTATAAAAAACCTGAACCCCTCCCCCCATGACCAGCGGGTTCTCCTCCTCTGAGGCCGAGTCCTTGTGTGACCATGCACAACATATAAGAGTTCATGAGTACTTGTGTGACCATGCACAACATAATTATCAAGTGAACATGGACTTCAATTCATGATACTGATCTATATGATCACCAGGGTCCTCTCGCCGTTATTGATCACCTTGTGTCGGGGGAGTGGGCTGATTTCCTTGCCATGCATACGAAGATCCACGATGAAGTTGTTCACGATCAACTTCAAAATGATATAATGAAACATTTGTGGGCACGCAAAGGATTTGCTGCCACATTCTTGTTGAATTTTAATTTATTTAAATTGTATGACTAATTTTATATTTATTTTTAATTATTATGAAACTATTTTTTATTTGTACTATGAAGCATATAAGTGATTTGATTTGAATTTGCCAAATATTTAATTTTGTCAATAAAATAAACTAGTGGGAGGGTGTATTCGGGGCGCGTCCGGGAACAGACGCCCCCCATACACGGCAATTCACCTAGACGCCCCTCATATCGCTTGTCTGACGCTGTTGTAGGACGTTATATTGGAGCGCGACTAGAGATGCTCTACGAATGGTGTTGTCTCCATCCCCACGGAAGCTCTTTCTTACCTTCCATTGAACCTAGCGTATCATGAACCATTCCATTCCTCATTTAGAGCTCTACCCAAACAAACTCTAACGCAATGTTTTTTCCCAGAATGTGGAAAACTATCGGTGTCTCCGTCGATTAATGCACTCTAATTATCGTCTAAAATAGCACTCTACATGTACCATAAAAAATAGCGTGTTATTGCGCCGCTATAGCGTTTCGAGAATTGTCGCGCTAAATAAATCAGTATATATTTAGCCTTTTCTGGACGCGACACTCTGCCCACCCTGGGAACTGTAAGTGACTGGTTACTGTAAGACTGAGTTTCATTTGCAATGGAACTGGGGCTTTGCCCTTTATTTCTAAAAAAAAATCAGTATATAATGTCTTGCTAATAACACGCTATAGCGCGATATAGCACGCTAATGACATATCTCAGAGCCGACTTCGTTATAGCGCACTATTTTTTCCTTCAAAAATACTATTGGCTGACACGTGAGCACCATCAGCTCTCACCCCTGTTTCCGTGGCGTGCGCTACCAAACTTCCCGCGAGCGCCAAAACTCCACACCAGACCACGGGAAGACTCCAGACGGGAGCCAGGAGAAAGAAAAGGGAAAAAAAAGGAGACGCGCGCACGATCACGCACACCCACGACCCACCTGGCTCGTCCGGCCCCAGCTTCGCAAGCCGCCGCGCGCACCGCAGGCAGCCGCCACGAAGCCTCCCACCGCCGCAGGCAGGCAGCACTGACACGCCGGACCGGCGCGCCGGGCCCGGACGTCAGCTGGTCACCATCGTTTGCCGCACGTGGATCCCACGGCCGTCGCCGCAGCTGCCTGCCACCTACCCACGGGCAGTAACTACCATTTTTTTCCTCAAGGGAAACTCCACAAAAAAATATCTCCCCCTGCTTTTGTCTGCTCTACTCTTCTTTCTCCTCCCTCCTCGCCTAAAGCGTCGTCGTCGGCCGCTCCTACCTCGCGCCTTCCTCGCGCGCGCCTCTCTCCTCCCCTCCCTCCCTCCCTCCCAACCAGCGCGGGAGCACGCTCGACGCCGTCTGCCTAGCCTGCCGCGGCGATGCCCGTGCCCGGCTGGTGGCCCGGCAAATTGCGGCCCAGGTCCAAGGCCAAGCCCGGCGCCTCCGCCGCGACCTCCCCGCGCAAGTCCGTCGACCTCGACTACCTGTCCCCCTCGCCCACCCCCCGGGCGACCCGCAGCCTCGACTCCCCGGCCGCGCGGCATGGCGGCCGGTGCTGCGGAGAGGAGCTGCAGTACAAGCTCCCACTCCCCGTGAGTGACCCGGACCCGGAGACCCTCGCTGCGGGGTCTCCGTGTGAGGCGGCCGCGCCCGGTGAGGGCTGCTCGTCCTCGCTGTCGGGGTCCAGCGTGTGCTCTTCTTCGCCCGATGACGCGCGGGATCACCATGTGTCGTCTAGGTAAGCAGCTGATCGTCTAATTCTTGGATTGTTGATGCCTGTTTAGAGCTTAAATTCCGCGAATTTGCAGTCTGCTCCCTGGCCTGTCCTGCGCACCAGTTCAATTCTCACGTTATGGCCAAGTTAAAGCTGAATTTATGCGATGCCGTTATTGAATTCGCGGAATTGGTTCATTCGAAATGTAGAGGCATTAGGTTTAGTGTGAACGCTTTGTTGGGTTAGAAATTTAAGTCAAAACACCGAGTGGGAGCGAATATTGCGACTTCGCACCAACTTCAGCTGCTGACCTCTTCCATGGTCGTTCCAGCTGTACAGTCGGAAGCCATTTCACTGTTTTTGGTAAAGTTTGTATCGTAGGCTGGATGTCTAGAGATGCCAATGTGTGTAAGTGTGCTAGTGGTTTATGGTTCAAGACATATTCTGAAAAATAGTTGCACAACTTTGTGTTTTGGTGGGAATGCAGATTTGTTGCTTCTCTTGCAAAAATTATGTCCATGAGAAAAGATTATCGTTATGTTTTGCACTCAATCATGACGTATTTGATAGCATGTGATTTTGTTCCAGTGCCAAGTTAGTATGTTCTTATTTGGTAACTTGATTTAACGCGTCGTTCGTAGCTCTTTGTTATGGTAATGATATGCTTCATTTTAAAATGATATCGAGATATATTTGTAATGGTTCTTCACTTCTTGGTGTATCGCTAGGTCTATGGATCCGGCTGCTTTTGCCGCGGGAAGAAAAACGCCAGCTGACTCACCTATGATCGTCAATGAAGACAACCACTTCATGTCTCGTAGTATGCCCCGGGAGCATCAGAAGTTTTTTGAGGTGCCTTTCTCTAATGTGAGGGAACTTCATTTGCAAAACGATGATCTTTCAACTAGTGAAGCCAGTTGTTCACGGGGCCGTGTGTGGTGTGAGGATACATTTGATCCAAGAACAAGAAGCCCTTCCCTTGGCTGCAAAGGCCATACCTTTGCTATGAATAATGTACATTCAAGAGATTTTGGGTTTAGCCCAAGGTCACCATTGAATGGTTTGAGGAGCCCGCCTCATCCCTTGCCACTTCCTCCAGCTTCCGGTGCTTCATCGCCTCTGCCTCCATCTCCCACTGCTTGCTCGCCTCTTCCTGCATCTCCCACTCCTTGCTTGCAATTCCAGTCACAGTGGAGAAAGGGAAAACTATTAGGGAGTGGTACATTTGGCCAAGTTTACCTTGGATTTAACAGGTATCATGTTTTTTTTCTTCATGTTATTGCATTATTTACCATTTGATCATCATTTGGAATTGAATCCATTAGTGCCGTATTTATAAATTGTTGAATATTCAAGTAGATGTGTTTAGAAGTTGACATATCAGATTATGTAGCATCTAACTCTCAAGAGATAATGCCTAATGGATATGAACTTAGCATGCTGTTCTTTTGCTCATATTTCCTTGTGCCGAATCGTCGGTATTGATTGAATGTCTTGTTGCATTACCTAAATGTCTTAAGAAAACAATTTGCACGAGAACTCTTATATCATGACCAATTATGCAGTGAAAATGGGCAGTTTTGCGCGATTAAGGAAGTACAAGTTATTTCAGATGATCCACATTCGAAAGAACGACTCAAACAATTGAATCAGGTTACTTGATCATGTTAATTCAGCTAGCTTAGTTATCTTTATGTGCACAGTAACAATATTCACCTTACCTGTTTAATTGACTCAACAACATGTTATTCATTTCCATATTGACAGGAAATAGATATTCTCAAGCAACCATCACACCCGAACATTGTGCAGTACTATGGAAGTGAGATGGTAAGTTTTATTTGATAAACCATCACATTTTTCTATGTGTGACCATATCCAAATAATTGATTGCTCTTTCGTGCCATCCATTTGTTTTTTACGGGCGGACTTGTAAGGGGAAATGATGTCAAGTATTTATAACCTTGAAAGAAAGTTAATGATGTGTGCATTAAGGGCTCATGCACATATGTAGTTAAAGTCAAATAGGCGGGAAATTCAGTTCTACTTCTGTTTACAAATAATAAATTTTATCCATAATAGAAATTTGTTGCTACTGTCCTTGCTCTCGAAATAACACCTTGTGTCATACTCGGAACACATTGTGGAAATGTTGCATTTATATGGAAGAGAAGTCGAGGACAGAACCTGCCTACATATAAAACTAAACTAACGATGGAGTAGCTAAGTTGCCCATATACTAACATACGATATCTTAAAGAATGATTAAATGAATACCATTCAATGCTGCATAACGGCTAAGAGATAGGTGGGAAGTCATATCTTATATGGTTCTTTTTTTTTGCGAATATATCTTATATGGTTCTTACAGTTGCTGTTGTGGCAAGGGCATGGTAGGGACATGCACACGAAATATTACCAGGTTACTAATTTGCAGTGGTTTCACCAGGATTTTACGCTTAATCATACCAAAGAAATGTGGAATTACTTGCCTACTAATTGGCTATACTTAGAACTTTCTAATTGTGTACTTTTCTGTACAGACTGATGATACCCTTTCAATTTACCTTGAGTATGTTTCTGGGGGCTCAATTCACAAGTTACTTAGGGAGTATGGCCCTTTCAAGGAACCAGTGATTCGCAGTTATACTGGTCAAATTCTCGCTGGTCTTGCGTATTTGCATGCGAAGAACACTGTCCACAGGTAATATACAGCTTATCTAATTGTTTACTCTTTTCATCAAAAGTACAAAATTGAATAATTGCTTAATAATTCTTTTTCCTGGCAGAGATATTAAAGGAGCAAACATACTTGTTGGCCCTAATGGCGAAGTTAAACTTGCTGACTTTGGCATGGCTAAGCATGTATGCAGTTTTTCATTTCCATCCCCCTCCCTACCTCCATTGTGTGTGCGTAGTACTATGTAGTTTTACAATCATACGAGTTAGTATTTATTGAGGGACCTTTCAACTATTGATTTTTTCCTCTATTGCTTCCTATTTGGTTCTAAGTACGTTCAATTTCGTTTGAGTGCCCTAGAAGAAATTAAGGCTGGGAATGCTTCCACCTTTTCTTAAAATGGAACAGTGCCTAAGTACAGTTATAGTTAATAATAGGGCTGAATTGCTGAAACTTGCCGGATGCTTGCTGTTGTCATTCTGGGAAGGCATTCAAATGAAACCATTTATGTAGTCTATGTATGAAACCGAGTATGTAAGTTCTTATATAAAAAGGAGAAAATTATTTGACCAAAATTTACGATGATGCCAGATGTATTAGGGTTTTAGGGAGAGATAGAGAGATACTCTTACCGGGGAGGCAAGCTAGCTTGGTCAAAGGGTGCATGGTATTACATTATATGCGATGACTCAAACTGTCAATCTAATCTTATCTGTAAGGTAGCAATTCTATGTTTAAGGAGATAGTTTCGGTCTTTGTCTAATACTACCATATGGACCTTGGTCCATAAAAGTAACGTGCAAATACATTAAGACACAAATTCGTGTCTATGTTTTCTTCCCCTTCAATCCTGTTCATCTCATTACTTGTGTTGAAGCAGATATCATCTTTTGCTGAAATACGCTCCTTCAAAGGAAGCCCTTACTGGATGGCTCCTGAGGTGAGCTGCATCCTTCCTTGACACTCCATGTTGAAACCAATTTTCTTCATTACCAATTGTACCCATGTGAGTGAAGTCTTCCCTAATACCGGAAACCACACAGGTTATTATGCACAGTAAAGGTTACAATCTAGCTGTCGACATTTGGAGTTTGGGGTGTACAATTATCGAAATGGCAACGGCAAGACCTCCTTGGCATCAGTATGAAGGGGTATGCTTCTACTGAACAACTGAATTTCCAAATCCATGTAAATGTGACAAATAACAGGCCGATTCAATCTTGTCCAATCTTACCTTGTAGGTAGCTGCAATATTTAAGATCGCAAACAGTAAAGATATACCTGAAATCCCAGATATTTTTTCCGAGGAGGGGAAGAGTTTCTTGAAACTGTGCTTAAAACGTGATCCAGCATCTCGCGCCTCTGCAAGTCAGTTGTTGGACCACCCTTTTGTTCAGGACCATCCAGCAGTAAGAGCAGCAAAATCCAGTGCATTAAGAAATGCATTTTCTGCTCCAACAGATCGGAAGCATACAGTGGTATAGTCTTTTGCTCATTGTAAACTCGTTTCTTAAGTATATATCTGTTTTGTTTGGTCTTCTCCTCAACAAGAAAAGTCCGTTTATAGTCACTCCGTGGCATGAATGCTTTGCATTTTCTTGGACAAAGTCTGGACAAATTTAACAAATACTCCCTCCGTATCAAAATGTAAGATGTTTTAGGCTTTTTGGTCCACATGTATGTAGACATGTTTAAATGCAATATTCATTTGAACCTTGCACTAAAACATGTCTAGGTGTGGGACAAAAAAAGCTAAAACATCTTACATTTTGATACGGAGGGAGTAGCTAGCTGCATTCTTCTTGCTTTTTGGCCATGGTATTGATAATATGCTCGCCAGATCAATTTTGTGGGATTTCGGCTTAATTCCATCGAAACCCTCTTATGTCTGCTATAAATTAGTACTCCCTCCGATCCATATTAGTGGGCATAGCTTTGTCTAAATTCATATGTATCTAGTTAAGTATTTAGACTAGATACATGTGTATCTAGACAAAGTTGTGCCCACTAATATGGATCGGAGGGAGTAGTTCATAAGCAAATTGTGACTTTATTCATTGCAGGATTTTTGTTTTTCAAGTAAAAAGCTGTCATCTTTTGCTTCGTTTATGGTATCTTTTATCCGAAATGCTCACCATCCTTATCTTTCCCTCTCTGTTGTTGCAGTCTAACAGGGAGCTTCCATCACGGAGAAGTATTGCTCCCCTCAGGGATATAGGTGTGAGTGCGAGAGATTTCACCGGATTTTCCACAACTGTTCCTTCACCCCGTAACTCCAGGTACGGGTATACCAAGTCCATTCTCATTTTACCCATATTGTAGCATTATATTTTTCTTAAACAAAATATGTATACCTATTTAGCAGCCCTATTCCAGTGAGAACAAACATGTCTCTACCGGTGTCCCCATCCTCAAGCCCACTGAGGCAATTTAAGCAGTCCAACTGGAGCTGCCTGCCATCGCCGCCCCACCCAATGCTTTCGCCTGGTGCTTCATCAAGCTATGCGTTGAATCAGGCACGGCGAAGTCCGGTAATTTCAGACCCTTGGCAGGACATCGGCCCCTTGAAACTTCCGAGTCCCTACAGTTCTCCGAAGAGGTTCTAAGCGTCTTTCAGGGAGGTTTAGCATGATAAATGCTCTCACGACATGGTAGATGCTCAAAGATGTTCTGTCAGCAACCGCCTGTAACCTCACGTTGTTAGACGCTGATTTATTGTACAGTCGAAGAGGTTCCGGAGGAAAGAAATCGATACTGGAAGTGGTGTATATTTATAGGTCATTGTCGCTTCCGCTATATATCTCATGATGTAAATCGATACAAAATCTTATAAGAATACGTGCTGTAAATCTGCCAGTTTGCGCAAGCTCATAGTATAGTAGTTATGATGATTTCTTACTTCTGTGACAGATGTAGGGATGTCTTCCGGTGAAACGAAATCTGTAACTAGCTGCTGGAGCACTTTGTCAAAATACATTTATAGTTGGTTAAAAATGTGAAATTTTGTGAGTACTGAGCCGTTGCATTTACATTGTCACGTCATTGAGTTTATAGCTGGCTAATTTCATTGGTAAACCGTCGATGAAAAGTAAAGGTCCAGATCCCGACCTGGTGTTCCCCTCGTTAATTCTCATGAAAAAAGGCTGATGTTCATGTTCAAATTTAAAGCTGGTTGACATCAAAATTTGTTTAACGTTCACTAGACTGCAATGTTAAAATCAAGATTTTTTTTCTGAAAAAGCATCTGCAATGAAAAGCTAAAAATAAACCAAAAGATGGAAAAATGCGGTGAGCGTGGATCGAACACGCGACCTTCAGATCTTCAGTCTGACGCTCTCCCAACTGAGCTATCCCCGCTACGATGACAGAATAAATATAATAAGCTACTTGACCACAGAACCTAGTTCTTCAGTTTCCAGCAATGAAAGATGAAACAGCTCGATTTGATCGCTCCATCCATCATCCCCGACCTTGCGGAGTTACATAGATTGACATTGACAAACATTCTTGTGCAGAAACTTACAGCTTACAAGAATACCTAAATCCTTAACTCTCAACAGCACTAACTCTAATTCACCTGGACTCTAGCAGCTTCAGCAGTGCCCTCGCTTTGGCCTTGGCCCTGGCACCGCACTGACTCTGAAGCAGCAGCAGCAACTGCGTCACCACCCCGGCGCCGACTGCTTCGCTCCGTGCCGCCCGCGACTCCCTGCACACGGCTAGCAGCGCCGCCGCCGCGTGCTCGCTGCCGTCGTTGCTCGACGACATCATGAACACGTATTTCACGAGCACCCGGGTGGCGCCCGGGGCGCGCGCTACCGCCCTGCGGCCGGCCTCCGTCTCCGTCAGCGCCTCCACGGCCGCCAGCGCGCTGGACACGGCGCCGCCGCCCTTGCCGTACGCCCACCACGACAGGTGCCTGAAGAGCGCGCCGACCACTCCGTGATGGATGGCGCTGCCACGCGCCGGCTCGGCGGCGCAGACCGCCGCGATCGCGCGCACCGCGGCCTCCGAGGCTCGCCGGTCGGAGGCCGGGCCGTCTGGCTGCTGCAGGAGCGGCAGTAGAGCCTGCCACACGCGCGGCGAGGCGGCGAGGATGAGCGCCAGGTCCCGCGTCGCCACGGCCGTGGCGATGATCTCCAGGAGGCGGCACAGGCCAGTCTTTGCCCGGCCGCTGCCGCCCTCCAGGAGTCGGACGAAGGACGCCAGGTTGGCCTCCTTCTTGAGCATGTTGACGCAGTCGAGCTGCGGCGCGGCGGCATTCGACGGCATGAGGCTGAGCGCGCACTGCAACGCGAGCTCCTCCGCCTTCGCGCCGCGGCGATCTGTCGACGCGACCGGGGCGGCGTGGAAGACGAGCGGCAGCAGCACGCAGAGGAACCCCAGCTGGATCATGCACGCGCGGCCGACGTCCGACTCGGACGCCAGCGCCAAGACCTTCTCGAGCGCGGCGATCTTGGCGGCGCTGGTGGCGGCATCGGACTGGAGGCAACGCTTGATCGCCGCGAGCGACGACTCCTCGTCCGTGCCCGACTGATCCGCGAGGCGGTGGTCGGTATTAGCGGCGGAGAGCCAGCACTCGATGAGGTGGCGCAGGGTGCGGTTAGGCACGAGCGCGGTGGCGTCGCCGAGGGCCTGCATTGTGACGGGGCAGGTGCGGTGGCCGTCGGCGAGCCATCGCTCGATGCATTGCCGGTCGTACGTCTGCCCCGTGCAGAGCGTGACCGGGTCCGTGAAGATGTCCAGGCTGATCGGACACCTGAACAGGTGTGGTATGCTCATCTTTTGCCTCCACACAGAGAGATCAACAAGAACCCATCAAGAAATGGAAGAACTCCTTTTATCTAAAAAAATGGAAGAACTCCCACACAACAAACACTCGTGTACCAAAATCCTTTCTCCAAGAAGAGAACTCGTCAAGAAAACCACAAGCAGATTTGCATCTCGGACTTCAAGGAGAGGAATCCAGAATGCAGTGTGCGCGGTCATACAAGAAGCTGTCTTATATAACTTGCTGCAGTGCAGGCACTCACACCCATGCCACTCCCATCAAGAATCCATGGGGATGCACAGATGTAACGTAACACAAGACGAAACCCGTGAGGTGACCGCAGCAGCGAGAGTCACTGCGGTTGATGCGGCTGGCCGCTATGGTTGTACTTGATGCAGATGATGGGCAAGCAACAAGAGTCCGAGTTGCAGAACAAGATGGAAGTGTCACAGTACTGGATATGGGCTCTCTCTCAGATCAGAGGAGAGAGAAGGAAGAGGATGGAGGAAGCAAGAGAGGAGGTGTGTGCCATGGTCATGGCCGCAAGATAAAGGCCGGAGCAGACGGAGAACTTTCTCTTTTGGTGATAGTCGTAGAAAGGGAAAGGTCGGGTGATTGGACCAGCATGCATGAGGCGAGAGAGGAACGGAGAAGGTTGAATACTGAAAACATGGGGACAGTCAGAGTTGGGGACCGGTCGGAGAGCAATGAATTTACAGGTTGGAATGGCCGAATTAAGAGGCTGCAGCATTAAACAAATGGATTGAGAGGCTAAACGCATGCTTCTACTTTCAGTTTGCCTGGTCAATTACCAGGACTGCAAGTGGCAGCAATTTGCAATTTGCAGCTTGCAAGATTCAGACAAATTAGGAGCCATGGCCAGCCAAAGGAGGTCAAGTTTTGAATGTTTTATACTGAACTGGAGTTGGGCCAAATTGCTGCACTGTAAGTAGACATTTGTGGGTAAATGTTTTTGGTGTTACAGTGGAAAAAATCTCTACTGTTTACATGTATGCAATACTGTTTGTCAACCGTGGACTGTCTGAATTGTCCAACTCTTGAGCTGCTGAACAGTACCCTTTATTGCTCATGATTGTCCCGTTTGCAGCGGATGCATTTAACAGGGTTATGTACGCATGCTACTCCATTAGATCTAAGAACTGATATTATGAGGGAGACAAGCATAATCCATTAGATCCTTCCTTTTCTCCCTTTATTTTCGGTTAATCTGAATTAGTACAGCTAAGTCCACAGCCCGTCCCCGTCTCCTTCCCTTTCTCTCTACAGAGGCGACCAGGGCGGAAAAAAGTCTTCCCCTTCCCTCCGCCGGAGCCGGAGCAGATCCTCGCCGCCTCTCGTCGCTGCGGCGGCGGGGGGTGGTGGGGGTCGCGCTCTCGGTCTCCCGACGTGTAGATAGGGTAGTTTTAGGTCTCCTCGGTGGTGGATTTGGGAGGACTTCACCGCCGATAGGAGAGTTGTTTTCTGGAGCTCGATCTCCTCCTTGGCGGCGTTCTACGGAGCGGTGCCAGCGAGCTTCCAGCGCGGTTCCCTCCAGGATCGGCGGATCTGGTGGGGCTTCGTTCTCTAGGGGTGGTCGTCGCGGCGGAGGTGACGGCTGGCTTGCAGAGTTTTTGTCCCTCGCCCCCGTCTTCGTCTTGGTGTGGCTGCTCCTGGCCACGCCATGGGGGTGCTGGGGGTGGAGCGGCGGGGTGCCGGTGCTTGCCACTGGTTTTCTCCTCCGTTTGTACAGGAGCTCTTCTGGGGTCTCGGTGGTCGCTGCTGGCGCCCTCGCCTTTCCCTGGCTTTCTCCGGCCGGCCGTGGTGGCGAGGGGAGAAGGTGGGGTCGAGGTGCTCTCGGCGGCGACTCCGGCAAGCCGTGCTCGAGCTCAGCGCAGGGTTCGATGGAAGAGGGGTGGTTGCAGGTGGAAGGCATGGCCGTGCGCGTTCATCGTCTTTCGACTCCGTCGCTTGCGGCGGACGGATTCTGCGGCTTCTACATGAGTGGGGTGCTTCCTTCCTGGGGTGTACGGCGGCCTCGCGACTTCTTCTCCGGCGGTGCTCGGCGATGGAGGTCTTCTTCAGGCTCTTGCGGTGGTTCAGCACTTGTTGCTGTTGCGTTGTGTTCTGCGGTTTGTTATTTCTGCGTATTCCTGTACTTTGTTGTGTTTTCCTGTGGTTGAGTACGCAGTGTAAGATCCTTTCAAAAAAAAAAAAACTCTTTCAGAGAATCCCTTTTTCAGCCAATGTTCCAACAGCACCAACATTTGCGCTGCAGCTCCACGACAGAGAGAGCATCTTCCTTACAAGACAAAGATCGCTACATTAATTAAAGTATGATCTGCACAGTTGAAACTAATAAACTGAATTGGCTCCTCGAGCAACCCACTGAGAGTAAACAATGCGACTCCGTAGGTGCTAAGAGCAACTTATTGCGGCTATGACAGTGCAAAAGTCTTGGCTTACACTAGACTTTAAGGTAGTGTACCCAGTAATGGCCAGCACGATTGCCAGAATTAAGGGGCTCTACACAGGACTACCCTAGGATCATATCAGACGGGATCTAATGAAGACACGGAAGAGGGCCATGAACAGAAGTATAATTGAGAGGGTCTATCGGCTAGGGTAGCACGCTAGGTGGGCGGCGACCTTTTCGCGCCTAGATTGCATTCATCTTCACATCAGTGTTCTGCGTGCACATCCTTTTGAATATTTGAATCAATATCCTTAGTTTGAATCACTCCTTGATCTTAAATTTGCGGAGAAACGCCTCATGCACCACCTTAACTCTAGATCGGCCCACCCCCACTTAGAGTCCGCCGACTGCTTGATTATCTCGATCGACCTCAGTAGGCCCGCGTTGAGAGACAGAATCACTTCCTCTCGCCCTTCTCCCCCCTCCCCCCCCCCCCCCCCCCGAGGGCGACAGGGCTCCCCACTCCAGCCGGCCGCCGCCCCCTCCTCTACCGGGTGAAGCTGGTGGCGGTGCTCTCCCGCGGCGGAGCTCCTTGGTCGCGGCGGTCGCCGGTTGCTGCTTGGCCTTGGCCCAGCTGGGCTCGGGCGCGCCCAGATGGGCTTCAACGGGTTGGGGCGTGGCAGCTGCGGAGCTCCCTGGAGGTGGAGGCGGTGACTAGTTGGGTCACGGGATGGCGGCTCTGTGGCCTGCTTATTGCAGCAGGGTGGCCGGAGCTTTACAGACCCATTTGGGCCCGGCCGGGCCAGTGCGGGCCTGGTGTGCTCCCGCTGCTCTGTCCGGTCTATGACTGCCTCGCGGCGGTGGAGGTGGGTTCCTCCCGCGTGGCTGCGAGGCTGCTGTCCCTCGCCCCAAAGATGTCGTGAGCCTCCGGATCCAGCCCGCTTGCCAGTTTCTCGAAGCAACTGATGATGACGACTGGAAGATCGTGGTGGCGCATGCTGGTGGGCGGCGAAGCTGGGTGGTGGTGCTCTTTTGCTCCAGGGTTTTTTTGTGGACAGGGGCGGGAGAAATCCCTGTTAGCTGGTCTGACCCTGATGCGGTGCCGCCTTCGTGTGGCACCATCCCTTCCTGGAGGGCGTTGTGGGAATCCCTGTCTACTATACTCTACGTACCGGGGGAAACCCTAGGACCGCTGGTCTGGGCAGCAGCGTCGTATCGACGGCGTTTCCCTTCTTGAAGGTGCTGCTTGGTACGGTGGCGCTTCAGAGGGCTTGGATCGTGGTGGGACTTAGACGGGGGGCGCAGCGGTTGAGGGTCTTCATCGTTTCGTTGTTTCGCCATCGCTTTCATTTCTTTTCTCTTTGGGCTTGTGTGTGTGCTGCTGCCCTGGCATTTGGTGTTGTGTTTGTATCAATGTTTGTATGATGGTCGTTGCTTTATTTATAAAACAGGGCGAAAGCCTATTTCGAGGAGGCCCGCGTTGAGATAAGAAATGATTCAAACACCAGGATGATTTTTCATGACTCCAATCTTCACACAACTCAGGAATCACAACCAGCTATCTTTGTTCTCGCCCTCGACCAGTGCATAGGCAATAGGAAAGAGCTGATTATTAACGTCTGCGGTCGCCATCAGGAGAGTGCCCTTGTACTTTCTAGTGAGAAAGGTACCATCAATTGATAATACTTGGACTGTCCGTAGAGTCTGGTGAATACCCAGAATAGGTCAAGGATAATTTCTTCAATATAGGCTAATCTGTGATTTCCTTCACTACACCTAGTGGTGGCTCGATGGGAGACTTGACATCTTCTTCACTCATTTGCAAAGTACTCCCTCCGTCCAACAATAACTGTCTTAATTTTATCAAAAAGTGAATGTATCTAGATATGAAACATGTATAGATACATCCATTTTTGTGTAAACTTGAGACACTTATTTTGGGACGGAGGGAGTACAAAATAAACCTGAGTCGTGATCTAGCGGGTAGTGAGTTTCTACACCTATTTTTGGTCGACTAAGATGATTTAAATGGTCATCTCACGGGCTACACGAGGGTCTATCGGCAAGGGTTGTCCTTTTGGCAAGTAGCACGCTAGGTCGGTGGCGATATGTTCGGCGGATGTTGCAGGGCGATGCTTACTGCGGACGTGCCCCCGTGTCTGGCGCTATACGTCGCACCTTTGGGCCCCACCCTGTCACGCTGGCAGCTGTAGCGCCCCAGACCAGGGCGCTATCACGCAGAGTGTTGCGCCGCTTCGCTGGGCGCGACAAAAAAGTTAGATTCAAAATTATTTTGGAATTAGGGTTATTATTTGCTGAAGTTTGTCAAAAGGGTTAATTTTGTGAAATTTCACCTCTCCTACCGATTCAAGGTATGGATCGTACCGTCGTCTCGTCGAGATTTTCTTCTTGTTCTTGGTTATGTTCATTCCTTTTGACCTTGACAGTGAATATATATTTCTTGTAATCTTAACCATCACAAATAAAATCAACGGATTATATTTTCTATCCCATGTGGATTAACGTAGTGTCTCTATTAAACACACTTATATTGTTTTTTAGTATATAATACAGATAATAGATATGTCAACGTTCGTATCTGAAATCGATCGAAGATCAGTAAATTTTCCGGGTTGTTTCGTAGACTAGTGGAATTTCGCGCGGCGTCACGCCGCGCTTTTGTTAGTTTGTATGTTTTCATAAATTTGTAAGATAACTCCATAATTAGAGAATATGTATTTTGTGAGCATTTATTAAATTTAAATTACTCCATAATTAGATGAAGTCCACTTAGATTGTACACAAATATTAGCCAATTTGAATTGTTTAAATATGTTTGTATTTTGGCATTAATAAGTATCATTTATTTTTCTGAGCATGTCGATATGTTTTGGAGTATCTCTAATATTTTAGCGGTTTGAAATGTTCAATTATGCTTCTATTTTCTAAATGATATTTAATTTAAGTATGTAGTTAGTGGTAATGCATATTTTTTGGATTCGAGTCCACAATTCGGGAAATTTTATTTATATTGCATCGAAATATTGACCATTTTGAATTGTTCAAATATGTTTTTTGTTTTGCCGTATGTAGGTAGCGTTGATTTTTCCTGAGCATTTTTTATATAGTTTATAGAATATCCAAATATTTGGCAAATTGAAGTGTTTAAATATGTTTCTATGTTGCCATATTTTTTTTACTGTAATTAGAGAAAATGTATTTGAATTATCTCCAAATATTTGCCAATTTTAAATTTTCTAGGCAACTTGGCGCGGCGACACGGCGCACCCGTCGGGATTGAAAATGTTTAAATTTGCCGGAATTTGTCGTTTAGGGTATCTCGAAATACTTAGCAAATTGCATTGTTCAGAAATGTTTGTATTTTTTTCATAAATTTTTAAGATAACTCCATAATCAGAGAATATGTATTTTGTAAGCATTTATTAAATTCAAATCCATAATTAGATGAAGTCCACTTAGATTGTATACAAATATTAGTTAATTTGAATTGTTTAAATATGTTTGTATTTTGACATTAATTAGTACCATTTATTTTTCTGAGCATGTCGATATGTTTTGGAGTATCTCCAAAATGTTCAAATATGCTTCTATTTTCCAAATAATATTTAATTTAAGTACGTAGTTAGTGCTAATGCATATTTTTTTTGGATTGGAGTCTACAATTCGGGAAAGTTCATTCATATTGCATCCAAATATTAACCACTTTGAATTGTTCAAATATGTTTTCTGTTTTGCCATACATAGTTAGCGTTGATTTTTTTGTGAGCACTTTTTATAAGTTTGGCGCGGCGACATGCCGCACTCGTCGGGATTCGAAATGTTGAAATTTGCCGGAATTTGTCGTGTGGAGTATTATCGGCTAGAAATTATCGCGGAGAAGATCGGATATTTTTTTGTTGTTTTGAATTCACAATGGATAATATTGTCGGAAATTTTAGCGCGGTGATACGCGGTGCCCGATGCGATCTAAAATTTTGAAATCCGTTTGGAAATTTTTTTCTTCGGTGAGAAAATAGAAGAATTATCTGGAAAACTAACCCAACAAAATTTAAACAAAATGAACATTTGGTAGTTCACGTGGGAAGTTCGAAAATTTCTTAAATTTAAAAATTTGTTAGTTTCACTTTTGTGTACAATGGTTATTCGGTGCAACTTTTGTGTGGAAAGTTCGAAAATTTCGTAAATTTGAAATTTGTAGCACGCCATGCCGGCTGTAGTGGTTTGGATATGCTATGTATCTGTCTACGCAATTTGAATCGAGTCAACGCAGCAAAACCTGTTCGGGAAAAGAAAATCGGAGAGACATGTATGAAATGTATTTGAAACTTTCGTGAATATTGTTGAATAGTCTTGGGGAAATAATATTTTTGTGTTGTTGAATATTGCCTGGGGTAAAATACTTGTTGCGAAAATCTTTGTTGGAAAAATTCAGGAAAAACTTGTTTGAAATCTATTTTGAAATTTATTAGAAATATTGAATATTTGTTGGTGAGAAAGAATTATCCGGGTAAATACATTTTCCTGCAATTTATGATATATTAGTTGTCTGTTTTGAAATTTATTAGAAGTATTGGATGTTTGTTGGTGAGAAAGAATTATCCGGGAAAATACATTTTCCTGCAAATTATGATATATTAGTTGTGTTATTTTGATTAACCGATTAACAAGTTTTTTTTGTACGAATTTCAGCGTTTTTTGCAATTATGAAATATTGAAAACTGTTAATTTTTTTTTGTGAGAAAGAATTATTCAGAAAAATACATTTTCATGCAAATTTTGATTTATTGTTTGCGATATTATAAATTGCAGAGCAGAAGATATGAATTTTACAAATTTTGATATCTTCTGTAATTATGAAAAATCTGACAGTGGGGCCCATAGGGCAGGATCTTATTAATTATGAAAATCGTCTACGAAATAAAAAACTGACAGAGGGCCCGAGATGACATGGATGGCCACTGCCGTTGCGGCCATGTGGACCACGCAGCGGTCGAAGGAGAGCGAATGGGGCAGCGCGGTTACGCGCGTCTAACGTGCCGACGCACGGCGAGGCGGATGGTGGAGGATTTGGGACCAAATGGTCGCCGGAGACGTCGGGATCGACGGCGGCAACCGTCGGCCGGAGGCGAGGAAGAAGAAGACGGCGGTGGCGATGCCGGTCGTCCCGGCACGCGGCTCTCGGTGAGAAGGTAGAGGACTGATACGTCTCCAACGTATCCATAATTTCTGCTGTTCCATGCTTATATTATACCATTTGCTACATGTTTTATATACACTTCGTATCACTTTTATGCATTTTCTGGGACTAACCTATTAACAAGATGCCACAGTGCCAGTTCCCTGTTTTCTGCTGTTTTTGGTTTCAGAAAGTTACTTCTGGAAATATTCTCGGAATTGCACGAAACAAAAGGCCAGGTCCCTATTTTTCCAGCACGTACACGGAGTCCGAAGGAGAGACGAAGATGCCACGAGGTGGCCAAACCACAGGTGGCGCGGCTGGGCCCACAGCCGCGCCTGGAGGTGGTTTGGGCCCCTCGGGGGTCCGCCGACATCGCCCCTTCGCCTATTTATTCCCCGAGACGCGAAAACCCTAAAACACCGAGCCTTTCATCCAGAACATATTCGCTGCCGCCGCCGTCGTCAACCCTAACTCGGGGGGTTCCTGAAGCTCTTCCCGGCACCCTGCCGGAGAGGGGAATCATCACCGGAGGGCTCTACATCGCCATGCCCGCCTCCGGAGTGATGCGTGAGTAGTTCATCCTTGGACTATGGGTCCATAGCAGTAGCTAGATGGTTGTCTTCTCCACTTGTGCCATCATGTTTAGATCTTGTGAGCTGCCTATCATGATCAAGATCATCTTATTGTAATGCTACATGTTGTGTTTGCTGGGATCTGACTTATATTGATACCTATGTGGAGCTGAATATTA
Source organism: Poa pratensis (assembly GCA_947311845.1). Classification (NCBI taxonomy): domain Eukaryota; kingdom Viridiplantae; phylum Streptophyta; class Magnoliopsida; order Poales; family Poaceae; genus Poa; species Poa pratensis. The sequence continues at coordinate 71,551,992 of CAMZMU010000063.1, forward strand.
TATTATCATGTCTATGTCATTTGTGATCTTGCATGCTCTCCGTTACTTGTTGAAGCCTTGGCCACGTGAATACTTGTAACTCCAAGAGGGGGTATTTATGCATGATAGTTGGGTTCAACCTCTATTTAACCTGGGATAGTGACAGCAAGTTCTAAGGTTGTAGATGTGTTGTTGCCACTAGGGGTAAAACAGCAATGCTTTATTCAAGGATGAATGTATTGTTTACATTACGCACATTACTTAATGCAATTGTCTGTTGCTTGCAACTTAATACTGGAAGGGGTACGGATGTTAACCGGAAAGTGGACTATTTAGGCATAGATGCATGCTGGATAGCGGTCTATGTACTTTGTCGTAATGCCCAAATGAATCTCATAGTAGACACCACAGCTCACACATGCATGTTATATGCACTTATCAATTGTCAATTGCCCAGCTGTAATTTGTTTACCCAGCATGTTAGTTATCTTATTGGAGAGACACCACTAGTGAACTGTGGACCCCGGTCCATTCTTTTACATCTGAAATACAATCTACTGCAATCATTGTTCTCTACTGTTTTATGCAAACAAACATCATCTTCCATTCGATACGTTTAACCCTTTGTTTTCAGCAAGCCGGTGAGATTGACAACCTCACTGTTAAGTTGGGGCAAAGTAGTTTGATTGTGCTGTGCAGGTTCCACGTTGGCACCGGAATCCCTGGTGTTGCGCCGCACTACACTCCTCCACCAACACCTTCGAAGCAAACCTCGTTTTCCTACTGGTCCGATTAAACCTTGGTTTCATACTGAGGGAAAACTTACTGCTGCACTCATCATACCTTCCTCTTGGGGTTCCCAACTGACGTGTGACGTACAAGCAATTGTTTCTGGCACTATTAACCTAGAGCCACCAACAACGTTTTCTGGCGCCGTTGCCGGGGAAAACAGAATTGCTTCTGCAAGGGGAGTCTCTCACACCCAATCTCTTTACTTTGTTATTTGTCTTGCTTAGTTTATTTTTATTTTGTTTTGTTTGCTTTCTCTATATCAAAAACACAAAAAAATTAGTTACTTGTCTTGCCTAGTTTATTTTTATTTTGTTTTGTTTGCTTTCTCTATATCAAAAACACAAAAAAATTAGTTACTTGTTTAATTCAGTTTAATTTTGTTTTTCAAAATGAATGCTCCTGAAGTTGAAGTTCGTTCTTTTAGGCAACTAGGAGGTGAAAATTTGAAAGATGCTTGGTATAGAATTAGTGATGCTCATCATAGATGTACTAAGAAACACTCTACCACTATCCTCCTTAGGAACTTTTATGTTGGTATCTCTAGTTGGTATAGGTATGTTCTAGACACTCTTACAGGTGGAAATTTCTTGGGTACTCCTGCTTTAGAAGCCTGTAATATTATTGAAAGTTTGGTAGGAACACCACCCACTAAAGATATTAAAGTTGAGATTACCTTGGAAGATGTTATAAATAAGTTAGACTCTATGGAGAATTTTTTTCCAAATTTTCTTGATTGTATTGGTAAGATTAATGAATCAATAGCCACCATCAATGAAAGAATCACTGTTCTTGAGGATAATCATATCCATGACACCCAAAATCATAGAATTGATGAGTTAGAGGAAGCTATTGAAACCTTAAGTTCAACCTTTACTTCTCTTAAGTCTAAAAAGGAGAAAGTTTATGTGGGTAGAGAGCAAAAGTTTATGTATGTTCCTAAAGTGCCAAAACCAAAGACTCATTATGAGCTTAAAATTGATAAAACTTTTAGTACGGTTAAAGGTAATGAAACACCTCCAGGAACATCTAAGATACCCATTGTTACAAGCTGTGTGTTGGAAGAGGCTTTTGATGATTTGAATGATTTGCCACTTGACAACACTTGATTTTCACTTTCTGCGCCTAGCTGAAAGGCGTTAAAGAAAAGCGCTTATGGGAGACAACCCATCGTTTTTATTTGCTGTTATTTTTGTTTTCTTTGAGTCAAGGATTTTTGTTACTTCTGTAGCAACTCCTTTGTATCTTTATTTTATTGCAATGTTGTGCCAAGTAAAGTTCTATATTGAAAGTTGATGCAAGATTTGGATTTCTGCGCAGTGACAGATTTTTAGCTGTCACGGATTTGAGCTTATCTCCCTGTAGAAAATTCAAAAAATTCTGAGAAAAATCACGCATATTCCTGAGATATGTACGCAACTTTCATTATTTTAGGCCAGATCCATCTGAGCAACTTAAGTGCCTCGAAAAAATTCGTTATTCCAGACTGTTCTGTTTTTGACAGATTCTGCCTTTTGTTTTGCATTCGCTCTTTTACTGTGTTTGTGTGGATTTCTTTGCTCCACAAAGCATTGGTGGCTGTAGCTAATGTCCAGAAGCTTTGGGATTGATTGTATCATTACAGAATATGAGAATTTTTGATTATGCACTAACCCTCTAATGAGAACTGTCTTGAGTTTGGTGTGAAGGAAGTTTTCAAGGATCAAGCGAGAAGGGTGATATTATGTGATCAAGAAGAGTGAAAAGCCTAAGCTTGGGGATGCCCCCGTGGTTCATCCCAACTATATTCAGAGAGACTCAAGCGTCTAAGCTTGGGGATGCCCAAGGCATCCCCTTCTTCATCAACAAACTTATCAGGTCATCTCTAGTGAAACTATATTTTAATTCTTTCACATCTTATGCGCTTTACTTGGAGCGTCTGTGTGTTTTTATTTTTGTTTTTGTTTGAATAAATTGGATCCTAGCAATCCTTGTGTGGGAGAGAGACACGCTCCGCTTTTTCATGTGAATACTCATGTTCTTCACTTATATTTGTTGAGTATTCTTAACTAGCTACTGCAGTGCTTTTAGCTCCTGTTTTTCATGCATCTCTTCGAGCTGTTAGCACTTGTTTATAAATACTCTCTTGCTGCATTATATTATCATTTGGAGAGTTTATGTTTAATTAAAGTTATTGGTTTTGTTTGGAAGAAAGAAAGAGAGGTGTTTTAGTGACTTGAAAACTTTTACAACCATATTTTCCTCTCTCATAATAACTTTCAGTAGCATCATGAACAAACTCAACTATATAACTATCACATAAAGCATGCTTTTCATGATCTACAAACACATAATTTTTATTAAGTTCAAAAACAGTGGGGTCATTAAACTCATTTTTGACAATAGTAGTATAAACCTGTATCCACGCATTTGTACATATAGTGAGAATATATGCATCATATGAAGCAAACGTGTTCATGAAAGTCTTTTATCGCACTCAGTTGTTAACTGAATTGCTTGAGGACAAGCAATAAGCTAAGCTTGGGGGGAGTTGATACGTCCAAAACGTATCTACTTTCCCGAACACTTTTGCTATTGTTTTACCTCTAACTTGTGTGTTTTGAATACAACTAATGCGGACTAACGCTGTTTTCAGCAGAATTGCCCTGGTGTCTTGTTTTTGTGCAGAAAGTCAACTTTCGGGAAAAACACCAGAAAAGATCGCAAACCTCCTATTTTATCAGAAGACTCACGGAGCCAGAAGGGGAGGCGGAGATGGGCCACGAGTGGCCCAAACCACATGGTGGCGCGGCCCAAGGGCCTGCCGCGCCAGCCTATGAGGAGGGTGCCTCGGGCACCTCCCTGAGTCCCCTTTCGACTACTTAACCCTTCTGACCTAAAAACGTCGGGGGGTCGTCCACTTCATCCAGAAACATCACCGTACGCCGCCACCATCGTGAAACCTATTTCGGGGACCAGAAACTCCGTTCTGGCACTCCGCCGGGACGGGGAATTGGAGGAGATCATCGCCATCATCATCACCAACGCTTCTCCATCGACCATCCATGTTTCCCCCATCCATGTGTGAGTAATTTCCTGCTGTAGGCTGAGGGGGATGGTAGGGATTGGATGAGATTGTTCATGTAATAAGCTATAAGATCATTAGGGCATGGTGCCCAGTATCCGTTGTTAGTACTTATTGATGTTGTTGCAACTTGTTGAGCTTAATGCTTGTCACTAGGGACCGAGTGCCATGATTTCAGATCTGAACATGTTATTGTTTCATAATGATATGCACTGTTTAATGATCATACCTGCAAGTTGTATACACATATTGTTGTCCGGAACCCGCGGTCCCAAAGTGACAATAATTGGGACAGCCGAGGGGAATGGCTGCGATGTGAGGATCACATGTGTTCACTCCGTGTTAATGCTTTGCTCCGGTACTCTATTAAAAGGAGTACCTTAATTACCAGTAGATTCCCTTGAGGCCCGGCTGCCACCGGCTGGTAGGACAGAAGATGTTGTACAAGTTTCTCATTGCGAGCACGTACGACTATATACGGAACACATGCCTACGTTTACTTAGTACTTGGATGCTTTATCATTATTATCTGCAATGCCTATGTCTTGATTATTATATGAGCTATCTTATCCATGCAGCGCCCGTTCATCCATCCATATGCCTACAGTGTTTTAATCCTACTGTTTACTGCAATCACTACTGCTGTGTCTGTTTACTGCTGCTATTATTTCACCGCTACTACTGCTATAAAACTGTTGCTACTGATAATCTGTGTCGAGCAAGACTATTCACAGGTGCAGCTGAATTGACAACTCCGCTGTTAAGGCTCTCAAGTATTCTTTGGCTCCCCTTGTGTCGAATCAATAAATTGAGTTTTACTTCCCTCGAAGACTGTTGCGATCCCCTATACTTGTGGGTCATCAAGGACGCGATGGCGCACCTCACCGTGTTCGTCGATTTGAGCGGGGAGGTGCGAAACGGCGGCGCACCGCGTCGGCGGCCGCGGCGATCTCGGCGCCGCGCGCGAGAGAGAAAGGGGGAGGGTGTTTTTGAGGACGGTTTTGCAAAACAAACCTTGGAGTTTCCTATAATTGCAAGTAAGTCCAACGTAGCGAGTAAATGTGGACAGCGGGATAATATCTGGTTTTGGGAGGGGGTTCTTGCAAAAACAGCACGGGTCTGCCGTGCGGACCGTTGGATCGGCGCTGGACGGTGTGGATTGAACAGTGTCAGGAGCGCTCTCAGCTCGCTATTTCGCTCGTCTTTCATATAGGTAGTAATTTGTGAACTAGGTGAAGTGCTCTCTGACTTGCCGTGAACTGACGTGCTTGACTTGTCCGATCGGTTTATTTCCAACCCACAATTTTTTGCTGGATTTGGCGAGTGCGTTCTTCCTTGACATCCTTGTCAATTAGTATTCCCGTCTCTGGCCGCGTTAAAATACCAGTCGACCGATCATATCAGCGTGCAGAAAACAGAAAAGTTACGTGGAGTGTGAGGTAAACCCAATTGTCAAAAGCTCTCATTTTGGACCCTAGCGAGTTAGGCAACTAACTTCCTCGCTACTGGAACCACACCGAAAAGGAAAATAATAAAAAAGTGCTAAGTGAAAATAATCAAGTGTTTACTTACTTCAGTGCATGAGACCGTCAAGCAACAGTTATAAAGCATGTTCGGGTGGTGGTTAAGTAGTGATTGATCACTGTGCCAGGGGTATTCATATTGGTGAAAGAGATTAGATGTAATTGGTATATTTACGATATTAATATATTCTCTTTATTGAAAAAACCTGGTTTTGAAGCATGTTCTGGAACAACAGAATAGTACAAGTGCACAAGTCCAAGCGTGGTTTTTTTTTTTGCGATCAAACAAGCACGTACATGCGCGACCAAGCCAGCAACATGAAACTGTTCAAAGACTGCTTGGCGGCTGTAATTTTCGGAGTATTCATTATTGCATTACAATATCTATTATATACTAAAAGCAAAATGAGGGAGTTTTTCGAGCCACCACGTTAATCCTTATGGGTTATAAATGTATGATCTGTTCATTTTGTTTGTGACGGTTGAGATTAAAAGATAGAGAAGTTATGTACAATATTAATCAGGTACAAATAAGTCAGTTTTTGACACGTACAACCAAATAATGTCCCGTTCCATCTATTAAAAACTGGGAGTCATATCACGGCCAGATTTCTTTTGAGGAGATCTACCTTCATATAGTCCAGGCTGGAAACAACTAGGAGTCCTAGCAAAAAAAAAAAAAAAACACGGAAAGGAAAACTAAATCCGTAACATCCCGGTAGCTTGATCAGTCACGGAGAAAATAGGAAAGCTTTTTTTTTGCGAAAAGAAAAAAAGGAAAGTTGATGGTTTCTAAATTAACGAAAACATCAAAGCTGGTCCGTGCCATCAGCTACAAGCTAAAACATACACATACAAAAGAACTGAAGTGATCGGAACGATCAACTATTACTAGCTATCGCACGCATGTACATGCCAGGAACAATAGTATCACAGTAGAACATGGTGGCGACCTTAAATGTAAGATGATTTGTATGGAAAATTTAATTTGGATATTAGAGTATATGCTTTTGCCACTGGAAAAAATATTTTCAAATGCCAAAAATCCTGAACAAAAATTTGACGCGTATCTCTCGACATTCTGTGTTTGCATGCTAAGTTTCATGGGAAACCGACATTTTTTGTGGCATGTATAAAAAGGTCACAAAAAAGTTTCGTGGAAAGCATTTTTTAGCACCAAATTTTGTCTTTTTTGTACACGATGCAAAAAATATCGGTTTTCTGTGGGACGACATTGTTAGCATATAGAAAGTCCACATGTACATGAGAATTGTTTTGTCCAAATTTCCTGACATCTCACAATACCTTTAATGTGCATTTTAAAAACAAGGAGCATAAGCCTCCGAGTGTCAAAACGTCACCCCCGATTTGCACAATATATGACTATCATTTATGCATGGCAATATATATAAGTAAATACATACGTTGCAAAAGATAAATTAATCTTACAGTTTTAGAAAATACAATAATCGGTCTATTTTATTACCAAATGTGTTGTACCTGGACTTTTCTAAAGGAATCACGCACGCTCCTAGCAAGGCAAGCGCATGCTAGATTACAAACGCAAATTCGTATACAAGGTAACATGACTGATTATAGGAGAAAAAATCGAGCATGGACTATATTACTTTACTATAAGTAGTGAATCATATAAACCATTACCAGAAACATATTTTATTATAAATGTTATTTTTGAGTATGCATACACCTTTTATTTTGTTGACAATAATCGATATTTATTGATCCATTAAATGCATTTGATAGATAATAGAACTGAAACGAAGAAGAACACAAAGGCCTTAAAAACATATAGTTTGTGAGAATAACGATACACTGTATTAAATTGTCATAGATAATTTAGTTGCAAATATAAGGTGATTAGTATTTCCATATATCTTAAGGTGCACCTACAAAAAAATTTAAATTTATCTACAACAAATATTTCTAACACTACTATAAGTCATTTTGCAAACCAAAGGCATAAAAAATGTGCATGGCTCCGGAGATAACTGTAGATGGTCCTAGGAGGTTTTTATTTGTGTCTCGGGTTGTTATTTGGTTATCCGTTAATGAAATATCAGATGTTGATAGTATCTCTGTAATAAAAATATATTAATGTGATCGAATACTATATGATCATATTTCATACCATCCATGGTTCACAACTAATTTGTGCAAATAATTGTATCCATAGAGTAACTGAGATACTTAGGCCACATGATATCGCCTTCCAGGTGTTTACCCCGAGTGAAACGTTTGTGTTAAAATAATAATATTTATTTTACATTTTTTGGGGCAAGATTGCCCAGTCTAATATCCACGTTGTCATGATCAGTATCAGGGTTAAGCATTTGGATTTGATCACGATCGTTTATAACCTCCTAACACAGTTTGTGTCAACAAAAAATTACAAAAATCAGACGCAAGATGTGCGTAGGGGTTTGGATTCACAATTAGAGAGAATGGTTCTGCTATTATAGAAGTATCACCGACAGCCTATCGATTGGTTTGATAACAACTCATCCACAAGGTTTCAACTTGGTACGTACAACGTATGTCTATTCACTTCAGGCTGAAAGTAATCTCAAAAGTATTTTGAACAATATTTGTTCCTAGGATTTTTCTTCCATTGAGAATGTTAGCTGCAATGGAGAAAAAAAATCTTTATTGGTCATAGATAAACTGAAATTTAGGTGTATTTTTTCATTATTTAAGAGTTTAATTGACGTATTTTAATAATTACGATCAATGTTTCTTAAGTTTTATTTGACATTTGCGCTTCTAGATAGGTGAGTCAAATAATTAACTAAGGTATTGGGCATAAATTATGACGCTAAGGAGTCTTGATGATATGCCGAGAGGAATTTTTTTGTGCCTATGTCAGGATATGTATATTTTTTAATTATGAGCAATCTAAATTGGTGCAGTCACGTGAATGCATACAACATATATGTGTGGGCAACCTTATTAGCTCACAAGAATTGAAGAATTGGGAATAGTAGGAAGGAAATAAAAGTAAATCAGAAAACCTCTGCTCTACGTTACAAAATGATGACATGGCATTTTTTGAAATGTCGCAATTAATGTTAGGCAACAAGTTAAATATGTTCTGAAAATATTCCAAATAGGTATTCGTTTATTGAAATAAAATCTGTGGACATGTTCAATATGGTATAGATGATGCCCTTGCAGATAGTTTTCACATAAATAATTGCTACCCAAAACATCACAATAGTTGATATTTTTTTACATCACTAGCCTGTGCACCTGCACACGGATTGCTGACTAGGGCGACATGGTGTTTTGGGAAATCTAAAATAATAATTCGCCCATAGATTAAAATGAACCATATACAAAAATTGTAATATTATTTCAAACAAAACATAATCTAGACCTTTCTATGCTGAATGTATTTTACATGATGTAATCAAAACCAGATTTCATTGTGTAGTCAAATAAACTATTCTACGCTCGATATGGTTTGTAATTCTTTATGACTGAAGCGAGGAAATGATATCAGTTTGAAATTAGTATGGTTAACTTCTCTAGAACCATTTTCAGACACATTGAGTGGGCTTGAGATGACGCCTCATAAAATTTAGTATGGTTAACGTCTCCAGAAACATTGAGTGGGCTTAAGATGATGCCCTCGCATTTGCGAGAGCCACCTTTGCTAGTTGTTCTGAGAAAGGAACTACGGTTGTCTCGATCTCTATATTCTGACCAGACAATCTTAAACTTAACTATGATCTGTACTTCTGTTCCTACTACAGTATTTCTTAAGGATAAAGTTAGGCCATTGAGCAGGAGTGCCAGATGCACGTGTGATGTTGGGTCACTTGGGTGTTCTGGTCTAAGTTTACTTTTGGTTTCGGCCGATCCAACGATCGATGCGTGCATGCATCTTCTAGATCGGAGCTCCCTTGCTACTAACCCTCTCTCGGAACGATACATCCCTTTCTAGTACTACCGAGAGCTTAATTTGTTGACCAGTTTCATTCGAGAAGCTCTGAAGAATGTGGGCTCGGATAGCGTTGACGTACTTTGCTCTTTGCATGGGACGGCGGATCGATCGAGCAATCGTACTTTACCTTAGATTTTGCTACGAGCACGTTTTTTGTGTGCAGATAATAGAAGCGTTTTATGGTTTCTGCACCAAACGAGGTCGCGGAATGCGCACAATCATGAGAGTTCGTTAGAAAAGTTAATGGAGACAACAAAAAGGACCTTGAAATGCCACGACCTCTTGCCCATAGTTGTAATATAGATTGTGCAACAAAAAGGTTGTGTACTTCATGCAACACCCAAGATACTGTACTATAATAATGGAAATCTTGTTGCACGCCATTGAAGATCCGTTAACTCGAAAACCATTCAACACAAAAAATGGCATTACCGCAATAATATACTAGACTATGTTGCATCTGAATATTTCAATATGGAAGATGTATCACAAAATTGACTATGCTACAACAACTCGATATAGTTTTTTTAGGTCAAAGTCGTCGATTTCCACTGCCTGAATAGATAGAATAGATGACCCAGCTTCGGGCCGCCGCCCCGACATAGCAACTCGATATAGTACAACCAAGATTCAAGGCTACTACAACATGGCTGCTATATTTCTAAATCGAGAGAAACAATTAAACTCGAACAACAAAGCATGATGTTGCAAAAAAAATATTGTCCATCAGAACACCAACAAAATGAAAGACACCAATATATAATTGCTAAGAGATATGACCAGCCCAATCATAATGTAAATTGTTGTGAGAGATGTTTGTTAGTTGGGAAATCAATGCAGCTTCAACACAAAAATGGAAACGTATTTAAGCCCCATATTTTTGGCGAATGTCCGACTGTAAGATAGTGAGCTGAGGCGTACTAAGCCATGAGGTGTTGAGCGATGAGGTATTGAGGTGGGCACTCGGCAAGGAGGATCTACAGTAGTGGGCATACGAGGAGAGGATGATGAACGTTGTGGGTATTTTTTCCTTTTCAAAATAAGGGTTTTTAAGGCTAGGGTGCGAGGGAGTTCCCTTTTTTTTGTCGGATGAATGCGTTTATGTCTACCTTTTTACTGTATATTTTATATTATTACGGTTCATTTTTTAATCGATATTTATTTGCGGGCGAGTTTTTTTGTTGATGTTGCAATTGTATGTTTTACTGGTTGTTGTGATACAACACAATTTTTCATATGTTGTTGTAGTAGAGAAAATACCTATGCTGTAGTTACATGTTGTACTGTTGCATGCTGCCGTTCCTCATGTTTTATGTTGTAAACTTGTAATGCCTCATGTTGCATGTTGCACTACTTCAATCAGACGGTGGGGATCAGTTTGGTCCGATGATGGGCGAGACATCTAACCAGAATTGGATTAGAGTACACACACCAAGTCCACATTTCAAATGGTTAATGCCTTAATGGCGATATGATCGAGCCACTCGAGACATGAAAAGGCCATCCAACTATAAAGATGTCAATTCAGGGTCGCCAACAAATTGCATGAGTCGCCCAAAAAACTGCATGAAGGTACCGGCTCAGCCAACTGGCTATTGAAAAGTCAAGTTGACGAATCCCAATCCTATGGTATGTGAAACTAAATGGCGATGCTTCGCACAATGTTAATAAATGGATGTAAGCAATTTTTGGGTGATCATTAGAGATGTGAGGGAGCCCTTTGTTGTAGCGGCATGCTCTTTCCTTCCTTGTATTGTGAGTGCTTTGGTGGCTGAAGTGCAAGACGCCACTGCACTTGAAAATAGTTGCAACACAGTTCAAGATGAATAAGATTTATTCAAAGTTCTGCATAGAATTATGTGGGATGACCGGGAAGGTGGAACTCATGCAATGTCCAAGGAAGACGAAGGAGCAGCATATGAGTCTTTCTGTTCTTGCATCTGAGATAGTACCTAACATTTTATCAAGTTTCCTTATTAAGAAAAGAGGTGGGGAATGCAGCGTCCTAACAAGGGCTAGGGCGATGAATCATGGATGGTGGTGTGCGCGTTCCTATGTGATCAAAGAATTTGATTCAAAGTGTAGGTTAGTCCTATAATGAGCACGGTGTGGTGGAGCTCCTTTACTTCTGGTGCACATGGTATTATTTCCGACGTTGCATCATTCGTGCAGAGAATATGTTGATTTGAACGGATCATGATCTAATCGATCGATTTTGTTTTTGCGAAACACAGTACAACGCAGACACTTATATACACGCGCATACACTCACCCAATGAACCGCACACACGCACATCCTACCCCTATGAGCACCTCCGAGAGACTGAGCCGGCGGATCAGGTTTTGAGATTGACGAAGTCATCACAGACGCCTCGCTGTCGACGAGTATTGTCGCCTCCACTGAAGAATATTCCGTCAAAATGAGAAACATCAGCGTCAAAAGTCAAAACTGAGATTTTAACTCGGGTACAACCACCCTCCTAACCATCCGGTTCTCATCTAATCGATCGACTTGAAACTAATCAAACTTAGAAATTTCAGTTTTTAAAGCATAGAGATGTACGTAGGACTACAACCGGCCGCACGCGCTCAAGTTTTGAATTCTCGGACACAAGAGCACGGCTGCAACGTCGGTTCAGAGACCATCTTTCCACCACCCCATAGGCCAATACTGTAAATTGATCAGTGACCTATTCCGGAATCAAACATGGCTGCAACGTCCTAACAACGAGCATCCAAATTACAGGTACAAATCTCCATCCATTGCTGGTATGTTGCACAAATCTGGTGTTTGTCCTTCGACTGTTGGTCTGTTGCAATCTGAGCAACAGGGTAAAACTCTGTTTTCACAAAGGACGGCGCAGAACACTAGCGGGATCTTCAGAAATGCTCGATTCAGTGTATTGATCGCTTCAATTTTTCAGAAAACAGATGCTTCGCTCAGACATTACACACAAAATCTGTCAATTGAAGTTGCTGGGTCCGAGTGAGAATATATAGCAGATAAGATGTACACATGTCACTGAAGTTGGATAGAGATTTGATCTGAAGAAACAATTGCATCAGTCAGGATTCAGGAACGAAGAACTGTAAGCCATCGTATACGAGAAGCAACAACGGAACAGAATAACAAGAATAATCTCAAATCTTTGCTACAAGTTCGATGCACATATATTAGTTAATCATTTAGAATAATACAACATTTTCGAAGAAATAGACAAGCAGAAATACAATTGCTAAGATTTATACATAGAGAATCCAATATCTCTTCTTTTACAAATGTCTAAAACCCCAAGGCTCGCTGATGCCTGCTGCGGCTGATCCGGCTGGCGCGCGAGGAGCACGTGCTGGCGCCGCTCCTCTGGTACGGATGGTGACGGCTGCGAGCCGTAGACATGCGCGACTCGGCGTCAGACACCACGGGCGACAGCGGTGGCGTACTGGGCGTGTAGTCCGGCGACGTGGCCTGACTGGTAGGAGTCGACGGCGTGTAATCCCGCGACGCGGAGTGACTGGTAGGAGTCGACGGCGTGTAGTCCGGCGACATGCGCAATTCAGCGTCAGACAGCAGGGGCGACGAAGATGGCGTGCTGGGCGTGTAGTCCCGCGACTCGGCGTCAGACAGCAGGAGCGACGAAGACGGCGTACTGGGCGTGTAGTCCGGCGACATGGCGTCAGACACCTGGCGGGACGAAGACGGCGTGCTGGGCGTGTAGTCCGGTGGCATCCGCGACTCGGCGTCAGACTCCAGGAAGGACCGAGGCGGCGTACCGGGCGTGTAATCCGGCGAATAGGCGCGGCTCGGAGTAGTCGACGAGGCGTAGTAAGGTGAATCAGCAGAGGACTCTGACGGAGTGTAATCCGGCGACCCGCCGCGTGACAGAGGGCTCGACGGCGAGTAATCCATGGAGGAGCTGGATGGCGTGTAATCCTCGTAGTAGGGCTTGCCGCCGGCAACGAAGCCCAAGAAAAAAGGGGCGCCCGTCGGCATCAGCATCAGGCCGTAGTGGGACGGCGGCGAGGACGGCGTACCCGGGGTGTATGACGGCGGCGAGGTGACGGAATCGGAGCTGGCGCAGAACCCTGACGCGAGAGCCATCATCGCCGTCTGTATCTCGGAATCAAGAATCGGAGCTCGTGTTGTGTGGAGATGAAGAAGTGGAGAGAAAGGCTGTGGAGGAAGAGCGAGATCGAATAGGATCGGTGGGGATAATATCGATCGGGGCGTGTGGTTGCGTGGCGGTCACGGTTAGCTTCGTCGAGTTCATCCCGGAGTCGGATTCGAAATTTGGCGGCAACGCCCTGGGATCCAGCTATGGACGCGTAATCCGAGTGGGTGGTGTCAACAATCTAATTGATGGGTGGCCTGATGGGTTCATGGGCCGAGGCCTTTATTTCTCCACGTCTCTTCTCTTTTCTTTTCTTTTTTCCTTTCGTGGGCTGAGTGCCTGAGTACCTTCTAGGAGAAGCCTCTTGTAGCCGGCGGTGGCGGTGGGCGATTACTCCGGCGAAGTCTGCCCCCGACGAACCGCAAGGTGCCCTGCCCCAAGAACACTGGCCTCACCCGCTTAATCCCGCTCATATTTTTTTCATCTGTCAGTATCTTCGCCAAACAGAGAGATCCCACGCGCGCGTCTGCTTACTTTAAATTGTGGTTCGCTGTGAGGTTTACTTGCCTGAAATTGCGGTTCCCCGTCATGTTGGATGCTATGATAGAGTTCCTTTGAGCCGTGGCTTCCGTAACAGGAGGCGAATTGGGGAAGCAGAGGGGGAGATTTTGAAAAAAGAAGTCGCTGGAATGTGGGTTAAGAAATTTAGGGTTATGTTCAAACTTTGCAATCAGTTTGGTTGGTACCTGATCTTTCTCGACATGATTATAGTGTCTGTCACTATGATTTCCACGCTTCTCTTTATAACTGATAGTGATACTATCAGCGGCTTCGGAGGATAGTGGAGGTCAGTGCTCAAAGATGACATTTGTCACTGTGCTGTTCTTCAGTTACTGAACTTGGTCTGCACATATCCCTGTTCTTCTGCTTTGATGTATAGTGTTTGTGCTCGTGGTTTGTCATTTTGTTAAACAGTTGAAGCCAGCTATCAGAAAACACTTTTGAAAATCTAAGCACGTTCTTCAATGCGCGTTCGATTACACAAAGTGAAACCAAACTTCTAGGTAGATGTAGCGTTTCAGAAGTTCAGTCCTGCATGTGTTTCATGGCAAATTGTCAGGTGTTGTCCTGGAGAATGGGAAATATTGAGATGGCACCACAGTAGTTGTAAAGTGCTAGTGAGATTATTGTTGATCCTCATCCTCTAATTAACCTGAATTGTTCCCTTCAGATTCAGTGCCCCCGTTCTTCTAGGAACACTCTTCTAGTCGTCCTATGTTGCTTTGCTGCCATCTAAACATAATGAGTTTGGCAGGATTGAAACAGACTGGGCCACTAGCCACACATATCGACGAGTTCATCTCTATCATGGACATAATTGGTGTCCAACAGAAGACAAGCACATGCAACACTGGGCCCCATATGAAGTTTCACTTAGTAGTTGATGCGTAACTTCACCTGAGGAACAAAGCATGTATACTTGTTGAAAGTAACAGAGATATGACTCATCTAGAAAGTTCTTGATTGTTTTATCCATTGCAGTAGGTAATGTATGAAAGGTTTGGTTTCTGTCCTGCCTAATTTCCCTTTGAATTGGCTTTGCTAGCAAAGTAGCAATCTTTTCCATGAGTGGTTTGCTCATTTGAGAAAATGATACGCACTACTTGGGATAATGGTTACATGGTAAAGCATGTGCTGATGTGCACTATGTTATGGAACCTTTCTACAGAAATTAATGTAACTGTGTGGAGATCACTGGGGCACAAATTTACTAAACATAGGTACTGATAAGTAGCGTAGAGGAATCTTTCCTATTTCTTTTGAGTAAAACGGGATATACTGTTAATTAGCAATTCCATTCAAATTCTAAATGACTAGAACCCAGTCGTACATAATTTTTTTTCCTTCTGAACATTAAGTGTCATTAGATTTCAATGCGGAGGGGACTCTGTTGATTTGTTGGTGTACCTTGTCTACAAGAGCTCTTCTGCTTTCTTATCTTGTAATCACTGATTCATTTCAACTACCCTGTATTGCCACTTAGACAAAATAAATTATGGGGTGCTATTAATAGTTTAAACATGCTCATACTAGCAAATGACTTTTACCTGTGAAGGGTACAAAGTAGGATCTTCAAGTAAAGTCTCAATGCCAACGGACCTTCAGGTTCTAGTATTTGACTTTTATATCTCATAGTTTGACTCGAAAGGCCTGACATCTGAAAAGCTAATCAGCATACCGTTTCTCCTTTTAGGGAGTCATGGAGAATTATTTGGTGTATGGTGTCATCTCTTCGTCACTAGATGATTACTCAAGGGCCAGGTTCTCAATTGTGGTTAGTTCCAAGCTTCCTATGATTTCTGTTACTTTCTTGGTGCATTTATATCAAGATCCTATATTCCTATTACTGTTCAAAACGATGGATTTTTTCTGTAAGTTATATATGTTCTTGTCGCATTTGGCCTGAGCAAATATCATGACTACACACTGTGATTTCAGAGAATGTAGAGAAATGACTTGAAACATATAACTTCATATTCTTCTATTTGTCTGTTAATGTCAGAAGGTGAACTTCACATCGATCTCTTCTTGTACATCAATAGGAAATTAAATTACATAAACCACTCAAATGATAAACACATGTAAGCCACAAACATAGTTATCATTAGTTTAGTTTTTCTCTTTGTATATCCATGTTTTTTCTCCTTCACTTATGTATGATGGACTATTGCCATGTCAGCATGCATTCAAGCCATTAAAAGTAACGACAGGCATGCTGAAACTATGGATGGAGGCACTACCAACTTCTCTTAGGACAGACAAGAATTATATCATAGCATTTGTGGGGTTGGATTAAGAAGTCAATAACCTTTTTAGTACTAAAAAAAGTAAAAGTTACTATAAAATGATTACTGATCTAAAGCCAGTGCACTATGCAGTGTCCACTGCAAACAACTAAACAAGTTTAGAAACTTCAGCGGTTACCTGATTATCAGGTAACTGATTTGGCAAGTCTTAGCAGTGCACGGCGGTACCACTTCTCCACACATGCACACTTTCTGTCTGCAATGCACACACATGTACATTATTGCCTTTTTGGAGCTTATCTCACTGATGACATCAATAGCAATATTCTGCACAAGTTCCAACCATGCTTTCTTTATTTGTCACTGTGATCTAAAAGCATATGTCTGACCCTGTTTGGCCTTTTGCTTTGTGGGCACATTAGCATCGTTCACAACACATAGAAACACAATGAGTTGGAAGGGCAATATTCAGGCACAAGCATTGCCTACATCTCTCCAAAACCAGTCCTAAACCCCCGAAGCCACTTTATGGTGCTCACTGTTGACTTCATACAATGACCACCCAGGACACTTCCTTGTTACTAAGAATAAATTAGCCAGAAAAGAGTATCCATTACACACTAATATTCCGTAGTAGTTAATGCATATTAAATTTGTTTCATGCACCTTCTTGGAGGAGAATAATTACATCTCTGGTCTAGCTGGAGTGAATCAGGTTTATCGCCTAACAGATCATCTGATCATGAAAAAGAAACTTTTTTTATGAGAATCATCATGATCAGATGGCATGATAGGCAGGAGACCTATACTCTGAACCGTGGTAACAAGGGTTCTAATTTTTTGGCAAAGTGACTTCATCATAGTCATCTAGGGACAGGAACACTTCATCTAAGCATGAAAGCTCCATGTCCTCCTCATTGAAGCTCACTTGCGCATTGCAGCTCGACTCAAACACCCGGCATATCACCCAATTGCTGGATTCCTGCAATGATCATCCATGCATGTTGGACACGTTTGTGATGCATAATGATGCTAAATGCATAGTTAGACAAATGCTAAATGCAATAACATGTATGCAGCACTCACTTTGTCTGAGTGGCCTTTCTTCTTGTGGGACCGCTTGCGTGAACTGCCTGAAGGGCTGTTACTCCCATTCCCATCAAGTAAGTGGTACTCATGCATAACCCAGTTGGTTTTGCTCGCCTGAAAGGGCTCTTGTCCAATGGAGAAGATGAACGTCTTCTTGAGGCCAACACTGGAACCACCGCTACTTACTGCCTCATCGGCACCAATGGGATTCCATTGCCCATTTCGTGAGGTCCTACTCTGTGTTGCATGGCTGAAGAAGTACCACTGGTTCCCTGCTTCAAGTGCTTTGCCTGGAAAAGAGTTGTCGGTATCAGGACTCAACATTAACGATATGATGCTATGACTTGTGATAAGTACAAGAGATTGTGAAAGAAAGTATTAGCTGCATACCATTCAGTTCCCATGGATCATAGCGATTCAGAGGCAGGGTAGGGACAATATCAGGTCGACATGGGAGGAGAGAGGCCTTGCGGCGCAGGAAATGGACGACGAGTTCTTCGTCAGAGGGGAAGAAGTGGAAACCAGGAGGAAGGTTTGTAGATCCACCCATATATGCTGGGGTGCAAGGACACTAGAAGTATATAGACTAGAGGCAGATGGAAGGCCGTGAGGAAGGAAGATGAAAGCAGGGGTGCTTGCTTCACGTGTGTCTTAGTGGTATTTATAGGGGCTGTATGCGTGTATATATTTGTATGTAGAGAGAGGGAGAGACTTGCAATTCAAGGAGTGTTGAAAGGTTTTTGCGGCGGCTGAAGGGTGGTTGCTTTGAGAAGCCTGCCAACTTAAGTGCCATGCTTTTCTTCCTCTCTATTTTTTATATGGAGGAAACTATGATGCTATGCAATGACTGATGTTGGATTTGGACAGAGGAGTATCTCATCTTTGATGTTCAGAGGACTTGCTGCAAATTGGTGTACTATTTAGAAGGATAGTTATGAACTAACAGAGTCCATCAATGCATGCATGCATTGTGCGTCATCATGCTGTACATATTTTATTACAAAGCTGAATAGCAAGCAGACAATTTCTTGTCTAGCAATGATGCTGGTTTGGGTGTCCTTAGTTAGGATAGCCTTTTGAGGATGCATCTGATCGTTGACTCCTCTTGGATATGTTTCATTAGCATAACGATGTCATCCAAAGTGTCAATGGCAGATTCTTGCACCATAATCTAACATAATGCTTGTGTGCTACTTTAGGTACAATTCAAAATACCATGTCTGCCCAAGAGAACCGTCAATATAGCGTAATATCATGTGATTGGGGTTTTCTCAATTCTCACATATGTCCATCCATATCTGAGATCACGCCGGAGATGTGAATGACGAGCTAGGTGAGATGACAGAATCAAGAATTGGCTTGTTTAGGTTGCACGCGCAATTAATGTGAAACCTCATCTTGCAATAAAATTATGGCGCTGATTAGACAGAAGTTTTGACTTACTCTCTTATTTGATGTGTGTTGGATATCGTGTAGATATCAAGCAATCATGCAACAAATAGTACCTTGGATTTGTTTGAACCAACAAATAGCACCTTGATTTAGTTTTGACCGCTGCTATGTATGCTTATGATTTTTATAGCCGGAGTGCATAATATGTTCCACAGCCCCAACATATCAGGGAAATTTTGAAAAAAAATAATGAAATAGTTTTGCGTGCATCATTTATATTTTGAAGGCAATACCAGATGTTCTGCATTCTTCAGTTTTTAATAGTTTGAATAATGTACATTAGCCGTGTTGGTTCATCTTAGTCAAAGTGTTTATCTGGAGTGAACCAGTTAGTAAAAGAACCAAAAATATTAGAACAATCAAGAAATTCTTTTGGTGTCTGAAGGCTATCCTAGACTCACCCTTTTGTGATTCCCTCTATTGTCAAACTGACTTGCCCATATTTCTTTGCCCATATCATGACAGCTTAACTTCTCACTGGGTGATATGTGGTATTTTTTGCCAAATCTGGCCGTTTTCTCGAACTAATGATGCAAATGGCCGCTCGGCAAAACTATTTCCAAATATGGCCGCTCGGCTCGGCGCCAAAGACAACGGCGCCGACGTTGTGCAGTTCGGCGCCAGGCCAAATTGTCGCCGAAGCCGGGTCGGCGCCAATGGCAATGGCGCCGACCTCTTTGGCCGGTCTAGTGCCAGTTTTGGTTGGCGCCGAGCTGCACAACGTCGGCGCCATTGCCATTGGCGCCGAACTCAGCGGCCATATTTGGAAATAGTTTTGTCCGGGGGCCAGATTCACCATTAGTTCTACCGAGAGGCCATTTTTGGCAAAAAATACGATATGTGAAGGAAAGGTCAGGTCCAACACAATGGGGGCATCATCAACCGTGTTCTGAAATTACCAGCACAAATGGCTAGGAGGCGTCCTATGACCCAGTAGTGGGTCTTGTGAGTGCAGCCACTGTATAAATTTTGTCTGGGCATGGCTGCATCCTCATGTCACGCAGTCGTCACCCGGCCTTCTCCAACCATATGCTCGTTTGTACATCTTGACCATTGTTACAATCCCCAAGGGCAGAGCAAGTTGCAGAGAGTTCAGTGGAGTTGTGGCAAAGTACAAAGTGCATCACTTGGAGATGAAGCCACTCAAGCTCCTCCCGTATCCTTTTCGCCCATCAATTTTGTGCTCATGTCTGCGAACTGCTTCATCAATCATTTCAAGTTACTTCGCTGGCTCAGTTAGCAAGAGACAGGGATAATTTGGCGGACTTCACCATTATGACAATGATGCATGACAGTGACACGAAGCTGTTGAGTATTTTGGTAAAACACCACCGCGCTAAGTGAGCCGTAGCCCATCGGTAAGAGACACGTCTGCCTATGGAAGGGAGGCTTATGTATCAGCTGGCAGAGCGGATTAATTTGGGTGGACGCAGTTTGGATAAGCTGTTAATCTCTTCAGTGATATGCTAACCACTGTTACTCCCTAATATTTGGTGAGATGCTTATCCTGATGCATGCAGTCTACAAGCTTAACAACCCTCCTGATCATCAGAATCTTCCAGGTAAGTATCCTAACAGCTCAATCCGTGCCCTCATATAAAAGAAAGAAAGGAGAGATATGATAGTCAATCATTTCATGGTGCACACACTCATGCACGCACACACTAGACACTACTCGCTACACTTTCATTCTACCTTTTCTCTTTAGGAAGGGATTTTATGCATGCTGTGTCTCTTTATGGCAGGCCATGCCCATGTAAGATTATGCAAAGTCCATGTACCACTTGAAGCCTCCCTGGTGCATGCAGATGAAGTGGTGGCGTGGTGCTGGTGGTGGCATGGCAGAAGCAGCACACGTAGAGGTGGGGTGGGTACCTAAAATCCCCGGAGAGAAAGGCCCACGGATCATACGAAGGGAGCTTCCGTGGGGCCGTCCGCTCGGGTGACGTCCTGATGACGCAGTTCGGCATCTGCATCCTCTGTGTGGCACAAAGTAAGCAAGGGAACAGCTCGACAGGATCTCCAACGAGTGTCCTTACACTATCAACTCAGCACATGCATGTGTGTTTGAATTAAAAAAATTTGGTAGGTACCAACTTCTTTCCTGAATTAGTTAACATGATATTAAGTTATTAACCTAGATTTGCATGGGAAAGTGCTTGACATGGGAGTGGATAGAAAATCGTCTTGGTAAACTTCTGTAAAAACATATATGCACCATTTGTGACCTGCTAAAAAATCACAAAATGAATTTCTGCACAACAAGCTCAGTAACTCTTGTACTGTAGGCTTCTTCATATTGCAACTTTTTCTTCTGTATTTTCGCAGCTAGCAGATGTCATATTTATTACCAACATTTCATAGCTAGCAACTTTTTAGTTACTATTCTCATAACTTTTAAAACTTGATATTTCTGATATTTTTTCTTTTGGAAAACAGGTTCATGTCTACCCATCTTCTGGAGATTCTTTCCCTCCATTTGCATACGCTAACTCAGTCCAACTTTCCATCTGAGCTCTCAACTGCAGCAATGCGTGCTTCATCATAGGAGTATTACCATGAGGCTCTGGGTATAACCTATCTTCGCACTGCATCGGGCATGGGTGGGTCTTCCACTCCTCTGCCTATCTATCCTGGGGGCTCGAATGTGCTCTGGCCTCTGCCCGCTGAGCTTGTCCCCCTCTGCTACTTACTGTTGCGAGCACCACCATGTATGGCCTCGACGGCACTGCCATCCCAACATGCCATCGTCTGGCAGCGCACGGCACCACAGTGGATTGGTGGGTGGTGTTGGAGCAACAGCAGGCCGAGATCAGCTTCCTTCCTGTTCCTCGGCTTCTTTCTATTCCACCCCTAGCTTGCACTGTGATGAGCATTATTTCTTCAGTTCTCCGGTCTCTTCCTTGGCAAACCGAAATAGACATCGATCGAATTGTTTTTTATTTCTTTTTGCACTGGTTGTTACATCAGTGACACAATCAAATACTAGCATATGTACTGTTTGTTACAGTACGCTTCAGTCGCTTTTGATGGATGGTTGCTTCATCTCCTTTATACATGTTCCCCATCTCCTCTCTCTCATTTCTTTGTGATCACTGTTGGACTGTACACGTGTCTCTCTTACCCGTCTTCTCATTTTGACAAGCAGAAAGGAGCCCATAGAATGCATGTGAACCACAGAGTTTGAAAAATGGTGTTGCTTGTGCTAAACTAAACATGGTTTGCAAGACCCTGAAGAAGGGAGGGATCGCTGTCGTCGGCAAACGATCTGAAAGATTGCGATGGCACTACCGCACTAGGGAGAAATATATCCCACACGCATTGGTATCTTGTTGGTGCGTGCAGCTCTCATTTTTCTTTGGAACTACTATTACTAGGTGAATGCCCGTGCGTTGCTATGGACTATTTTCTATCAGCACTTATGTCGCGCATATAATTATTAAATACATAAATTCGTAAAACAAATACCCACATATTAGTAAAGATAGGTGAATCGTTCACTTATGTCGCACATGTAATTATAAAATACATAAATTCGTAATACAAATACCCACATATTAGTAAAGATATTAAAATTGTACTTCGCATAATGCAATATCACTTGTACTTGTACACAAAGCAATGATTAAACTATCCCTTATTAACTTCTAGCGCTATTCCAAAATAATAATAAAATGTATTCTAAAAGTAATTGATAGATAAAATATTTTAGAAATGTATATCTATACACAAGTAATCCACGAGGTGCAAATATATCGTACAAACAAGTCCACAACAAAATTATCCTACACGTTCTTTCTACACAATATTCTGAGTTAACGGGAAAAACAAAAAGGAGAACAAAAGACATGCGAAGGGACAAAAGACGTAAAGAAAAAAAAGGAACGATTCTTTCTTCTCGTCTTCCCGTCACTCTCCTCAGTCCTCGCTGGTGGAGCTCGGAGATCCCCACCGCTGCGCTTAGTGTCCTGCTCCGGTGCTCGCAGCTCAGGCCCGGCGAGCTGCTCTTCCACGCCCCCGCCCCTCCATAGTCTCGCCCCTCCGAGGCGGCGTTGCTGGCGTTGGGGATTCCACGGCGGCAGCATCCGGTGACAAGGGCACGAGGAAGACACCCACCACTGCGGTCGCCCGCGGCGTCCGCCCATGCTCCGGTGCTCGCAGCTCAGGCCCGGCGAGCTGCTCTTCCACGCCCCCGCCCCTCCATAGTCTCGCCCCTCCGAGGCGGCGTTGCTAGCGTTGGAAATTCCGGGGCGGCAGCACGCGGCGACGAGGGCACGAGCAAGCTCAAGAGGCCGGCAAGGAGTGTCCAGCAAGGAGAGGTAGCGGTCGAGGAGTAGGAGGTGGACAGGCGGGCGGAGGAGTTCATCTTCGTGTTGCTGCACCGAATCAGCGTCGACTCCTTCTCCTCGTCGCCGCCCGGAAGCCGGCGAGGCAGGGCCACTTGGCTGCAGATAATTGGGTATTTTTCTGAATCACCGCAACCTAGCTTCAGGCCTGGACGAAGTTGATGTAGCAGTTTTGCTTCTGTGTTGTTTCATAGTATGTCGCTTTGTTTCCGGATCGGCGATCTCACACCTCACTCGACGGCGCCGCTGGCGGAGCAAGTATGCCAGGCTCCGACGCGGCGACACAGTAGCACGTACTGCCGCGCCAAGCCAAGCGGCCAGGATCAGGGCGTGATGCCATCATCGATTCATTAATTCACCTCATGGTCACTCCATCAGGTGCGTTCTAGGTATAGTTAACAATCTAGCTCCAAGCCCATTGAATTGCGGATTTTTTTTCTCTGTCGATTACTACATGAGTATACTGAATACAACGTGCCAATTAATCATTCATGCTCGCTGGTTGAAGGGTTCAGCTTGTTTTGCAAATTACTAAGGGAGTTAGAGTGTGTTTATTTTTTCCTATTAATTCAAACAAAGATGCAGATAGAATAAGCATAGGCTGTTCGTATATTCCATCTAGCATCAGTTTTGACCATTTAAAATTTCCTTGATAAATTTCTTGTTCACTTGCAAGTCTGTTTTATGTGTATGGTTACTGGCCTACTTGCCTGTCACATGCAAATTCAAGTATAGGCTTTGCAACACCCTATATATTTCTGATGGTAGTAATTTTTTGTGTGTCAAGTTCAGGATCTGCATTTTTTCTGTTGTCAATATCAACCGTGTCAAGAGTGGGAGTACAACTGAATGCAACAAGTGATGAAGATATGCATTTCGTTTGGGCGCCTCAGTGGTACAGATTTTTCCTCCCCCGTTTTCGTTTATAGTCTCCAGCGTTGGATTGGTCATTGTGTTGTAGCATTTTACGCTTTATATTGATTATTATTACAAGCTACCTAAATTATCCAAAGTAGCTAAACCTCTTTCCAAGATCGTTTGTGGTAGGACGGCACGTTCCCGGCTAACAGCCCATCACTCATACATGGGTTTTTGATCGAAAGTAGGTAAAACAAAGGAAAATGTGTGACTTGTGCCCATTACCAACGGAGCTAACTGGTAGGATTTACAGCCTCTTGACCCGAAGATGTAGGCCATGATAGATCCTCTTAGTGAAAACGACAATATATAACAAAAGTATCACACATATACAATAATGTGTTTATGAAATGTTTAGGCCGTGTTGAAGATAACTGCTCCGATAATACTCAACAACAACAACAACAACAAAGCCTTTTTTCCCAAACAAGTTGGGGTAGGCTAGAGTTGAAACCCATAAGATCTCGAAACTAGGTCATGGTTCTGGCACATGGATAGCTAACTTCCACGCAGCCCTATCCATGGCTAGTTCTTTGGTGATATTCCAATCCTTCAGATCTCTCTTAACAGACTCCTCCCATGTCAAGTTTGGCCTACCACGACCCCTCTTAACATTCTCATCCCGCTTTATCCGTCCGGTATGCAATGGCGCTTCCGGAGGCCTACGTTCTATATGACCAAACCATCTTAGACGGTGTTGGACAACCTTCTCTTCAATTGGTGCTACCCCAACTCTCTCACGTATATCATCATTCCTAACCCGGTCCTTTCTTGTGTGGCCACATATCCATCTCAACATGCGCATCTCCGCTACACCTAACTGTTGGATATGTCGTCTCTTGGTCGGCCAACATTCTGCGCCATACAACATCGCAGGTCGAATCGCCGTCCTATAGAACTTGCCTTTTAGCTTTTGTGGCACTTTCCTATCACAGAGGACGCCAGAAGCTTGGCGCCACTTCATCCAACCAGCTTTGATTCGATGACTCACATCTTCATCGATATCACCATCCTTCTGGAGCATAGACCCCAAATATCGGAAGGTGTCTTTCTCAGGTACCACCTGTCCATCAAGCCTAACCTCTTCCTCCTCGTGCCTAGTAGTACTGAAACTGCACCTCATGTACTCAGTTTTGGTTCTACTAAGCCTAAAACCTTTCGATTCTAGAGTCCGCCTCCACAGCTCTAACTTCCTATTAACCCCCGCCCGACTATCGTCAATTAGCACCACATCATCCGCAAAGAGCATACACCATGGGATATCTCCTTGTATATCCCCTGTGACCTCATCCATCACCAAAGTAAAGAGATAAGGGCTCAAACCTGACCCCTGGTGCAGTCCTATTTTAATTGGAAAGTCATCGGTGTCGCCATCACTTGTTCGAACACTTGTCACAACATTATCATACATATCCTTAATGAGGGTAATGTACTTTGTTGGGACTTTGTGTTTCTCCAAGGCCCACCACATGACATTCCGTGGTATCTTATCATACGCCTTCTCCAAGTCAATGAACACCATATGAAGATCCTTCTTCTTCTCCCTGTATCTCTCCATAAGTTGTCGTACCAAGAAGATGGCTTCCATGGTAGACCTCCCAGGCATGAAGCCAAATTGATTTTTGGTCACGCTTGTCAATCTTCTTAAACGGTGCTCAATGACTCTCTCCCATAGCTTCATTGTATGGCTCATCAACTTGATTCCACGGTAATTAGTGCAACTTTGAACATCCCCCTTGTTCTTGAAGATTGGCACTAATGTACTCCGCCTCCATTCTTCGGGCATCTTGTTTGACCGAAAAATGAGGTTGAAAAGTTTAGTTAGCCATACTATCGCTATGTCTCCAAGGCCTCTCCACACCTCGATGGGGATACCATCAGGGCCCATTGCCTTGCCTCCTTTCATCCTCTTCAAAGTCTCCCTAACCTCAGCCTCCTGGATACGCCGCACAAAGCGTCGGCTGGTATCATCGGAGGAATCGTCTAGCTCAATGGTAGAGCTCTCATTCTCTCCATTGAACAGGTCGTCGAAGTACTCTCGCCATCTATGCTTGATATCTTCGTCCTTCACGAGGAGTTGATCCGCTCCGTCCTTTATGCATTTGACTTGGTTGACATCCCTCGTCTTCCTTTCTCTCGTCTTCGCCATCTTATAGATGTCTCTTTCGCCTTCCTTCGTGTTTAGACGCTGGTAGAGGTCCTCATACGCCCGACCCCTTGCCTCGCTCACCGCTCGCTTTGCGGCCTTCTTTGCCCCCTTGTATATCTCCATGTTGGTTGCGCTCCTGTCCAGGTGTAGGCGTCTGAAACAATCCTTCTTCTCCTTAATAGCCTTCTGGACCTCAACGTTCCACCACCAGGTATCCTTAGCATCCCTTCTACTTCCCCTGGTCACCCCAAACTCCTCTGATGCAATCTTCCGAATGCAAGTCGCCATCCTCATCCACATACTGTTTGCATCGCCTCCTTCCTCCCAAGGGCCCTCCTTAAAAACCCTCTCCTTAAAAGCTTGAGCTGCCTCTCCCTTTAACTTCCACCACTTTGTTCTAGCAACTTTTGGGCGCTTATCCCGCTGGACACGAATCCAAAAACGGAAGTCAGCCACCACCAGCTTATGTTGATGGACAACACTCTCTCCAGGTATCGCCTTACAATCAAGGCAAGCGCGTCTATCTTCTCTTCGAGAGAGAACAAAATCGATCTGGCTAGAGTGTTGGCCACTACTGAAAGTCACTAGGTGGGATTCTCTCTTTCTAAAGAGGGTGTTAGCTACGACCATGTCGTAGGCTAGGGCGAAGCTTAAGACATCCTCCCCTTCTTGGTTCCTGATGCCATAGCCAAAGCCCCCATGCACCCCTTCAAAACCTGTGTTAGATGTACCCACATGGCCATTGAGGTCTCCTCCTATGAAGAGCTTCTCACCAGTAGGTACTCTCCTAACCAAGTCCTCGAGACCTTCCCAGAACTCTCTCTTGGTGCTCTCGTTGTGGCCTACTTGCGGGGCATACGCGCTGATAACATTGAGAACCAAGTCCCCAACAACCAGCTTGACTAGGATAATCCGGTCTCCTTGCCTCTTGACGTCCACTA
Organism: Poa pratensis; assembly: GCA_947311845.1. NCBI lineage: Eukaryota > Viridiplantae > Streptophyta > Magnoliopsida > Poales > Poaceae > Poa > Poa pratensis. Next base: position 71,579,122 of record CAMZMU010000063.1, read on the forward strand.
CTCCATCCTTGAGGCTCTTGTTGATCAAGATGCCTACCCCATTTTTGTTTGAGGTTGTCCCCGTGTACCACAGCTTAAAGCCGGTATCCTCCACCTCCTTCGCCTTCTGTCCCTTCCATTTGGTCTCTTGGACACATAGGACATCAACACGCCTCCTTATCGCCGTATCAACTAACTCCCGTAACTTGCCCGTCAGGGACCCTACGTTCCAGCTACCTAAGCGGATCCTCCTAGGCTCGGCTAACTTCCTTACCCTCCGCACTCGTCGAGTCAAATGCGAAGACCCTTGCTCATTTTTCACTACACCCGGGCGTCGATGCAGCGCGCCACTAAGGATGCGACGACCCGATCCTTGCTCACTTATCACCGTATCCAGATCAAGATACGGCGCGCCACCAAGGGGGTGGCGGCCCGGCCCTTGCCCATTTGACACCACACCCGTGTTCCGATATGGCGCGTCGCTAAGAGGGTTACGCCCCAACGAAGTTCTTTTGGGTTTCATCTCCATAAGAGTGGCTGGGTTTTTTCCGTTGGCTTGCCAAGCCTATCACAACCCTCCTCCTTTATCCGGCTTGGGACCGGCTATGTTGAGACAACATAGGCGGAGTTGCTCCGATAATACTCAAATGAAAAAAATCATCCCTATTTCCTCGACCAAATCTTTGACAACTTTTGGGATGTTAGCTTCACTTTCGTTGTCGGGACACGTCAGAACGAGTACCAACACATTGTTACGTAGGTTCCAGTCCTGCACATGCAGTTCATATATAAGCATAGGAATATCATGCAGAGCTCACACTTAAATTAAGCATGAATATTGACTTAGTCCTTACTCACCGTGGCATCTGAACACATAACTTGTTTAGCATTCCAAGATCGCATGAACTTCAGAACCAAAAATCCAGACATGTTGCTACTTGAAAAGATGAGTGTTGTTAATAAAACTGTATAGAAATATTAGAAAATTATTTGACTGTCAAGGATCTAACCTGTCATGGTTTCTTGGCAATGCAACCGGTGTCATGCAACGCCATAGGAAAACATCATCATTCCAGCCCGGAATTGCATCTTGAAGAGCAATGTTTAGGTGGAATGAAATATCTTTTATTTTTAGAGTGCCTTTTTTTGTAAGACTTGTTTTCCAGATATCCGGTAAAGGAATGGGATCAAGTGTCGTGATAGTTTTTTCAACGAGGTTGAAATAAAAAAGAATATAGCGACCGGTCGTACGATATGGCAACATAATCTGCATTATAGCAAAAAAATGTTTATGTAATGACTCAACTAAAAAATGAAATCAAGAATCTTACCGAATCACATGATGAGACATGGAACTCCATCCCGGGCCAGCAATCAAACATCTTCGCTATGATGTAGCGTTGTTTGTTGAATGGTAGACGGAGCATTGGGTCTCTCGTGTTGTTGGTCACTATGTTCTGAGATGAAGATGAGATTATTAGAATTATGAAACAGCGATATGTGGAGTTCATGTAAGAGGAACTATGACATAAAAAAACTCACACAAAATTGGAGATCCATAAAATGACAAGGATTGAACGATTGGATTATGTCTGTAGCGTTTGCCCGTACGGCCATGTTGAAACAATCGGTGTCAATACCCTGTTGTTCCTGTAGCAAGCCTTGTATTTGTTTAAGAGTTAAACTAATTGGATACGGCTTAGAGCTCTGAACCCATACTTCTCTATGAGAAAGAAAAACAACAGAGTTAGCCTTAGGAACAACCATCATTATAACCTGGAGCACCATATATGAATACGTTGTTTAAACTTAACTTACTTAAGGGCTTCTTCATCATCAATGGACATGATATAGGTACATAGCTTGGAAAACGTTGGATTCATGTAAATTGGCAACTTAGGCTTAATCTGCAACCTAGGCACATGAATGGAGGGGGACGGGTCAATGGCCACCGCAGGTGCTTTTGATACTTCATTAGGCGGGGGTCCATTCTTCTCATACATTAAAACATCGCCATTATCTTCGATTGGCTCAGGTTCTGGTGCTCCTTTAATATCATTGAAAACTGAATCCTGAAGAATTGTAGGCAACTGCTTTCTAAAGAGTTTGATACCCTTCTGCAAATTAGTTATTCGAAATAATCAGATAGATACCCTTTTTGCAAATAGCTGAGCTCGTGAGTGTGTAAAAATACCTGATTGACATCATGTGCTAGCTTGTGACCTGTCCATTCTTCCATGAGCTTGAGTACGAACAAGCCGCATGATGGCTTCAATATTTTAAACATTTTCTTTATGAGTTGGTAATATATGAAATTACTTAATAGTGAAATGTAGTAAGGTATGAAACATTGGTTAAAATTTTAAGCCTCTGACTTACCCATCTGATTGCAGCGGCTTGTCAATACACTCCGTAATTGGCCATTTAGTAACTTCAAGGTCTGCCCATTTATCACCTATGTGGAAGCTACTGTCCTGAGCAGCAATTTTAAGGTGATTCTCCAGGCCCTGAAGCTGTTTAAATAAAAAGAGTTTGATTATACATGCAAAGCAAATGCACGGCAATCATGAAAGATTAGTACAAGATAAGTAATTACTCACCGTAAGTTGTACGTCTGAACGGCTCATTCGGGAACCAAACGAATCTAAAACTTGTACACGACTATGTTTTGCATCCACATTAGTCATAATCCAATGGTTTGTACCCACGTGTACTGGTACAAAAAGCTGTCAAAAATTGCAAGTTGTAACTTTTTGGCCTCTCTGAAACCAGTAGTAATAGTTCCAGGACATGAATTATGTATGTGGTCTTACCATGTCATGTTTTAGGTAATTCTGAGCCCGTCTCACAATTTTGTGAACTTCTTCTGGACTTATGGCAACTTCACCATCCCTCTTAAGTATTGAGGATGTGTGTGTTGTATCTAGCCATACCATTAAACCTGCTCTGGTTTGTAGATGGTCTTGGCCCCTCAGGTAATAAATATAGGCGTTCATGACCTGTAGGTAATAAACAAACACATTATACATTTGTCAAAACTCTAAGTTTTAGTGGGATTGAACATGTGAGCTTACGTCGCCGTCCAACCAACCATCGTCTTCGAACAGACATTCCAAATCTTCACGCTTCAAGCATGCGTCATGGATCCGAACCAATCTTGTCTTTTGAGGGAAGGACATCACGTAGTTTTTCATTTTAGCATAATCAGTTTCTATAGTTAGCATCTCTTCTGCGGTAACCTCGGTTGATTCCATCTGCAACAAAAAAAAAGTCAAAGTTATAGTGTCAGTATCTTACAGTACTCAAAAATGACAAGTTGTAATTGCCATGGTAGAAGTAGAGGTTAAGTTTTAACTTGTATTATTCAGTATTATGTTTACTGATTGACATAACAGTTGGTCTGTTACTTTGATAAACACGGCGGAGCTGAACGTTGAAAATATTCTTGAATTAATCAGATCTGAATCATGTAGTACAATCAACAAATTTCTCACACAAGTTCGTAATCTTGAAAGTAAAAGACCCTGTTATTATTTACAATCTGATTAATATATTCTGAACTCTTAACTATGCATCATCACTATACAATAAATAAAAGGGTAAAAGAAGATGATTGTAGGGAGATGCGATGCTGTCATTACATACCTAATACCAGCAAGGTGATGAACTGATGATTGCTTGAGAAGAATCTTAAGAAGTTAGGGCTCGGGACGTAGTCGATGAGGATGAGGGTACAGAGAGAGGCTGTTCGATCTAGAACTTATCGTGGAGGCGTTTGTTGTACTTGGGGACAGTAAATAAAGAGCCAAGCAATGATCGGCTGATAGAAAGGGCCGCGATTTTTGTTTGATTTATATTTGACCGGCTATAGAAATGGGCTAGTAAGGAAGGTCAATTACGATGAAGGAAGGGTCTTTAAATTTGGAAAGGGGCGATATTCCGTCGATGCAATGTAAGGTATGGGCAACCAGGGCTGCCGATTATTGGGAGGCTTAATAGAAGGGAGAAAATCCTGCTGATTGATGGTCAACTGAATGGTGACAGGTAAAATGATACGTGTGGAACATTCTTACAGTGATTAAATCAGAGATCACGAGATTACAGGGCTCAATTAAAGAGTCGGAATTTCTGTCTACTTGATGGTTATTTTACTGTTGTTTGGGGTCAATTAAATTTTGTGCTTAATGGCCGGCTTTAGGGTATAGGGCGTAAATCATGGTGATGGATTTTTCCTGTTGGGAAGGTACATCTCGTGATTTATATTTCTGAAAAAATTAAGAGTACTGTCATGAATCTTGGTAGATCTCAACATGATTCAGCAGCAGCGGTCACAAAATTCGTACTGGGCAGACATATTCACTTGGTAGAGTCAGACGTGAGTTTATAATGGTTGTGTGCGTCTGCAGAAATAGGGTTAAGTAGTTCGGTAGACATCTATTTACTCTGCATATTTTCCTCACTCTACCACTTTATAATATGATTATAGTAGACATGCAGACAGGTATTAAGTAAATGGATCGTATAAGAGTAACATTAGGAATTGATTCGAATAATTATATAATTGCAAACCATGGTTCTTGGGTAGTGCCCATTACACTTCAGATATCCGATCTGTCTGGATTGGATACATTTGATTAAAGAGATAGCAAACTCAGAAATAGTACTCAGAAATAGTACTCCTTAACACTACACACGTTCGAGATTACCCTCAAGATAACACATCTGACTGGATCACGGACATCTAATTTAAGAGGTGGCAATTTCACATTAGTCTAAGGTTCTGATATAACCCCATATTCACCCTTCTTCGTGCCATGGCTCTGGCACGTGCCTTGAGCATGTTTCTTAGTGTTCCGCCAAGTGTTCGACTCCAAGCTAATAGCTCACGCCCCATCTGCATGTCTGGCTGAAAGACAATTTGGCTTTGGTCTGATGATTTTAAAGCCCCTACATAATTTGGAAAACAATGTAAGCGGACCAAAACCATGTTATACACTGTACACTACATACATGTAAAAGAAAAAGAAATTAACAGTTAGCTGTCATGTTGCATCAAAAGGAGCAGCAGCTAGAAAGTTGAGTGATGATCATAACATGAGAATCTCACTAACCTGATGGTGTATGCAACACTGATTCAAGTGCTAAGGACTTCCTTGTAGACTATGTTCTTCGTGGCCGTTATTAAGTCTTCGGATCTTTTTCGCTTCTTTGAATTTTTGGTCTGATCCTTGCCCTTGCCACTGTCCTCTTCCTCTTCTTTGGTAACGAGGATCTTAATGTTGATCTTAGCAGTAGCTCTGGACAAGGCGACATACAACTGTCCATGGGAGAATACAGGCTCTGGTAGGTAAACACCGACAATAGGGATAGTCTGCCCTTGCGCCTTGTTGACCGTCATGGCAAAGCTGAGCCTGATCGGAAATTGCTTCCTTTTGAATCTGAACGGGAACATGTCGTCATCGGAGGGACACAGAGGTATGCGAGGAAGGAACACCCGCTGTCCGGCATGTTGTCCTACCACGATCTCCGCGTCGATAGCGTTCATCTGGAATCCCCTTACAACAAGCCTCGTCCCGTTACATAGGCCGTTAGCCGGGTCAATGTTTCTGAGAAGTATAACCGGACAATTTATCTTCAATTTAAGCTCGTGTGGAGGCAGCCCATTAGGAGCTAGTGAGTTTAAGAACTCGGGAGCATAGTATCCATGCGGATCATCTTCTGCACTGTCGAAGCTGTGGTAGATCTTCTCATCACCAGTAAACCGCTGTATCATGTGTTTGTTTATCTTGTCGACATTGTCATTTTTGGTTGCGAGGATTGCTCGAGAAGTCATGTAATTGGGATTATCCATGTTGTCTCCTAGAGCAGGATATACATGCTCGATCAGCTTCTCTAGATCCTCCTTCCCCCCTGTGGACGGTACACATATATCTTCGGGGAGACGTATGTTCCCTTCCTCGTCAGCTTCTTCTGTGCCATTCCCTACCCTCAACAAGTAATCTGCGAACCATGGATCGCTTTGTGCCCTCATGTTGGTGACAAGCCTTAGCTGCCGCATGCCCATCCAAAGGTATGAACTCCGCAGGGAAGCGTCGATTATCTGCCCCCGTGACCCCTTTCTGACGACAGGAAGCACTTGCCTAAAATCACCACCGAAAACGATAGTCTTTCCGCCGAACGGTCTGTCCCGTCGACCCATGATGTCACGCATGCTGTTGTCCAGTGCCTCAACTGCCTGTCGCTTCGTCATTGTGGCCTCGTCCCATAAGATGAGCGAAGCTCTCCGCAGGAGCTTGGCTGTCCCACTCTGCTTCGTGAAGTTACATGACGTTCCATCTTCACTATTCAGTGGGATCTTAAACCTCGAGTGGGCGGTCCGACCTCCAGGCATGATGGAAGCGGCGACTCCTGACGTCGCCGTTGCCACAGCGATCTTGCCATCGCCTCGAACTGTAGCAAGGAGCGCCTTGTACAAAAAGGTCTTCCCCGTGCCTCCAGGGCCATCGACAAAGAAGACTCCTCCTTCAGCACTGTCAACCGCCAACAATATTTCATCATAGGCACGCCTCTGCTCTTCATTTAACGAAGACGCTAGATTAGCATCACTGGGGTCAACCTCGATGTTGGTCTCTTCGATGATTTCCCTAGGCTCGCCTCCAGTGTTGTCATACGCCTCGTCCATGTCAGGTAGAGGGAAAGTTCGTATGTCTTTTCCCATGGATTGCAATATGGCACTGATATCTAGCAACACCATCTGCTCAACTGCGTTTGGGCATGTGTGTTGTCGCCGGTAGTCATCAGACATTGCCTCTAGGTGCCTATCCCACAAACCTCGCACGTCGCCAGGCTCACAGAATACCAGGATTGTTGCAAAGAGCCTCCTGAGCGAAGCTGGCATCGCGAACTGCTCAGACTCGGTCAGACACTCGTCGAGCGTGTTGTCAGCCTCGATGAGTCCTCTCCTCTCAGCTGACTCGCGAAAGCTACCACACAAGACACCATCTACGGTTTTCAGATCTTCGAAGGACGTCGATCCTGACACGTGGTTTAGCAGCACCCTCAAAAAATATCGCTCCCCCTCAGCTGGATGTGCTGACACAATTCGACCTACTTGATGACGTTGCTGCCTTGGTTTCCAGTATTTTGATGGTTGCCATGTGAAACTCCCTGGAAAATCTCTGTACAAAATACCTCGAGCCCACTCATAATTCTGGTTGGCCACAAAATACTCCGTCAGCATGGACCTCGACACATTCTCTCGGGCTACGACGTCATTCAGGTCCTCTGCTGCATTGAACGTGACCCTGTGCATATTTGGGAGATGAAGTGGCAGCTGTAGCACCGAGGGGGAGTTCTCACAGAGCTTGAAGCCAAATATCCTCCACATCGCCTCTGGTGGAGTAACCCACCTCGCGTCAATGTATCTCTTGATCTCGTCTATGTTACCATCGCTGTCAGGCTGATCGATGTTGAACGACGCTTTATCATGGCCCTTGTATATGTACTTATAAAGGTACTTGACGGCCTTGATGCTGGAGCACACCTCAACATTGATGTGGCAGTTAAACATCCGCAGAAGGTGAGGGTTGTAAGGCACAACCCATCTATTGTCCAGAGTCTGACCACGGACCTTCACTTGAGGACCGTTCTTACGTCTACGATAAACAGGGTAGGAGTCCTTTCCTTGCACGGTGCTCTCGTTGAACGGTCGGGGGTATCTGCACTTGCACACCCCATCTTGCATGCAGACGTTGTTGGGCTTGAGAACACCGCACGGGCCATGCATCATATGCTTTACAACCATGGCATAGAGCTCCGGGTACTTATGCTTGTCAGGGAGCTCAGCAGATATGAGTCGGTCGTATTGCTCTGGCACAAGAAGCTTATGTGTTGAGTCCATGATCAAAAGAAAGTGAGCATGCGGGAGGCCTCTCTTCTGGAATTCAACGACATATACATGTGCTGTCACAACACCAAGGATGTGTTTCTTGAGGAGCATCTCTTTCATCGCCTCCAGCTTGGCTCTAAACACACGTGCAACAAGATCTGGTCGGTCTTGCGGGGTCTGACCAGGATACAACTCGTCAAGTATCTCCGGCCAATTCGGGTTGCAAGTCATTGTCAAGAAGATGTCTGGCTTGCCGTATGTTTGAACCAATGCCATGGCGTCCATATGCCTCCGCTTCATGTCTCGATAGCCCCCCTGGAATGACCAAGGAAGCACCGTCCTTACGCCCACTTTGCTCCCTCGAGATTCTCCTGCAGTGATGCTATCAACAATTCCTTTATATAGATCAGCACGTATCTCTGGCTGGTGTTCCCTTACCCAGTTCAACCTGCAACCCTCAATCTTGATGTACATGTCGACCGCGAACTGCTGGAACAATCGACCTCCATGCAGAATAGGGTTAAATATCGCAGGACGCGTCTGTAGCCTGTAGCAGTAGTAGTCCCTTACTGAGACGCACAACCGGCTATTTCCCTCTGTGCAAAGGCGAGAAAGCAAAAAATAAGGCAACATACGTCTTAATGATAGGAAACACAGATAAAAGCATATGTAATGCAAGAGGCGGACCTGCATCGCTGCGATTAGCTCTTGGCTGTTGCGCATCTTCCCAAGACACCTTACGTTTTGGGATATTTGGATGCCAACCGAGTTCCCCCTTTGGGAAAAAGAGGGGGTACGAGAGCGGGTCATAGCAGCCTTGTGTGGCCTGGATACCGTATCGTTTATTGTCGGTACCATGTAGGGTGATGCTGCGGTCAAACCTCCTCGCCAGGTTGCTGCCCTCTACCCAAATAGCAGCCACCTCGGATGAGACAGGTTTGTTATATCTCCTCTGATCTAGCTTCTGGTCGGTGTTCAGTTCTATCCGGTACTCGTCTAGGTTTTCCCTGTGAGCTCCAAGACTCCTAAACTGTTGGGAGTACGGGTTTTCTTTAAGGATTTCCTTCACCATATTGACGACAGTCTGATCTAACTTCTCGGTCAACGGCGCACGATGGTTTAGGCTAGGGTCATCATCGTAGAAGTACAACTGTAGATGTTCTGGCCGCGAGCCTGGCCCGAACGAGTGCACATTATGGTACATGTTGCCCTGCGCCCGGAACGTGTATGTCCCTGACCTCATGTTCGTGTACTTTTCGTCGAGGGTGACACCAAGGGTTGTGAACGCAAAGTGGCCGTTGAAGTACCGAATGCTCTCACGAAAATGCCGGGAGTCATTATCGGATGCAGACCAGAGCTTCATCAGTTCTGGTATAGGCTCGGGTTCAAGCAACTCCGTGTCCCCGCCCCGACAGCAGAAACCGTCGGTCTCATACTCGAATCTCTTGGCCTTGCAGATTTCACAGTCCACTGCGTGCTTAAGGATGTGTGTGCTGTCTGGCAGGTTAGAGTAGACAAACTCAAAAGGATCATGTGGTTCATCGGGGTCGGCTGAGCAGATTCATGTGGTTCATCGGGGTCGATGCCATCATAGTCATCACCTGCGATGAAATGTTGAGTTATAGTCCACTCATAAGCAATACTTGTACATACTGAACGGCTGTGCAGTAATACCTTCATTGTCAAATAAGTAATACTCATCATCCATGAGGTCCTCAGGATGGGGATTATCCTCCATTAGTCTGCTGAGCATCGCCTCCATTTCACCTTCAGCATTTTACAGCAGATAAGGGACCATTACTACTAAAGTCTGTACATAAGAATCGCAAAGTCAGGAGTGTTACCGTCAGTCCCGATGGTGTAATCCTGTGTGTTTCCTGAAGCAGAGACGGTATGGGAAGAAGTTGTGGCATTATCTGCGAAGCGAGCATTAGAGCGTTGTTGTTGTGCATGCCTCTCCCCGTGTGGGATGTTTTGCCTATTTGCTCTTCGGCTGGCACATTTCTCTCGCCTCTGTTCTGCAGCCAAAATTTCTTTATGAGCTCGCTCTCGAGTTCTCCGCTGAGCTCTGGTCTCTGGCCTCTGCTCTGTTACTTGATCGTCAGGTGTGAGATTATCATTGAAGGTCCTGGAAAGGTAATCACCTGCATCATGGTCGAACTGGTAAGATTTAGCTTGATACACTATGTACATACAAAGGTGTTGAAAGATGCCAATTTTACCGTCGTTTTCTAAGCTGTAGTTACCCCTGAGCGCCGAGGGTGAGCCGTGAGGTGAAGCGTCAGGTGATGTTTGTGCGCTAACTGTCGGGCATGGCATTGCTATGGATGCAGAACACGGTGTCTTCCGCTTAGTCTCATAGTTTGCCCTGCGTCGCGATAGGATCTTTTGCTGTGATTCGGGTGCACGGCTCTTTCGGAGCGATCTCCATTCCGCGGACCTATTTTCTCTCTGATCTTGTGTTAACATATCTCGTCGTTTCCTATAACGTTCCCGTCTCCGTGCGTTTATCGCCTCCCTCTGCTCGGGAGTTAATTTGTTTTTGCGGGCACTCTCACGTTGCCGTCTAACTGGATTCTTATCAACGTTGACAATGGCCTTTCCTGGAGTTTTTTCAGTTGTCGTGTTTGTCAGGGACCAGTCTTGGGACTGCACATTTGTGTTATTGTAGCCATCTTCAAACAGCGAAGGTATTCGAGCTAAAAAAAATAATGCAAAAGTCAGCTAGTGTTCAAATGATGCAAAAGTTGCATGTGTTGCCACTTTAAAAGTTACTGTGCATGGTGATACCATTCGAATTTTCTGCGTGATCAGTGGCATAAGCACTTGTGAGAGTGCTCCCAACAGCCCTCCAGGAAGCCATTTCGGTAGAAAGATCATCTTCAGATGAGGATGTTTCGTCGCAGCTAGGATGGTTGACTGTTTCATGTATGCACACGCCGCCCCGTCGTTCTGCAGCTGATATACTATCTTTGTTTCTTGGAAGTCTCACTGCTTAAGTTTGCACTAATCAAATCATCTTTACTATTATCGAAGTAAAAGATTTGTGTAAACTACAGGCTGTGAAATACAAACCTTCTTTCCCTTTAGAGTCCGGCTTGTCCTGATCTGTAGACATATTCGATAGGCAAAACGAAGGTGTTTGCAAATCATGTTTACCATCTTTATAGAAATGATGTTGCTCTACCTGGCAGTCAACTTCACCTTCTGTAGATGGGGTGTATGGCAGTTGGGTTATAGCTGATTGCCCAGTGCGATTATCTGGAGTGTGAAATTCTGACATAAATAATCCAAAATTAGTGAGAGGTGCCGCATAATGGTTTTGAGTAGTGTACTGTTAAACATTATGTGAACCTACCATGTGATGTGGTAACCGGTGTGTTAGATGTAATCTGTTTTCCGTTGACAATGGATGATGTTTCTTTGTTCAGTAGCCGGGCCTCACGCTTCTTTCTATTAATTTCATCCTGTTTCGTGCATATCTCTCCCGTTCCATTTGTCTCTTTAATTCTTTTGGGTCAGCCACTTGTCCTGAGAGTCACAAGGTCCTTTACCATTATCAATTCATCAAATGTACTCAGTCGAAGTAGGTAAGTGGTGTTGATATATTTACCTGAATTGTTTGTGTTTGTCAGGTCTTGGAATGGAGTTCGTACCATTTCACAATCTGTAGACAGCTGGGTTATAGCTGATTGCCTAGCGGGATTATTTGGAGTGTGAAATTCTGACATAAATAATCCAAGCAATTAGTGAGACGTGCCACATAATGGTTTTGAGTAGTGCAGTGTAAAGAGTTCACGCTACCATGTGATGTGGTAACCGGTGTGTTAGATGCAATCTGTTTTCCGTTGACAATGGATGTTGTTTCTTTGTTCTGTAGCCGGGCCTCACGCTTCTTTCGATTAATTTCATCCCTGTTTCGTGCATATCTCTCCCGTTCCTTTTGTCTCTTTAATTCTTTTGGGTCAGCCACTTGTCCTGAGAGTCAAAAGTTTATTTCTATTAATTGGAATTGACATGTACAAGGTTCAAGTAGGTATGTAGCGGTGATATATTTACCTGAGTTGTCTGTGTTCGTCAGGTCTTGGAATGGAGTCCGCGCCGCAGTACGCTTTGATGATGCCATAGGATACACACTGCTTCTCTACCATGCAAGATTATCAGAACAGGTAATCGTAAACAGCTTTCGTAGGTTTAAAACAGCTTATCGATTTACTGTAGTAAACGTCCTACTGATCTATCCCCTGCTATTCTGGCAAGATGTGTTGCTATCTAGAATGATGCTGATTGCGTCCTGATGAATGAATTTGTCTTGTAAGATGTTCTGTGAGGTCAAATTGAATTGGCCATACAATAGAGGCTACTGGACTCCAAATTGAGTACGGCCAGGCTTGGAAAATCAAGCCAACAACCTGAAACAAAGATGACCTGCTTTTTCACTACAAAAAAGGCTAGGCTACTGAATAAATGAGCTACACGCCTACCAACATTGCATCACAACGGTTAATGTGTATGGACACCCCCAAATAATCAAATAAAGTAAAACACTCAAATGAACCCACAAGTTTAACCATTCAAATAAAAATAAGCCTAAATTAACCTAGGCTGAAATCATAGTTCACAAGCATAGTTCGATCTTCTCCTGCTAGGACACCCCCAAGTTGTATTGGGTAATTATTGTACATTGCGTTTTTCTTCTGCAATTGCCTGCTTCTGGCAAGAACACTTGCACTTTCATTTTGATTTGGTCGTAGAATCTGCACTATGTGATTTGGTCGCCATGTACTGTTTTCCCATCTTAAAAATAACACACTGTTTATTGAAAACAGGCTAGCGTGAACTCACCTTGGCTAAAGATAGGAGGCGATGGCGACCAGGTTACCGGCATGACACCCCGACGTCGTTGGTACTTCGTTCGTATGGCGGAGCTTGTGCAGGACACCCGGCGTCGTTGGCACGGCGCGGCACCCAGGTCGACGACACCGGAGCGGCGCGAGGACGACTGATTCCTAAAACTCCTCCGCCCAAGGCCCAACTGATTGCGCGGGTCAGTCTGTCGGCATAACATTTGCAGTGAGCCGTCGATCTGGATGCCAGTCGTTGATCGGTAACCGGTATGGAAAGTAATCGATGTTTGTTGGAAACGCTGTGCTGATTGCCGTGGCTCCCTCGATCGGTAACCGGTATGTGTTGATTGCCCTGTGCTGTAACGCAATTATTGGATCGCTGATCCCGTTTTAGGAAACGATGGTCGAGCAGGGAAACGATTTGATGTACATGCTATCGATCTTTTCTTAGTGGGCCGGCCCATGCTGTCGATCGAGGGAACCACGGTCTGGCAGACCACGGTCTGCCGGTGACGTACCAAGTACGAACTCCCATTTAATAGTAAAGACTGACGTGTATGCTAGTAGTACTAGTACTAGCTACTACTAGAATCGATCTACCACTACTCCCTACCGGTGATGCCTCTGCCCTGTCAACCTACGGTGGATATCTTGTCGAGTTATCAGACCGTGCCTCCGGTGGAAAAGACACGCCACTCGACAAGATATCCTCCGGTGGCACCACACGGGTCTACAACACTCTGAAAATGGCACCCAGGACCAAAATGGCAAACACACACCTGCCAGAAATACAAGTGCTGAGGCCCTCTGTTTTTTCTTTATGATTACAGGACTTCGTAACAGTGAAACTTTAAATATAATTATCATTGTCCCAACTTATTTAAATTACTATTAGTTTTATGCGTGGGAATTGCGTTTAAATTTCACCTTGATGACCCAGCATTTTGTCTGGAAACTACTTCCACCTTTCTACTCAAGAATGGCCGTTTTAATCTTCACGGATGTCCTTAATTTCCTCCACCATATTATGCTTTGCTTTGGCTCTGGCTTTTGATTTGCCTTTGCGCCACCGTCAAGGTAAGAATGCATAATCAAGTGCAAGTCATGTGGGATGGGGTCCGATTAGCTGAACACATTGGATGCAACAAGCTATACATAGAGACAGATTCAATGGAGTTTATGGACGCCCTCTATGATCTGAGGAACCATCGGGTGATCAGCACGGCCTCCTTGGAGGAATGTCGACTGATCATGGCAGGGTTTGAGTCGACATGACTGACACATTGCCCAATAGAAGCAAATAAGGCGACATAAATTGACAATGGCTCTCGATCTCATATGCTCTTATCAGAATGAACAATTTGAAAAACATGTAAACATTTCAAAAAATTCTGAAAGCAATTGGTGAAGAAGATTCATATATGTTCATCTCAAAAAAAAATTAGAATTTTTTGTAATGCTTTACTATTTCTTCATAAAAATTAATCTAGCAGGAGCATATGACTAGAGCATATGATCTCGGGAGGGAAAACACCACTCTCATAAAGCGGCACGTAACATAGCTAGGTCACCAGTTATTTCTATATCCACAATTGGTGGAAGATGTAACCATTATTGATTAATTAATAAAGGTTACAAATTTCTTCAAACAAAAAAAGTCGAACGTTTCAATGTTTCATCCCCGTGTACCATTTGTTTGCTACCATCAAGCACTCCCATCCATGAGAACGAGAAGTGTACAGGACACGTCCCTCCTATGCAGAGCCAGCAATGAAATTGGGGTTCCTGAAAAAAGAGCTGGTGAGCTGCAGGGTTCAAATAGAAAAGTACTGCACGAATCTTAAAGCATTTGGACGTTCCAGATAGGTCATGGACTCCCAACTGGTTGTGGGAAGTAGTTTTCGACTGTCCTGTCTTCGTCGTCCTTCCCGCGGGCCGCGGCCATGGCCACCGCCGCCACCTCCAGTTCCGCCGCAATCGTGTCTGCAATATCCTCCCACATAGCTGCCGGACGCCTCTTTGCCGCCCTAGACACCCTCACACCTGCCTGGTCCTCCTCCCCGATTCCATCCTCTCTCTACGCATCTCTCCTCCACTTGGCCACCTCCCACCGCTCCCTCTCGGCCGCCCGCCGTATCGCGGCCCACCTTGACGCCTCCTCCAATTCCCCCTCCACCTCCCGCTCATCAGTCCCCACCTTCCTGTTGAACCGCGCAATCGAGTCTCTTGCTGCCTGCGGCAGCCTCGCTGACGCGCGGCAGTTGTTTGAGTCAATGCCGCGCCGGGATGGTGGTTCTTGGAATGCTATCATCTACGCTTCCTCCCGCGCCGGGTACCCCACTGAGGCGCTTTCCCTTTTTGCCGATATGTTCTCCCTCGGCGTTCGCCCTAACGACGTTACAATGGCATCAGTGCTTTCCTGTTGCGCCGAGCGCCTCAACCTGTTTGGTGCCCAGCAGCTCCACGGCCATATCTCAAAGAGGGACTTTCAGTCCAACGTCATTCTTGGCACGGCACTGGTCGATGTGTATGGGAAGTGTCTGTTGCTTCCACATGCGAGACGGGCCTTTGATGGTATTTCGAAACCTAATGCCATTTCATGGAATGTCATTATCCGGCGGTATCTTCTTGCTGGGATGGGGGATATGGCGGTCGACATGTTCTTCCGGATGGTCTGGGTAGGAGTTAGGCCGCTTGTTTATACTGTCTCACATGCAATTAGTGCTTGCCGGGATAACAATGCGCTTAAAGAAGGACGGTGCATACATACTTATGTGCTCCGACGTGGGTATGAGCACAATGTGCACGTGCAGAGCGCAGTCGTGGATATGTATGCCAAGTGTGGTGCCATCGATGCAGCACAAAGGGTCTTCAACTTGGCACCAGTAAAGGACATGGTAATATCAACTTCAATTTTGTCAGGATTGGCTTCTTGTGGGAGGATTGAAGATGCAAAGCGGGTGTTCGAGGGGATGGAAGAGCACAATTTAGTGTCCTGGAATGCTATGTTGGCTGGTTATGTCAGGTCTATGGATCTGACTGGTGCTTTGCATTTGTTCCAGCAGATGAGAAATGAGACAGAGGAGCTTGATGCTGTTACGCTTGGTTCAGTGCTCAGTGCTTGTACTGGGATGCGTGATATTGGGAAAGGTGAGGAGGTTCATGCATTCGCCCTGAAATCTGGTTTGTTTAGTTGTCCTTTCCTGAAGAATGCTCTTTTGAGGATGTATTGCAAGTGCGGATGCCTGAGGCGTGCAGAACGGCTTCTTCTGTTCGAGATGGGATCGGAGAGGGACATATACTCCTGGAACTCACTTATCTCAGGTTATGAACGCCACTCCATGAGTGAAGCAGCTCTGTATGCACTGAGTGAGATGCAGTCTGAGGTAACTCCTAACCAGTCCACGTTCAGTTCTGCACTGGCAGCCTGTGCCAACATTTTCTTGCTTAAGCACGGCATGCAGATTCATGCATACATGATTAGAAACGGCTATGAGATTGATGATATACTGCGAAGTGCACTGGTTGACATGTACTGCAAGTGCAGACAGTTGGATTATGCCATCAGGGTATTTGAGGCAGAACCATCTCGCGATGTCATCCTGTGGAATTCGATGATCTTCGGATGTGCTTACAGTGGCGAAGGTGACTATGGGCTTGAATTGTTTGATGAAATGCAGAAGCAGGGTATTAAGGCAGACTCTGCCACTTTCCTCGGTGTACTTGTTTCATGTATCAGCGAGGGGCATGTTGGTCTGGGAAGGAATTATTTCACTCGGATGACTGATGAATCCATCATTCCTCGCATGGAGCACTATGAATGCATGATTGAGCTGTTCGGCAAACATGGATACACAGTTGAGCTCGAGGAATTTGTGGATCACATGCCGTTTGAGCCAACATCTGCAATGTGGCTAAGGATCTTCGACTGCTGCAGGGAATATGACAATAGGAAATTAGGGGAGCGGGCTGCCAACTGCATTAACGACAGCAATCCCCTTACACCTGTTCGATATGAGCCCACTGCAGACTAGGAGTGCAGTAACCGTGGCAGTGAAGAGTCCATGCCACTTGCTAGCTCTAAAGAAGAATTGAGGTTGTCCCTGTGAGTGCTGTGTCATCGACTATGCGCTGAAATGCTTAATTGCCCAGTCAAGGAACAGACTCCATAAGGATTGTCAGCTGGGTGTTCCCATAGCATCAGTGTTGTCAGGACTACCCTAAGATAAGGGGTCGAGCTGAAGACAGGGTCTTCTGGCTGAGCACGGAGCTTGTGTTTTCTGTAGTTGAAAGATAATAACATGCCCTCGAGCTTTCCTCTCAGCTGACTGATGAGCATGGATTGAAGATCAGTTTGGTGACCGCCAGTCTTGTATCACTGGAGTGCCTTTCTGAATTGCTGACCTGACAGTTGCATGATTCTGGCGGTCACAACTCACGAGGCAGTCACAAGTTCAGTGCTGAGACTTCATATCTAACATGGCATTATAACATGACTTCTTGAGTCGAGCAAGGCTTTATAACATGGCATTGCGATGCATGCAACTCTCTATATACCTCTTTCTCGGAGATATAAGCTCCACGACTTGGATGTCAGGATATCATTCACCTCCATTAGTTTAACTATTGCATGTGAGATTTTGGAGGAAACCATGTTCCGGTTCACCATGCATCAGTTTGTGTTTTAATTCCTTAGTGGCATGAGAGAAACTAATCAACCGATGTGTCGGCCTGGTGTAAGCAACCCATCATGTCCACTTTGTATATGATTAACCGGCTCAATTTGACTGATTAAGGGTAGTGAAAGATTGATTTTGACATAAATGGCTGACCGAATGCTTGTGCCGACCGTATGATAGACCGCTACGAGCTCCAGGACGAGGTGGCGATTGCAGCCTAAAGCTTCAACATTGTTCCAGATTTTTTAATTTTTTTTGGCACTTGTACCAGTTTTGTTTATTTTCAAGTAAGTTGCTATGTTGTAACTTCATCTAGAATAATGTCCTATACATGTGTTCTTTTTTCTAGTCCCCGCAAAAAAAAAATGTTTTCCCTCGCGCCGCAGTTTTTCGGCCGCCTCACTTCCGGTTTGGATGCACGGATCCGCGGGTTGGTGGCAGCGCATCGCTGGACTACCCTCCCTGGTGCTTCACCCCACCCGCACGCCCCCCGAGTCATTTCGCTTCTTGAGAATGAGGTTATTAGTATTTTTTGATGAATTTTGATTAGGTTTTTGTTGCCATGCGATGATCATGCGCTGTAAATTGTAGAATTAGAGGTGAAGCGGATGCGCTTCTTGCTTCTGCTTGTCACTTAACTCAGTGGGGGAATTGGGAATGTTGTGGAGACAGTCGATTTGGTCTGTGGTGCCTCTGTTTCTAATGTGATATATGGTGTCGGCATATGAATTATTTTAGCTACTGAATTGGTAGATGTACAGTTAGTCTCAAAGAAGGTTTTGATTGTTAATTTTATTGAACATTGACGGTAGAGAGAGTACTTTGTTAGAATGTGGTGTTCTTCTTAAGGTAGTCAAATATGTAGAATCACTTTAACAAATGTTCGATGTCAATTAGACAAACACAATTATTATACTCCCTCCGTTCACTTTTATAAGGCATTCTAGCTTTTTCGAAAATACACATACCTAGACATACTTAGTGTAAAGATTCACTCATTTTGATTTGTATCTACTCCATATTGAAATGTCTAGAATGCCTTATAAAAGTGAATAGAGGGAGTAGATAACTTGATACAGTTATTAGCTCTATGCATTCACCTCTGTCTCTTTTCCTGACAGCTGCAGTAAGAATTGCAGCTAGACATAACTGCCTGAAATAAAACGTCGCCAGTCGCATGCAAACAAAAATAGACAGCTGCATCACATCATCAGCCCCATGACCGAATCTTGCTTCACAGTAAATTTTATTTTTGAGACAAGTAGGACACTACTAAAGCGAACTGATATGAAGGAAGATGGATCCATGAACATGGGGAATCGGACTGCCCATCAAGCATTTGATGCTTCAGAATGTGTTGCAAGCTGTAAGGGTTACCATGTTGAGAGCAAGATTACAGAGTCTAACCACATGAACTTGGCACGTAGAAATGGTGAATCAACAAGGCAACTCACATTTATCACAACCTTTTGATGGCCACACATATATAGAGTGATAGTTGATTCAGAGAGAGTTGGTTGCATGACAAAAGAGAAAACTCTGTAATGTGTGGCTTGCGGCTATATATATGTATTTGTTTCGAGATGTCACCTCCACAACTCCTGGGCTATGATGTCGTTCACTAGTTTAGCTATCGCCCATGAGATTTTGGAGAAAACCAACTGCCTGTTCTCCACATTTAGTCTATTTATTTTCCTGTTGATGGCATCAGAAAGACAAGCAAAATGATTTCTAGGCCTATCGTAGGGGCAACCCATCCAGACGACTTTAGATATAGCTGATCTTCTCACTTGAATGAGTATATAGGCACCCACGAGAGCCCCTGTATTCCTTATAATCTTACCTTCCCCAAATAGCTCGCTATTCTCAGCATCAAAACATGATCGTGAGCCAGTTGTCGATCGCACCGTCCACCCCCACGAGGCCACGAGTGAGTGAAGTTTCCTTGCAGGTGCCAAGAACAGTGGACCACATTGTTTAATCAATTGTGCCTTGCAGCGTGCTGAACCTAGAACAAGTCATCAGGAAGGAGCCTAGCTATGGCATGGTAAAGTAGATCATTGCTGACATGTCTGAGTTTATTCCACCTGGTTATGTTGTTTTACTGTAGGTACTCTGTTTTCATTATCTTCTTTATTTTCACATTACTTACGGTTTCCTTTTGAATATAACACTATAGGGTGGCCGCTGCCCCCCCCCCCCCCCCACACACAAAGATGTCCCCCCCCCCCCCAAATGAGCCCAAACTCCGCTACTTATGTCGTGACTACATTTCTTAGGCCATTTTGTATTCCTAAGATGACAACTCTTGCGTCAAGATTCTTGGACAGTGTAAGCAAGCTAAACATTGTGGTCGGAGCGTGAGACACCCGGACAACAAGGCTGTCAAAAGGACCAAGTGCTTGCTCGACATGTACATGATGTGGGGTATTGGGTTTGAGCGAGAGGAGCATGAATGGAAAGGAATTTTTTGCTTGTTGGATTCAGTTATTGCACAATAATGCCTGCCTGTATTGGGTCCGGTGTCTATCATTGAGGTTCGTCCACAAAGAATAATCTCTGTGAGGAAACTATCGACACATCCTAGTCAATAAGACATAAATTGTGGGTAGTCATGATGCATGTTGATCTGATGTATTATGGATTTAGTATGGAGTCAACATATAAGATGTAGTGACGAAAAAAAAATCAGAATATAGGGTATTGCTTTTCACCACTCATTTGGTCAATTTTTTAAAGAGATTTGATTATGTTTCCTTATCTTATGCAAACTCTCTTTTTCCCACGTTCCGTTAGCCAGAGATAATTCCGTGCAAACTGGTATAATTTTCATCTCCACAAGCGTGCTTTAATTTTCCAGGTAAAAACTATACACAATACATATAGAAATGGAGGGAGTAATAAATATCATGTGGTTGTAGTCTAGTACCGTTTATGTAGGAATTTGTAATTGAAATGGCATGTTTCCTGGTTGTTTATAGACAACCGCAAGGAGAACTTTATCGATTATATTCAGCTCTTTGGAAATGGTTGTCTATGTCTTCCCTGTGTTAATATTGTATCCTTCTGGCAAGTCTTGTGGTAAACGTGTGGGAGATCAAATTGTATTCCGGAAACATATATTTTCTTCAAGTTAAAGCTTTGTCACTTAATGTCATCACGCATGTTGTCCTCGTCAACTGATATTTCTATGGAGACCAACTGTAGCCCCGTTTGGATCACCTCAGCAAAGTTTTAGCTGCTAAAACATACTCCCTCGGTTCCAAATAGGCTAGATTTTTGTTCCATTGTCTTTCCATGCCCCGTTTCATAATCTATTTTGGTTGCTGCAGGAGAAAATTGTTGAAATAGGCTGGTCGACTAAGGCCGACTCAAAGTAGTTGGGTGAGTTGACAAGGGTGCCAACTCGGAGAGTGACCCGAGCCGAGTGTGTTAGCCGGCTTCTTGAGTCGGTGGTGTGTCCGGGATTGGGCGAGTCGAATAGGTAGTACTTATATTTGTAAACGCCATTTCACAGGATTTTTGTTGCAGGTAGGAAGTGAGCAGTTTCAAAATATTTCAATTTTAGATAAGCCACTTCTGAGCAGTGAAATATTAGGAAAAGTACTAGGAAAAGGGCCCGTGCATTGCAACGGGAGGAAATGTATTCCGCAATCTCCTACTAAAAGAACATGACAAAACGCGAGAATCTAATTAGGGGAAGCACAGAGGTCACACCGTGCTCATATCTCAAGCTATTTACCACATCACCGCACTCGCCCTTCCAAAAGAGGTGCTCAAAACAATTACCGCGCTCTTGCGAGCCTATTTGTGGGCCGGATGTGACAAGGTTTCCGGTGGAAAGTGTAAGTTCAACTGGAAAAAGGTTTGCCGCCCCACCAAGCTTGGAGGCCTTCCATGCTGCACCTTGACAGGTGCCAAAGCTTGTGCAAGTCACCATTGGATAACAGAAAGGAAGGACTCACACTTTACTTTTGGATTCACTTGATTTATAAGCAAAAGGTAAATTGACATAGAACCACAAAAAAATAAGTGCTAGGC
The DNA here is from genome assembly GCA_947311845.1 of Poa pratensis. Lineage (NCBI taxonomy): Eukaryota > Viridiplantae > Streptophyta > Magnoliopsida > Poales > Poaceae > Poa > Poa pratensis. The sequence continues at coordinate 71,600,556 of CAMZMU010000063.1, forward strand.
AAAATGCACAACTCCATTTTAACAAAACAAAATTGCTCATCCATCAAGAGCACTGCAGAAAATGGGAGAAAACAAACGAAGAGCAGTAAAAAAACAAAATTAAACGTTGGAAAAATCTCACCACCTTTATGCGAGACCCCTGTTATACATGGCATATTGTACAGTCCCAAACTAAAAAGAAAAGATAGCAAACACACTGAGTGTTGCTGTTATGATAGCCGATACATGTTGTAGCCAAGAACCTGTGGTAACTGAACTCAAAGGTGAATTAAGAACACACAACAATGGGCATTATTTTTGCACGGTTATAAATACTTTTCGGGTTGACATACATAAGTACCACAATGTACCTAAAGAGAGCCTGAAGCAGTGGATCAACTCACAGAGCCAAATTTTGACTTCGTACCGAGTGTATTGGTAACAGTAAAGGTGTGCTGAGAAACCTTAGCCAATCCAAAGTTCCAAACATGAACATTTCAGTTGGTTGGTTTCTGCTTACTTACTATATGATCTGCCCAACCACAAACCAACAAAATAAGCTAATTCACTGATGTTAAATGTGAAGATCATAATGTAAAAGTTAATTGTTCTTTAACTCTGAACTTTATACATCGCCTGCAAGGTTCTGGTGAAAGTTTGAGCCTGGAGAAAACAACATGATATTCGAAATTGAAGTAAGCTACCATCAACACAAAATAATTTGACATGGAATCTGGTAGCGTTGCCACATTTCTCTATATGGACAAAACTACCATCGACAACAATTTCCCAAACTACGACTTATTAAACCTGGGAACCCATGGAGTCGCAACTAACTGAAAGAGTTTATGGGGACAGGGGTAAGCACTAAACACATCAGTTTTATTTACTTTTACCTGATGAGGGGGTACATGTGAAGTTTGCTCTTCAGATTCAGTACCCGGAAAAAGAATCTTGGCCACATCCCTATCATTGGTTTCTACAAATTGTACTTCATTTCCAGCAGTCGCTGCCTTCACAAATTCTTCATGGTCGGCTCCCTTCGAAAATGGATATACAAATAAACAAAGCTATAATTAGATCCAGCAAAAAGAAAACTATAGCTTCAAGCTCACGTTGTCATCTGAAGAGCTATCAAACTATACATTCGCATCCAGAAATTCACGTGCCTCGTAATTCTTGAATAAGCCAACAGCAAATGTCTGGCCCTTTTTGAGAAATTCCTTGGCCGAATCCTTTGACTCAAGCCTAATAACTGGTGAGCCGGTATTCTTTCTTACCCAGGTAACTATGGCGTCCCTGTCAACAATATAAAGACAAATCTATTATGGTCAATTCGTCGAGCACATCATATGCCGGTCCTACATCATGGAACAAAAGAGCTGCCAGGGTCCTCACTTGGTGTGGAGGCCAGTGTAGTTATGCTCGGTGCCGTTGACGAAGAGGAGCACGGAGGGGAAGCCGCTGACCCCGACGGTGGCGGTGGCCTTGGGGTACCGCTCCCCGTCGAGCTTGGCGAACGCGACGGCGCTCCTCATCGCGCGCAGCGCCGCGGCTGATGATGCGGCATTAGAGTCCTCCGGCGCCGGGGCAGCGTCCTCCTCATCGTCCACGGCCAGCAGCGCCTCCAGCACCTCCGAGTCGTCCACTTCGCCCAGATCAAGCTTCGCCGCGGCAGCCGAGACCGCCGCCGGCGCTGGTGGCGTTGTTGCGGGAGGCGGGTGGCTGGTCGGCGATGTCGGCGGCGAAGTAGGTGCGCTCGGTGGAGATCTGCTGGGAGGATGAGGTCGGGGAGAGCGTGGTCCATGTGATGACGAAGGAGAGGCCGAGCGCGATGGCGATGGAGACCTTGGCGGCGAAGCCCAGCGGCGGGCGCCGCCTCCACCAGCTCACGAGGGCGGAGGGCCGGCCGGGAGGGCCGCGGAATACCGTCATGCGGCGGTCAGCGCGGCGAGGCTGTCGGTGGAGTGCGGGCGGAGCTGAGCGGGTGGTGGCGTGGACTGTGGAACGCAGTGGCAATGGTTGTAATATGTGATTCAGCGGAAGGGTAAAACGGTAAATGACGGACGGACGACATACGAAAACCAAGCTTCCTTCCATTATTATTAGGTAGAGATTTGCCTCTCCGAACTACCCTACCCTAGTGTTCTGGCGCGGCGTGTATTCCTTGCATTACGAAGAGTACTTTTTTGTTGACGAAAAAGGAAGAGTAGTATTCAGTATTGCCGTTGCTCCTCTGTTCTTCCTCCCTGGTAGTGTTCCTATACGCACAAGGGAGCAGCAGCATATCCTTTTGGCTTTTGCCCACCTAATTGGAAACAGGAGCAGAAAACCACCAAAAAAAAAAAATTGGGGATAGCCAAGCGCATGTGTCACGCGCTAGTATCATCACACTGTGGCGGTGTGGTCGGTTTTTCCATTTTTTATATTGCTAAATGTGCATACCGCACATGCCACCGCCACATCACGAGAAGAGAACTCGTGCGGTGGGTGTGCCTCCATTCGGCACGACGCTTCCTCCACCTGCCAGTTTATAAACTGGGTAACATTCCCTCGGCTCCCCGATGTGGGACTAAAGTGGTCATTCGTCAGGTGTTCCCCGACCGGTTTGGTACCATCAAACTGCCCTGTTGGGCCGTTAGCTTCAGGATTCATTTGCTTTCCTTTCCTCCGCAGTTGGCCCATTTCTTCCTCCATCGACTCCGGCCCATTCTGTGCATCACCTGGACCAGCTCCCCGACGCCGACGATCACCGGCGGCAACGACACGGACGACGCCGGCTTCTGGTTCCCAAAACGAAGTCTGCGCTGCTCCACTTTGCGCGCGCCTATTGGCATGGCACGCCACCACCACCACCATCACCTCGTCTCCCACCTCCGAGCATCCGCGCCGCTCGCCGACCTCCTCCGCGCCGCGCCCAGCCTCCCCGCCGCCCGCGCCGCGCACGCGCGCGCGCTCAAGTCGCCCTTCGCGGACGAGACTTTCCTCCTCAACACCCTCGTCTCCGCCTACGCGCGGCTCGGCCGCCTCGCCGACGCGCGCAGGGTGTTCGACGAGATCCCCCGCCCCAACACCTTCTCCTACAACGCGCTCCTCTCCGCGCACGCGCGCCTCGGCCGCCCCGCCGACGCCCGCGCTCTCTTCGACGCCATCCCCGACCCAGACCAGTGCTCCTACAACGCCGTCATCGCCGCGCTCGCGCAGCACAGCCGCGGCGCCGACGCCCTCCTGTTTCTCGCCGCCATGCATGCCGACGACTTCGTGCTCAACGCCTACTCCTTCGCCAGCGCCCTCAGTGCCTGTGCAGTGGAGAAGGATTCGAGGACCGGGGTGCAGGTGCATGCCCTCGTCTCCAAGTCGCCACATGGGAAGGACGTGTACATTGGGAGCGCGCTCTTGGACATGTATGCCAAGTGTGAGTGCCCGGATGCGGCACGGCGGGTGTTCGAGGCAATGCCGGAGCGGAATGTTGTTTCCTGGAACAGTTTGATCACTTGCTACGAGCAGAACGGCCCTGTCGGCGAGGCGCTTGTACTGTTTGTCAGGATGATGAACAACTGTTTCGTGCCTGATGAGGTGACGCTTGCAAGTGTCATGAGCGCATGTGCGGGCCTTGCCGCGGATAAAGAAGGACGTCAGGTTCATGTGCGTGTGCTGAAATCCGACAGGTTTAGGGAGGACATGGTGCTCAGCAATGCTCTGGTGGACATGTATGCCAAATGTGGGAGGACATGGGAGGCGAGGTGTGTATTTGATCGCATGGCTTGTAAGAGTGTTGTCTCTGAAACATCACTCATCACTGGGTACGCAAGGTCTGCAAATGTGGAAGATGCTCAGGTTGTGTTCTCACAGATGGTCGAGAAGAATGTCATTGCTTGGAATGTGCTCATTGCAGCGTACGCGCTGAGCGGTGAGGAGGAGGAGGCACTTAGGCTCTTTGTCAGGCTGAAAAGAGAGTCGGTTTGGTCAACGCATTACACGTATGGAAATGTTCTCAATGCCTGTGGTAATATTGCTGATCTTCAGCTTGGTCAGCAAGCTCATGTGCATGTCCTCAAGGAAGGTTTTCGCTTCGACTTTGGACCAGAGTCTGATGTCTTCGTCGGGAATTCCCTTGTAGACATGTACCTGAAGACAGGATCCATCGACGATGGTGTAAAGGTGTTCGAGAGGATGGCAGCCAGAGATAATGTGTCGTGGAATGCCATGATTGTTGGTCATGCGCAGAACGGCCGTGCAAAAGATGCACTGCATCTTTTCGAGAGAATGCTGTGCAGCAAAGAGAGCCCAGACTCTGTCACCATGATTGGTGTTCTGTCAGCCTGTGGCCATTCTGGATTGGTGGAGGAGGGCCGGAGATACTTTCGGTCCATGACTGAGGATCATGGGATAAATCCATCTCAAGATCACTATACGTGCATGATTGATTTGCTTGGTCGCGCTGGTCATCTAAAAGAAGTTGAAGAGCTCATAAAGGAAATGCCAATGGAACCTGACAGCGTGCTCTGGGCATCTCTGCTAGGTTCTTGCAGGCTACATAGGAATATTGAGATGGGAGAATGGGCAGCTGGGAAGTTGTTTGAGCTTGATCCTGAGAACTCTGGACCCTATGTTCTTCTCTCGAATATGTATGCTGAGTTAGGTAAATGGGCTGATGTTTTCAGAATGAGGAGATCCATGAAGAGCAGAGGTGTCAGTAAGCAGCCAGGCTGTAGTTGGATTGAGATAGGCAGGCAAGTGAGTGTGTTTCTCGCACGAGATAATGGACATCCATGCAGGAATGAGATACACGATACCTTGAGAATCATCCAGATGCAGATGAGCAGGGCGAGTGTAGATGCTCAAAATGCTGATTGCATGGTGAATTACAGCTCTGAAGCCTGTGGCTAGAACTCGAAGCCACGATGCTGAAAGTGTGTGTGCTGACAACTTGGTAGAGCTTATGCCTTGATGGATCATGGATTACTTGTTTTGGACTCATGTATAAAGTTGAAATGCCACTTGCAGAAAGAACAATATGCAGTGTGCAGATTTTACAGCTGACTTCCGGTAATAAAATAATCAGAAAAACTAGCTATCTCTTATCAGCTATTTGGTTGTTTACTAATTGAAAGCGGAAAAGGTGAAGGAAAGAGACTCAGTATTGTCTTTCCTAAGCAAAGTTCAAGAGTATGAGTTGAAGAGAAGCTAGCAAACAAGCTCCCATTGACTTCCTCGGGATCCCTGCAAGTGCAGCCCCCTTTTGCACCTTCACTTATATTAACCTGAGTAGAGGACTCTGCTTCCAAGTGGAGATCCCAAGAGGTTTCTTAGTTACAGTTTAAGCAATGGACGTCCCTCTGGTGCTCCCTTTCTCCACCCTCGTCGTAATCCTTCTGCTCTCCTCCGGCGCGATCGCGGCCGAGGTGGAGGCCACAAACGTGCCGGAAGAGGCGGTCCTGACGCTTGATGCGGGCAACTTCTCGGAGGTCGTGGCCAAGCACAAGTTCATCGTTATCGAGTTCTACGCGCCATGGTACGTACAGCTAACTCGTTTCTTTAAGCAGCTGTAGTCTGAGTCACCCCTGAGGTTCAGTGGGTAACTAATTGATGTGTAACTGCAGGTGTGGCCACTGCAAGCAACTGGCTCCAGAGGTAATCCATTACCTTCATGTGTAGTCAGTCTTACTTTGGAATGTAGTCAATGTACGCATGATATGATGCATGCAGTACGAGAAGGCAGCTTCCGTGCTGAGGAAGCACGACCCACCGGTGGTGCTCGCGAAGGTGGACGCGTACGACGAGAGTAACAAGGAGCTCAAGGAAAAGTACAAGGTGAATGCGTATCCGGCCATCAAGATCATCAGGAATGGGGGGAGCGACGTGAGCGCTTATGGCGGCCCAAGGGATGCTGATGGCATCGTGGAGTACCTTGTAAAGCAGGTCGGCCCATCATCTCTTGAGCTCAGGTCAGCAGGGGATGCTGAACGCTCTATTCATGACAACGGGGTGGTCCTAGTAAGTCTCCCCACTGTTGTCCAATTTTACGCCTCTCGTTTCATTCTCCTGAATAATGCGAAATCGATAGATGTGGTGTGTCTGAGACTTGTCCTGCAGGTGGGAGTATTTCCTGACTTTACTGGTATGGAGTATGAGAATTTCATGGCCGTGGCAGGCAAGATGCGAACGGACTATGATTTCTTTCACACATCCGACATTAGCATTCTGCCACGTGGCGATCAGGCCATCAAGGGCCCCCTTCTTCGACTATTTAAGCCATTCGACGAGCTGTTTGTCGATTCGCAGGTAAATCTCTTTCTTCATGTGATTTTTTCCAGATGTTGATGACTTAATGTGTATGCCTTTTCTTGTGTAATCACACACGAGTCTTTTGCCATTGTCAGGATTTCGATAAGGATGCAATCAAGAAGTTTATTGAGGTGTCTGGTTTCCCTACCGTGGTAACATTTGATGCCGACACGACCAACCATAAGTTTCTCGAAAGATACTACAGAACGCCTACTGCCAAAGTGAGTAAAAACAATTCCCCGAGATACTGTTTGTTACTCCAGAACTTGATGTCTCAACTTCATGTGTTGGATGGAAGAGTGTGGACATTCAGTAATTTAGCTCAATTCTGTACCTGCACCATGATATTGACATAGGACCAGCGTTTGAGATTGTAAGAGTGCATTGAACTATTTCAGATGTCTCATGAAACATGAATATACATACTTAGGTGTTTGGTTGGACAGGCAATGCTTTTCTTGCACTTCAGCGACGACAAAGTGGAGACCTTCAAGAGCCAGATACATGAAGCAGCCAGGCAGCTCAGTGGTAATAACATAAGCTTTCTAATTGGTGATGTTTCAGCCGCTGACCGTGCCTTCCAGGTCGTTATTCTTACTAGCCTCTCATCGCATGTTTGTAAGGATTCGTATAACTAATCCACTGATCAGTATCCATGCGAAACCTTTCAGTATTTTGGGCTCAAGGAAAGTGATGTTCCCCTCCTCTTCGTGCTAGCATCGACTGGAAAATATCTGAATCCAACCATGGAGCCTGACCAGCTCATACCCTGGATGAAGCAGTATATAGTTGAGGCCTAGTCTACTTTACTATGTTATTTCAGAGTACTCGTTTGTCAAATATTTTCCTAATCATCTACACTTTTGTCCGTACAGTATGGCAACTTGACACCTTATGTTAAGTCCGAGCCAATCCCTAACACCCTGTTTGGTTGCACGGAATTGGGGCTTGGAATTGGAATTGGAGCCCCAATTCCGAATTCCGGCGTTTGGACTGCGCTCAGAATTTGGGCCTGGAATTGCAGACCAATTCCGAGCCAATTCCGCAGCTACCGTTTTGTGAAGGGAGCAATTCCGAGCCTCAGAGGTCGGAAACGCTCGGAATTCGGACGCCGGCCACCGCCCCGCCCCGCCCCGCCGGCCGCCGCACCTCCCCGCCGCACCTCCCTCCGCCGCCGCACCTCCCTCCGCCGCCGCACCTCCCCGCCGGCCGCCGCTCCTCTCTCCGCCGCCGCACCTCCCCGCCGGCCGCCGCACCTCCCCGCCGGCCGCCGCTCCTCCCTCCGCCGCCGCACCTCCCCGCCGGCCGCCGCTCCTCCCTCCGCCGCCGCACCATGGCGCCTCCTCCCCCGCTCCTCCCTCCGCCGCCGTTGCCGCTCTCCTCCAACCGCCTCGGCCGCCCCTTCCTCTCGTTCCCCTCCTCCGCCGGCCGCCTGCCTCGCCCGCGAGCGCCAGCTCTACGAGATGCGCAAGCGCGCCGAGCTCCGCGACGCCGTCCTCCACCTCGAGCGTCCCTGGGACTCCGACGACTCCGCTCCCGTGTCCGCCACCGCGCTGGCGCCCAACCTCCTCTCCGTCCCCGCCGGCCGCCACCCTGTCCCTCCTCAGTTCCGGCCGGCATCAAAACAAGAATTCCACGATTCCACGATGTTGTGCATCCAAACAAGAATTTAACTGATTTGGAATTGAGGCCAATTCATTTCCAACTCGGATTTGGAATTCAACCCCAATTCAATTCCGAGCCCCAATTCTATGCAACCAAACACAGTGTAAGGTGAATGACCAACCTGTTAAAATCGTAGTGGCTGACAACATTGATGACATTGTTTTCAACTCTGGCAAAAATGGTTTGTTCCTTACTTCAATTGGTTGTCTGAACTGAAATATACCAGCGGTTTTCTCTTATCGATTCACTGTACAACATTAATCTTGTCACAGTGCTACTCGAGTTGTACGCACCTTGGTGCGGTCACTGCCGGAAGTTGGCCCCGATACTGGAGGAAGTTGCGGTCTCGTTCCAAGATGATGAACATGTAATCATAGCAAAGATGGTAATCCACTTTTCAGCTGCTGGTTCAATCTAAACTGCGTAGAGCATTTTTTAGCCATTATGAACGTCGACTCCTCTGGTTTCACAGGATGGCACGGCAAACGATATCCCGTCAGACATTGAGGTTGAGGGATATCCAAGTCTGTACTTCATTCCTTCTAATGGGGGAGACCTTTTGTTATATGAGGGTGCGAGGACGACGGAGGAGATGATCAACTTTATCAATAAGAACAGGGAACCCAAAGCTGGTGTGTCTGCTGCAGTGGAAGAAGTAACCCAGACCGATGCTGTAGAAGAGGAGGTAACATCATCATCAGCGTCCGTCAAAGATGAACTCTAATCAAGATGTGTGTGTCGTATGTGTCCTTTTTTCTTCCTCAGCAACTCCTGTATTTTGTTCTGTTTCTTCCTTTGTGAAATCCAATGTTTTGCTTGTGCAAAAATCCAATGCTCATAACCACCTGTGTCACGCAGGACACTGACGAGCTCTACACCACTCGGTCTACAGACTACATAGAATGAGTGTGCAGAGCAGTTGCTCAGATCAGCCGTTACGCAGTTGGAAGGATATAGATTCATAGCAAGTCACTGTACTGTGAATTTAGGATCTCAGATTTTGAATCGAATAAGCTCCATGTAGCCACTTTTGTCTTCATATCTTACTCTGTGCAATGAGGCCCCATATTTATGAATATGTGTTTTCACACCTAGGAACTCAACAAAGTAATGCAATTTCACTGTTTTTTTCTTCGCAAAACTGGTTTCTTGATCACCGTAAAATGGAGAGGCGAGATGTGATTGTTTTTTTCCGGTTTTTTTTCTTTGCATGTATCTTGATAATACAACCACAATTCCACAAAATAGTTCCTCTTCTGGCCTCTGGATCATAGATGCACATAAGCAACACGGACAAGCAAGCAAATGAAAAGCAACCGGGTAATTGTTGTACTCCCTCTGTTTTTTTTTTTGCAGGGGTACTCCCTCTGTTCACAATTATAATATGTTTAGCTTTTTATGAAACACATGTATTTAGACGTATTTCAGTGTGCACATTGTCTCATTTTTCTGTATATAGTTTACGTACAAATGTCTATAATGTCTTATTATTGTGAACGGAGGGAGTAGTTGCTACAGATGAAAAAAAAACTATTGCCACCGTAGGCTCATGATGCTGAATATGGAGAGTAGCTCGACAACCATACTTGGAAAACATGCCCCGACGAGCCGCTTTAGCCCCAGTTTGTTTTGACTTCCTCGACGGCTTCCTCGAAAAGCTGCCCTACCCCTAGGAGCTTCTTGGAGAAGTCGCCCCGAAATTTAGGCTCAGTTTAGTCCAAAATTTCGGGTGCCTTATCTAGCATGGTGCCATCACCAACGGACCGCGTGCTGCCAAAGAATAGACCAACCCTTATGCCAGCCTGTACATAAGTAGTTTAATTACCAGGTGTTAATAGCAATTTTCTGAGCTTCTACGATTTTAGGAAAAACAATGACTATTTAAAACATTGATATTTCTAAACGTGTGATCTCATGTCAAATTGTGCAATTGGCTTTAACTCTTTCATTTTTGAAAATTTTCTTTAACTCTAGTGGTTACCAATGGTGATAGTTAGATAAAAAGCTCAGAAAGACGAAAAAGATAAAATAAATAAACTAACTTGATACTAGACAGTGATACTTCAAGTAGAAAAAAAACATGAGGAACGCGCGAGAAACCATGCCTTTAAAGAAGGGAATAAACCAAATACAACATCCACGATAAAATCTAGACACCGACACATATGGTCATAAGGAATAGAAAAGGAAAAATCTCACAAAACCCTACTAACTTCCACCTCTTGGCCTCGTCTACATTAGCATCCAAGATCATGGGCGTCATCCTTGACTTCTCTTTGAAGACTTTATTGTTCCTCTGTAGCCAAATGAAGCGAATGACAGGAAAAAGAATCAATCCAACCTTGGGGCTAGCTTCCATGGCTAGCTCTCAGACACGCGGATCTGCCATAACTGCAGCAAGTTCGATGGCGAAGGGGACAAGGCTGGTCACCCCACAGAGCACACGAAGGAGCAACAAAAGGAGAAGGTGATCCATCGTTTCGGTTTCCGCATACATAAAGGGCAAACTTCGTCGTTATTCAGACCATGCCGACGCAGCCAATAGCCCATCTAGCACCGATTCCATGCTACTTTCCAGACGAACAACTTATACTTCGACATCTCCTTGCAAGCCTAGACTCGTAAGATGTGGGGCCATGCCGGAAGAAGCTAAGGGAGCTAATCACGCGCAAAAACATTTACCGATGAGCCACACCCAAGATCAGGCTCAGGGATTAGGCAACAATTCTTACCGCTAAACGCACATGTGCGGAATGTCGATGGCGCGCCTACTCGGGGCAATGAAGCCTTGGCATCCCACATCTGGTTCCTCGCGTCCCTGCTCGGGCGAACTCGACGGTGAACTCGTCCCGGCACCACAAGTGTAGCACCTCTGTCGGTATCCACACGTACAAGGTGGAGTAGCGCCAGTGAACTGTTAGATCCAGAACAATGACACATGACAGAACTGGAGTGGCTACAGCGTGAGAGCGGCACCACAAATATGGTTGTGCTTCGACTCACTCGGACTGGCATATCTTGCTGCCACCACGCTCCACCCCTTTTATATAGGGGGCAAGTGAGGGGACGCAACCCTTGTGTCCCACATCCCCAAAACCCTAACCATGTTCACTCTCGGTCCTACCCACTAATCATTGTCCCTCGGCCGGCTTAGGGACAACGTTTATCAGCTTGTCTCAGTCGGATCTTATCCGCCTAGCTCCTTCATCTTAAGTGTGTGACCACACATGCTTATAGTAAGTCGGAGACGATTCCGAGTCACACTAAGAACCGATTAGTCGGCATGGCTTTCTAGCAAAGTGTGAGCCTCTCGGATACCATTAAGCAGCCTTCTTCATTGTGATGGTCTATCCAATTCCCTTTACCTCACGATAATGTGGATAAGATACAAGCGAGCATGCATGTCATATTTTTGTAGCTTCACTCTCTTCTTGTTTGTTCAGTGATATGTGACTAACTCGACTAAAACTTTAGTCAGATCAACTCGATTAGCACTTAACCGGGTTGTGCATGGCCATTCTTACAAGTCATATCATACGAGAGGGCTCAGAGAATATCTCTCCGAGACAGAGGGACAAATTCCATCTTAGTGAACCACTTCACGCAGATTATTTCACAGACGGGTCCAAACACCGCCTTTATGACTGCCAGTTACGGACAACGTTTGGTGGACTCAAAGTCGGTCGATCCACAACCCGGATAGTGCGAACACCTCAGGTCAAAAGATTTCATTGTGTGAGTTTGTTCGACGGCTTACTCACGCCAACTCAATCCTTGGGTCAGTCCAGCCGGGTTAACTATTTAGCACAACTAGCCTAAGGTGGGTCAGCATCTCTATGCTTTATGACAAGTAGAACCTAGTCATGTTTCTGTCTTACCCATCAATCTCGGCAGGGTGTGCCCAGCAGAGGCTCAAACGACAAAGGACATATATGCATTGTACTAATATTAAGCACAAGATTTCACAATCATATCGGGAGCGCCGTTTTGGCTCCCGGGTGTAGATGCACCCGGTATTTTAAAAAAAAATTCAAAATTTTAAAACTCATCAAAAAAATCTGAAAAAAATCATGCACGTACATGACCATGGTACGCACCCCCGTATTTTTTTTCGCGCCGAAATGACATCGTACGCGCCCTGTACAAAAATGACAAATTTCCTGTCAGAAAGTCAGAAATGACATCGTACGCGCCCTGTACAAAAATGACAAATTTCCTGTCAGAAACTGACTTTCTGACAGGAAATTTGTCATTTTTGTACAGGGCGCGTACGATGTCATTTCGGCGCGAAAAAAAATACGGGGTGCGTACCATGGTCATGTACGTGCATGATTTTTTTCAGATTTTTTTGATGAGTTTTCAAATTTTGAATTTTTTTTGAATATAACGGGTGCATCTACACCCGGGTGCCAATACGAATTTCTGAATCATATCACGAATCTGATGACAAGTTCAAATAGTTCATTACATTGACGTTTTACGAATACATACGAAATAAGTAAATCGCCTCTATGGTATCCATATTCCTAACATAGGATTCTAAATATATAGGAAGGAAAAACAGAAGAATAGAGTAGAAATACGCATGAAACGGATGATTGAAAAACACAGTAATTCCATAAACTTGGCTGTTTGGTTCGTAGGGATAGAAAAGACGCCAAAAATCTTATTAAACATGCTTAAATCGAAGTTAAGCTACGTGAGAAAGTATAATTTTGATGTTATCGCATCACTAAACACATTGGTATCGTTCTTTGAGCATAGGAAAAGGATGCAATTAGATTGTAAAATTTCTACGCTTTCTTTGAAACTGAGATCTAATAATGCATTTCTATATTTTTACGTCATTATGTTGAACTAAACTAATGATTAGTGTTACGGGCGGAGATGTAAACTGTTATCCCTCCACATTTCCCATTTTTAACCAATAGACCCTCAATTTACAGCTTTGCCCGTCTGCCCACGGCCCCATCATGCCCGCACACTCCCCAAGTGAGCAGGTATTTTTTTTCCTAAATGGCCCTTTAGTTAACCTTTAGCTAATTGTGACCCTTCAACTAACTTTCAGCCACATATGGCTCTTCCCCTAAAATATCATGAGCTGAGCCGTTCTGAACATCTCAGGAGGCCTAAGAATTTCAGAAAACGCCATACACTCTGGCTTATCCTAATCTGGAAAATGCAAAATATTATAAGTAATTTGGAATAAACCATTTGATATGGAGTTTCTCAGTCACAAAAACTCTAAGAATCTCATAGTACTCCATATCAGGTGGCTTACTCTGTGATTTTCAGATCCTTTAAGACTCAAAACGCCATGTCAAATGACTTATGGCGATTTTTTAGAACATCTAACGCCATGTCAAATGACTTATTACAAATGATTTAGAAATTTTGCGTTTCTCGGGATAAGCTAAAGTGAATAACGTTTTCTGGCGATTTTCAGAACATCTAACCTCGTAAGGGATACAGTAAGGATGGCGGTGGCGGTCGTTGACGATCTTGGAGGAACTGTTGATGTTGTCCAAGCTGGCCTCGTCGAGCGTGGCGGAGGATGGAGGTGCTCAGGTGCCGAGGAACATCGACTCCCCGGCCGCACGGGGGCTCCTTCGAGTCCAAGCTTGATGTGGAGGAGACGCGGCGGGTTTCGCCGGCGTAGCGTTCTCTGCGACGAGGACGAAGCCAGGGCTCAGAAGGACCTACTTGTTATTTTCTTTGTTTTCTGGGCTTTTCTGTATGAATCTCGGATAATGTAATCAGTTTCTTCTCCGCAAAAAAAAAAAGTAAGGAGTACCACTTGTCCTTGGGCTTGGGGTCGGAGCAAACCAACCACCCACTCCATCCCCGATCCAACATTGACCTCCTCGCCGGCCGGAGCGCCGCCGCTGCGCCATGGACCCGGAAGCGGTGCGGCGGACCCTCGTGTCCACCGCTTCCCCCACGGACATCTCGGGCTCCACCCGTTACGACGCCTTCGTCCTCAGCGGCGTCCGCCTCGACGCCGCCGAGCACGGCCGCGTCCTGTGCTCCTTCGTCGTCACCCCCCGCCTCGCCGTAAGCCACCCTCCCCTTCCACGCCGAAACATTAAGCGTTAGGAGCTTCCATATGCCCTTCGGTTTCGAGATGGTGACCGGCTGACGGCTTGCGGTGATTTGCAGAATCCACAAGGGCACCTCCTCAGCGGCGTCACGGCGACGCTCGCCGACCAGTTGGGGTCGGCCGTGTTCTACTCCAGCGGGGTCGGCTTGAGCGGGGTCTCCCTCGAGATCTGCCTGTCCTACGTCGACACGGCCACCGTCGGGGTGAGACTGCAAATTTCTCTCTCACCCATAGTTGCAAAGGCTTCAGACTTATCTTTCTGCATCATCAACAGTCTATGGTTTATGCCTCTCAAAAAAAAGAAAAAACAGTCTATGGTTTATGCGGGCTGGACATTTTTCTGATGAAACCCCGGTCCTGTCGAAGTTGCCATGCATTTTGCGCTAGAATTGGGCAATCAGCTAATTAGACCCTGCCAATTTGCTGAGTCCTTGGGAGCAATTGATCGGGAATAAGCCAGTAGACATGAGGCCCGTGCCTCTGCCCTGGTTTGTGTTCAGGAATTCAGCTAATTTTAGACGAGGAGTTGGATCAGGTGTCCGTAATTTCATTATATCCTGCAGAAGTTCAGTCTGGTGTCTGGTCTCTTAGCTATGCCTATCTTGCAGTTGCAGAGAATATCAAAATCAGATTGTTGTTCTGGAGCATGTAATCGGTTATGCTTGCTATGAGTTGGTGTTAGGAATAGCTTTATGGCTAGTTGAAGGTGTCACTTAGTTGTGAGTTGGGCTCTCAGACTCTCAGTGGTACCTCCATTGTTATTATTTGTACAACTAAACCAATTTGTGAATTGTGATAGTAAGAGGTTGTTGAGGCGACAGGAGTGAAACTGTGGATAGGTGTGGCAATTACTTTGAACCTTGTGGAAGTTGTTCAAAATTCTTGTTTTCTTCCTCGAGTCATAAACTCACAATTAGGATTTGACCCATAGCAGAGCTGAGAGCAGCAGAGTGTTTCTCTTTGTTCCAGCATAACAACTGTGAAACATTTTTATGTTGTTATTTATGAATAATTAGTCATACTCGCAATGAGTGACATAACCTAGGATCCTATAAATACTTATTTCTGAGTTTTCCATAAGGGTGACCATAGCAATCTAGTGCAGTGCCCTTTATATAGTAAATAGTACTCACTTCGTTCCGAATTATAAGATGTTTTGGATATTTCAATGTGGACTACATAGTACATACGGACTAAAAGGAGTGAACAAACACACTGAAATGCGTCTAGATACATGCGTTTCAGAAAAAAAGTAGACCATCTTATAATTTAGAACGGAGGGAGTAGTTAGGAAGCTTTGTTTTTTTCAGAAGATCTGTTGCTATGTACTATGGTGATATAGTTTCTGTTTTATCTGTGGATTTTTTCCATCTTAGATGTTGGTACTGTCGTTTATTATTAACTGTTATGTGACTATTTTTTTGTTTGATATTTTGATATTCATCTTAACAGGGTACTCCTGATTGTTTTCTCTTGTCCTCTTACTTATTTTTAAGACACTTTGACTTATTTTCCTATTGTACGTCAAGGTATATAGCTCTATGAAAGTAATTTCATGACTGGCTTATTATTGAGTTTTGTGTTTAGTATAGCACTTGCGCTTACTTTCAGTTCAATGTCATTAGCGGCTAGTACCTACAGAGGTGGGAGTAAGATTAATACCGAGTAAAAGATTACTGGGGAATGATGTGATGTGGAATGGTTGAAGTTTTAGTGCTTGCATATTTGTAGTCTTCTAGAAAGGTCGAAGTTGGTACTTTAATGAGTTAACTTTGGTGATTCTAGGAGAATGACATCTCAATTGGCGATTAAAGGACCATTACTTCTTACCTTCTTACCTTTTGGTCATTTTCCTGTTGTAGAAATATAATTTTGCATTAAGCCGGTAAAGGTAGTTGGATTCAATGCACCTGCACTCACTCTTTATTTGATTTCTTTGATGGGCTGAGTTCTGAGTGGAACTTGCTGGGTACAATATGGTAACTAGAATCAGTTTAGGATCAGAATACTGTTATGCTGTCCAGATATTGCTCTGAAGAATACAAAACGGATTTTCCAGGTTGCTTGTCTTTAGCCAATTTCTTGCTAGATTAGTATGAGAAGGCTTGATTAATTTTGAACATATATTCGTCTTTTCGCTGTTATGTTAATTTCATTACTTACTTGACATGTTATAAACTATTTTATCTAATTTTCCAGGAAGAAATAGAGGTTGAGTGTAAGCTGTTGCGTGCTGGAAAATCAGTCGGTGTTGTCTCTGTTGATTTCATAAAGAAAAGGACCGGGAAACTGATTGCTCAGGCCCGTCATACAAAGTACCTAGCTGTATCTAGCAAATTGTGAGGATTTCCTTCAGTTTTAAGGTAACAACATGGTTATGTCAACACTTTTTACCCTTTCTCAATAGGCAACAACAATAACTACACGATGTAGTGTTTCATTGTTTAAGAAATGTCAGTTATATCTATCTGAAGATCTAAAATACATGCTGCTCTGCTCATTTCATCTTGGCTTTAAAATCTTTGCCAGATAATATCTTGGACAGAGTACAGTACCAATTTGGAATGCAGGAACTTCACTGGAAACGGAGCAAGTCCTCCTAAATTCCGTACCCAGTTGCAGCAGGCCCCGAGATTACGTGGCAGCTGGAAAGTAAATATTTAAATATTGCTGTATCGATGAACCAATTGATAACTGTAGTCTGCCCTCATTCTGAGGGCGATCGATCGTCTCCTCATTATTGGATCATTGTTGTATCATGCGTTTAGTGACTAAAGATAAAATATTTGTCTGAGATAGTTGGTGAAATCAGGTCCAGCTATAATCATGCTCGTTCTTGTGCGCTGTCTCTGAGTGTTTATTATTCCTCCCAAGCTGCTGGTTGACTTCAGTAGGGAAACCACCAAAAAGAATTTGGTAGGTTGACAGAATGTGCAACAACTGACAAAATTTCTGATTCTTTTCTCGCCGTACTCGTTAGGCTGCAATGACGCTAGGTGGGTTCTAACAAGACAAAAGTCGCTGATGATTGCCAATTCTTGTATTGTGAGTTTATGCGACTCTGTTGCTGCCAAAGTGCCGAACCCCAGCGCAGCTTGCTCCCAGGATATCTCAGAATTCACAACACTGCAACTTTGCCTTACACCAGCTGGTATACCGTTCTGGCAATACGTTTCTGAATTGCAGGGCTCAAAAGAGACATCATTCGCCGCCGTTGTTGGTGACGAGACACAGACACAACTGGCTTCTCGATCTGCATATGTATTATGACTGAGGACATGCGTACTGTTCGTGTTCTACTTTTTTTTTTTGAAATTTACTGTTCGTGTTCTACTTAGTGAGGTAGGCGGTTGGATGTCGCTGTCCTCGCGCTCCTTTTGCCTTTAGTGCGAGCGATCCGCATAACAACACGCAGCGGCAACTTTTTAGCTAATTTTTTTTAATAATACATTTTTTTACAGAAATTTGATAAATATTACGCATTTTGCATAAATTACACAAATAATACGGCCTCGGCCCAGGCTAAGCCGACAGGCACTAATCGGCCCAGGCCTGGCCGATAAGTGCCCACTGGGCTAGCCCAGCCGTACCCTGATTAGTACCTTATCGGCCAGGCCTGGGCCGATTAGTACCTTATCGGCCAGGCCTGGGCCGATTAGTGCCTGTCGGCTTAGCCTGGGCCGAGGCCGTATTATTTATGAAATTTTGTGATTTTGCGTAATATTTTTCGAATTTAATTAAAAAAACGTATTATTAAAAAAAAATTAGCCAACTTTTTACCCCACGAACGCACACAAATTAAAAGGTTGCACCCCAGCACAAATGTATGTCGTGCACCTTTGTCTTCAGATCCAACGATTTCTTTTTAGATGGAAAGACTAAAGAGCATCGCCGGTGTTTCAGTTCGTAGAAAGGAATTCGCATCCAGAGTTTCAGGTCGACTGGCTGGAAAGCACTTCCACACTGATCGTTGAATTATAGCAATAATGCATCATTGAGGCGACCACTTAGCAACCTCCAAACATGATGCCATGATTAAGGCCGTGATTCATTACGTACACAACATGTCTTGACCAATGGGGGCTGAAACGAATTGCCACGGATCTTGATTTTTCTCTACATACTTTTACATAACCGACAAGAAGTAAAATGCCAGAAAATGGAGCGATATATTATGCTGAATTTCTTTGTATCCGATGAACTCTTCTTACTTACACCCATCACGAACAGCACTTAATTACTCGTTGTCTCGTATCCGTGTAGTTGTATAACTTACTTGGCATTGTGCATGCACATGATGCATCGATCTCACTGCGCTGCCTTCGCTTGCCGGTGCCGACCGGCGGCGGAGAAGGTCTTCTCGACGACGAAGAGCCTCTTGAAGATCCTCATCAGCAGCACCCAGCTGCTCCCGGTCCGGCGGTAGTACCGCCCCGTCCCGCCGGCCCTCGACGACGCCCGCAGCATCGGCGCGCACCCGCGCCCGCGCTCCGACTCCGTGTCCGACAGCTCCTGCAGCCCCCACGCCGCCGCCTTCGAGCAAGAACCGGCGCGGCGCAGAGTCTCCAGCTCCTCGTTGAAGTTCTCCCACAGCATGTCCATCCTCTCCTCCCCGATGCCCGTGCCGCGAAGCACGTCGACCCCTTCGTCGTCGTCATCTTCTTCTCCTCCTCCTCTTTCCGCGTCTGACCGCCGTCCGGAGTCGGACGATGTCGGCTCTTGCTCTTCCATGTCGTCGATGGCTCGGCGGCTCAGCACGGCTAAAGCCGGTGTACAGGCGACGCCGTCGTCGAGAGGGAACCAGAGCGGCGAGGAGGCGAAATGGGGGAAGGGGCGGCGGTGGTGGTGATGTAGGCACAGCGTGTCGGCAGGCTCTGCCGCCGCGGCGGTTGCAGGGAAGGTGAAGTCGTCCATCTTTGGTCGCGGTCTCTCGGAAGCCTATAGACACTCAGTACCTACCTGGCTACCTCGCCGTTGCTGTTCGTCCGGCCTCGCTGTCGTGACAAAGATATGAAGCGAATTCGGTTGGTTCGTGCCCCTCGCTTAGCTCCCTGGCTCTCTGCTGGGCTGTAGCTAATGGTGCTCCAGCAGTTTAGCTAGCAGCGTGTATCTACTTCACCCTGTCAATATATAATACACTTGCTATTAGTGCTGGGTTTGGACATAGGAAAAGGCCAGCGCTAGGATCGGTTCACTTAAGCCAATCCATAAGGATGGGGAGGAAGAGAGCGATAACTGATAGAAAGAGGTTCGATAGGGTAGGTGCGTGCGTCTGTGGTGCGTCGCGTACTCGTGTACGCGATGGATCTCGCGAGCGTAACCGCCTATAGTTACAGCTGGTTGTCAGCTACACGCTAAAATATCTATATACATCTATATATATGTCAATGTGTACAAATGTTAAACATCTTATATTTAGGAACGGAGGGAGTACTCTGGGGCGACGGACCCTAGCCGTCCTCGTCCCCCTCCCCAGCCCTCCTCTGCCTCGCCGCCGCCTGAGGCGCCCGCTGGAAAACCAGTGCGCGGCTGCCAAGGAAGGTGGCGGCGAGGATCTCGCTGCTCTGCCCCGTGCGCAGAGAGTTCCGGTGAAGGCGACGGCGGTCGCGGGCGGTGTTGCGGCGTGGCCCTGGCGGCGGGGGACGCCGTGTGATGCTGCTGGTCCTCCTCCTCGGTCGCGCGGGCGGCGAGGTGGCGGTGGAAGATGGTCGTCGCGGGGGCCGCTTCGTCGACCTCCGGTCCCAGATCTGAAGACGGCGGCCCTCGATCTGCGCGGCTCCGCACCCCGCTGACCAAGATCTGGGCGTCTCGTCGCCTGATCTGGTCCCTAACGGTGGTGGGCGAGCTGGGAGCTCCGGACCAGGAGAAATCCCTGGCCGGCAGTGGCGGCCGAGACATCAACGACGTCCTGACGCCGTTCCCCTTCATGAAGGCGATGCCGAGATTCATCTCCCTCTCTCCCCTTCCCTTGTACCTGGGTGAAAACCCCTAATCTCTGTGATTGGGCAGCGGTGGCGCTCCAGCGTCGCTCCCCTCCTTGGAGGCGCTGCTTTGGGGGTTCGGGAAGGTGGAGCTGCGTATGGTACGTGGGCTACCTGTGGTGGCGGTCTTGCTCTGGTGATGTGGGTGTATTGGGCTGAAGCTCCCCCAAAGATGGCTGCTTGCCGGCGGGTCGGCGCCCTCGGGACTGGGCGAGAGCGGATAGGGTTCCCCTCTCTGGCAACAGCGTCAATTGCGAGCTTGCCCTGCACGGCTATCACGTCGCTTCCTTTTGCCGTGTCTTCGTTCGGCGTCCTCTTCATGTTGCTTGCCTCTGGCTGGGTGGCCGGAGCTGTGGCTGGCGTGGATGTTTGCTCTGAGTTGCCCGCGTGCAGTGGTGCTCGTGCCTTGCGGTTGCTCTGTGGCCCGTCAGTGTTGTGTTCATGCGTGCTCTAGGGTGAGCTGCTCTTCCTCTCGACGGTATGGTGCCCTTCGAGCCAGGGCGAGAAGGCAAGGGCCTTCTTCGAAGGTGGAGGCGGATGACTCGACGTGACGGCGTGCCAACAGGCGTCGATGGCGTGATCTATCTGGTGGCGTGCCTCGCGGCGTCCCCTATCCTTGCTCTGTCTAAGCGGTCGGAAGTCGGCATCGACACTCAAGCTGTTCTTCTTTGTGTATTTTGTGTTTGCTTAGTGTGTGTTGCCTGTAAGCTGCTCTTGCAGCATTGTATACTTGCCGTATCTGGCTTTATTAATTTAAAGCCGGGCACTTTGTGCCTTTTTTTCATGTGCTATTGAAATTAAAGGGCAGCACCCACTTCTAATTCCTACAAACCATGGAATTGATTATTTTGTTGAGTTTGGACAATATAAATTTATCTACATGTATGAAAAATAGTACGTGTATATTTGAATGCAGTATATTAATTAAAGTTGTTCAACATAGAGTAATATTTTATAAACTTATTTGATTAATTTGAGAGAGGGGAAGAAATGGTAGCACCACAAGACCAAATTCCTCGGGAGCCAACCACTAGAACAAATGAGAATGGATTTGAGAAATATGGGTGGATCCCCAGCTACACGAAACTGCTGATGGTATTTAACTCAACATGTCGAAATCAGTCTGTCAATCTGTATGTTCTAATCACTTATTTCTCTCTTTAATCTGTAAGGTTCTAGCATGGGGCAGAACATACTTGACAATAATTGGAACTTTCAGAACAACTCATATTTTACTGGGTGTCCACATTAGTTTGATACATACTGAATAAGTGTTGCACTTGAGTGTGAGTTTCTACTATGTAACTATCTCAATACAGTCATAAACAATGTATTTATTTGAAGATACAAATGCTCATTTCACACCACTGTTTCTGCTAGCTAGAAATCAATACACACATATTTTGCAAGTCCGCCAATGTACACATGAGCAAGAGAATTGTCTGGGATTGTGGATTGGATGATACCAATGAGAATGAGCTCGTATTAATTCCCTTTTGGAACTTCGCAAAACCAGATTTTTTTTAAAATTACAAATAAATTCCTCCCTTTTGCTAATTCGCAATTGTCTAAAGTTTTCTCAGACTCGTCACTTAAAACCGAAAGTTACTGACACAATAAAATTGCACTCTTTGAAACTATGCAATCTTGTTACAATGTTAGTGCAATTTTAATCCATTTATTACATATATTGTGTTAGCAAGGAATGTCATGATCGGGAATATTGTGCATGATTTTTCGACAAATTATTTTCACAACTTGCGGATGTATCTTTTTTCCACATCTTTTGAGATTAATTTGGAGCGAAATGCTAATCAACATGAGCTAAATACTCACACTTTGCAAACTTAGGAAAGAGGCATTCTGTTTTGGAATAGATTTAAAATACATTTGTAGAATATGGATAGAAACATATTTGTGCATGACATCTTCGAAAACTTGCAAGAATCTTCTAAATATTTTTAGACCGAAGTCGAAGATAACCCTAGAAGAAACATAATATAATCATGTTGAAGTTATTTAGGAAGGGAACGCTACAAGTAAGGAAGTTCAAGAGTTGGATGTTTTACATATTGCTTTTAGAATTCTCACGAATGAAAATCTTGAGATATTAACAATTAGTTGGTTGTTGCTTGGCACCAATCCAACTGTGTTGTACAAGGGTCCTAGGGAAGTATAACAAGAAAGTCGTAAGAAGGCCTAGGTAAGACAAGGGTTTGGCCATGTTTTAAACTATTTAATTTTGGTAAGACAACGGGATGACCAACAACACAACAATAATTACTTCACTAGTAGACTTTTTTTAGAATAAACATTCAGTTTATTTCAAAAATTATTACACACAAACCGTGATTTTGCACCACACAAACTAATATGCATAATAGTAGGCAATTTAGGTGATATAAAATTGATGACATTGGAAACGTATTGAAAAAAATACTTACTTTTGAATAATGAAATAAAGAACATGCATATTTATGGAGTAATGTTTGCCAGAAAATTGTGTTAAAGAAGCTAAACATGATATTTTTGAAATGGATTGAGTGGTTACTAATAAATATTGGTCTTATATGAAGTTTATTATGTTGAATCAAATATTTAGTTATAATCTTGTGTAGGAATATCATGACCAAAATAGATTGATACCAAAATAGCAATAGGATCCCAAAATAGCATATCCAAATTATAAGAAATCCTATCGAAGCTACAAGTGCAGAATTCGTACCCTTCCAATATGGATTTGTTCTACTATGTAAATAAATTGCAAATATGGTCCAAGTAATAAATGCCCAAGTTTCTTTACGATCCCCATTCCAATAGGATCCCCACGCTTCATTAGCCCGTATTGCTCCACAAAGAATACCCATGGTTAAAAGGGTAAATCCTAAACTAATGACACGATAACTTCAAGAATCCGAACGCTCCATTAATTGTATTTGTAATAATTTGGAATGAAGGAACATAGGTGCTTTTTAAAGCACTTCTTTTTGCATACAAACCATCAAAAAATTCGAAAAGAAATGGAAATTTCTTCGAAATCTAATTATTAGAATAGCGGAAGATAATAAGGATCCGCACAAAAGAGTTGCATAGCTTAGTAACATCATACTGACATGCATCATTAACCACTGAGATCGGAGAGCAGGTACTAGTATTGTGGATTGATGCATTTCAATTAAAAGACCCGATGTGGCAAAGCCTAGCGTTAAAATAGTACTTGGTGTAGTTATTGTGCTTAAATCATTTTTAGAGTTCTGTATCTTAGGAATGGTATGAAGAATATACAGATCCCATGAAAGGAAGATCAACAGCTCATATAAATTACTTAGGCCCCGCTTGGATAGTCGTTTTTAGGCCAAAACCCATGTAATTTCCGGTCTGTGGCTAATTTACGACGCGGGCCAGTAACGCTGCTTGGTTGACTAATTTAGAATCCGAGCGGGCCCGTTTTCTCGCTCATTCCTCTGGAAAATGCAACGCACCACCACAGGTCCGTATAAAATACGCCTGTTTCCTTGTGCACGGCCACAGACGCGGGTATACTGTCACACGCCGGAATTAAAACCAAGCTCCCAAGCGGGGCCTTAATGGAAAATGTTCCGAAGAAGCCCAGCGAGAAACTAGGAATCCTGTTAAAGAGAATAAAGTAACTATCATTCCTTTTTCCGACAAGTCATGTAATCCCCCAAGTCCACAAACTAATAAGGTTATCAAATGAATCGTAATCACAATGGAAATGGTTGAGAAGGAGATATGAGTTAATATATGTTCTAAAGTTGTAAATAGCATAAGGGGAAGGCCCCATTACAAAATTGTAAATTTTGAATTGAATCCATTTTCTAATCTATTGTATTCTTTTTCGAGAATGCCGCCACTCGGATTCGAACCGAGATGCTTGAGCACTGCTTCCTAAGAGCAGAGTGTCTACCAATTTCACAATTGCGGCTAACTTAAAATAATAGTTAACTTAAAAGAATAATAGCTATTATCTCGAGAATCGTCGAGATTGGGAAAGTTCATAAAATTTAGGACCATTAGAGTCTTCATTAAAATAGACTTCGTTTATTTAGTAGTATCATTGCGATTCTTTTTACAATAAATTCTTGATTTTCCTAATGGAAACAATGCTTGAAAGAGTTGGAACTCCTCTTTTATAAGTTGCAATATAGAACCTCTTTTTTTCTAATTAGTTTCTCCTTTAAATTTTGAAAATTATTTCAATAAAATGAACAAAATCCAAAAAAGGTTTGTTTCTATTTAATGATGAAATTAAGATGGATAAAAAGAAAAGGCTTTGTGGATATTTTTTTAAATTTAAAATTTATAGTATAGAATGAAAGTCTTTATGCTCTTATTAATAGGATTTACTAACCTTAAACCACTTATTTTGGAGAAAATAGATGGAAGTGGTAAGTCCTATTGCAAGAATACTCCAATTTTCATAATAGAATTCTCATATTTTATTATGAAAATTCTATTATGAAAAGTTCATTAATCATTGATAGGAAAAGAATACTTAGCACACATTATACCAAAACTTTTATTCCATATAGAAGATATCAAAGGGGTTTGTTCTAAGAATATTGTGTTGAGTAATTCGACACATAAAAGTACATTAATTAATTAATTAATGCAAATTATTCATATTAAATAATGGGAATTATTTTTTGATAGGTCAATTCAGATTATTCCAAAACCTTAAACTTCTTATTTGTTTGTTTGTTGCCCAGAAAAACCCTTTGGTTTTGGATGCTCATTGCCACTGGAAAATGATTTTGATTTTGCTAAAGAATAAGCGTGTACTATGGAAAAATAAGTCTTTGTCTTCCAAATATTTTTACGAATACGCTTTTTTGACATTAAAGTACGTTTTTTTGGAACTGCCATTCAAAAAGGAAATTTCTTTTTTCTAGTTATATGTGAAAGACATCTATTGCCGCAAATAAATCCTTCTTTCTTTTTTTTCTTGTTATTTCTACTTGGATATTGAAAGATACTAAAATTCAGAATTATTTTTTACTTAAATTTTGTCTAATCCGGATAAGACATAAGACAAGATTTTTTTTAGAAAAAATCTGTATATATTTTATACTTTGTTTTAATAATATAGAATATATAGAAAGGTTTCCTAAATCTATTTATAGATATTTAAATATCAAGTATACTCCATATATAGATATATGGTACGGAAGCCTAGCCCCTATATAAAAGGGTGGATAAAAAGAAGGGGAAATTTAAATAGTTAATTGAAATGGTATTCCATAAAGGAATTCCAGTCAAAACAAAAAATCCTGAGTCAATTAAACAAGGCATTCTAAAACTTCGGTAATTATAGTCATTATAATTTCAGTTCTATATGAAGTAATGACTATTTGCTAATATCTTAGAAACATGGGTTTTATTTTTATTGGAATTCAATTAATCAGTTACGAAGCAAGAGAGCTGCTTCATCTTTGTTTTAAAGAAATATCAAAATTAATAGAAAGTAAAAAAATGCTACCTTTTTTTGTATTTTAATAAATATCCTTATTAAGGTAATAAGTAGGTAACGAATTTATTTGATTAACTTTTTAAATTTAACCAATTAAACCCATACTTCATTTTTGCTTATCCCAATGAGATAAGCAAAAATGAAGAATTCCAGTATTTTTTCTTAATTCTTTTTATTTATTCCTTCAGAAAGAGATAAGAATTGGTTTGGTGAATCAGAAACAATTTTATTTTATAGAAAAAATTCAAGTAATTTTTTAAATTTCTTTTCTTATGGAACATACATATCAATATGCATGGGTAATCCCTCTTCTTCCACTTCCAGTTATTATGTCAATGGGGTTTGGCCTTTTTTTTATTCACAACTTGCGGATGTATCTTTTTTCCACATCTTTTGAGATTAATTTGGAGCGAAATGCTAATCAACATGAGCTAAATGCTCACACTTTGCAAACTTAGGAAAATGACATTCTGTTTTGGAATAGATTTAAAATACATTTGTAGAGTATGGATAGAAACATATTCTTGCATGACATCTTCGAAAACTTGCAAGAAGCTTCTAAATATTTTTAGACACAAGTCGAAGATAACCCTAGAAGAAATATAATATAATCATGTTGAAGTTATTTAGGAAGGGAACGCTACAAGTAAGGAAGTTCTAGAGCTGGATGTTTTACATATTGCTTTTAGAATTCTCACGAATGAAAATCTTGAGATATTAAGTATAGCACAATTAGTTGGTTGTTGCTTGGCACCAATCCAACTATGTTGTACAAGGGTCCTAGGTAAGTATAACAAGAAAGCCGTAAGAAGGCCTAGGTAAGACAAGGGTTTGGCCATGTTGTAAACTATTTAATTTCGGTAAGACAACGGGGTGACCAACAACGCAACAATAATTACTTCACTAGTAGACATTTTTTTAGAATAAACATTCAGTTTATTTCAAAAATTCTTACACACAAACCGTGATTTTGCACCACACAAACTAATGTGCATAATAGTAGGCAATTTAGGTGATATAAAATTGATGACATTGGAAACATATTGAAAAAAAATACTTACTTTTGAATCATGAAATAAAGAACATACATATTTATGGAGTAATGTTTGCTAGAAAATGTGTTAAAGATGCTAAACATGATTTAAATTTGAAATGGATTGAGTGGTTACTAATAAATATGGGTCTTATATGAAGTTTATTATATTGAATCAAATATTTAGTTATAATCTTGTGTAGGAATATCATGACCATGCAGCAATATCATAATTGTTGCAATAACTTTTCCTAAAAGGTAGACCATTCCATAGTTAGTGTAAATGGAGTACAAAAGTTTCATCAACATAATTGTGTCTCCCTTGAAAACGATCAAGTTGATTTATAATTATTAATAAAAAAGATTTTTCACAAGTCACTAGTTCTTTCTCTAATCCTAACTATGTCATTGTTTTATTGTTATTGATGAAAATTTCACTTTTCGTTATTATGTTCTCGTTATTATCGCCAATCTTCAACGGTCTTTTTATTGTTCATGAAGTGTCATTCTCCTCCTTCTCAACAATCCCAAGGAGAGGACTCAACGTCCAACATCACCTAGTCCACAAGTGGCACGTCAATAATCGGTTCAGCTATGGCACGTTGTCCCCCTAATGTTTCTCCTCCTCCTCCGGCCACTCTTTTTTTTTTTTTCAGACGCTATAGGGTTATTTCCATGTGCTAGTTGTTTGATCTTGTAAAATAGGATGGACTAGTGTTTATACAAAGTTTTGGGATGAGAAAAAATACATCTCCTTCATCTTCAATCGTTGATCGTAGAGCCGTTCAGTTCCTCCCACCCACATGGCTCAATCGACGTCACCTAGGATTGCCATCCTTTAAAAATAATTACATGTTTGGGCCTTTAACACATATGTAAATTTTCACTAAAGAGAACAATTTTTTTATGTGTAGAAGGGAAAAAATTGTAGCTCTCTAAGAAAAATTAAGTTACTAAAACTCGTCATCTTTTCACGGGGCAGAAAAGTCGACGTCGCTCAATTTTACATGCACATAAAAGACTCGAATATTTATGTGATTTTTCTTCACTTTACATTCACATATTACGCACCGCACGGGTTGGTAGATGGGCGCGCAGATCTACCCGGCCACAAAGCGCAAGGACGGTACTTGACAAGGCTGTGCGGGAGGCTCTCATTTCCCCCCTCGCTCTCTCTCTCCTCTTTTTCCTTTTGAGAGTCTCGCGTGCGTCCTCGGCGCTGTTCCCTCTCTCCTCCGCCGGCGTGGCTGGTCGGAGTGGGGATGGGGATGGCGGCCGAGCTCCTTTGTGTATAGTAGGGTTAGGGTTCCTCGCCTTCGCAGTAGGTCTAGGGTTAGGTTTTGTGTTGTCCCAAGTGGAGAATGGTGATATGCCGTCTTCTTCCCTTCGAGGCTCGCCATGGTTGCTCCCGAGCGGCGACCCAGGCAAGGAGAAGCTCTGTTCTGGTCTGAATCCATGGTGGATGGCAGGCTGGAAGGGCGGATCTACGGGCTTCTGCTTCAATAAGCTCCAGTGTCGTCTGCCAGTCGCTGATCTGGTGGATTTCTGCAGAGGCGACTTCTTCGCTGCTGGCTCCGGGTTTCCTTCTGCTGCTCGTCGTGGTGGCGTTGAGAAGAAGGGAGCTGGTGCTGGTTGGAGATCTGGCTTGCCTCTGATACAGGGGAGGAGTTTCTGCTTCTCTCGGGAGAGTTCCAACGCCGACGACTGCTTCGTCGGTGTACTTCATGGTCGTAGGGCGACCCCTCCCTCCTCTTGCGTCGGGAACGGTTTATCCGGCCGACGCCAGATGGTCAACTTCAACCTCCAGGCCTTGAGCCGAAGTGGAGGCCCTTGCTGGCTGCACAGTGTGCTCCCCCTTCATCGACCCAAGTGGTTTGTCCCCGGCGACGATGGAGGTGACTGTGCGGAGGCTTCAAGATGCGGCGGAGAAGGAGCGGGCCTTGATTGCGTTTCTAGTTCTCTCTATGAGGTCCTTTGTGCAAATTGTAGGGGCTTGGTTGTAATTTTCATTTTCTTTGAGTCCCTTTATGTAATCTGTATGTCTGCCGCTGAGATCTAATGAAACTTCCTGGTCCTTCGGGACCAGCCCCTGTTGTACAAAAAAAAAAAAAAAAAAAAAAAAAAAGACAAGGCTGTGCGCGCAAGCCGGCCGTTGGAAACGTACAAACTAGTAGTACGTGCAGTGCAACTGGCGTATCAGAGTAGGTGAGTGTTTTGTGCTCGCGCGCCTGGATTAAGGGCCGGTTCCGATCAACGACGGAAGGAGTACGTAGTAGGTGGCGCGCGGTACCTGCCGCTGCCGGCCGGGAGAGCGGTTTTAGTCGGCCGTCGATCGGGTGAGGCGCGACACCACCTACTACTGGATAGAAGTTCAAGGCCTCCCACAACACTTCAGATTTTGCAAGCGCGGAGCTAGAGAAGCCACGGTACCCTTAGAGCATCTCCCCCGGGGCCTCCAAATAACTCTCCAAAGGTCCGGACGCTAAAATCGCACACCACGGCACCTCTCAAAGGGTTGGGCCGAGCCAAGTCGTGTCTAGCACACCGAGAGGCCCTCTCGGGGGTGCCGGACATGGGGCGGACATGGCCTCTGACAGGGGTGGCCCGCCCGTCATACACACAGCACCGGCGCCCGTGTTAACTAGGGCCGTGCAGGAGGCCGTTCCGCCCGCGTTAATGGCCAGGCGACGAGACGGCGGCACGCCTGTCAACACGCGCCACAATAACGCCACGCTCGTTCCCCTGGCGGGCGCAGAGCGAATGGACGCGTTGCAATAACGTCGCGCCCGTTTCCATGGCGCAGACAGAAGCGACGCCTCGAGCGCACCGTCCACGTGTTGACGTCGCTGCGTCTTCCAGCGGCGGCGCCCTGCACACGCGTCGTCGGCGTCAATGCGTGGCCAGGCGAACCGGTGCTCGACGTTAATGCAGGCCACCCAACCCCGCTCCTCCGGCCGCATTTGAAACGCTGCGCGTCGTGGCCCTTCTCTTCCCACACCACACCATACCACTTCTTCTCCCCTGCCCCAACTCGCCACCAGCAGATCGGCCGCCAAGCATGGCGGGCAGCCGCGAGATGCCGGAGGAGCGCGAGCTCCGGCGTCATCGCGACTTTCTCTCGGTGGAACGCGCTCGCCGCTGCAACGAGCGCCGCGGCTAGCAACGCCGCGAGCAGAAGGAGGAACGCCGCCGCCGCAACAAGGAGGCCGAGATGGCCAAGGCGTATCAACATGAGCGGTGGCTCGAGGACGCAGCCAACGCGCCTCCGTACGTGGTGTCGCTGGAGACATCGCGGCTGTGCAGCCGCCACAACGTGCCGATGGAGGATGACGACACCCTACCCGAAGGGTGGACGAGGAACGCCGTCAACGTGTCGGTGGCGCCGCGGCTCAGCGACAAGGAGCGCGACGACTTCATCAAGCGGAAGTGGATGGAGATGTCGTACGAGCAGAAACTCAATCCCACGTAGTCCATCTGCGCGCCCTACTGGCACACCGTGGTGGACGCAGAGTACGAGGAGCGTCGTGCCGGCGTCTTCCTCCCTACCGGCGCACGGGAGCCAACACCGGAGTTGTCTGCATCGGACGGCGAGGACGACGACGACCCCGAGCTGCCCGATTTCCCCTTACCAACGGCATGCGCATCTTGGTCAGCAGCGTCGCCGTCACCGGGGAAGGGGCGCCAGGTGAAACCGGCGAGGCTTCCCATCTGGCGCGCCGCCGGTAGATCAAATCCCAACACGCGTCGGCCGCGAAACCAGAAGCCTCAGCCACGGCCGAGGTTTCTAAAGGCCATAGCCGACGGCAATAGTGGATGAAACTTCCGGCGCCGGATAATCGAACCATGCAAGTCTGTTGATGATTTCGGCGCTGGTTCGCATCTTCTTCCCCGTCGCTAGGCCGTGGCAGGGGCATCTTCCTCGACGCCGGCGCGTGTAGTGGTTGTCTAGACGCTGTAGCGTGTAGCCGGTAACAGCGTAGTTTAGGTTTAGTCGTTAAATCTCGTTTAGATTTTAAATTGTAAGTTTGTTAAATCTCGTTTAATAAATTCCGTCGGAATTGTTTTCGAACGAATGTAAAAAAAAGTTTGGAGTGCTTGTTTGGGGGTGCCGCTGTGGGCGGCCTCAAAAACATGGGCGGACATGTGTCCGACACCCCCCAATTGGGGGTGCCGGACACCGATTTGGAGGGTGCCGGTGGAGATGCTCTAAGAGCATCTCCAACCATGGTCCCTAAACCGACTTTTTTTCGTCCGGACGGACAGCAAAAATGGTTTTATTCGTCCGGCACGTCCCACATATGGGGTGAGTTTGAGGGTGTTCGGGCGCGTCCGGGCGTGTCAGCTGCATCAATTTGGGCCACTTTTTACCTTTCTTTTTCTTTCTTTTGTCCTTTATTTATTCTTCTCTCTTCTTCTCAACCAATCACAAGCAAGTGGACCACAATTTGAGGTGACATTTGGGGACCATGGTTGTAGGAGGCCATTTTTTAGGTGTGTCCGCGGACACTTGCCCGAGCAGTTTTGGGGCGGATTTGGGGGACGTGGTTGGAGATGCTCTAAGTACTACATATATATGCTACAGGAATAAAAGACTCGGTTCAGGACAGTGTTTTCACAGAGTTTCTCCACAATGCTTTTGCTACATGTTTTGATCTCAATCCTGCCTTACGATCACCAAGGATACAAAGTCAGGGCAACGTACGTAGCGCCTGACTTTGCCTCACAAAGCCTAGAGAATCCGCTTCACTCGCACCAGGCCGCAACCACAAACTCTGTGTTGGTTTCTAGCTATTGTGCCGATTCTTCTTTCTTTTCTTGAGAAAAGTTGTGCCGCTTTCGGGATTCAAGCTCTTCTAAAACTGAAGCTAATTTCTGTATCCCAATTTGAAGGCTCAAGCTACGATTTTGATCATCAGATAGGTTCATCCATGTGAAATGCTAACTCACAGGTCACAGGTCCAACCAAGTATGAGGAAGTAAATCTGAATTAAAAATATATATATGAGGAAGTTAGGGAGAACATTAAATTGTTGCTACTATACTGTGCAAAGGATCGAATTAGATATATTTTTTGAAAATCAGTATGCAGCCATATTTGATCAGTTGCTACTCGCTGCCACTGGAAGTCCGAAGCCAACACATCAACACATGTATTTATGACAATACATGCAGCATGCCTACAAATATACCGCAGTCCCATACAATTGAGAAGCTTGATTACGCTTGGCCTCGTAATTCCTAATTAGGAAAGAATATATCGGTAGCATAAACCTTAATCAGATGTAAGTGACAAGAATCTCTACTATATAATACGAGTAGTGTTTCTTCTTTCGTCCGTTCGGTGGTCGGTGGTACGTCGTACGTCCGTGTTGGACAATAGTCCGATACAAACTTGTATCACAACCAGACCGGAGTCGCCCTTTTCTACCCTTTTCTATGCGTTCAAATATGGGGCGATCGACAGCCCTACGTCAAATCCATGCGATGCCTATTTCCCCGAATAGCCGAGCGAATCTGTTCGTTCGAGCCGCCGCGACCGACGCTGCAGCCCTCATCCAGCGCTCCCAATCTGGAGTCTTCGACATGGGTGTGGTCGGAGCTTGGGCACGGTTGACGGGAGGCTCATGTCGACGACTTGGCTGCAATGATGGAGCTCGGTGGTAGGACTTGCATCTTTAGAGAAGACGTGCTTGTGGACTGCATCTTGATGTGCCATGGCCGGCAGTGGAGATGTGCCCTCCGTCAAGATTTTACAGGCGGTAGGTCGCCCGAGAGCACATGAGGAGTTGAGGACACACTCGCCGGCGCGGCCGGACGCACCACAGCGTTCAGGCAGGGGCTTTCGTCGTCCAAGTTCATGGCCGCAGCAGCTTCGGAGGGGGTTCTCTGCTTGTGTTCCAGATCCATCGGCCTGCACCAGTGTCAAGCTGCAGCTACGCCCGCCCTCCGTTGCATGTGATGTTTCTCCTCAGCTGCTTTGTGTGCTGTTTCATGGAGGTGGCAATAGCAGAGCCAGCAGCGGGGCATCGCTTCTCCCGTCCGGCACGCCATCATGCACTACCGCTGAAGGTCAAGCCCCGATTCCTTGCTTCTGATGTTTTATCCCCCGAGCTGCAATCTCTTTTATTTCCTCCGGTCAGTGCTCGCGGAAAACAAATGACCCGATTTGGAATTGTTATTCACGCACTACTCTACATGCTAATAGTCTCTGCTGCACTTCCTTTTTAGCATCCGATGGCAGAGAAAAGCCAATTTAACAACTACAAAAATTAAACGGAAATACACCTACAACACTGCAGAAGTACATGTATGTCTGTACTATAAAAAAGTGAGTATTGCAGAAGTACATGTAAATTTTATAAACAAGGAAGTACATGTATATTTGTACATTTCCTTGTGCTAAATGTGTATCAAAGTTTCTAATCCAAAAGATTTTTTATTATCCCGTTGCAACGCACGGGCATTTTTTATTGTCCGTCGACCGTCGCCATCGCTACCTCTCTCTGATTCCAATCGTAACCGTGGTGGGCAAGAAACCGGTCCAAACTACTAGATCGATTATCCCCTCCGAACCGAATTGGACTCTTCTTTGCCTTCTCTAAGCCTCCACATATGGGATGGATTGGTTCAAGTTTATTAAGATCGAAACTTAGGATCGAAATCGAGGGTTCTAATATTTTCAGACACGCGAGCGATTCGATTCGACAAGATGAGACATCAAGCAACAACGGCAGCGACCACGACGGACGGAAGTCGACGAGGTCATGGTTGAGAACTGAGAAGAGAAACATGATCACGCGGCTAGACGAGCTGCCGGCCGAATGAAGCAACGTGTGCGGCTCGGTATCACAGGCTGTGATCCTGCTACTTGTGGTCGCAATGGCTGCTGCGTGTTCCCTCGCCAAGCTCGCGCGCAGCGACATGCATCCATCGCCGCGCCCCTACAATTTACAACGGATGGCGTACCGGCAGCGGGGTCGTCCTCGGCTGCCACGGCGGCGCCGGCCTTCGCCATGCCGCTGGGCTCCGGCGCGTACAAGGGCATCGGCACGTGGGCACCCGGCGCAGCCGTTCCTGCTGTTGACCGATGCCGGCAGACAGTAGTGACCTCGCCTGGGTCAAGTGCCTCCGCCCGCCGCGGCCAAATCCTCGCTTACCTCGTCGACGGGGCGTGCGTTCCGGCAGGAGAAGTCAAAGACGTGGGCGTCCATCTCTTGTGCAGTTGTGCGTCAGACACCTGCACCAATTCCCTCCTCCCTCGCAAGCTGCCCCACGCGGTGATGCGAAAGCCAGCGATCCTGGACTGTCCACTCTTGACGTTCAAAGGTATCCAATGCTATTGGACCTAATGTCCAGCTAATGATCATGTCCAACGGAGTCCAGTCCAGTCGGATCCAATTAATTTCAGGTCGATATTAGCACGCACTAATCGACCAGAGATCGCCCACGCTCGTCGGTGGTGTCAGCAACGAATTCCTCCGCAGGCACCCCGGCTAGGCCCTAGAGAAGATTTTGAGTTGAGAGGATGCAGCAGTTCTGGCTGACCTCATCTCACCACCTCTACCGGCTAGGCCCAGTGTGCAGGAATACAGGCATAGAGCATTAGCATATCAGAGCTAGCAGCGATAAGCACCAACAGCAGGGACGACCTCAAGAACAAAATCGGACATCCTTTTGTTGAATACAGAACAAGCTAGAGAACAAACAAAAATACAGAGCGAAGCTTCAGCTAGCGCACAGATTCTTTAATAAGTACACAGTTTGATTCATCAGCACAATGTTGCTGCACTACACTAACGATCTTGGAGCTGTTTGGTTACGTGAGGTAATTCAGTATTCATGTTGTCTTATTTTGATGATTTAAATATCTATACAAAATTAAATATGTTAATGATTAATTAATCTTGAAAAGGTCGACTTGGGCAGGAAGCAAATTAAGAGCAGCATCTGAAGTTGCCAATTTACAAGGGAGGGTTACAATTCAATATATTTTTTTTTTTTGCGAGGGAGTTACAATTACATCCAACCGAGACTCTTACAGAGAAGCCCAAGAAAACAAAGAAATTACAAGTAGGTCCTTCTTGAACTCTGGCGTCGTCATCGCCATGCTCAACGCTGCGCCGGCGAACGCTACCACACCACCTCCATTGGCTTGGACTGGGAGGCCCCCCGTGGGCAGAGAGTCGACGCTCCTCGGTGCCGGAACACCTCCACCGCGCACGACGGCCGGCGGCACCACCTCGGTCTTCAGAAATCGCGAGCTCCAAGTCGTCAGTCGCCGGATCCGCCTGCGACGGCCTCCGGCAAAGGGGAACGCCCCCTCGAGGACTCCGCAGAGCCGCGAGCAGGGCCTGGCGGCAGATCCGCGGCGGAGCTCACAGAGCCGCACCACCGGAGGGGAGATCCACCACCACCAAACATCACCGACGCCGTCACCACCACCACAACGCCGCCGGCGACACACCCCACGCACACCTAATTCACATAGCCTGGATCCGGGGATTCCCCGACCTCCCGCCGCCGGAGCGGCCGCCGGAGGCGAGGGATCCCGCGGATCGCCGGCGAGGAACCGACGCGCACGGGGATCGCCCAAAATTCGCCTTTTCCTGTAGCAGGGGAAAAGAAGAGAAGGTCCAACTCATCTCCTTACAATTCAATATATTTAGTATGTTCCTTCTATCATTCTTAATATTTAGCACCGAGCAGTTGATTTTTTCTTTTGGCATTCTAAGGGCAATAAATGATTATGTTCTTGGATGTTTGAGATCAGGAAACCAAACCATCTTCGATGGCACTAGCATGAATATTTCCACCAACGATGCCTTGTATACTCGTAATAGATGAAAAATGACTATTGAGGAAACAACATTGGTAGCCAAAACAAGAGCGGAACTGACTTGATGTTGCATTAGAAGAGGCTTGGTACATTGTGTGTATTAGATATACTTCATTTTTTTCATGAGGGAAAAACTACTTTAACACTACGTACAACATGTAGCACGCTAGACCTCCTTCGATGTTTTGCTTCTTCAAATGGAATACCTAGAATTCTCAATGTCATCCAAATTTGTTTGATGATTTAATAAGATTTGTTTTGCATAGTGGAACATGTAAAGGGACAAAACAACAAAGTGTAGCCAACATTTCTTTAAGGATGAATTTGGACCCGTTGCAACGCACGGGCACTTTGCTAGTATATCGGTAGTATATACAAATAGTACTATTACGAATTACCGTACATAAAACTCCAGCGATGCTTCTTATACAAGACATTGTTTGAATAATTTGCATGTTCAACAAAGATTGAATAAATACACATGTTCACTATCTCAGCAGGTCTTCGGGGTGACATTGACAGAATTCTTCAGCTTCACGTTGTTGCATATACTTGTCGTGGCGGCGCTCTTTTTCCCCTTGAAAATAAGGTTCACGTCTTGCAACAGTATGTCACGACAAGAGACTGTGTCGCTGCAGTCCAGCTTGATCGCATCTTTTGTTGCATTCGTGCCTCGCATATTCTTGAAACGAATGTTGCTAAACTCCACCGCCGAAGCTTGTTTCTCGCATGCCTTGGCTTTAAAGGATCGGCCATCGTGCAATAGTTCTGGTCGATGATTATGGGATTCTTGACGTTCGCCATCGTTATATCCTCAAACGTGATGTCTTTGGCGTATCCTTTCCCTCCCTACCAAGACTTGATGCGGACACCATTCATGGTGCCGGAGAGGTGTGCCTTATAGATTGTCACGTTGGAAACCCGTGCCTCAGAGTTGTTGTCATCCAAACTCCCAACGCTTATTCCATGACCTGGTCCACAAGTTATTCTCGAAGCAAACATGTTTTCGGTGCCTGTCTCGATCGAAATGCAATCGTCGCCGGTTTTAATGTTGCAATCCATCACTTGGATATTCTTGGTACGAGCAATGTGGATTCCGTCGTTCTGTGGACTGTCGCCGGGCGCCGTGATTGTGATGCGCTTCAGAAGTACGTCTCTACAGTCTTCGACCGACATGTGGATCTGTTGGCTGTTCAAAAGTTTGATATTTTCCACCTTTAATTGACTGCACTTGTAAAGCAACAAAGCCATTGGGGGCGTGTGAGCATTTTAGCTTCTTGTCCACTCGGCATGACTTCTTCCACCACGCCTCTCCGTTTCCGTCTATTGTCCCGCCACCAGTCATGGTTAGGCTATCAACATTGCTAAACACAATCCACTTCCGTCGTTATCTTTTGGTCAGCTAGATCTTGCGGGAGCAACCAATTTTCCTTCGAGCCTGAATGTAATGCTAGACTTGCACTTACCCGGGAACATGATCTGCTTGACAAGATAGGTCTTCTCCTTCGGAACTAGAAAGGTGGCCGGCTGAGATGAGGAGCAAGCCGCGGTCCATGCTTTCTCAAACGCCGGCGTGTCATCTTGTTGGCCGTCGCCGACAGCTCCGTAGCTTCCCACGTTGATGACGTTCGTGCTCTTCTCTCCAAGTTTACGGCCATGCCGAGATGCCCCGTGCCTACGTACGAGAACCTCTCGACTAGGCTCTTTCTTCTCTCCTAGTTGGCGGCGCGCGAAGTCGGCGTGAGCACCGGCCGACAGCACGAGGAGCAATAATACGATGATCAAAGTGCAGCGAGTAATACACGCGAGGCCATATCTAGCTTGTCCAAACGCTGCGACCTGTGCTCGTGCACCAAAAAGCTTTTGACGCCCTTGATCGGCCTACGATTCTTGGTATCTAGCTTAGCTGACTGTGGTGTGCTTGATGACGGGGGAGAAGCTGATTATTCTATTCTGTTTACAAGGCTTTATGGCGCGCAGGTGCAATCTGGGCCGTTGGTTTCAGCCATCCGACGGTTAGGATGTAGCGTTGAAAATACGTTTGGTCAACACTTAATCCTAGCCGCCGGACAGCTGAAACCGACGGTTCAGGATTGCACCTGCGCGCCATAAAGCCTTGACGAAATCCGCGTTCGGGAGAAGCGCATATTTATGCCGGAGAAAAGGTGCAGAGGTCATCCGACTCGGTGCTTAGCTACCAATTCCGAATCGGCCAGCTCGTGCCTTCGAGCCACGAGGCACTTGGGCCTGTATGCCATGTTCAGGAATCAGGCGTTCCACGCATATCCGAGGTCAACTTTGAGGCAGGATCGAGCACGTCCGAATCGGACTGTTCAATTACAATTCCGCCTTGGCGCCCGCCTCGCAAAGACGGCCCAAGGCAAGCGTCTGGTTCTGCGCGTACGCCGCCACAATTGCCTCCCAGAACACGGTGATGGAGCACCAGCAGACAGCCGTGCGCAGCCAGGTGTTTTGCGCGCCCACGGCAGACTCTGTCACGCCCAGCCCCTGCAGGATATGCCCAGCTCGCCCCCCACAGCTAGCACGTCCATGGCGGGAGCGCCGCCGCCGCCATGACCGCCGTCGGCAGAGGAGAACGAGCAGACGGCCGCAACACCTGCTAATGCAGCGGTGACTGATTGGGGTTTCTTACTTCTTAGAGCGCAGATGTAGCAGGACACAGGATGGAGGTCGGTGGCGTGGCGACTACCATCATCGAATGTGCAAATGACGACCATCATCGAATGTTCGTGCCGCGCATGACCTAGATTCTTGGACTGCTCGCGTGTGCTTGGGAGCTGGGGTAGAACGAGTTGAGCAGGGCTGCAGCTTGACTGTCAGTCTATGTTTAGCGGGTTTTAGCGGACGAGACGGACGCCGCTTGATTAAACGGGCAGCCGTGGGCGTGCCCACTTACAGGCCCACATCAGAGGTGTGCACTGCACTGCCATGTTAACGACTTGACGTTGGTCCCAAACCATTCAAAACCTCAGTATTTTCCCAGAAGGAAATTAGTTGCAGAGTGCAATCGAGAAACTAAGATGTAAGAACGAAACACTTATTGATTGTACAGTCCAAGCAAAGTTTCAGATGCCGCTCTCCACACATTCAGAATACAGTTCCAGGTTGATTCTGCTAGCCACCTCTAAAAGGTGCATTATACTTGTACACCGTTGCTGCTAAGACACATCATCATCATCTCAAACGCCAGGAGGTCCCCTCTTCCCGGAAGCACTTCGGCAGACTGGAATGCACAAAAGCTGGATACCACTACATGGGAACTGGTGAACTACACAAGGCTTTTTTTTATGGTGGTACTAGGGTTATGTGAACCAACTAGGATGACACACGCATTCTCTTTACATCGTTCTCGGGTACACTTGCATCAGCACCATTGCCACTTGCGACTTCACCGGGTTTTGCAACCTACAAATAAACACGATGCTTAAAACCTTTTAAGTAATAAAGCTCCCTTTATCGGAAAAAAATATAGTCAGTGACAGTCCCACGTTTCTACCAGCTGATCCATCTCTATATGAATTTGTCAGTCGACTGTTGTAGAAGAATTTCGTATTCTCAGAAAAGAGAGAGAGAGATTACGATCTACTATGCATGAGCTCACCTTCTCATCAGGAACGAGAGCATATCTTTCCGAGGGAGAGACCCAAACTTTGGCTGAAAAGATCATGAAGCACCATTAGTTGTCTGTCTGAAAGCGTGCATCTGCTAGTATATGCAGCTCCTAGAGAGAGCATTGGTACTAACCAGCAAATGGAACAGTTGTTGAAGACTCCAACTTCTTGCAGCCAGAACCATCCGGGCTTAGGGCATCTATCAGCTTGGGAGTATTCCTTCAGGATGGTACAAGATGATATTTGTGAGTTCACATTATTAGAGGTGATCAAAGGCTAGTTAAAGCAAGTACTTCACTCGGGAAAATAAATATATTTCACAGGAACCACCTGTCAACTATTTCACCATGACCAAGTTGTCCACTAGTACCCCTTCCCCATGCGAAAACATTTTTCTTTTCTGTAAAAGCAAGTGTATGCCTCCATCCACAAGCAACTTGGGCAACTTTCTGCATTACCATCATAAGAAATGAAAGTTAGAAATTATATTCACAAGAATCGATGAATTGGCTTTGGATATAAATATATTGGTTTGACTTGTATGATTCATTTAGCCCACCCAAAACATGGCATACCTGTTCCTCTGGAAAATTAACCTCCACTGGGGAACAGTGATCCTCATTATCGGCAGCACCAACTTGCCCAAACTGCAGATGAAAATATGAGACAATCAGTGCAAGTAGCGATACACCACCTTGCGACTGAAAGTAAAATACACCTAAAACAAAATATGTACTGATGGTACAACTAGGCGTCCCGCAAATACCACCAGTTTTAAGAAATATAGTTGGAATTAAGGCCAAGCTCAGCATACAAGTTCCAATTTGAGAAAAAGAATAGGAAATGGATTGCAGAATACCATTACACAACTGGCTGTAGAACTGTGAAAAAACTTATGAAATGACAACAGGGCAATCAAAAGGCTCAATCTGGGGATTTATCAGATCTCCATGCATTATAGCTAGTTATTATCATTGGTAATGTATAGGTATGGTATAACCAGATCCTATATAGGACTCAAGGCTCTACCCAAACCAAGCATCTGTAAGGACTAGGTGTATCCTATTCCTATGTAAAGTGGAAGAACTTGAGAGCGAACAATGATGATTATCAAATAGATCCATCATGTGCATAGAAACAAAGAACAATAAATCGCACTCCGAAACTCGGTTCAAGTTGAAAACAATAAAAAGTTTATATTGTCTTTTTCTGTGTAAAGGAACCATCATGACATGACGCCAGCAACCAAATGCGTACATAAAATTGTTTAATGCTTCACACCAAATTAGAGATTCACATTAGTAAATACGAATAGCCTTATCTTCCAAAATTTGGCACCAATCTTTGGTGCCTGGAAACTAGAACTCAAGCAAGAAATTGCCAAGGTTATACATCAGGCAAAGAATGAC
Source organism: Poa pratensis (assembly GCA_947311845.1). Lineage (NCBI taxonomy): Eukaryota > Viridiplantae > Streptophyta > Magnoliopsida > Poales > Poaceae > Poa > Poa pratensis. The sequence goes on from CAMZMU010000063.1 coordinate 71,640,970, forward strand.
AGCCCCGATACCAGATATGGGGCACAAAAATAAAGATGCACATAGATAAATGGTGACCTTGTTCCATCCCCATCCATAAAGCTTTCCATCTGATGTAAGTGCCATTGTATGCCTCCATCCACCTGAAATCTAAATCAGCAGAGTGCACCATATAAAAGTTTAGACCTTCCTCCCGAATCAAAATAGCAATCAACACATATACACTGAAAAAATATGCAATTAAAAGAAAACTTACTAGCTCTAAAACTTTAATCTTGCTCGAGGAATTTTCAGGGATAAATATCATATAATAGGTTCCAAGTTTTTTACAAGACGACCACAGTTAAACTAAATTTCATAGCCCAACGGGCCCACATGCGCATATTAGGATATTCATTGCAGATCTCAATCCAACAAAATCAAAACAGAAATGTATATGTGTGAATGATTTGTCAGTATTCCATAGCAAGGAATGAGCAAATGCTTTGCACTATTTTTCAGAATGTTGCTGGTATTAGCTAGTACCTGGGATGTAGAGCTATCTTTTAAGGCATCTACTTTGTGTGGAACTAAATGATCTTCAAAATCGCCGTGCCCTAGTTGACCATATTTGCTCCAGCCATAAGTGTACAAACTACCAGAGGAGGAAACGGTAATGGTATGACGCCATCCACATGCAACAAGCACCATCTTCTCTCCCTACAAAATAGCAAATAATAAGAACAAGGACAAACCTGGAAAGAAGACACAAAATAAAAAAACAAAACAAACAGAGAAATAAACAAACAGAAAAGGGAAAACTAATGTGTTCTATACCCGAATTATAAAAGGCAATACATGTGTTTAATTTCAAAGAATAAATAACCTATGGGATGACTGGAAAACCATATCTAAGGTTTCACTAAATGTCTCAAAAGAACTATTTGCATTCCAGTGGTCCATCTAGGCAAAAGATTCTTCTGAAAGTGTTCCAATTTAACTATGAAATGTGATATACGTGGATGGCACTGCCACTGCTGCAGGCTGTAAGCAAATCCTTGTTTTTAGAGATGTATACATCAAATTCAATATCAGCTCTACGATAATAGTAACAGGGATATGGTGGCTGCGTGATGATACAACTCCAGAACACAAAGAGATGGCACATTCTATTTATATTCATTAAGTGTTGAAGGGAATATTAGGAGTTTATCTGTGGATCTCAAATGAAACACGTCATGCCAATTATAGATCATTTACCTCTACCAAAGATACTTTTTCAGGAACATATCGGTCATTGCGATCACCAAGACCCAAGTTTCCATATCGACCCCAGCCCCATCCATAGATGTCGCCATCTTCAGTTACTGCAGCAGTATGTTCAGCACCAGCAGCAATCATCTTGACACAAATACCCTACACAAATTTTGGACCATTAGCTCTAAATAGCAGTGCACATCATGTAATAGACTGGTAAGGATGTCCACATCATCATAACATGCTTAGAACTTATGAAAAGAATATCCTCATGAGCTGATAAGTATACTTGAAGGTTCTATTTTTTTTATCAGTAGCACGGTGTCACTCACTGCTGTTTATCAGATTTTTTAGATAACGGGCTTTATTACTTAAAAGGTTTAAGCATTACACCCGGCCAATTTAGCCATTGTAAGGTACAGGGATGTTAATAGAAAAGACATGCTCTGGAGTGTATACTGTATGCACGAATCATAGCAGTGATTTTCATATGGCACACATCCTTTTTTTTACACGCATATAACTCAACGCAATCAAAGATTATTGTCACGGACAAATCAAAGAAGGCAATCTAAGAACAACACTACAAAGGACAAATCAAATCTGTACTATGTAGTTGCGTTTGTTATCTCAAAAGCAATGCTACATAAGAACAAACACTTTACCTCAAAAGCTTGTATCTTTTGTGGGAGCAGCGAATCTTCAGTAGTTCCAAGACCGAGCTGACCATTTTGGTTACGCCCCCAACTAAAACAAACATGTAGCAGAAGGTCAGAATAAACAAGAAACTCTGCAAGAACAATGCAATGGAATGCAGCGATCTGAGAACCTGGTACGATGTATCAGTACCGGAATAATCTTGGAATTTCCAAATCATTCCTCAAAGTAAACATTTTGGATTTCATTTTTGAAAGGTACTAGTAGTAGGTAGTATCCAAACAAGATCCCACGAGGTCACCAACCGTACTACTCAAGCAGAGTAGAGTATATAGAGTCTGGACAAAACTGAAGCTGATGATAGCCGCCTTACTTACCTCTGCACTTCACCGGCCATGGTGACGGCGAGGCAATGGCTATCCCCGCACGCCAGCTGCTTGATCTGTATCCCCTGCAGCGCCTTGACCGGCTGCGGCGTGAAGACGTCGCTGGAGTTGCCATGGCCCAGCCTCCCGAAATCGCCCCAGCCCCAGCTGTAGACCTGCTGCTCCTCCTCGGAGTAGGCGGTGGTGTGGTCCGCCCCGCAGATGACGGAGGTGATCCCCGGCGCGCCGAAGCCGCTGATCACGGTGGGCACGAGCCGGTCCTCGGCGTCCCCGTGGCCGAGCTGCCCGTCCTCGCCCCTCCCCCACGTGCACAGCACATTGCCCGCTGCAGCGAAACACGAGAGCCGCCATCAGGGACATGATCCACACGATTTCCCCCAAAAAGAAAGAAAACACTGCCGCTCGACGGAATGCTCCTCCCGAAGGAAGAAAGATGAACCGGGTTGACTGAACTCACCGAGGAGGGCGACGGAGTGGCTGGCGCCGGCGGAGACGAGCATGACGGCCGGCGGAGGCGCTTCTTCGTGGGCGGGCGCGTCCATCTCGGTCGCCGATCCAGGGGTCTCTCGCTGAACTGAACTGAACTGAACGGGGCCGCCGGCGGATGGAAAATATCTTGGCGCGCGGCCACCAATAATTGGCTGAGGTAATAATTAGAGGCGAGCGGCGCGACGGCGAGCGAGGGAAGGAGGCCAGGGGCGGAATGCGCGGCCGGGGTTTTAAGCGGTGAGGTTGGATGGGCGAGCTGCCGGTATTAATGTGCTAGCGTACAAATCCCATGTGAGGATTCACAGTGCGCTCCGCTCCCTCCGGTGACCGAGCGAGTGAGTGAGCTCGGGGCCTCCAGCGTCATTAAGGACGGGACGGGTCGGCAAGGTGGACGACGACCTCGGCATGGGAGAAGAGCTGGGAGAGCGAGGACCACTCGTTGGGCCCGAGGAGTGAAGAGACGAGAGCGCGCGACGTCGCCTTCCCCGGTTTATCTGATTTTTTTACTCCCCGGACTAGTTATCGGTCCCCTTCTTTTCAGCTTGTGATTCTACGTAAGCTAGCTTTTGGAAAATTGTGGAAATAAGCTGCGGTGGGGAAAATCTCCTAGAATCAGGTTCCTACCTTTCTTTTTGGCTTTTGTAAATTTTGCTTGTTTGATTGTTGAATTATGAAATGTCTATAAAGCCCCTAAATTCGAACTCATCTAACCATGACACAATTACTAGCAGTACACATCTGAATTTGAACACAAACCATTGAACACATCTGACCATGACACAAGTATACACCGTAATTGAATTAAACTGAAATTCATTTACTAACAATCAAATTAGCATACACTGGATCAACTTAACAATGAAATTAAAATCATACACTGTCAATAAACTTGTATCATTTACATCGAACATCACTGAAATTGAAATCAACAGAAACAAAAGATGGGAAAGAATCAACATGTGGCTGCAGCAGGGAAGAAGACATGGGGAGGACGACCTCGAGCTCAAGGTCGCCGGTTGGGGGGAGACGAGCTCGTGTGGGAGGCCTGGCGTCGGCCACGGGCGTCGGGGCGTCAGCCGCGGGCGTCGGGGCAGCGGACGAGGTGGCGGGCACGGAGACGGAGGGCATGGAGGCGGTGGGCGTGGCGGCGGGCATGGCGGCGGCGGTTTGGTACCTGCGGCTGGGGCTGGGAGGAGGACGGCAGGAGCTGGGAGGAGGACATGGCGAGGTCGGCGGCGGACGGCGGCGGAAGGAGGAGCGGGTGGGGGCGGCGGAGGGGACGGCGGACGGGGCGGTGGGGGCGCCGGACGGGGCGGCGGACGGAGCAGCGGAAGGAGGAGCGGGTGGGGGCGGTGGGGGCGCCGGACGTCGGCAGCGGAGCGGCGACGCAGGGTCGGGCTCAGCGGCGGCCCTCGCTGGCGGCGGCGGCGGGGAAGCAACAAACCCTAGCCGCCATCTTTTCGGGAGAGGACGAGCGTCGGGGGCAGGAGCGGTCGAGCGAGCTGGGGGTTGCGGCCTGTTTTTTCTTTTTTCCTTTACCCTCTCGGCGGTGGCAGTTCTCCGTAAATTAGAAGAACGACATGTCCAGATACGATACCCCTTCGATTCATTTGCGGGAATCTGCTCAGAATCGGCCCAGGACCAGCTTCTCGGTATAGGAAGAAAACGAGATTCTAGGTGGAAATAAGCGGGCTAGAAGCTAGACCCTTCTTTTGGGCTTTTGTAGATTTTGGGCTAGAATCAGTTCTAGAAGCTGAAAAGAAGGGGGCCATCACCTTTCTCTGGAATCTGGATGCTTCCACGGTTCCACGTCACATGATTTTCTTTTGCCTGTGGAAGAAACAAGCTGGATATCCCGGCAGGATCCTCGCCGTACCGTACGGGTGCGATGTATTTCGAGATTTTTTTTAGGGAATACAATTCTCATTTATATAAATAAAAGATGAGATACAAAATACGTATACACCGATCTTACAGATCTGGAAAGATAGAATAAATCTATGTGACAAACCAACGTCTGTCCCTCTTTTTCGGCACCATCGTAGGAGCCACCAAAGAAAAAAAATAGACAGATCACCCCTTCAACCGAGCTCGACTCGGCTCCATCGCTGATCATCAGCTTTTCGGACCTACAAAGTAGTTTGTCATAGGACAAACCATTGCGCTGAAAGAATCATACCGGGGCAGCACGACCCTGGACATGCCATCGAACTTCAGCACTGGCACCCCCGTACGACGACGTCGGAGTAGGGAACTAGAACCGTCAGCCTCCAACCACGAACCCAGCATAAGGTGCACCATCTTCCAGCTGTCACCAATGCAGCTCTCTACTCCACCATGGCGCCGGAGACAACACCGCAACAACGGGAGACATAACAGGAGGAAAAACTCATCTGATAGAGTCGCCGCCGCCGCCTCGCCGACACCATCCATGAACCCTACAGCCACCGATCTGAAAGATCGGCAAGAACACAATGCCACCAACTCCGGGACGCCGCCATGACGGATAACGCGGGTGTGGGAGTAGAGTAGAGCCAGATTTATTTGACCGAGCCCCGCTCCCACCACCCCAACGACGCACCATGCCAGAACCTTACTAACCGTAACTACCATGCAAAAACGGAGAAAACGGGGTCCCCCTCCCTCCTGCCGCCGGAGCGGCAAGCGGAAGGAGAGGGGTCCAGCTCTTCCACCGGTGGAGTTTGGGTGGAACAAAGGTGTCGCCTCCTGGTCGCCTTGAGCGGTGGCTAGGTTAGGGACGAGCGGAAAACATATATGTATTTCGAGGTCTACACCCTATTCTGGTGTATTCCTCTTTTGCGGGTGTACGCATGCGACTAAACAGGTACTCCCTTCGTTTCATTTTAATTGACTCACATATATCTACATATGGATGCATCTAGACACGTTTTAGTGTTAAGTACATCCATATCTATATATACGTGAGTCAATTAAAATGGAACAGAGAGAGTCCGACGGTGGACCTTGGTTTGGTATACTGTATACGCGATCGAGAAACAGTGAGCGTACGTGGGAATCCTACTATATATAAAGGATCGCAGAATCCGGCTTCAGTCCTGCTTCCACGTCTCCCCATCTTCCATGTCCGTCCAATCAGTGTAATCGACGGCTGAGATTCGTCCACGTCGCCCCGAGCGGACGGTTACTGTTCCTTCTCGAATATCTACCAATAGGAGGACGCCACGTCGCCCAGTCACCGCCCGGTCGCAGCCCGTCCCGCCGGCCACCGTGGCTAATTTGCAAAAAAGCATCTGAAAAAAAAAGGACCGCGACCCGCAGTCCACAACTTAACACGTCGAGGGATCCTTCTGTAATTTTGCACAACCCGACGGACGTTTTTGCAAAATTACCCAGCACAATCACTCCTCCTCCTCTCTCTCTCTCCCGCGCGCGTCCGAGGTCGCCGCCGCCGCCGCTACGAGCCTCCCCGGTCGAATCCAAGCAGCCAGAGAGCTCCGCCGCCTTCTCCTCTACCTCCTCGCCGGAGGAATCGCGCCCGGACAGCCGCAGTCGCCGCCACTCCGCCGGAGTTCGTCACCGGCGTTTTTTCTATCCGCCGCCGCGGGAACGGTCGCCGGCAGCGATTCCGGCGACCATTTGGCGCGCTGCGCCGCCAGTCAGTTGCGGAGCTCTGTAGGGGCCGACCTGGGCCGTGGCCCGCCCAGGATTTGGGCATTCCTTTGTATTTCTTTGTGGGCTGGCCCAACAAAACTCCTAATCCTGAAGCCTGGCCCGCCCAGAAATAGCACTGTATCTCCGCCACTGCCGCCAGTTCGATGCGCCTCGGCGTGCTCTACCGGAGACGCGCCTCCACGGCCCGAGCCCGTGCGCCGTTGCGGCTCCGCGAGCCGAGCGCCGCCGCCCGCGTCCGCCACCCGCTGACGTCGAGGGCTGACGTCAGCGTGGTCTAGCTGACATGTGGGGCCCGCCTGTCAGCCGTGTTTTTTGATTACAGAAAATACGTAATAAAATTGAAAAAACCATATCTTTCTATGCACAACTCAGAAAAATACAAATAAAATACCAAAAGTTCCAGAAAAAGAACATCTTTACAACTAACACATTTATATGCATGTTTACACAACTTTTTAAAAAAATAATTACAACAAACATTATAGCTTTCCATATTAATTATAAAGTTTATATAAAATCATCTCGCATATTAACATTATATCTTTCCATATTAATTATACATCTTCTGTAAAATCACCTGCTGATTTTAGATAACTACAGAATATTAACTATATGGCCTACAGAAAAATAACTGAGAATTGTTCACTATTCGGATAAACAGAAAGCAACAAATTCTAATACAGTTAAAAGTAATAAATACAAAAACTAATATAAATCAGTGCTCTCAACTTTAACAATTTTCGGGATCTAAACAACTTTCAAACACGAACTCCTCTGAATTTCACTAATCTTCAAACCTAAGTAATAATTAAATTTGTACATTACCGAATTTAAATTCCATTTACTCCACGGGCGCGGAGTCTCTATATATGATTTTGACATGATTCTAAATAATGCAAACCAAAAAAATTAACAAATGTCCACAGTTTTTTTTCGAAAAATAGTTCAAACTATCCATTCGAGCTTGAACTAAAAAATGTCCACAGTTTTTTCCTTGAAACAATTCTACATAATTGTAAATATGATTTTGACATCATTCTAAATAATGCAAACCAAAAAAATTAACAAATGTCCACAGTTTTTTTTTCGAAAAATAGTCCAAACTATCCATTCGATTTTAAAACAATTCTAAAAAATGCAGATCAACAGTTCAAAACATGTTCTCGGGAAAAAAAATGACAAATATATCAATGGGATCACATAAAAATAAATATGCACGAGCAAAATTCAAATTTCAAATATCCATGTGCCTTACAAATTTGTATTCTCATATACGCCAAAAGGAATTCAAATGCGCTGAACTATTCAAAAACTTGGTGATTTCCGAATTTGAACAGTTTTCGAAACTTTTAATTCACAACAACTTTACGGTTGAATGATTCAAAATTTAAGCCCATGGGCGCGGCAGAGCTGCTAGGGCTGGAATCGAGCCGAGCCGAGCCGGCTCGAGGCTCGGCCCGGCCAGGCTCGAGGGCTCGGCTCGTCTCCAAAAATGCCCTGGAAATCGGGCTCGCGGCTCGGCTCGGCAAGCTCGAGGCTCGGCTCGGCCGGCTCGCGAGCCGCAGTTTTTTTTTTTTAGCATGAATCGATCGATCTCGTCCCCGACTCCCGTTGACTCGTAGTCACTCCTGCTCGTTCCCCTTTCCAACTCTCCCGTCTCTGTTTCTCTTCGATACCAGGCGGCGGCCCGATGCGGCCACTGGGAGCCGACGGGGACGGCGGCGGTGGTGGGCTGCGGGCGACGGGGTCTCCACATGATCGATCTGGGCAGGGATTCCCCGGTCTTCTTCCTTTCTTCCCAGGCGGCGGCGGCCAGATGCGACCACCCGGATGTGATGGGGACGGCAGCGGCGGTGTACTGCCGGCGACGGGGGGCGATGAACATGGTCGAGCCGGGCCAGGAGACCATGATCTGCTCCGTTTCTTCCCAGGCGGCGGCGGCCCCATTGGTGAGCCAACTCGAGGCGACGGGGACGGCGACTACGGCGGCCTGCCGATGACAAGGACTTCGACGATTGAATCCTACGATCCAATCTCCTTCACGCAGTAAGTACCTGCTAAGCCCACTCCTTTTCCAATTAATCTTGATTTTCGTTTGGGTTTATGGTCGGCAGAAGAACCCTAGTTCATATTGTGCTGTACAATCTGTTTCTTGGATTATAAAACGGTAGGCAAACGGACCTGATGATATGGGATGGCATGAGGCTGAACTTCCAGCCTTATGAGCATCGAACCAATGGTGGAACCTTAGCTCTGTTCTTTACTTTCAACCGAAATTTTCTGCAACTAACCAAGGTTGTGATTTTTGGTTGGTTCCTGGCAGAGTTCTTTGCATCCACCATTTGTCCTACCCGATTGATTACAATTGGTAACCAGCAAGAAACTAGCACTACCTTCTGCGCGCAAGTGTCTCAGTTAATTGCAAACTGTACTACTGGTTTTGTCTCTAATTTTCAGGGTTCCAGGCTTACAGCTTTCGAGTTAGTTCATGAGAAAATAGCTGCTACACTGATAGCAGACTCTGCTGCAGCTGCACTGATGAATAATGGACAAGTTCAAGCTGTAATTGTCGGCGCTGATCGTATAGCTGCCAATGGTATCCACCCGCAATGATAATTCTTAAATCAACTGAAGACCATTTTTTCTTGTTGCTTACTCTATTTTTGGATAAAAGGTGACACGGCCAACAAGATCGGCACGTACAACCTATCAATTTCTGCAAAGCATCATGGCGTGCAGTTTTATGTGGCGGCACCAGTAACTTCTATCGATCTCTCCCTACCATCTGGGAAGGAAATCGTCATAGAAGAAAGATCTCCTAAGGAGCTGTTGAACTCTGAAGGTGGTCTAGGAAAGCAAGTCGCTGCTTCAGGTATATGAGTCTGGAACCCCGCCTTCGACGTCACACCAGCAAATCTAATAACTGCAATTATAACAAAAAAGGTATGATCTGTATCCTCACACAATTTGTTGAACTATGCACGTGTTTGTGGTGGAACTTTGTGATGTATGAGACTATTGTTGAACTATGCACGTGTTTGTGGTGGAACTTTGTGATGTATGAGACTATTGTTGAACTATCACTAGTAGGAAAACCCAATTCTATGAAAGCTTATTCTGTGGCGCACCTTATAGCCGTGCGCCACAGAATAAGATTCTGTGGCGCACCAGAAATGGTGCGCCACAGAATAGCCTTATTCTGTGGCGCACGGCTATAAGGTGCGCCACAGAATAAGCGCGGGCCCCACACCAACGAACGGGTCTGCCACTTTTGACCTTATTCTGTGGCGCACTGGGTCAGGTGCGCCACAGAATAGGTTTATTCTGTGGCGCACCTGCATGCATGCGCCACAGAATAAGGTGCTCTGGCCCCACAAATAATTGGGGGGAACTATTCTGTGGCGCACCTGACCCAGTGCGCCACAGAATTAGAGTATTCTGTGGCGCACCAGTTAGGGGTGCGCCACAGAATAAATGTACCAGATATTTTATAAGGCCATCTCCACCCACTTTCCCCTACCCATTTCTCATTTCCTCTTCTTCCTCCTCTCCTCCCAACTCGTGGTGCTCCTCCTTCCCATCCATTTTTGACCATATATTTCTCCTTTTTTTTTAGTTAAACTTATTTTGGTTGATAGACTCCTCCATACATAGTCTCCTTTCTCCCATCTTCTATTTTGGATCAAATCTACAAGGTGAGAAAGGTTATTGTGCTTTGACCATCTTGTTGGAAATGTTTGGAGGTACCTTGAGAGACCCTTGAGATTGCCGGAACGTCGATTAACTTCCGTTCCGGCAACTTCGGGTACTCCATATGTCCCTTTTTTAGCAAAGGTCATGCCGGATTTTTTCGTGAAATTTGGCATGACTTTGTTAAAAATAGGACATGTGAGGTATTAATTGTGCTTGTGCTTCCGACCATCGTGTCGTTGAGATGCCGGACTTAGATGTGTTGTGTGTGTTTGTGTGTGCATGCATGTTGCGGCTCTAATTAAGTTATGTACTCTCGTTTCTTCTCTATGTATAGCGCGTAGTCAACCATGGTCATAATGATGAGCTCCAGTCAAATCAGAACATACAAGGACCAAGCGAAGGCGGACATGATTCGGTCCAACGGGAGGCAGATAAGATGTCCGTGTCGAAAATGCAAACATGAGAGGTGGATACACCCTGATTCTGGATTATTGGAGGAGCACCTGCTCAGGCACGGTTTCATGCCGGAACAAGCCAAACAAGATCATCGTCATGACGAAGGAGATGCCCGCGGCGGACAAGATGATCATGACGAAGGAGATGCCCGCGGCGGACAAGATGATGACGAAGGAGATGCCGGTGACGGACAAGATCATCATGATGACGAAGGAGATGCCGGCGGACATGATCATCATGACGAAGGAGACGAGCATACCCCGCTAAGTTTGGGCTTGCATGATGCTCATTTTCAAGAACTGCTTCTCAGTCAGACGAGCAACGACAGAGAGAAAGCCAAGCTAGCGCAAATGGGGATAGACGGGATCACTCCGTTGTATCCTGGGTGCCGGCCTCAGGATACGCGCTTGCAAGTAACGCTTAATGCTATGGAGATGAAGTCGGGAAACAGTTGGACCGACAAGAGCTTCAACCAGAACCTGAAATTCTGGCACGATATTCTCCCCGAGGGTAACACATTACCAACTACTATCGAGGAGGCCAAGAAAGTCCTGTGCCCTCTTGACCTACCGCACGAGAGATACCACGCCTGCATCAATGATTGCGTAATTTATCGGGGCGATTACGAGGACTTGACCAAATGTCCGGTGTGCGGTCACGGACGGTACAAGAGTGGAAAGAAGAAAAATCCTCGAAAAGTGGTATGGTACTTTCCTATCACTCCCCGTCTTCAGCGGTGGTTCGTGGATCCTAAGGAAGCAAAGCTCATGCAATGGCACGCGGAAAGGGAGAAGCCCGCAGAAGATCCGGAGAAGGGCACCATCCTGACACACCCTGCAGACGCTATCAATTGGCAAGCATTGGACATCGCCTTCGAAGATTTTGGGCGCGACGCAAGGAACGTCAGGCTGGGTATGTGCACAGATGGAATGAATCCGTTCTTCAATGGCACACATAGCACCTGGCCCGTGTTTGTATGGCCTTACAACCTTCCCCCGTGGCTGTGCACGAAGTCAAAGTACATACACATGAGTATGCTTATTCAGGGTCCGAAACAACCAGGTGTCGACATACATCTGTATTTCGAGCTGTTGAAAGAGGAGTTAGAAACGTTATGGAAGACGCCTGTCCGTACGTGGGACGCCTACACTAAAGAATATTTCAATATGAGCGCCGCGTTGCTCACGACGGTGCAGGACTATCCTGGAATGTCGTCTGTATCGGCCCAGGTGGGCCACGGATTCTGTGGATGTATCAGGTGCATGGATGAGACCCCGCATATCCAGCTACCAAGAATACAAGGGTCTTCGAAAACCGTGTACCCAGGGGCTCGAAGGTGGCTTCGCATGGACCACCCGTGGAGAAAACGCGGGGATTTGTTCGATGGTCAAGAAGAAAGAGAAACAAAACCGATCCCGAGGACCGGCATAGAAATTGATGAGCTTTTGACAAATTGGGAGGAGTGCCCTGCGCCGGGAAAGAAGCGACCGAGGGTAAAACCGCTGCTGGGTGTATGGAAAGCGAGGTGTGCTTTCCATGACTTGGAGTACTGGAAGGTCCTCCACACGCCCCATAGCCTCGATGTAATGCACATTACGAAGAATGTTACCGAGGCTGTTCTTGGCACTCTTTCAAACATGCCGGAAAAGACCAAGGATGGGAAGAAAGCACGATACGATCTGAAATGGCTTGGCATCAAGAAAGATATTCACGGCCCCGATAGTGATGATGATGATGATAATGATGACCAGACGGAAGGGACTCAAGGTCGCCGCAAAAGGAGGAAGAAGAGCGCGGTTGTGCTTCCACCTACCTGCTTCACTATGAGTCCGGAGGAGCTCAAGCAGTTCTACAAGTGCCTCTTAGGAGTCAAATTTCCTTACGGTTACGCGGGGAAGACAAGCAGATATCTGGACGAAACAAAGAAGAGGTTCAGCGGGATGAAGTCTCACGATTGTCATGTGCTTATGACGCAGATAATTCCCGTTGCGATCCGAGGGATAATGGACGAGCACGTCCGTGATACGCTGTCTGCACTTTGCAACTTTTTTGATGTCATCAACCGTAAGTCGATCGGCGTGAGGCAGCTCCAGAAGATACAGGATGAGATCGTGGGGATACTATGCGAGCTCGAGATTTACTTCCCGCCCGCGTTCTTTGACATCTGCGTGCATCTCCTTCTCCACGTCGTTGATGACATACTGAAGCTCGGTCCGACGTTCCTGCACTACATGATGCCGTTCGAAAGGCAGAACGGTGTCATCAAAGGATTCGTTCGCAACAGGGCCCGTCCAGACGCAAGCATGGCCAAGGGCTTTCTGACCAAAGAGTGCATCACCTTCTGCCAGAGTTATCTAAGCACCGAGAACGAGGATGTTGGTCTGGCCACCAGGCCGCACGTCGGCAGGCTCGCTGGTTTTGGTCACCGTGAGGGCTACCGCTCACTCCCTGTCTTGATTGATGGTCGACACGTCGACTTCGATAGGGCTCACCGGGTCGCGCTACAACACTTAGAATTGATCGAACCTTGGGTGGAAGAGCACAGAAGCATAATCGAGAAGAACTACATCGACCTGGGCCGGCCGAGGAAGAACGGAGACGTAACCAGAGAGCACAACTCCAGCTTCACGCGTTGGTTCAGGGAAAAACAACTGTCCGAATCACGGGTCAGAAAGCCAAGTACGGAAGATGAAAAACTCATATTCTCCATATCACAGGGCCCCGCGCAGAACGTGAAGACCTATCAGACGTACGACATCAATGCTTACAGATTCTGCACCGAGGAAAAGGACAGGAGTAGCGAATATCAAAACTCAGGAGTAACTATGCTATCCTACGCCGATGACGAGGCTACCGTCAAACAAAGATACTTCGGAAGGATAGAGGAGATATGGGATCTCAACTACTGTGGAGAGTCGGTGCCAATGTTCCGTGTGAGATGGGCCAAGAACGTCGAAAAAGAAGGCCGGTATTTCACCACCATGGTTATACCCGAAGCCAACTCGAAGAAAGCCTCCGCGAAAAATGAGCCATGGGTACTCGCTAGCCAAGTCGATCAATGCTTCTTCATTACCGACCCGTCAAAGCCTAACCGTGTTGTCGTGAGGAGGGGCAAGAGGAGCATCATCGGAATGGAAGGAGACGCCAATGAGGAGGACCTGGACGGCGATCCGAAGATCGAGGAGGAATTCGACAACTACTTCGACATGCCTACTACTAATTCTAAAGAAAAAAGGAAGACCTCCCTACCTACCAAAGGTTGTCCGTTCACGCGAAGAAGTCTCAAGGTGACCGGCCTAAGCTATTCAACCGCCAAGAAGGGAAAGAAGAAATGCTAGTTTGGGGCCGGCCGGGACGAAGATCGAAAACTTTTTTGTGTATTATATATAATTTGTTTTGTATGAGAGACAAGCATATGGTCTATGTAATTTGATATATATGGCACAGTTTCAATATTTGTATTAACTGTTTTTTTATTAACATGTGTGTAAAAACAGAAAATTTAAATAAAAAACCAACTATTAACTGTTTTTTTATTAACATGTGTGTAAAAACAGAAAATTTAAATAAAAAAACCAACTATTCTGTGGCGCACCCCTTATCGGGTGCGCCACAGAATAAGCTATTTCTGTGGCGCACCGAGCCAGGTGCGCCACAGAAAGGTGAGAATTCTGTGGCGCACCGCAGAGAGGTGCGCCACAGAAATTTGTCGCCCACACTTACATGTGGGCCAGGGTGCGCCGCGGCCTCCACACTCGCGTTCGAAAACAACTCCCCACACACTCGCGCGCGCTCCGGCCGGCCGTTCTCGCCGTCCTCGCCGTCGCCGTCGACGCGCGCTCCGGCCGCCCTCGCCGTCCTCGCCGTCGACGTCACCCTCGACGTCCTCGCCGCCTCCCTCCCCCCTCGCCGTCTCTCCGTCGCGCGGTGCCGGCCGCAGGACGCCGCCGTGCAGGACCTCGACGCCGCCGGCTGCAGGACCTCCACGACACGTTGGCTGCAGGACCTCGACGCCGGCTGCCCCTCCACGACATCGCCGCCCTCTCCCCTCCCTCCCCTCCCCGAGGTGCTTCCCCTTTCCCCCTCCTCCCTCCCCTACCGAACTCCTGCAGCCAAGGTGTTTGTAAAAATTCCAAAGAGAAATTTTAGTTCCTGTTTTTGATTCTGTTGTTGATTGCTAGTAGCCTTGCTGCGAATTGCTTTTAGTGCTGGTTGATGTTAGTTGAGATGAAAAAATTGAGATGAAAAAATTGTTAGTGCATATGCAGTAGCAAATTTGCTAAGTGTTAAATAGGTTAGTGCTAGCTAGGTTAGTTTAGTTGCTGTTAGGTTAGTTGCTTGTTGTGACAGCTTTTCAGAATGTGTTAAACAGCCATTTTAGGTTTAGGTTTAGGTTTAGGTTAGTTGCTTGTTGTGAGTTGCTGTTAGGTTTAGGTTAGTTGCTTGTTGTGACAGCTTTATGCAAACCGCTTTAGGTTAATTCAAAAAATGTTAGCCAATAGCTGACAGCTTTTCAATGTGCACATCCAATCAAAATAAACCATAAAACCTTACCATTATGAAATCTGATTTTCTAGAAGGATGGCTGATCTGCAATCTTATAAGAGCTGTCCCATGACTTCTCGCCTTCAAAAAAGAACAAAACATAAAGCGGTTTGCATAGAAGACTAATGAGAAATATGCTCAAACTTGAACTCCTATTCCTGTCACAACTCACAATACTCGAGTTAAGCAGAACTAAGCCTTACAAGTAAGAAACACTTATAGGTTTGATATAACCTGGTGGAAAGGATAAGAGGTTAAGATGAGATTAATATATCAAAGAATAAGTTTAGCATTTAATACTGACAAAGACATTACTGATCTACCTAATTCATCAGCATATTTAACATCCAGTTCAACTTTATCATTTACAGAAAGATGGGCTATCTGGATTGATGATTCTGCAGCAGCCACTCGTACTTGTGCAACCTGTACAATAATGTTCACAGCATCAGGGTCAAGAAAATTCTGACAAAAATGCATATAGATGTAGGGAAAGGTGATTGTTAATCCCATGAAACCAGCAGTAGTTATATAACACATGGCACATAAGAATAGTTCCAAAAAAATTAAAGTGAACTCCTTGGATGATTTAGATACAGCAATTAAGTATAAACAGGCTTTATTTAGGGCCCGAACAGATTTGTAGATACAATTTTGTGTTAGTTGCTGCCCACTTTGTGTTAGTTGCTGCTAAGTATTTGTGTTGCTTGGTGTTAATTTATTGCAACCTTGCTTTAACGAGTCGGATGAAACCCTGTAGCAACCTTGCTTAAGTCGACCATCCTTCATTGGATAGCATTTTGGGTTAGGGTTGATGCTGCATTTTGATTATTTCACTAATGGTCACTGGTTTGATTAGCTCCCAAAACCATCATGGATAATTGAGCAAACTATTTCAAATCCTTTCAAACTTGATTTGATAAGGAAGATGAGATGGAGTAGATGAGATCTATAAAGGTGCATTTCCCAAATTTTCAAGATTTAATCAAATGGGAAAGGCCTAGAAATGCTATCTGTTAACATGAGTGAAGATAGGTTTTACTTGACAGTTTTGGAGTTAGAGAATTTTTACTATCCAGAACAAATTCTCATGTGTTCTCCAACTTCTATATAGGCTATGTGGTGGAGTTAGAGAATTTTTACTTGACAGTTTTGGAGTTAGAAATGCTATCTGTTAACAGCTCACATGCTACTCTTTGATTGCAGGAAAGCGAAGAGAGATACACAGCCATTGTGCAACCGTGCCAGTGGTGGCCACCTTTTCCAGAAAAGGTAGCTGAGATGGTTCTGTGGTGGTGGTCTTCTGGCCACCACATTAATTCTTGTGGTGGTTTTTGGTGGTTGTTTTGTGGTTGTGGTGGTTCTGTGGTGGTTGTGAGATGGTGGTGGTGGTGGTCTTCTGGCCACCACATTCTTGTGGATGAAATGTTTGCAGGTACCCCGAGAGGCCCTTGAGATTGCCGGAACGTCGATTAACTTCCGTTCCGGCAATTTCGGGTACTCCATATGTCCCTTTTTTAGCAAAGGTCATGCCGGATTTTTTCGTGAAATTTGGCATGACTTTGCTAAAAATAGGACATATGGGGTATTGTGCTTGTGCTCCGACCATCGTGTCGTTGAGATGCCGGCCGGAGGTGCCGGCCGTAGATGTGTTTTTTTTTTGTTGGAAATGCTTGCAGGTACCCCGAGAGGCCCTTGAGATTGCCGGAACGTCGATTAACTTCCGTTCCGGCAATTTCGGGTACTCCATATGTCCCTTTTTTAGCAAAGGTCATGCCGGATTTTTTCGTGAAATTTGGCATGACTTTGCTAAAAATAGGACATATGGGGTATTGCGACTAGTGCATGGGCCGGGGTATCTTAGTACTTAGTTAGGTGATTTTTTTTTCTCTTATATTTGTCATACTAACTTTTTGCCTCTTTTTAATGCAGTGCAAACATGGCCGACAATGACGAGGCTGGGGTTTCTGGAACAAGGGGCGAGGAACCGATGGAGCAAAATATTATGATTCCGAGTTTCATCTCAGCGGCGGTGACAAATACGCTCACGTCGCTCTTTACAACCATATGTGAGTCTGTCAGGGATTGGACTGAAGGAGGGAAAAAAGGGCCTGCCCCAGTGATCAGCTTCGGCTCCAGACAGTACCCAATACTGCCTCCGGAAGATACACCAGATACAGCAGAGAAGAAGAAGAAGCACAGGAAGAGGAGTAAGCCAGCTCCGAAGACGAAACTTAGCACACCGGGGTATGTCCGGAGTGACCCCATGATACCACCCCGTGCGGGTGACTTGTCGTCCCGGTTGCATGAAGCTGGTCAACCGATACTGCCTTCGGAGCTGCTCCACCTCGCAGATGGATGCATGGCCCCTTTGCAACTTGCTATCTTGAAGCTAGAGGACAACCTTCTTAAAGACGAGAATCCGAACTACCCGGTGTTCACTGTCAAGGTGCCAAGGGACTTGGTTGACTTCGTTGATGAATCTCCAGCGGATCTGTTCTTCATATCGTGCGAGGACGTCTTCAACTTGTTTCACTTTAAACGGCTGGACTATAACTTGGTCCGCCTATACGCGCTCAGCCAGGCGATGATGATCAGGAGAGAACAAACCCCGTACGTCAAGGTAGTGGATCCCTACTACATGCGGGACAGCCAGCTGGAGGAAGGATCACCGACACGGGCTAAGGCCACGGAGTACCTCCAGAGAATCATGCTGAACATGAGCACGAAGACCAGCCTTCTTCTGCCTTTCTTTTTCAAGTAAGTCCGCATCTAGTCGCCGCTGTCGTATCTTATGCTTTCTTATAGATTTCTTCTGTTGTGTTGATCCTTTCCAATATTCCGTTTCAATTGTGTTGAGCAGTGACAAGTACTCAGTACTCATCGCCGTGCACCCGAAGTGGTCAATTGCCACATATTTAGACTCAGGGACTACGCCGAAAGACTACACTAGAATTAAGGGTGTTCTCGATGAGGCTCTCGAGGGCTACGCCAAAAACGGAGGTTCCTTCGAGAAGAAAGCGAAACGTATAATTGACAACACACACAAGTTTTACCATGGGACGGGGTTTCATTGCATCAAGCAAAAGTCTGGCAACGTGGATGCCTTCTACGTCCTCTTACACATGAAATCGTATGTCCGGGATGCAGTGATAACGAATTTGCCATATCGTCTCCAAGAATGGGCCAAATATGATGAGGATCTCACTGATGATGACCTTAGAGCAGACTTCCATCGCATCCAGTTACAGTTATCGAAAATCATCCTGGAAGATGTCAAGACAGCAGGGGGGTCCTTACACAACGCCAGAGGTAGAAACCTTGCTTCTTTCTTTTCTATATTAGATGAATAAATCATACTCTAGTTATATCATGCATTAATCAAATATATATCCCAACCGATTTTCAGCGTTGTCTAAGTGGGAGATCGAAGAACGCCTAGATAAGCAGAATGACAGGAGGACGTGGATGACGAAAGACGGCATTTATCCGTTTCCGGAGCGGATCAGGAAGAAGGATCCATCATACGGGTTTTTCTCTATTTGATCTTTTTGTGGTAAGTTGATATAAAATATGAGGCATGATTTTTGTAAGTTGATACCAGTTAAGTATGAGGCATGATTGTTAGTTGACCTTAGCTAATTCATTTCTAGAATGCCGATGATTAAAATGTTGTGACACTATGTGACGCAGAGATGGCGTCAGTGAAACTTGTGATATGCAGGAATACAAACTCAAGGGCCTCTCGGCAAACCGTTCCCGGCGCCGCTCCGCTCGTAGCGCTCGCGAAGAAGGCTACATGAGATCGTCATGTTCCCGCTATTGCTCACCGTCAACGCCGAGATGTAATCTATTCGATCCTAGTGTAGGCGGTGAACACTTCATTTTGTAACGTGGGCAACGATTCGATGAACTTTTGTATATCTCAACAATTGTGTAAAACTTCCGCACTTTTGTATCAACTTGTGATGACATATATTAGTAATGTGTTTGTTTTGATATATCTGTGAAAATATATCTCTGTTTCTGTTATATCTGTGTAAATATGAAATATACATGTATTCTGGTATTATACTGGTATTTGTATGAATATACGGGTACAGTACTGCGCAGTAATTCTGTGGCGCACCCATTACTATTCTGTGGCGCACCCTATTCTGTGGCGCATGGTTACACGAGTGCGCCACAGAATAGTTATTCTGTGGCGCACCAGTCGCGGTGCGCCACAGAATATTCACTATTCTGTGGCGCATGGGTGGTGCGCCACAGAATAGAGCTATTCTGTGGCGCACCACCCATGCGCCACAGAATAGAAAAATGGTGCGCCACAGAAAAGCTTTTCTGTACTAGTGTATGCACGTGTTTGTGGTTGAACTTTTATTTCTGTTATGCTTAGTTGATGCTTTGTGAAACTTGTTACACTATCTATTGTTGATTATAATTGTCAATTGTTACATATTTGGCAAAAGTCATGTCAATTTTTTTTATTTCATCGAGCCTTCGAGCCGGCTTGCGAGCTTCACCCAGCCGGCTTGTCGAGCCTCGAGCCTTGTTTGGAAGGTCTAGGCTTGGGTTGCACCACCTTCGAGCCGAGCCGAGCCTTGTCGAGCCCGAGCCGAGCCTCGAGCCTCGAGCTTCAGGTCCAGCCCTAAGAGCTGCGCTTAGTCCCCTAGTAGTATGACAAGGATTGCCGGCCTGATAAAGTACTAACGCAACGTACTGAACAGTCCTTAGGCCGTTTGCTTAGCGAGAGCGGGCAGTGAGCTAGCTAGAACCCTCGCTGTCAGTCTACCAGTACATTTAGGTGAAACCTTCGCTATCATCCTCATAGTAGTGAGACGCAGCTAGATCATCTCAACCGGCAATAGACGGTGCGGCAACAGTGTCGTACGGACGCTATTGCGAGCGTCAGAACGTATTGTCATCCTATTAGAACCGGGTGCCTCTAGCAGCGCCACTAATAAGTCATCACAATAAATCTTGATCCTATTTTTTTTTTTTACAAATACCACTTTTTTTTGCGAGGAAATACCACATATTTTCAATAAAATATAACCATATTGTATAGTTTTAACACATAAATTGGTTCCCCAATAATTTAAGCATATAAATAAAATAATTTATACAACAGTTTAAATTAAATGAAATCCGAAAAGTTCAGCTAGATTGACTCAATCATGGAGTTCTTTGAGCGCCCACGGATGCTCACCAAGATCAGTCTGTAGTTGGTTGTTCGTTCGTCACGGATTTCCACATGCATGATGAGAAAATTGGTAAAACTCGGGCCACACCTCATGATCGACCTGGGTAAGATGCCTCTGCATCTCATACGGGTGATCATCAATCACCGGAGAAGTGCGATGATGATCATGTTATGCATGATAACACATGGTCATGACCTCCCGCAACTGCTTTTTGGACCAGGTAACAGCAAGGTACTGGACAATGGCAAAACGATGTTGGAGGACGCCAAATGCCCGCTCGACATGTTTCGTAACACTCTCTTGTTCTTGTGCTAACCAAGATTGGTTTTAATCTGATGAGTTCATGATTGTTTTCACAAATGTCGACCATTTTGGACAGATGTCATTTGCCAGGTAATACCCCCTTATACCGATGACCATTGATCTCACAGTTGCACGCCCGGAGTATGGCCTTCAGCAAGTCTTGCAATCACATTAATGTCATTGTGAGATCCATCCATGTAAAAAAGTGCCAGATCCACAAATCATAATATGCCACAACTTCAAGCAAGACACTGCATTCTCCAACATGACCTTTGTACGACCCTTGCCAAGCGAACAGATAATTTTTCCATCACCAATGCATGCAATCGATACTTCCAAGCATCACAAAAAATTCTCTAGATGCGTTTTGTGGCAAGATCCGCAGTTGTGTGTGCTTCATTCCGTGCTATCAAATAAATTTGTCCAAACACTGCCACCATCGCCTTGCAAAAACGATACATGCTCTCTTCAGCTATGCGTAGGCGGTCGTCAAGTGTATTTACAACAGCTCCATATGCAAGACAACTCAACACAGCAGTGCACTTCCGAATAGATAAGAAACCAACCATACCCAGTGCAATCTTTCTTACACATTAAGTAGTCATCATACTCCCGGACGCCATGCACAATGCGCATGAACACCCCCGTCTTCATCCTAAAGCGCCGCCGGAAATCCTTTGGCCAATGTGTTGGCTCATCGGTAAAATAGTCGGCCAGTAGCATCAAATGACCCTCCATTCTACAACGATCTTTGTTCTTCTTTCTCCCTTTATTCCAACCTCCATGTTTGGGAGTGGCATTCATCTCGGCTAGTAAACCGACAAGACAAAAGATGATCATCAAGCGCTCATCAATCTCGGCTGCGGCGGTGGGTTCCTCTTGAATCAATGCGGCCATCATCACGACATCGGCCCTATCCATAGCCTACCAAACAATGAAGGAATCAAACAACTAAACACTCCATCTAATTTAAATAGGCAAACGACCTTGGCAAAGCGTCAAACACCTTTTGTCCAAGGCGGGCGAGAGGTGGTCCAAGCCAGAGCTCTGTCCCCGGTGCGTCAACGAGTGTCATCCGTCGAAGACAAAGCAGTGGTCAGCTCAGGCGAATCGAAGGACGGGGTCAGACGGCATACTGAAGCAGGCTAGGCCAGCGGAAGAGATAGCAACAGCAAGCTTCCAAATGGGGGCGAGAGGCACAGACGTAGCAGGGAGCGAGAACTTCCACACGACGGCGAGAGCGACGACCGAAATTTTGGTGTCGAAACAGGTGGCGGCGGCGATTCAGTCGGGGTGTGAGCTAAGATGAGGACGTGAGAGACGAGGTGGGCGGTGGCAAATTCCTGGATCACTGTCATGTGGTACCGCCTAAAATCCGACTTGGCGAGGTTCCCGCGGCTGTCCGGCACTCCCACGTTGCTCCCTATGGACCAGGGCCGTGGCAGGGTTGCCAGACACGGTATTGGGCCCTTACGGCAAAACTGCCGCTGTTGGGACCACGGTTGGGCGTTGTTTTTGCGTCAGAACCAGTTGCCCTACTAGTAGCGCGAGTGTAAATGACAGGGAGCCTGTAGCTCAATTGGGAGCGCTATTGAAAGCGCCACTGAAGATGCTCTTACTCCTATCGACTAACATAATAACAACCCCAGAGAAACAACCAACGAACTAAGTATAGGTAAAAGTGATAGGACACACATGGTGGCACGTGGCAGAGCTTGCCAAAAAGTTAGGGGAGGGGCGAAAGATACACACGAAAAAAACTTAATATTAGTAAAACTATACCAAAATATACTACTCCTTGAAAGACTTATGACAAAACCATGGAGGCCTAAGGCATTACTTATCATGAGCTGTATCGAGCCAGTACACTGTACTTGACGGTTCGACAACAAATCTTGGTTGGTACTATAAGGGTGTGTTTGGTAGCCTGTGCCACTTCACCAAGTCTATCTCTCCTCATACAAGCTGACCTTATACAGGCTCAGCTGAGATTTTGCAGTTTGTTTGGTAGCCTGTGCGAGTTGAGACATGCTGAGCTGAGATGCTGTTTGTTAGCCTGTATCAGTCAAGATAAGTTGAGCTGAGATGTTGTTTGGTAGCCTGTTTCTTAATTTGACGTGGTAAAATTCTTTCTGAGTTGGTGAGAGTATAAAAATCTTCTTTTTATGCAATTGTATAATGATTTCAACATAAATACGTTGTTAAACAAAATTTGGACAACATATAGATATAAAATAAATATTTAATGAAGGGACAACAAATTTTTAGCACATAAATAATATATTTCAGCACATAAACAATATATTACAGCAACCTAACTGTCAATCTATCAGTGTGTTGTTGTTACAGTTAGGTAAAGCCATCGTCATCAGTACTTACGGTACACTCCTATTGATCGATATAATCGTAATAACAACCCAACCAAAAACCCAGCGGAGGCCGGCCGCGACCAATAATGCAACCATGCGATCGAGTCCCTTTCCTGGATCGCCAATTAAACTAGCTGAACACGTACTGGAAAACATGTCGACCGAAAGCAACGTTCCCATACGGCGCGCGGTTTGATAGCTAGCTAGCGCTGCGGCGTGTCAAGCTAGGAGCATCGGCCATCAAGACTTTTTAAGCCACCGCTCTGTGTGCCTACGCACTGCACGAGCACGACGTTGGGTACGGGCGTGTTTGGTGCTAGGTAGTTGGGCGTTGCTCCTCAGGTCGATCGGGCCCCATTGGAGCGGCCTGATCTTGGTCACACCTCCAATCCGGCCGGCCCTGGTCACCGGAAAAATGTTACGGCAACTCCGACTCGGGCGAGGCCGAGGCCACCTCCACTCGGGCGGTCAAGAGCCAAGGAGGGGGATCAGCTTGCGGTGACCTCCGAGGAGAACCGGATCAAGCTCACGATAATGGCCGTGGAGAACCAGATGTCCGATTTGAGCATCATGGAACCGGAGCAAAGGGCTTGGATCATCAAGAAGCAAAAAAATGATCCACGAATGCGATGCATGATCTCTATTTTTCATTTATTGATCTTGTCATTTGAACTAACTATCTTTCGAACTATGTGTGTCATTTCGTACCTTGCTATGTCATGTTTATTTTAGTGGTCATTTTTTTATTGCTCTTATTTTATTTTCTATATTTATGTAGTCTTTGGCAAAGGGGCAAAAATGGGCAGGCTTGACCAAATTGATTTTTTACAGCCTCGGACCAAAATGGGGGATGGCCCTTGGGTTCACCCCCAACCACAAACGGACATGTTCATCTGTTATGTCCGCGGACGCCCAAATGGAAAGAAACAGACACATTTGGTGTCCGATTCTTTTTTTGGGGGGTGGTGGGGGGGGGGGGGGGGGGGGGCGTTGGAGTTGCCCTAATAACCCGGCTCACCCCGGAGCGGTGGCTGTTCTGCCTGACAACTCTCCAAAATCTCTAGACTGGCCCCACATAATTATACTAATTTTTCTGTGACATTGTTATCACTCGTGCACATCCGGAATTACTTCCCATTTGCCCTAATAACCCGGCTCATCCCGGGGCGGTGGCTGTTACGCCTGACAACTCTCCAAAATCTCTAGATTGACCCCACATAATGATACTAATTTTTCTGGTTGGTCACCTATCCTGAAATTGCTCCGAACCAAGCACGATTAACATCGGAATATTGTGAAGATGATATTTAAAAAAAAAGTTGTAACTTGAGTATACTATCAGTTTATAGTAATCCCCCGTTACAGGATCTCACAAAAACCCTCCGTTCGCATATATAAGACGTTTTAGGCCATTCTAGTCTAGCAAAATGTCATATATATTTGAACAGACGTAACATATTTTAAGTGTCATTTGCATGCTCCAGGGCTTTTGCACTAGTGAAGTGATCGCGGTGCTAGCTCGCGAGTACAATATATATCTGCGATATATCCACGAGCTTGTGTTGCAGTGAAAGAAGTTAATTGACTAGCTAAGGCAGTAGATATACATGTGTTGTACGTGACACTGATCGATCATAAGACGATCGAATTCCCATCATCCAGTCCAGCATGGCGTGCACCAGATCTGAAACGCATGACTTGTCTTCTGCAATGAATAGTAGGAGTAGCAGTCGCGGTCGATGGGGACATCGGGTCATGGACCCGAGCAACGGAAGCTGTCCCTCGCGGCAAAGATGTAGTAGTATGGTCCATGACGATCATGCGTATTGATGGAGGCGAAAGCTACATATATAATCCATCCTCCTTCAACCCTCGCGTGTAAAATAAACCAAAAGACAAAGAAAGTGACTGATATTTCCAGTTTTTTTTATGATCCTTTTTCGCGGCCAGCCGGTGTTTCTCAACTTCGAAAATTATACTTCTGCCACTCACTCTTTTGTTATACTACAATAAAATGAGATATGTTTAAAAAAAGTATACCACTGACTCCATGGTCCAGGCCCGTGGATGTAGACCTGATTTGGCCGTGTACCGGTAAATGGCCGTGCAAAAGCCCCGGCTGTGGGGGATGGTGCTAAAATTCGTATATGGGAAGACACGTGGTTTGGCACTTCTCCACTGTGCGTGTAGTTTTGAGACCTGTACCGTGTTTGTAATGAAACCATGGTAGCTATTAACAAAATCTGGGATAAGGTGAATCTCAAACTCACCTTTCGAAGGAATTTTAGTCCTGCCCTGTTACAAAAATTGTATGAACTAGAGCAGATAGCCAGAAGCGCTGGCCTCTCTACAGAATGTGATTCCATTATCTGGGCTTATGACTCCAAGGGTGTGCTCTCCACCAGTTCCCTTTATAAAATTATTTCAGAGGTGTGACGCAGATTTATATGCCTGCGATATGGTCTCTGATTACCCCTCCAAGGGTTCAAATCTTTCTTTGGTTGCTCTCAAACAACAAGCTGATGACTTGTGATAATCTTCTAAAACGCAAAATGCATAAACCGCTGGAATGTGTTTTTTGCAAAGAACATGAAACGATTGATCACTTATTCTTTGGTTGCATCGTTTCAAAGGAGGTTTGGCTAGCTGTTTCTTCCTTTCTGGATCTTGACATTGGATCTAGTTACATGTCAATTGCTAAGTTTTCGATTGCAAATAAAAAGCATGCTACTACTAATGCAATCTGTGCTACGGTACTTTGGAGCATTTGGAAATTCCGCAATGCTCCGATTTTTGACAGTCAAACATGGCTTGGCATGAAAAAGGTTTGGTGGCTGATCCTCAGAACTATCAAGAAGTGGAGGCTCCTTTTCAAGCAGCACATGTTGGAGATGGTCGACAAGTTCGAGCACATGATCGTGATGAAGCTAAAGGAACTTCTAGCTCTGCCGTGGGGGTAGCTCAGGGGCTGACATCGCTGAGCTCTCTCGCCGCGTCACTTCCTCACTCCTGGGGTTTTGTGGCCGCGCCTGCCACTCCGTCTTGGTTCCAGCAAACGGCGGTGTTCTCGTCGCCGCTGTCTCCTGTCGGGCTGAAGACCTGGGGGCTCCCCTGCCTCCTACAGAGACCCTCCCTCAGCAGGAGATCAGAGCCAAGCTCCTGGAGATCGTCGAGCGCTGCAACATCTCGAAGAAAGCTTCGTCCTGATGGAAAAAAGTGTCTTGGAGCTGTCCGTTGTAGCTTTGTCTCGTTTTAATCTTGCAAATCTTCGTGCTAGCTTTACCTGGTTTGTGCCAAAGGGATTATGTCTCTAGTCGTTTGTTTACTTCCTTTGAGACGCTTAGCGCTTTGTCTGTAATAACCTGAATTATGTGGCTGGTTTCATTTAATAAAATGGAACTGGGGCTCCCCCTCAAAGGGGCCCTTTCGATCTGAAAAAAAAGCCCCGGCGTAGTGTTAGTCTAGGCCCATGATACGAGTCATACAACTGGCCACCATGTTGTGGCTACAATTCAGGAAAATACATAGCTGAACATGGGGCATCTGCCCCGCTTACTAAAAACACGTATCTACATGCAATAAAATACCAGCAAAACATTTCACACCTACATCTCCACGTCTTATGTGCACGCAGAAAGTTTCACGGAAAACACATTTCTACATGCAATAAAATACCAGCAAAACATTGCACGCCTACATCTCCATGTCTTATGTGCACGCAGAAAATTTCGCGGAAAACGATTTCTTGGCTTGTCTAAATAGACAAAAAAGTCTTGTTAAAAGTTTCTTACGGAGGAAAAAAAATCATTATCTCACGAAAAACTTTATGCCGTGCATATATATTGTGGAGATGTACGCATGCAATTTTGTTTCCGGATTTTTGGACATTTTAAGACGCATTCAGAATGCATTTTTAAAAAAACGTGTGTAGATGTCCCTAGGTATGGATCCTGCACTGTCATACACTCCAACCATTTTGGAGAGAAACACTTTTCATAAGGCATTTCAAAGTCAAATTGAAGATCACTATATTTAACCTTTTCCGGCGCATCTCATGAACAATCTCATGTGAAATTGCCACTATAGCTACTCCTTCCATTCAATAATACTACAAAGATACCCCGCGCGTTGCAAAAAATTGTATTATAAAATAAAGGGTATTTGAAGCATGAAATGGAATAGATTTCGGGAATATGGAGGATTTGATTTTCCACAATAGTCGAGAATCTAAATTTAATCACCGAGAAATGTTCATATATTCAACCGCTAAAAATTGATTATGTGGAAATTGTATGGCTAAAAGAATTAATAAAATGAATAGATTGCAAGTATGAACATATTTTCATTAATAACTACAGAATGATATGGATAAATGAATGGCTCAAATAGTAAATGACGTGGACACCTCGCATTTCAGAGATAGTCTAATTTAATGCATGTTATTGGGGGTTTTATCTTATAATAAAATATAGATAATGCACTGGACCTACCATGTTAATTTTCTTGATTCAAAATGTATCTATACTTATTTTGTACATAGATTCACTCATTTTAGTATGTATGTAGTCAAAATTAAAAGTATATCTAGTGCGCCTTCTATTAGTTAATGGAGGGAGTTGCATGTAATCCGTCTACGTATGGCGCACCACCTTTTCATCGACCTATTTAACCGGCAGGCGCGGAGCTAGGCTAATTCAAGGGTCATACCCAATAAATTCTGCAAAACAAATTCAGTTTATAAGCTCCTGTATACATATAGTACTCCCTCCGGTTTTTAATATAAGATATTTTAGATGGTACACATGTTGTCTATATGTACACTAAAATGAGTGAACATACACACAAAAATGTGTCTACATACATTTGTGTGCATGTGCACGTGGACAAAAGCTAAAACATTTTATATTAAAAAACGGAGGGAGTACTACGTAATAGGGTCATTTCTACCGTTTTTTAGCCAATTTTTCTACGTGTCTAACTCGAGAAATCGCAAACACTCGTCCTCCAGAACGCTCCCGTATCTAGCCATCCCAAACTGGGAGGAAATACAAGTTTGGGCTTCCACCGGACCAGTTTTCTTGATAGCTGCCACCGGTCCAACAGTCCAACTTCTGTGCGACCATTCGAGATTCCACCGGACCACTTCGACGGCGCTCCGCCATACCCATACTCCATGCCGCCGGCGCGTTCGATTCCCCAAGTCCTGCCGGTCTGCACTCGGCGCCACTCGCCTGACGCCGCGCCGGCTACGCATGGCTAAGCTCTGACCTACGAGCTCGACAGGCTCGGCAAGAACCACGGCGGCTCCCCTGATTCCGGGCCGGCAGTAACGGTGATGGCAAGGGCTACAGCACCATAGCAGCAGCAGTTCCCCAATTTTAATTAGCCTGTCACCCACAGTGAGAAGTTGCTTCCATTTTAGTTTCTTTTTTTGTTTTTCCCCAGTTGACATCGGAGGATGATCCATGACTAGATTTTTTATTACTTCCTCCGATCCGAATTAACAGTCGGAAGTCGTGCGTACGAGCTGTGCTGGTTATGCTGTTTCTCTACGAATCTTTATATGGACCGGAGGGAGTATTATTTTGTAGTCTGAAATGAAGAACAAGAAGAAGCACGAAACTGTGTAGTGATTGAAATGTATGTGTGATAGAGCTCGAAAGAAACTGAAGATAATTTTGACCTCAACGCCAATGTCTATATCTATTGAGGTTGAAAATTAAAAACAAGATTGAACGTGAGCAATTCTTCTTCCGATGAAAAATTTATAGTATCGTTCTTCTTATTGTGAACTTCTATATCTTATATAGTTGTGCAAAAAAAAATGTTTTTCTTACTCGGAATACCCAAAGAAAATCCTGGCTCTGCTCTGCCACTGTTAACCGATTATTTGTAACTTCAGTAAAGATTTTGAATTTGACATTGCGCAATCACATGGGCCTATAGTGCTGAATCCAACAGGCTTCCTTTATCGCCAGGAGAAGAATGATTTCACCTTTTTCAAAAAAAAAAAAGAATGATTTTACCGAAGTTCAGATTTAACAATTCCTATCGGCCATAATAGAGGCCATTAAAAAAAGGAGCAAGTCAACCACCTCGCAAAAATGTAGATATAAATCTACCAGGAAACCGTCCGGTCATGGTTCTTTGTTATGTTCCATCAGAAACATAGCTTCTTTCACCCGTTTCTCCATAAGTGGAGTAGCGAGGATCCCGTTTTCTATACCTCAGACACGAGCAATAACATCAGTTCTAGACTCATCCCACGAGTAATGACTCTTATCAGAGAGTTCCAAAACGACTCCTATTTCTTGGTTATGCATCAAGCTTGTTTCTTAAAAGATAAATAAGAACACAAATCCACGTGCATTATGATTTAAACCCGAATGTTGGGTTTTTACATCCATTCTCACAACGAAATGAGCTAGGCCGACCATTTTGTTCTTTCAATGTATAGTAAATAACTGAATATACCAAAGTTACCAAATTACTTATTTTCGCAATATGTTTTTCTACACTGTATATATTTTTAATAAACGTTACTCCCTCCGATCCATATTAGTGGGCACAACTTTGTCTAGATACACATGTATCTAGTCTAAATAGTTAACTAGATACATATGAATTTAGACAAAGCTATGCCCACTAATATGGATCGGAGGGAGTATAATATTTACAAATAGACAGATAAATAAAAGAAGAAGAAAAAAGAGAGACACAGAACTTGTAAATTTCAGCTGTATCCAATCCTGAAGATGTAATTTTCTCTACTTTGCTCTATGGATAACCAAGGCAAGATCATCTTTTAACTACCTTTTTCTAGTTCTGAATTGAAGGTCTGTCTCCCTTGAAATTCTTCATGTTCCTCTCAATCCAGTTATTCGAGCATCCCAAAATGATAACTTCCATACTGATATCTTTATGTAGTCTCAAATTAGCCAAGCTTATTTCGTCAAAAGGTGAAATGCCCATGTTTTTCCCCAGATAGAAGAAGAGTCCAGCACTCGTGAGCAAAAGAACAATCCCCAAAAAGACGAATCGGAGTTCATGTAGTATCTTCATTGCAAAGGATACAATTATATTTAGGCATATGGAAATTGTTCCTTTGCAGCAGGTTTCTTGTATTATTGACTCTGTAGTCTCTGTCATGAAGCAGGAGCTTAAGGAAAACTTTGTTTTTGATCTGGCATGCAGTTTTCTGTAGAAGCTTGAATTAATGATGCACCTCAGTTTTGCCAATAAGAGTGCTGCATATATTTGATGAATACAACTTCAAACACTGAAATTTCACAAAGTGTTGTTTTCCAAAGCTGAAGCACACAAACAAGCCCTGTTCTTTAGTTTGTTGACCCTTACATTACACATGTAAGAATATGATAGTCGACGTGCTTCCCAGAAAGTTTGGTCGTGGAATTTTACCTGGAAATTAGTCTGGAGTTGCCCTATTACATTAATCTAGGGATCATGTTGTATGCCTAGAGGGGCACCCCTCGACGCTTCCCTCGTGATAGGGGAGTGTCTTCTGGTATATCTTGAACACAACTCGAAACAAAGTGATCAAATGAAGTGTAAGGCGGTAACCTTGATTCCCATGTCAGCAGACCGGACTCCATTTTTCTCCCGACTCCAGGATCTATTAACAATTCATGAAATGTAACCTTTGAAGGTTTCTTTTTCACGCGAGCATCATTTCCGCTGCCCCAGACGAGGTGAGGCGGAGCAGCGGGGTGCAAAATCAAGTCCGTCACGGCTATTTCTTGACCTCTTTCAAGAAGTGACTTGGGGTGCTCACCAAACATGGAGAAGTTTGTCTCAACAACTCTCCTAAGCCTGCTCGATATGCAAAGCCAGAAATGAACATTCAGATCTCTTCTTATTACATCTGCAAGCAAGTTCGCAGTGACCAGTGACCAATCCGATTGCAACTCCCTGGCAAACTCGTCTGCTATCCGTACTAGCCGCGGATATTCCAGCTGGCTCGCACTTCCAAATGCGAGTGTCTTGAAGAGGTAGCTGAACTCCTCATATGTCAGGGCATTGAGAAAAATCGGCTTCACAGTTCCCAATTTCTCTGAATTCCTATGCCGGCTCAAGATTACCACCTTGCTTCCACTATCCAATCTTGCGACAGCCGAATAAAACTTGGACCAATCCTTCTCATCCACATCTGAAACAGACTCAACAATTAGCAATGTCTTCTCTGACATGTGACTTGTGTGATCAGCCGTGCTTGACAGATCAGCTTGGCGCAAATGCACAATTGCAGAGAAGCGCGATCTAACCCTCTCATCATTGCACACATGCGCGACTAGAGTTTTCTTCCCTACTCCAAGAGCACCAATAATGGGAAGAACAGCCGGTGCAGAATGCTGGTCGTGTTGCAAAAGAAACTTGTATAGCAGCTGCTTTTCAGTATGGCGCCCGAACATGAAGTTGTCAGTGTAAATATAGGCATCATATGGTCTACGCACCATACGATCGCACCCAACAAGAATCAAAAGGAACTCCCTCATATTACCAACAGTACTTTCTAAGCTTTCAGTTGCACCCTGTAACTCGAGAAGATACCTGGCCTTGCTCTTTCTGGCTCCAGCATGAACCGTGCGGGAACGTTTGGGACGAACCGAGTTGCTAACCTCCATCTCCATGGGAGTCTCCTCGAGGGACCTGTACCTGGCGGCCCCTAGCGCCCAGTAGCCTCGGTACATGGCTTCTGTGAGCACCTTCAGCTGTGCGAGCATCCCGGAGTTGGTGATGTATCGTCCGTCCGCCTCCTCGACGACAGTGCGAGCTCTCAGGAGCAGTTGTTGCAGCCTCTCCAGCTGCTTCGCTTCAGAGTGTGCCTGGCTTGAGTGGTACTTGTTGCCCAGGAAGGAGATGAATCGGCTCACAAGTTCCCCTGCTACTGCAGATATGGCAGGCTCCATCTTGAATTCCTCCAATGGATGAGTGGCGAAACTGCGGTGTCGAGCAGAGTTTGGAAGAGATGGGTATTGCCGAAAAATTGTCAATGCCGCATGTTTCACTCAAATTGACTAGAATGGTAGTAATAGGAAAATTGCCTGATGTTAGGCTTTTTTTTTTTTTTTTTGCGAAACACAGTACAACGCAAGCGCTCATATACACGCGCACACACTCACCCCTATGAACGCACGCACGCACACCCTACCCCTATGAGCACCTCTGAGAGACTGAGTCGGCGGGTCGAGTCTTGAGATTGACGAAGTCACCACGGGCGCCTCGCTGTCGACGGGAACGTCGCCTCCCACTGAAGAATATTCCGCCTTAAATGAGAAACACCAGCGTCAAACCTGGGGTTTGAACTCTGGTGGGCTAGGGGTACAACCACCCAACTAACCATCTTGCCACAGGCAAGTTCTCATCCTGATGTTAGGCTCAAATTGACTCCATTGGTATGGTAGTATAATAGGAAAATTTGTGGTGTAAATCGCTCCACCTTATATACTTACCATTCCACGGTGATTTAGACTGATTGGCCCCGTTGCTCCTCACGTGGTACTTCACCCTTGCACGACAATAATATTCCTATTTAGACAGGTAAACCACAAAATAAACTCTATAGTTTCCTTCAATCTTAACCTCAACTTATTCAAGTTATTTGAGGAAGATGTGTCGTATTGTTCATTCGTGCTACAGCCCACAGGCGACCTTGATAAATATGATTGTAGAAAGGTGCACAAAAAATTGGCCACTATCTGGAAATTTGGCTAAGTTAACCAGTCAAAATTTCCAAAGTAGCCCGAAAATGATGGGTTTGACCTTCGACTGCTCAACAAGTCAGCAGTCAAGCTCGAAGCGGGAAATCTCTTGGTTGCAGATGCCCGCAAGAGTCAAGGAAAATATTCAGTGTGATGGAACATCTGCCATGAGCATGACGTTTGTTCACACAACCCAAATACCTATCATGTGAAAACTCAAGCAGATGCCTTTTTAATGGCCGGATGCTAAAAAAAAATAGGTCTAGCAGATGTCCCATAGCTACCCGTCTCTAATTTCTTTTAGATGAGTCTTTATAAACACCACTTTGAGCGGTAGTGTAGGGCTCGAGCAACTAAATATAGAGGATCCTTTGTTTGCCTCTTGTAAATCCTGTAAGGACGTACTGAACTGAACCCCAACTTGGGACCGGCCGCGCACGGCTCGTGGGGACGGGACGAGGGGTTCCGACAGAGTAAATGTTCTGACAGTTTGTGTGTTAGCACGTTGAGTGGTTGTGGCATCCGTCTAGCATGCGTCTGAGTAAACATGTGCAATATTTTGTTATGAGGCCCGTCATATCTAGGAGGTACTTTTCACAAGCTAATTTAATGTCAGATGATTGGTGAAACAAGTCGGTAAGGCTCTTGATATTTTTTTACAAGACTTGAGTGTTCGAGCGATAAGTGTACTGTGTAAATGAGTGGCCATGGTTCATCTATAAATGAGTGACTTCTCCATGTAAGCTAGCGCATAAGATGAAACCCAAGTTTGCTAGTAGGAGAATACAGAGGACCGGAGACTTGAGATCAGACGAACCTGACAGTTACTATTAACCCACTTGTCTTGTCAAAACTTACTGCTGAGTGACATGGGATACTATAGGAGGGATCTGCTGGGAACAGGATGCACCGGAAATTTGGGTGGACGCAACAGATCTCCAGCATGCTCCTGTAGTATTGATTGTGCTGCATGTTGGGCATGTCGAGATGTGCGAGGAGATGGTTAAGGTGCCACAACAACACAATCGATTTTGCGCTAGCTGAAGTGATGTGTCACCAGCTGGAGCAGTGGCTGAGTATTCCAATTGATGAGGCGCCTCTTCGACAGTTTGGTACTTGCTTTTCGTCTGGTTTGCTATAAATTGCAGGTTTTCTTGGTTATTTCTGAAATTCTGATCCACGAGTCAATGATGTACTGTATGTAAATGTAAAATGCAGCCTAGAGATATTATTTCTTCAGAAACTACACCACTTATTACAAACAGAGGAAGTGACCGGCCAGAAGATGTTAGGTGGATGATTTTCCATGGAACAGTAATGTCTGCCTAAATATTCACTTGGTGTCCATAGAAGCAGGTTCCAAGCAGAATGGAGCCAGAAATATAATTGAGAGGTGGTCTGGGGAGCATTTTTTGCTGTCCTTAACTTAGTGAGAAGGAGCACTCATGGTGAAAATGTAACAAATAAGCTTGTTCATGAAATATGAGTGGGGACAATGACGCTCACAAAGCTTACCCTGGTTCCAAGGTCTTGCATGATTAATTCTCTGTCATACATGATACGTGCACCCTATCATGCGTGGTTGATGTGGTGGTTTCAGAGGTATATCACAATAGGCTTTGGGATGGTCCACCACGGCAGATGCAAGCATCCTCTCGCTTTGGGATGGTCCACTGCCGATGCACCATCGGTCAAGCTTGGACGCCGACACACTGGTTAGGAAAACCGTCGTGTCGTGGCACTCTCCACTGGGCATGAACAATGGTTTAGACGGCAGCCGTCTGTAGTATACGTGAAATACGTCCACGTCACGTATAGTCGGTAGATCAGACGCCTTGTGCAACGGTTTATCTTTTTAGGTGTCTGTAGCAGCAACCCACGACTGCATACAATGATTAACTGTAAAATAATATCTACACTGTTTTCTTCCTCCTCCCTACGCATTATACTCTCTCTCTCTTATGCGATGTGCAGACGCCCTCGGTACAACGGGGAAAAGCTGTCTGTAGCGGCCGAATTTTTAGGGCTGCAGACCGTCTGTAAGTTTAGCGACGACCTCTTTCTTTCTCTTCCCTCTATCGCCTCCACCTCAGCCAAAATCGGATGTGTCACCCCTTACAGACAGCTTACGGTGTACTATTGTACATGCCCTAAGTAAAGATCGATACATTTAAAACCCTCCTAATCGCACATGGATGAATGGATCCGTGGAGGCTGAGACAGATGGATAATGGTACAAATTTAAAGATGTTAGTAGTTGCTCCAAACCCGCAGGGACTGAGTCCTATACAAATCATGAGGAAATCTTTTGAATCAAAGGAGGCCTAATTGTTTTTAGAGGAGTCTTCAAAAACACCACTATGAGCTGTAGTATAGGGCTCGAGCAACTAAACGTTGAGGAGACTCTGTTAATTTGCCTCATCTAAATCCTGTAAGTACGTACTGAACTGAAACCCCAACTTTTATGACCGCCGCGCAGTCTCGCCGGGAGGTGATGAGGGGTCCCGACAGAGTAAATGTGCTGACAATGTGTGTGTTTGCACCGCGAGTGGTTGTGGCATTCGTCTGAGAAAACATGTGCAACGTTTTTCTATGAAGCGCGTCATATATAGCTAGGAGGTACTTTCACAAGCTATATATTTCCATGTCAGATGATTGGTGAAACAAGTTGATAAGACACTTATTTATTTTTAAAAGAATTGCGTGTTCGTTGAGTGATAAGTGTACCGTGTACATAAATGAGTGGCCATGGCTCCTTTATAAAAGAGTGGCTTGTCCCTGTATGCTAGCACATAAGATGAAACTCTAGTTTGCTAGGAGGAGAATACAGAGAACCGGAGACTGATCAAACGAGAACCTGACAGTTACTATTAACGCACTTGTCTTGTCAAAATTTATCGTTAAGTGACATCTGATGCTATAGGAGGGATCGATTGGGAGTAAGATGCACCGGGAATTTGAGTGGACACAACAGAAGTCTGTCTTGCTCCAGTCCTCATGGTAAACCTCATGTCGCGCATGCCGCTATGTGTGAGGTGCCACACCATGATCGATTTTGCGCTACCTCCAGCGGTGCTATCTTTTCGAGCAGTAGGTGAATATACCAACTGATGAGGCCTTCATTTGTTCGTGTTGCCTCTTCTACAGTTTGGTACGGAGTACTATCTTTTGGCCTGGTTTGCAAAAAAACTTAGAAGGAGAGGACGCGCTTTGTCACACCTGTTTTTGGTGTATGCAAACCAGGTTTGTTCTTCTGGGTGCAAACATGCATGGATCAACGAACGAAAAAACGCAAAAAGTTTAAGACTACACTATTAGAGTCTTCAAGGGTGCTGTCAACTCCCCTGTATGTGGACGTTACCGCTCATACAGCTCCCAGCCAGCAAGCAGTTAGTATTAGTCTTCTAACGTGTTGTCAACCACCCTGATTAAACATAGTCCGAACGACCGTACCACCATCAATCGAGAGTCCCGTTGCTCTGGGTGAAGGACTAACGACCACATATGGATCGAATAAGTAGCACGGTGAACAAACTAGAAAAAGTGAGCATGTCTAAGTTTGCTAAAAACAAGATCATTCCGATAGTTTCAAATTGCCCAAACAAAAGCACAAATACCAACGCGAACGTGCTTTAGTTTTCTTACCATTGGTGGCTACTGGTGCTAGCTAATAATGGGCTAACAATTTAATTACTTTCAGTTCTACGTTTTATTATTAAGTTACAAATATGCTTGCACAGATCATCAACTTCTCTAATTAACAGTAATGAAACACCTGATGAGCGCTTAAGGTGTCACTGGCGGAGCTCCCATTCAGGCAAGCTATGGCGTCTGCCAGAGCTAAATATCGGCGATAATAACACTTCCTGCCGGCCCCTATTTTCTGCCTTAAACCAGCACTATGCTGTGTCCGTTCTACCGTGTCCCTGGAGAAAAATCCAATCAGCGAACACGTATGGACTGAGGTGTTTTTTTTAAATATTTTAGCCGAAGGCGTCAGTTGCTACGTCGGCCTATACTTTCTTTAAGACAAAAGCATATAATTAACACTAATGAAACATCTCGCCCAGACCAATCGAACCAATAACCGTGCTATTTAAATGACGATGATGCTCCACAGTTCATGCAAGTCCTGATCATAATTTGACGACCACTGTCGACTGCATCTAACACCGAACATGCTTTGCTACCTTGCACCAGCAATGGAGGATGGCTTCTTCACCTCGCCCCTGTTCCTCCTCTGCATCGCCCTAGCAGCGACCATGCTCTTCCTGCTCCGCCATGGCCATGGACTTGGGCGGAAGGCACAGCTTCCCCCCGGCCCACCAGCCCTGCTCTTCCTCGCCAAGTTCTTGGTGCTCCGGCGGTCCATCTTTGACGTTATCCCGCTCCTCCTCCATGCACGCTATGGCCCAGTCATATCCGTTCGCCTCTTTCAGACGTTCGTCTTCATCCGGGACCGCCACGTGGCCCACCGCGTGCTAGTCCAGGCCGGCGCCACCTTCGCCGATCGGCCACAGAAGACTGACCCCGAGCTCCTATTCTCCGCCGGCGGCCGCGACATCACCTCATCGTCATACGGTCCATACTGGCGCCTTCTCCGCCGGAACCTCGTCGTAGAGTCTCTTAGCCCAGCACGAGTCCGAGCATTCGCCCCGGCGAGAAGGTGGGCTTCCGACGCCCTTGTCAGCAACCTCCTCCGTGTGCAAAAAAATGCTGATGAGTTGGAGTCAGAACCGAAGGTTGTCCCGGTCAGAGCATTCCTGCGGCGGGCCATGTTCCAGCTGCTTGTGTACATGTGCTTCGGCGTGCGGCTCCAGGACAAGATGCTCGACGAGATCGAGGAGGTCCAGAACTCAGCTCTGTGCTCCATCACCACCTTCCCAGTCTTCGCTTTGTTCCCGGCGATCACGAAGAGGCTCTTCCGGAAGCGATGGGCGGCGTATGTGGACCTGCGCCGGAGGCTCGACGGGATCTTCACCCCTCTCATCTACTCCACGCGCGAGCACGGCGACAATGGAGACATACCATCTTGCTACGCCGACTCGCTGCGCGCAATACGCGTGGCAGACGAGGGCGACCGCCCGCTCACGGAGACGGAGAAGGTCAGCCTCTGCTGTGAGTTCCTGGATGGCGGCACGGACACCACTGTCACCTTGCTGGAGTGGATCATGGCCGAGCTCGCCATCCGCCCCGACATCCAGACCAAGGTCTACGAGGAGGTAAAGTCTTGTGCAGAGTTCAATGACAGGGACCGGCTGGCAATGACATACTTGAAGGCCGTCGTCCTCGAGGGCTTGCGGCTACACCCACCAAGCCACTTCGTCTTGCCGCATGGCACGAAGAGCGATGCCATGATTGAGGGTTACGAGGTGCCCAAAGGCACACAGCTCAACTTCTTGGTGGCCGAGATCGGTCGTGACCCCGCGGTGTGGACAGATGCGCTGGAGTTTCAGCCGGAGAGGTTCTTGGATGGCGGCGAGGGCTGCGACGTCGACATCACGGGGAGCAGAGAGGTCAAGATGATGCCGTTCGGAGCCGGCCGTAGGATGTGCCCTGCCTACTCCCTCGGCATGCACCATGCCGAGTACTTCCTAGCGAGGCTGGTGAGCGAGGTAGAGTGGCGGCCGGCGGTGGAGGGAAAGGCAGTGGACATGACGGAGAAGTTGTACTTCACCACTGTGATGAAGCATCCCCTCCATGTACGCATCATGCGCAGAAGCTAAGTAGTGTCTGCGGACTGCTGCTGTATGCACACAACTGACTGACAAAAACATGGACTCTTTATACCAACTGTACTGTGGGTTCCGGAACGCGTCCTCACCTCTCCCACCTCTGCTACAGTTCACAGCGGCGAAAAGGGAGGCGAGTCTCTATCCCCTTTTTCTCGCCGGATCGAGGCCGGATCTCGGCCTCCTCCTGTCGCTCCGGCGGCGGGAGGAGGTGGGGATCTTGGTCCTCGCGTCCTGGCGTGTAGATAGGGTAGGATTAGACCCAGGCGGCGGCGAGTGGAAGGATCGACCGCCGTATAGGGTAAATAAGGCGCGGCTCTCTCCTTCCTTCGGTGTGGCCTCCGGCGACGCTGAGGTGAGAGCGGTGGTGTGCTGCCTCCTCGTTGCGGCGAGAGGCTTTCTGTACCGCCGATCTGTTGGATCGGGCGGTTTTCTGTCCCTGTGCTCTGGTGGCGCAGGTGTGTGTGCTCGGGTCCTCTCCTTCACCCTTTCTCCGGCCGGCCGTGGCGGCGAGGGGAGGCGGTGGTGCTGGAGGGTGACTCGGTTTTGTTGCAGGTGTTCTTGGTGGTCTCCTCTGGTGATGGCGCTCTGGCCGGCCGGGGTGGCGAGGAGAGGGCTGTTTGGAGGTGGCTGGGAGCTTGTGGCGGTGGTCCTGGTTGCGGCGGTGGCGGCTGGTTGTCGGGCGGAGCGGGGAAGACGGTGCTGTGGCTGTACTCGTTCAGCGAGTCTAGGTTTCGTCGCGGCGCGGCGGACGGCTTCTGCAGCCCTCTACAAGGTGTGGCGGCGCCTTCTTCCCAGCGGTCAGTGGTACGGCGTCGCCGGTGGCAGCTAGGAGCTTGGGGAGCGGTCTGGATCCATTTGCGCTTTCTTCAGCAGCTTCGAGGGGCTTGGTGCAAGTTTTCTGGGTCCTTTTGTTTTTTTCTTTCTTCCGTTGGACCTTAGTGTAATTTGTACTGAGTTTCTGGATTTTATGTATTGGATCCTTCCTCAAAAAAAAACATGGACTCTTTCCCTTGTACCGAAGCCACAACAGACTAACAGAGTGAGGTCTGATATTTGGAGGGCTTTTCCTCAAGCGTTATGCTTTTCCTTATTCCGCTTGTTCGGGGGTGTTTTCTGTTCCGTTGCGGCGGGCGGGCGTCTGGCCGCCTGGGACGGTGCTGGCGCGCCGCCGGCGCATACAAGCCGGAGCGGCGGCTCCGGGGCGGGTGGGGCGACGGCCTAGCCTCGTGGGTGGCAGGTTGGCGGCGCGGTTGCTCGGCGCGGGCGTGATGGGCTTGCGCGGGCCGCATCTGGGATCTGGCGGGCCCGTTGGTTTTGGGGCGGGTCGGCAGCCATGAGGGGTCGTCGCGTGCGCGTAGGGCGCGGCGTGGGCGTGTGGGCCTCCGGGCTTCGGTTCTGGATGCCCAGGGAAGACGCGTGGAGGTGGCGTGCGAGCTGGTCCTCTGTCTCCGGTCGCCGGCGGCCGTGCGGCGTGCGTGGCGCGCGTTGTCGCGTCTGATGCAACTGCGGCCAGGATCCGTGGTGGCTCTTGGCCACGGGCGGCGCTCCGCCTTGCCTTGCCGGCATGGTGCTCGGGAAGGTGCGGCGGCTCGTGCTGCGTCCGGTGGTTGTGCTCCTGGTTGCCGGTGTTGGACCTGCTGGCCTGCCTGGCGGGGTGGCTGCCGGTAGTCTCCGCGAGGTGCGGGTGACTGCGGCGACCGGCGTTGCACCTCCTCGTCGTCGGGCTTGTTGGTGGTGGTGGTTGGTGAGGCTTGCCGGCGCCGGTGCTGGTGGTGGTGCGACGGAGGGTGTGCTTGGGCTGGGGTGAAAACCTTGTCTTGGTTTGTACCGTGACCAGTGATGGCGGCGGCTGTGGCCGTCGTTTACCTCCTTGGAGGCATCGCTGCTATGCTGCAGCCCCCTCATGCAACGTTCCGATCGGTGGTCCAGCTCCGGGGGTAACACTTGATCTTGTGATCGGACGGTGACGGCGCCTTGGCGTCGCTTCCCACTTGAGGACTTCGTCTTTGGAGCTGGATATCGGCAGGAGGGACATGTGGAAGGCCGAGGTGTTCGTGTTGAGACTTATGTGGCGACGATGATGATGATGAGCGATGTCGGAGACGTGGCTGTGGCTGCGGTAGTCGGCTCTTCTCTGGCGTGTCCTTGGGGTTGCCTCGGCGTGTGTTGCTAAGAAGTCGAATCTGCTGCGGTGGGTTCCCGGTGGTGTACGATGACTGGCGGCAGATGTTCCTTTCGGCGAGTTTCCACGGCGCCAGCCTGCCTGGTTCTCTCTTCTTAGCTCTTCAGTGGACTCGAAGCTACGCTGTCTTGTCGCTGGGGGCTGAGCTTCTGGCACGGATCTTCATTTGGCTCCACACGGCCGCGACGGTGTGGGTTGGCTCGGCGACTGCCTGCGGTGAAGTCGGAGTCGCATGCTCGGTGTTTCGGGTTGGCGGCGTGGCCCCCCAGGGGAGATGTGATGACGATGACGCCTTCGTGCAGTCTCAACGAGGCCCTCTCTTGAGAGGCGTGTGGGGTTTTCCTTTTTTGGTGTCGCTCAGTGGTTGTGTTGGTTTTCGCCGGGTTTGGCCGGCGAGCGGTGCGTTGTGTTGTACGGTTTTTGGCCGGTTTTCCTTATAAACTGTCCAACTCTTTTTCGGCTTAATCAATAAGACATTGTCTAAGTTTCAAAAAATAACATGAACTTTTTGCTGTTATTATCGTTTCGACTGGCCCGGACAACATTCCAATAACTTCTTATTTTTAGTTCTGTAAAGATATTTGCATTTTTAATGAAATATCTACACTTTATTATTTCACTACCAATATATAAAAGCAGCAATATTATCCACCCTTCTTCAAAATCAGAGGCTGAGGTATTTCCTATCCATTGAGGGTTTCTCTGGTTCAAAGGATTTTAAAAGGAAATTTGTAGGATTTCAATCCATAGAAACTTTCCCTATAGAGTTTATTTGGTGACGAGGGACCGGTCGCGCACGGCTTACCGGGAGGTGACGAGGGGTTCCGACAGAGTAATTGTGCTGACAGTTTCTGTATTTGCACCACGAGTGGTTGTGGGCTTGTGGCATCCGTCTGAGAAAACATGTGCAATCTTTTGTTACGAGGCTCGTCATAGCTAGGAGGTACTTTTCACAAGCTATAGCGATAAGTGTACTGTGTACATAAACGAGTGGGCATGGTTCATCTATAAATAAGTGGCTTCTCCATGCGTGCTAGCGCCTAAGATGAGACCCTAGTTTGCTAGGAGAATGCAGAAAAACCGGAGAGCTGAGATCACGAGCCTGATAGTTACTATTACCACACTGGCCGTGTCAAAATTTATTGGTAAGTGACATCGGATAGCATAGGAGGGATCTATTAGGAATAAGATGCAACGGGAATTTTAGTGGACACAATAGAACTCCATCCAGGACATGGTGAATCCATTTGTTTCCTTCCAAGATGTGCAGTTGTAGCTAGTCGGTCGTCCAAGTTACTGCCATTGAAGGCGGCTTAGCGGGTTCCATCCACCTAGAATCGCCTCGTACCATTTGACACCCCTTCCTTTTTAGGGTTAGTTGGGTGGCGACCAGACAATCAAGTTCATAGTGCATTTGCCTTGCTTGATCATATAATGATGGAACCTGACACCCTCCTTCCTGTTGGCTAGATCGATGAGTTCTTTGTTAGCAGGATATGTCCTTCTCATGTTTCTCCCATGTTGTCCCTTGTTCTTCTACTCTTTGGGTGTAGTGTTGGTGTTGTGCTCTCCCCTTTTCTTCCTTAGAGAGGTTGAGATGCTGCCTTCTTTCTCTTCTCTCCTTTTCACTTTTGAATCATTTTTACTTATTTACTCCTCTCAATTGATGAAAACAACAATGACGCTGCTTTTCGTCAAAAAAAAATCAACATAACTCTGTCTTGCTCATGTAATCATGGTTATGCTCATGCCACGCATGCCTCTGTGTGTGAGGTGCCATACCACAGTTGATTTTGCGCTACCTACAGCGGTGTCACTCGTAGTATTGGCTATATGCCAGCGAGAGAGTCAAGGAGAACATTCGGTGCGATGGAACCGCTGCTCTGAGGATGACGTTTGTTCACACAACCCGAATACATATAATGCGAACAACTCTAGATGATGCCATTTTGGAGGCCGGATGCTAAAAAAACGATGCGTCTAATTCTCGGTTAACCTAGAACTAACTTAATTCTCGGTCACCCAATTGCATGCGCAATTCATGTGCAATTGCAAAAACATTATATGCAATTGCACACATTTACAACTCATGTAAAAATCACGACAGAAATCTAACGGTCAAAACATTGGGCTAGCTCTAACTTAAATCTCGGTTAATCGAATCCCTTATACGCGATGTGACGAAAAAAACTTATTCAACGAAATATGTCATGCCAGCTTTAAGATTTAAAACGTGCCGTCTACTTTCAGGAAATATTCGGAACAGAGAACTTTCTCTAGTCCAACGCCGCATTCTCCGAAAATTGGGAGGAGATCCATTAACATAAATCTTTCTCAGAGACAAATAATTAGCAAAAAGGTAAAAACAATTAGGTCTAGCAAATGCCCCATGGCTACCCGTCTCTAATTGTTTTTAGATGAATCTTTGATATTTGAAAACACCACTTTGAGCTGTAGTATAGGGCTCGAGCAACTAATTAAATGTAGA
This sequence comes from Poa pratensis, assembly GCA_947311845.1. Lineage (NCBI taxonomy): Eukaryota > Viridiplantae > Streptophyta > Magnoliopsida > Poales > Poaceae > Poa > Poa pratensis. The sequence continues at coordinate 71,684,065 of CAMZMU010000063.1, forward strand.
GGAGCCGAAGAGGAGCCTCTATTTGCCTGTTGTAAATCCTGTAAGTTCGTACTGAACTGAACCCCAAATTGGGACCGGCCGCGCACGGCTCGCCGGGAGGTGACGAGGGGTTCCGACAGAGTAAATGTGCTCACACATGTTGTGGCATCCGTCTAGCATGCATCTGAGAAAACATGTACAATATTTTGTTATGAGGCTCGTCATAGCTATAAGATGTACTTTTCAGAAGCTATTTCCATGTCAGATGATTGGTGAAACAAGTCGACAAGGAACTTAATTAGTTTTGCAAGACTTGAGTGTTCGTTGAGCTATAAGTGTACTGTGTACATAAATGAGTTCTCATTGTTTATCTATAAATGAGTGGCTTCTCCATGTATGCTAGTGCGTAAGATGAAACCCTAATTTGTTAGTACGAGAATACAGAGAACCGGAGACTTGAGATCAAACAAACCTGACAGTAACTATTAACACTCTTGTCTTGTCAAAATTTATCCTTAAGAGACATCAGACACTATAGGAGAGATCTATTGGGAATAAGATGCACCAGATTGCTCATGGACTCGTGGTTTTCTGCTCATATCGCGCATGCCGCTATGTGTGAGGTGCCACACCACGATCGGTTCCAGCCTTGTTATCTCACGGAGCAGTAGCTGAATATACCAACTGATGAGGCGCACCGTTCATTTGTTAGTGTAGCATCTTCTAAGGACAGGGCGCACTTTGCCACGCTCGTTTTTGGTGTATACAATTAACCAGGTCCGTGCTTCTGGGTGCATAGAGGTACTGGTACTTTATGGCTGAAAGGATACTTTATGGCAGCTTCAGCTACACTCTCGAACGGTGGTGTACTGGGGAGAGAATATCTAGTGCTACCACCTATATGGATGCTACTTGTGCTACCACTGATAATAATAATTTTAAATGTTTCAGAAAAATCTACGAAAAAATGTGAGTGTTCATAAGATATATGTCTACAAACTCCAAAATTTTCAGGCCCAAATTCGAAAAGAGCACTGAGAAATTCTGTTTCTCAATCCTCTTTTCGAATTTAGACCTGAAATATTTAGTGGTTGTAGACATGTATCTTGTGAACACTCTCACTTTTTCATAGAATTTTTTAAAACATTTAAAATTATTTTTTTCAATGGTAGCACAAGTAGCACCCAAATAGTTGGTAGGACTAGATATTCTCTCGTGGGAAAATATCTAGTGATCCCACCCTTTAAATGATACCATGATACCACTCTTTAAAATTCAAATTTCGAGAAAAATGGTGGGTGTACACAAGATGTATGTTAACATTGCATAAAACTTTTAGAACCAAATTCGAAAAACACACAGAGAAACAAAAAAGACAAAATGCTATGTGAATAGTGTCATTTTGTGTTTTTGTCTTTTTTGTGACACTATTCATGTTAGATTTGTCTTTTTCGTTTCTATGTGTATATTTCGAATTTGGTTATGAAAATTCTAGTAATCGTAAACACACAACTTGTGAACACCCACGGATTTTTTAGGATTTTTTAGAAACTTCAAATTTTGATTTTTAAGAAATGGTATCATGATATCATACAAGGGTGTGGGATCACTAGATATGCACCCCTCGTGGGAACTGGGCACCATCTCTCTCGAGAATGGCATCTCGACGTGAACGGCTTGGCCACATCAGATGGGACAGTCATGTTGATGCAAACTGTGAAGCCAACTTAGCCAAGGTTTGTCTTTAGTGAAGATGGAGCTTATCGTAATGTTGTCCGTTTAAAAGATGGAGCTGATATTTAGCCTCAGGGCACTAGTGATTCTTGCAAGATCATCTGATGTGGGACGTAGATGCCCTGTACGGCATGCAGATTGGTAGTCCTGGCATGAGAAAAAAAAGAGGAGTTTCTGGTGACATTGCTAACTGTACTTCTATTATACTCCCTTTTTGTTGTAAGGTGTATAGTTTTTTCAGAAAAATTCCAAAATGTATGGTATATTAAGATGTATGGACAATTTACCCATCCAAAAAAGAATCCTAATTTATAAGGTGCATTGTTTTCAATTTGTGTCTATTAGAAACTCATATCTCTCAATTTTTTCCAAAAGAAAATGAGTACACCGTATGCCAAATACTCATATCTTAATATTCGTGCAAAAAACTATACACCCTACATTCAGAAATGGAGGGAGTACGTCTCAAGAGTCAAGATCTTAATAGGAGAAAAGAGGTAATGGACAGTACTAAAATTTCATATAGGATCACAACGGAGTGGAACAAAGTCTGATATGTAAAGTATCATCCTCGGTCTTGTCAAATAAGCATTTTTTTCTAAGAGTTAGTATGCTTAATTTATAGTTCATTGGGTGGTTTTTCTTATTACTCCCTCCGTTTCTGAATGTAGAGTGTATAGTTTTCTGCACGAATATTAAGACATGTGTATTTTGCATACAGTGGACTCATTTTTTCTGGAAAAAAACAGGAGAGATGAGTTCTTAATATGCACAAAATGAATACAATCTGTTTAATTAATCCCTCTTTTGAGACTAGGTCTCATTTTTTTATGGGTCAAACTGTCCATAAATAGCAAATACTCCTCATATTATGGATTTTTCTTCAAAAAAACTATACAACCTTACATCAAAAAACGGAGGGTGTATTTGCTAATGTGAGCTCATGTGCTCCATGTCATGGCATGCTGCAGCTGCCGGAGTCGGCTGGAATCGCCCATAATAGCTCAAAAGCAGGGCGGCTCTCTGGAAATTGACGGGGATTTGGTCGAAATCTAAGCACTGTGGTGGAACGTAGATGGATTCCCACACTTAGAGCTCTAGTCCCCTCTCTTAAATGGGGTCTTTTTATAGCCTAGAGTTTTGTACATCCACTCCCCCAACCAGTTGAGCTAGGCTCACTTCCCTAATTGGTACAGAGGTCGGGAAAGTGAAATTCCCATGGGCCCCGCTTGGTGCTGCGAGCTGAGAGCAACAGTGGTGTATGTCGATGCTACAAGCGGCAGTCGCAGATGGTACCAGCGGAGCGCGGCGTTGCTACCACCGGTTGTCGGTAGTACTACCAACGGAGGATATAAATGCTGCGAATGGTGGCCAAAGGTGTTGCGAACGGCGAGGGGCGGTGCTACCGGTGGCACATAGTGGTGCTACCATCGGCGGCTAGCGGTGCTACGAGCGGCAGGAGCGGATGCTACCGGCGGCAAATGGTGGCGTGTTGGAGTTGGCCGCGGTGCTACGAGCGGCACATGGTGGTGCTACGGTCGGCGTCCAGCGCTGCTGCGAGCGGCCAGTGCTGGTGCTACCGGCGGCAATTGGTGGTGCTACTAGCGGCATGCGGCGTTGCTACCAACGTTTGACGGCGCTGCTGCAGCGGCCAACGGTGGTGCTACCATCCTCGAGCGGCGCTGCTACATGCGCTTGGTGGTTTTGCTGCTGGTCCTGGTTGGAGGCGGCGCTACAGCGAGCGGTGGCGTTGCTGCGAGCAACCAGGGAGGCGGTTGCCGCACGCGGGTGAGCTGGTCGTGCGCGAGCAAGGATGTTCGTCGGCGACGACACGATGGGGTTCTCCGGCGACGCCGTGACAAGGTTCTCCGACGACGGCCATGGCGGGATCTCCAGTGTTCTCTGGCGACGGTCGTGGCCACGGCGACGACCCGCACCCGACGGCTAGGCCCGATTTCGAGCGACGGGAGGTGGTGCGGCGGCTGGTGGTGGTTTTTTTTATGTGTTTCTGTGATTCCGTGGGAGAGGTGCGGTGTGTGGTCCAGGGCAAAACGAAAGGTAGGAGGACACGTGTCAATGGGTGAGGCGGGGGATTTTTTGCCGCAAATCCACCGGGGACGCTCCGCACTGCCCAATCCAAATCCATGTCCAAGTCCAACTAACGACCGGGCAAATCTAGGTATATAACTCGGGTTTGACACGTGGGCCCCGCCGGCCAGCTAAGCGCTAACGGCTCGTGGCAGTTGAGTCGTCGCGGTGTCCATCTCAGATGGTCGGCGAGGAAAGCCGAGTTGGATGCGATGGCAACGCATCGTGAGGTAACCGTCACGTTGTTGTTCACACAGTAACACTTACGCCTCCGACGTCACTGCACCCACAGGACCGCCAGGCCAAAACACTTGATTTGGATCACATATCTAAGCTATGCACACACTGAGTAATGAACATGACACTAGCTGTACTACGTAAGCTTGTTTTTTCCAGGGCCGGTCCTGAGATCCTAGGGGCCCTATAGATAAAAAAAATATACATGTATATATGAAGTCATACAATACAATCTTGAAGTGCACACAAAAGCTAATTGATATCAAATGATGTATACAATTTTGTTTTGAAATTTTCTCCTAGCATTACTATATGAAACGATAGTATGTCAATATCAATCATTGATTATCACGTCGACTTGGTTTCTCGGTTCTTAACGTGGCCGCGTGAGAGCCGATGATAGTTGTCAGATGAAAAATTAGAGTAGTATCTTGCCATGGTCTTGTTTCTTTTTTTAGGGAAATTGCCATGGTCTCGTTGTTCCGCTTATGCGAACGAAATAAACCCGTAAAGGAAAAGAAAAAAAAGTCGATTCAATTCTTTTGAGTCGATCCCGTGTTCTCATGGATCGGTCTTCTCCCGCTGGTGTCAGATTCTTTTTTTAATCAACCGCACACGCGCCACCTAATTTTTTCATAGGCATCTAAGAGAAAAAGGCCAAGCTAATCATAAAGAAAAGCCCAAGCCTAATATAGTGAAAAGCCCAAGTTAACGGAAGGAGAAAAGGTCCAAGGTCCAACTTGACGCTTCGCATCGTCGTCTCCCCAGCGTACCTGCGTACCATAGAAAAACTTCCAACCTACTCTCATGGTGTCCTAAAAATAAGCTTGTCTTCCACTGCGTCGGGATTTCGGGGCCCCTTGGATTCGGGGGCCCGGGGCGGCCGCCCCTCCAGCCCCCCCTCAGGACCGGGCCTGGTTTTTTCCGTGTCACCAGGGGCTATCAAATCAACCTGAATATAAGCTTGTTTGCCAATGCAAAATTGGTCCACAACCAAACTTTCGCTAATTTGGTTTGTGTCCAATATTGTAAGACATCAATTGTACTAGTTTTGTTTGGAAGAGTCGATGTTTTATTTGTTACCCAATAAAGAGCCAACCACCATAATCATGGGATCATTATCACACTGAATTATTATCTAACAAACTGGGATGACATAGTATGCAGGCACCGACACATTGTCAGTTTTGTTTTGCGTACTAAATTGAGCAAGCATTGTATAATTCACAGTACAATTGGACCCAACATCACTGAAAGCGATTTTCTCAAGAAATAGATGCCTCGTAGGTCATTAAGCTATTTCAATGGTGTCACGTAGGTCTTTAAACCTTGAAAATCGTCATCCAGGTCCCTAAAATGCAACAGTCCAGTCATCCGCGTCTTGAAAGTGAAAATAAGTGAGTCATCCAGTCTCCATGGACAGGTGCGGAGCCAACTAGCTACTACTCCCTCGGATGCATATTAAATCTGCGACAATTAATATAGATCGGAGGGAGTAGAGCCTAGGCAAATAAGTAACAAAGACACCAAGCTAGCAATCTTTCACGAATATAAATTAGCGGCAAAATTCTTCAAACCTTGCTAAATTTTTCAGCATTGATTTCCCGACTGGCCGCTTAGGCACTGGGAGGTGGTGCCTTAGATATTGCCTCACTTTTTGAAACTCCGATCTCCAGATGATGATTTTCAAGGTTATAGGGCCTACGGGAGACCCTCAAAATAGTTTAGGGACTTGCACTTAACATTTTTTTTTCAAATATCGACGTGTTAAAATCTATATACAAGTTTTTCCATGCTTTAAAAGGTAATCCTACGAGAAACACTACTCCCTCGGCCGGGTTAATAACGCCGGCACATATTTGAAGATTTGATCAACAAATTTGAGTCATATGTCGCAAATGTTTTATCATTTCAATTTTCTCCGGATGTGAATTCAATTAACAGATTTTGTGGCGTATAATTTATATTTTTTTGATCAAGTCAATGGTCCAATTTGTTCTCTTAAATTAATTCGTGCAAACAATATGTTGGACACGATGCATCTAAAAGTGGATTTTGTGGGGGATCTCACCCGGGTGCACGCACCACGGCTCTTTGGATAATCGAACCCCGGTGTACCCGACCGACCAGAACACGGTGGCGAGAGCGCGTCGACTGAGCACGGAGAAAGAAAGTTTTGACGACAGCCAAAAATAGCTTTTTGATACAGTTCACTTCAAGCGTTCCGGCGAGGACGAATCAACGAGAGCACCGCCCCACTTCTCCAATCAGACCCAGCGCTTCCTCCCACGGTTGCTGCGCCGAGAAGAATCTTTCGCGAAGCCTCTCCGGTCTCTCCCCCCACAGTAATCCCCGCCGCCGCCGCCGCCCGCGACTCCTCGTCCGCGTCGTCAGGTGCAGTTCTTCTTCCCTTCGCCCCCGTTTGTTAGTTCGTTTTCTTCTGCTACTTTTGGTTGTGTATGTGTGAGATCAGCCGCGGGCGAGTCCCTTCTTGCGTTGATTGATTTCAGAGTGGAACCGACTGGATTGGGAGTTAGATTTGGTTGTCTCTTATAGGTTTCCGTAATATGTTTTTGGACGAAAGGCGAGATTCTGAAAATTCCCATCTTTTCCCCATTGAAAAGTCCTTGGAACGGTTTCTTGCTCCTGAATTCATGATGCGGAAAAGTAAAGTTCGGCATAGTTTACACTGGTCAATTGGTTCCCTCTAATATCTGATCGAGGCAAACGCAGTTGGTGATTTTCCATGTGCTAGGAATTTTCAGTGAGATGCAGATACCCTGATCAGTATATCTAGTGTCGTCTAATTAATAAATGAACAGTAAAATGTGTGCACGTATGAATTGGTCAACCCGTTGTCTTCTGACTGTTGAATACCGTGCGCCTTTAACCAAGTGCGTGCCTATCGTAATGGTTATTCAGTTATCTGAAAATATGTCTACTACTCAGTTTCCAAGGAGATCAACCACCCTCCTTTCATCTGCCATTTTGATGGCAAGTTTGTATGCTGATTCCCGGAGACTATTTTAGTTTGAATCACCTGTCCATACTTCAATCATATTGCATTCACACTGCAACACTGATCAGGAATTCAGGATACTAATCACATGGCTCTGTTCTACTAATGTAGCAATGCAGCTGTATCACCATCCGTATTCACTGGACAGTCAGAAAGTACGGATAGCACTGGAAGAGAAGGGTATTGACTACACCTCGTATCATGTCAATCCACTAACTGGGAAAAACATGAATGTGGCCTTCTTCCGCATGAACCCTTCAGCCAAGCTCCCTGTCTTCCAAAATGGCGGTCATGTCATTTTCCGCGCCATCGATATCATTCAGTACGTTCTTCGTTCACTTTGCCAATGACTGAAACTTAGACACATCCAATACTGCTGATCAAGCAACAATGTTCATTTATCTTGTCTATATATTTTCGTAGGTACATAGACAGACTTGCAGTGCATTTAAGCGGTGAAATCGAGCCTGTGAATACTGAGGTTCACCAATGGATGCAGAAAGTTGATGGTTGGAATCCTAAGATGTTCACACTAACTCACACCCCAGTAAAGTACCGTGCATTTGTCTCCAAGTTCATACGTCGGGTGCTGATTGCTCGGATGGCTGAAGCCCCTGATTTAGCTAGCATGTACCATGTCAAGCTCCGTGATGCTTATGAGACCGAAGACAGGCTGAAGGACCCTGACACGATGCAGCAATGTGAGGAAGAGCTGAGCACACTCCTGGATGATGTTGAGGCTCAGCTCAACAAAACCAAATATCTCGCTGGCGATGAATTCTCACCGGCGGATTCGATGTTTATTCCCATTCTTGCACGCATAACCCTTCTAGATCTACACGAGGAATACATCAGCTGCAGGCCCAGGGTCCTGGAGTACCACACATTGGTGAAGCAGAGGCACAGCTACAAGGTTGTAATTGGGAAGTACTTCAATGGGTGGAAGAAGTACCGCACTCTCTTCAAGACTTCATTCTTCCTTTGCGTCCGAACCTTGTTCCGAAAATATTAGGTGGTCAGCATGTTGCGTAGCCAATCCATGCGGAACCAATGTGTTTAGTGAGTTTAGGCTGAATATATGACCAGTATACCTTCATGTATTTTCCCCAAGGCCTGGCTGATAGTTCCTGGGAGTTTTGTTTTCCATACATTTCTCTGCTCCAATGTAGCTCTGTACAGTCTACAGAATATAGATGTTGAATTTCTTGCAGAATAATAGGCTATATGTACAGTTTGGGCTTTCTTATACGATATGTCTCTATTCTTGGGAAAATCTCATTTCTATAATCTGTTATTTCTAGAACATCTCATGTCTGAAGTACCTTGTGTAGCAACTGCAATCTTCTTGTGCCTTTATCTGTAAGTTCTCCAAGTCTGTTAGAGGGCTTAATTTTTTCAAACTCATAGCTTCTTCTGATTGCTCTGAGATTGCAGTACACTATTTTCCTACTGTATGAATGCACAACTTTCTTGATGTGTGAGCTGAAGATCTTCATGCACGTGCTCTACATTAACAGTACAGGACAATGGACCCCATGGGTCATTGACTGTATAGTGATGCTGGATGCACTGTGTGTCTTCATTACTTGATACCCAAAGGTTCTCCTCGGAGTGCATATCACGCCTATTTATACATCAAAGCTGAAACACTTTGTCCAGCAATTCAGGATTGTTGTTTCATACTATTTGTTTCTTCAGATTGTGTAGATTCCAAGAGTAAGCAGGGAAGAGGAAGAAAGAGAGCATAAGAGCATTAGGGATGGGAACATGGAGGAAAGCTTAAAATCTTTTGGTTTCACCTCTAGTGTCGGAGGTGTAAATGTTTAGTTTGGTGCTTTCCTGATGTCTCCCATTCCTATGGACCTTGAGCCTTCCTTCCTCTTCCTTTTGGCTTGCACAATAGCTCTGTAGATATGTGTGCACAAAATAAGATATCTTGAAGGCTAGTAAAGAAGAGGAAGAAAAGAGAGCCGGAGAACAGTGGGAATGGGGACATGGAGGAAAGCCTAGCTTGCTTTGTTACCACCTCAAGTGTTGGAGGTGATAATTCCATTTGGTGTTTCCCAGTGCCTCCCATTCCTATTGTTCTCGAGCACTCCTTCCTCTTCCTTTTTGGCTTGCCCGGTTGCTTTGACATAGAAACCAAATATATGTGTTTAATCAATGTGAAATGTCAAAAGCAAGCTAGGAAGAGGAAGAAAGAGAGGGCCTAAGAGCAGTGGGAATGAGAACATAGAGGAAAGCCTAACTTATTTCTTCTTCACCTCTTGACTCTTGTGTTGAGGTGGAAACATGGTTTGGTATTTCCCGATGCCTCTCATTCCTATTGTTCTTGAGCGCTCCTTCCTGGTCCTTTTGTTTTCTAAATCTCTTTAGCAGAAAAACTAAACATATAAATATCTATTGGGAGACTGGAAGAGGAAAGAACAGGGCCTAAAGAGCAGTGGGCATGGGAACATGATGGAAGGCTAAATCCCTCAGTTCCACGTCTAACACTGGAGTGGGCTCAAGTTCATCGTATAACATGACTTGGCTCAAGTTCACACGGCCTGCATAGTTGGATTGCTATTTTCTTTCTTTCTTTCTTTCTTTCTTTCCGAAAATCCACAATGGCTCCCGAGCTCAGATGCACACGAAATCCTGTTTCTACATTCTCTTAGAGATCTGTTCCCACGACCCTCCCACAGGCTACTTTTACCGAAGTAAAAAACAGGCCCATGGCCCACTGGTACGCATTCAATAAATGTCCACCAGTGCTAATCCTTTCGGGACAGAAGGAAGAGAACGAACCAAATCGCGAGCTGTGCCACACTGTTCCGTTACCAAGGAAACGCCGTTTCATGCACCGGCCCACATTTATGCCTTGTTCGGTTACAAACTTACAATGGATTGAACTCCAGCATGGATCTGATCCAGACATGGATTTGGACATTTGGTTGATCCAGAGCTCTCACCCAATCCCTTCCAACTCTCTAATCCCTTTCATATATATCTTGTTCGCTTACACCCCATAGTTAGCATGGCTTGCTGGGAATTCTATTAGCTCCAGAGCTAAATTAGCTATAACACATACAGAGTGAATGATATACTACTTCGTAAGTTTTACACGATCAAATGTAAAGAAACACGTGATATACTAGTCTGCAAGTTTAACAGCCCTGAGCGCCAGGTTCTCTACCTCATCGCCACCGTGGTGACCCAGCTGGCACTCACTTTGTACGTCGCGATGGCGCCACTGCCACAGAGGGGTTGTGACAATCCTCCTTCAAGGTAGTCGGAGAACAGCAGGTATCCCAACGATGAATGTACACAATTCGAGTTGCGCGAAGAAAAGGACCGGCACCACTACGCGAGGGGTTGTGACAATTCGAGTCGGCGACGCGTAGGTGCATGCCCCTTGAGAGCTTCTTTGCAGTCGATTAGCCAACAGAGCTGCTCACGCTCTGATTTCGATAGAAAAGAAGCCTGTCAACATTGCAGAACAAGATTTAACGACATCAAGAATGGTTAAGTTTATCTTCTTCAAGTGGCTAATAGTTTGTGTACTAGCTTGTATGTGTTCATGAAAACAAGTGCAAATAGATCTTCAATTCTTGGTGCAAGAATTTAACCGACGATGCGATGACAACCATGAACACAAGTGTAAGCGTTGGAACTGTATCAGTTTCAGACTAAGATAATGCTTACCAACAGTTTTCAGATAGAGCAACCGGCTCAAAAGTTTACCTTTTAAATACACAACAATGGCACACGGTAAGGAATACTGATACTGAATGAGCCTTTCCAGGATGGTACTCTTGGAAAGTAGCGGGAACTGCAAGAAGATAAGAAACATTTAGAACAAAAGGACAACCAGTAAAGATCCTGACGCATCCGACATGGAAGGCTGAGTTTGGAGAGAAAGTAGTTTGTATATGCTCTTTCTTTTTTTGACAATCACTTTGTTGATGTTTCACTTTAAGGTCTAAGAGGATTAACTACACCTCCATCTTAGAATTAAGATTTTAATGTAAGAAAAGGTAAAAATAGTTTCTGTCGCACTTACTTAACATATTAAACACAAGTGCATTCAGTTACATGTAATGGATGTACATAGCATCTACGCAAGGTTTTAAACCTAAATTACAGGGACCCCAAGTATCTCCAAGAAATTAGCTCCATTCTATGCTAGTCACTTCCTCCATTCTGCGAGTGCAATAATCTTTGTATCTGCAGGCTGTGACGAAAAAGAGATAGAAGGTAGTGAGCACAACTTTGAACAGGCGAAAAACAAATATGGTGCCTTCAATTAAAATAGTTTATGACCAGAAAAAGAATCAAGTAAATGATAAGCTGCAATGCCGATGAACAGAAGCTGATATGGAAGTCACATGGCATGGCACCGAAAGCTCTTGAACCAGTGAAAACAACTCGCTTAAGAAATTAACTCTACAATAAAGGACACGATTTTGGACTAGTCGCAACTAAACCGCACACAAAAACTAGAGATCCGAGCTTCTCTTCTCAGATTAATATGGTTTATCCTTTGTTATGAACCTTGCTATGGTTTTCAGAAAGTTACATGAACATAACAGAAAGAAAACATCTAGAATTTTCTCTATAGTTCTTCAAGACGAGGTACTGGATACTTACTACATCCCAGTCTTGTTCTTAACAGCTATGCTCCATCCGATGGATCCCACAGATCAAAAACAAACTTTGAAATTGCTACCAAATCGTTTTATTGTACAGGCTTGTGCTTTAAACCAGACAACCAATTATGCAATGTTTCTTCTGTACTGAATACATTTCATCTGCTGAACAAAAACCGAAGTTGTTCTCCACGTATTATTGTCCAACCTGGTTAGCGATTGGATACTAGGTATAGCAAATTACACAAAAATGAAGCCTCTTCCATGAAAAAGAATTGGTGCGCCAGGTCTATCTAGCTACTCCCGCAAATAAAATTTATTGGACAAACTGAACCAAGGTTTTACATCAATAATTCACATATTTTTAAGGGAAAAAACATCCGTTTGCAATCTGGTGGCTTGGTGAAGCAAGCTGCAGGACGGGATGGGCTGGGCCATAATCCCCTGTTGCAAATCCTGAATGCAATTTTTTTACATTTCTATGCTTAGAGCATATCAAAGCAAAAGCATTCTCTGTTCCGTAGTGGCCCCTACATTTTCTTAATTTATCCTGGTCACACTTCTAAGAAAGATTTCTTGGCCTAATATTTACCTTAACTCCTACATTCAGAAAACTAATATCGTGCAACAAGAAACGTTTCTTCAGATAATATTAGCAGAATTCGTACATGTTTGTAATTTGTCCAAAATGAAAATACGTTGGTTCAGATTCAATTTGCTGACTAACCTTCTTGCCCAACCTGGAGCCTTCGGGCCAAACCTAATCGTCGAAGCTTGTGATGCTGGCTGTGATACCCGGGGACGCTTGCTGTCCACCTCGATCCCATCCGAGCACTCATTCGTCGCCCTTGCCGCGCCGACAGAGGAACTGAGCTTCAGCCACGGCCTTAGAGGCCACGGCTGGATATGGATTTGCAACGCTGCTGCGAGCGGGAACCTGGCCGTGCAGGTAGCGGGAACCTGGCTGAACGCAAGCTATCCAGCGGGTCTTCCCTATCCGCCCCTGCTTCTGCCAGCGGGAACCTGCAGCGGCTGAGATCTAAATTCACCCAAATCCCAGCAGTAGTATACAAATCGAGATACAGACAGCGCATCGCCATTACCTAACAACTGGATCTGAGAGAAACTCGACCCCTCCAATCTCTGATGCTCCCTCGAGCACATCCATAGGCTCCGCCCCGCCAGTCAAATTAGCCGCCGTTCTCAAGGATTTTTCTTTCTTTGCCTCTATCGATAATACCAAATTCCTCAACCCTGTCGTCGAAGATGAGCCCAATCCAGATTTTCCTGTCCTGGGGGACCATGATTTTCCGGCGTCATGTTCTTGCGGCACAGCAAAATTACGACGTTAACTCCGTCCGATCTCCTCATCTGTGGGCCTTGCCAGTACGTGCGGGTAGTTGCCATTCACCGCACCGCCGATGTTTTTTACTGTCCACGCGCGCGTACGGACAAAGCCTCGTTCGCAATCTTGACCAATTCCCAACCGTCCAGATATCCGGAGCATTGGAGCTCGGGAGCCAAATCACCCCTCCCCCTTTCCTTTCTTTCTTTCTTTCTTTGACATGCTTTGATCCATACATAAGACAAGATGGTTGCTTAATTGATCAAATAGTTTATGCTTATAATTTTGATGTTTAGCTCCAGATTACTCTACACATTAAATCCAAATCATGCCAAGATGTTTAATTTACCAGTCAGGTAGTATGTATATGATACATCTCCCTATCTGACAATGGGTAGGTAGTAATTAAGACATAAACAAGCACATTTTTAAACTTAACAAGACACACAACTTCAATACAGATAGAATGGTGCATATTCTTCACTAGTTCCTGATGTTGAACTCAGACTAGAGACATAATTCAGATCAATGACACACCACCTTTGATCACTGTAGCTATGAATAGGAGCAGAAATCAGAGTTAGCCAGATGGTAATTAGCCCACATAACATGTTTATTTTATAGCATCAATTAGCATTCACCCCTGTAAAATGATCTGAATTGGTTAAACTGTTCCAACAGAATTCTCACATGGGCACAATGGATATATACACGGATTAACAAGAAACAACCCTCACTGACAAGGTTAGTCTGCAGCTTCAAAAACATTAACTCCAATGGGATCTTTAAAGTTGACCATAAACCAGCTGTCTTGTATTGATATTATTTTTTTCAACTTGCGGGATAAGACTTATGTCCCCCACTCTAGAACCTTGCTGGGTGTTCGCTGCAACTTGTGTGATTTGTTTTCGAAAATACACCCTAGAAGGTGTATTATGCATATAGAAGAAATGCCAAGAGGCATGTACAAGCCTTGGAAGATGTTTTTTCCTGTCAATAGGAGATGACAGCTCCGCGCGCTCAGGTCTCTAATCTCCATCTACTAACCACTCTCGTATCTGTGCTGGGAATCCAAATGCCTCACTATGGAAAATCCCAGCTAAGCGCCACCGTTCAGACTCAGCTCCGATATTTTATCGTCTTGACAGCTGCAACTGCGGGTGAAACATTGTTGAAGACTACATCGTCCAGTTCCGCCAGATGCACCAGAAGACTAGTATGATGGCTGTCCACATGTCCAATCCTGTCATGGCCGGGCACAGCTCAAGAAGTCCACCACAAGAGCAGCTCCGAATCGGCATCAGGTTGCCAATCTGGTTTTCCCCAGTGCACTAGTGTCCAAGCCCACACTTCACGAGCAAAGACACAACCCAGCAACAGGTGCTGAAGGTTTTCTTGCTCTTGGTCACACAACAGGCAAGCAACATGTGTGATTTGATCCTTTGAGGGTTGGTGGCCAAGCTACAATGTTGTAAACTTCTAACTGGGAAGTAGTCCGACTGGTGGAAGAAGTACTGAATTTTTTTTAGCACCTTGTTCTTCCTTTGTGTTCCTACTTGTTCCAGAAATACTAGGTGGTTCAGAGTTGAGGTTTTGCGTAGTCGATCCTTGCTGAACCGATGTGTATAGTAAGTTTTGACTGATTATATGATCAGTATACCTTCCTCTGTTTTCCTCCAAGGGATTGTGCGTCATAGCTTCATTGGGTATTTATTTTCCTATATTTCGCTCCTTCCACGTAGCTATGTAAAGCCTACTGAATTAGGATATTTCGCTCCTTCCTCGTGAAAGGAGCCTATATATATGCCAATATGGTATCTCTAACCGTGGGCTAATAACATTCTATCATCTGTTCTAGACTTGGTGCAGGTCATGTCTGAAGTACCTTTGTGTACCAATTGTCACTGCAATGTTCTCTCTTTCATTTTGTAACTATGCTGTATAAATGCACAGGTTGGCACTTTTACTATACACCAGCTTTTAGATATGGGTAATCAAGCAGAAGATGTACAAGCACCGATGCACGTGCTCTTTATTAACAGTACAACACAATAGGTCAGGCCCAGTGATTGCGTCGCCCACTCTCATTGACTGTAGAATGGTGCCACATGCATTGCGTATCTTCATTGCTTGCTCTCCTAAGGTTCTCCCACGAAGTGCTCAGCACGTCTATTTATACCACAAAGTTGGAACACGTTGTCCAACAATTGAACCTTCTTGTTTGAGAATTTTTGTTTTTTCGGGTTTCTAGGCACTAATAGTAAGCCGGGAAGAGGAAGAGAGTGCTTAAGAGCACTAGGAATGGGAACATGGAGGAACGCCCAACTTGTTTGTTTCCATCTCTAGGTGCAAATACTTTGTTTGGTGCGTTCCTGATGCCTCCCATTCCTACCGTTCTTGTGAACTCCTTCCTCTTCCTTTTGGCTTGCGCAATAGATTTGATGGAGAAATCATAGACTTGAGTGCACATACTTAGATAAACCTGAGATCTCGGAGGCGGATTAGGAAGAGGAAGAAAGAGAGCATAAGAGTAGTAGGAGTGGGAACATGGAGGAAATCCTAACTTTCTTTGTTCTGATCTCTAGTGTTAACTAGAGATGAGAACCTGGTTTGGTGTTTCCCGATGCCTCTCATTCCTATTATTCTTAAGCACTCCTTCCCCTTCCTTTTTATCTTGCTCGGTAGATTTAGCCTACACATATATATTGCACACAGTTGATGTAAGATTTCGAAGGCAAACTAGGAAGAGGAAGAGAGAGAGGGCCTAAGAGCAGTGGGAATGAGAACATAGAGGAAAGGCTAACATACTTGTTTTCTGCCTCTTGTGTTGAGGTCAAAACATGGTTTGGTATTTCCCAATGCCTCTCATTCCTATTGTTCTTAAGCGCTCCTTCCTCATCCTGTTGTTTGCTAAATCGCTTTGGCAGAAAAGGCAAAAAATATATGTGCATATATTCTGATGATATGAGATGTCCATTGCGAGATATGAAGAGGAAGAAAAGAGAGCCTAAGAGCAGTGGGCATAGGAACATGATGGAAGGTTAAAGCCTTCAGTTCCTCGTCTAACAGGAGGAGGCTTTGGTTTGAGTTTTCCTGATGCCTCCTATGCCTATTGTTTTTTGGTTCTCCTTCCTCTTCATTTTGTATCGTATAACATGATTTGTGTCAGCCCAGTAAGAACCAGGGTGTACTGGGCCAGGCCTCTATAACCCTCAACACTCGGCGGTGGATCTCGCTAAGGACCAGGCCTGCAAGCCTGGGGTGCCCGCGGGGCAGAATCGCCTCGCGGAGGCCTGAGGAGGCAGCTAGGGCCTGCGGAGCCTCTACTCCGCTGCCTCCTCTCCAAGGAAGTTTTCCCTGAAGGGAAGTCAACGCAGAATCCTCCACAGGGCGTTCCCGCCCACGCGAGGGTTCCTTCACTGAAAAGCAAGCTCTGCGGAGCGCACATGGCTTCCGCAGCGGCCGCAGAGTGACCGCGCCTCTGCGCAGAGTGACGACGGAGCTACAGTCCCACTTTGGTGATAAAGGAGTCAACAAAGCAGGGGCAACGGCGCAGACCACCAAGCTTTCCTCTTTGGTGATAAGGGAGCAGGCCGGCGCTACGCGCCAAACGCGACGTCACCGTGGGGACTTCTCCCGCTCCTCTGCGGCGGCAGCTGGCCGTCCTGGATGGACGGCGGCCTCTCTGCTGCGGCCTCAGCTTTTGTGCCCATGGACCGCGCTCATGGACGCCCAAGCAGCGGTGCACCGTGCTCCCGACCGTTGTCGCCATGTGGTAGCTCCTCCGCTGCACAAGGACAGGGAGGAGGCCCGGGCGCCTATAAAAGGAGCTGGTGCACCACCCTAAGAGGGGATCGAACACATTTTACTCCAGTCTAGCTACTTGCGCGCAAGGGAGAAGAAGACAGTAGTTTCCCTCCCCTTGTACGCGCCATTGCCACAACAGTGCCTTCGGCAAGCACGCTGTACTGTAACCTCTACAAGCAGCAATACAGACAGGCAGGACGTAGCGGTTTTACCTCCACAAGAGGGCCGTGAACCTGGGTACGCGCCGTGTCTCTCTCTGCCGTGATGTCCCTCCTCAGGCACGACGAGCAGCGTCGCCGCGCCGGATGAGGGTTGATTGACGTCGTGTTCAGCCCCTTACACGAACTCTCTTCGCGAGTGTGACTGCCCCTGTTTCGTGGGAGTCATTCTCCGACAATTGGCGCGCCAGGTAGGGGGCTGAGGCGCGCATTCAACCTCCATCGACCTCAACGCCATGGCGGACACTCGCGCTGCTCGCGCCAACCGGCGCGCGTCAGGCCGAGCTGAGACCGAGCCCGTCGTCCACGCCGCCAGGCCACGCGGCCGTCCGCGCACCAACCGCGCTTCGGGGCGCACTACTGCGGAGCCACGCGTGGAGCACCCCGAGGATGAGGACGACCGCTACGACGAAGACGTCGACCACGAGCACAGCGAGGACGCTGAGTCCTCGCATCCATCTCGGCGCCAAAGCGCGTCCACGCTTGGACGCCCGGCGCCCAGCCCAAACACTGCGCTGCTCATGGCAGCAGAGCTCTTCCGCTACCGCCCCACCGCCGAGGCGCACGACAACTGGCTTGGCCGTCTCCAGCACCTCGTCGACATCGCGGCTGCGCCGCGCGCGGTTCCAGCACCTTCGCGCTCCCTGGTGCACCACAACTCCGGGCGCGCAGGCACCGCCGCGCATGGAGCGCCTCCGCCTCCGCCTCCGCCAGGACCACCTCCGGCTGCGGCAAACAAAGCCGCCTCTCACGCGTCCTCGCCGCATGATTGTCAAATCGTGCAGCGGACGCCGCCGGACGCGCGGGTGGAGATGGAGCGCCAGCGGGACCTCCAGAAGCGCATCGTCGAGGAAATTGGCCAGGCCGGGCGCCAAAACCGCAGAGCTCTCCAGGGCGGTGTGGCCACGTACGCCACTGGCTGCACGGCCTTCACCCGCAACCTGCGCCGCGTCGTCTGGCCGCAGAAGTTCAGGCCAGACCTCCCCAAGGGCTACGATGGCACGAACAACCCCATCGAGTTCCTGCAGCTCTACACCACCTCCATCCAGCTGCGGGAGGAGACGACAAGGTCATGGCGAACTGGTTCTCGCACGCCCTCAGGGACTCTGCCCTGTCGTGGCTCCTGAACCTCCCTGAGGACTCCATCGACTCCTGGGAGGACCTCTGCAAGCAGTTCGTTGCGAACTTCAAGGGCACGTACGAGCGCGCCCTCACCTACAACGACCTGCGCGCCGTACGCCAGAAGTCTGGCGAGACTCTCCGCAAGTACATCCAGCGCTTCAGCCAAGTCCGCAACAAAATCCCCAACATCCCTGACTCGCACGTCATTGCTGCCTTCAGAGAGGGCGTCACCAACCGCAGGATGCTTGAGAAGCTCGGCATTCACGATACCCTCTCCTCTGTCGTGAAGCTCTTCGACATCGCAGACAAGTGTGCCAAGGCTGAAGAGGGTCTCCTCTTCACCAAGGTGGCCTCTGCAGATGACCCCCAGAGGGATCCAAGGCCCACAAGAAGCGTGACGAGACCAAGCGCAAGCCTACTGCTGTGCTGGCTGCTGAGCCCGGCGCTAAGCACGCTCGAGAGGACTCTGCAGAGGATGGCGAGAAGAAGATCGACAACCGTCCCTTCTGCATCTACCACAACAGGCGCGGCCACGCGACAGAGAACTGTTACGACCTCAAGCAACTGAGCAAGAAGCGCGAGCAGGAAGAAGGCAGCGGTGGTCGCGGCAGAGGCCGTAACTACCGCAAGGGCGGACGCAAAGGTGGCTACCAGAAGCCTCAAGGGACTCAGGCCAACGCCGCTGAGAAGAACAACAATCTCCCTGACGAGGAGCCTGGGGGCTACCAGGCCCCTAGAGGCGCCATGGCGTGCATCCTCGGCGGGGCTCAGGCGCCCAAGTCCAACAATCAGTTCAAGCAGTTCGCCCGCGAGCTCAACGCAGCGCTGCCCGGGGTGGAGACATCGCGTCCCCTCAAGTGGTCTCAGTACACCATCGCCTTCGACGCCAAGGACCACCCCAAGTCCACCAAGACTGTAGGCACCCTCCCGCTGGTGTGCACCCCCACCATCAACAATATCGCCGTCGGCAAAACGCTCATTGATGGGGGTGCAGGCCTGAACGTCATCTCTGTCGAGACCTTTGAGACGCTTCAAGTGCCCTACGAGTGGCTTATGCCCTCCAGGCCCTTCACAGGGGTCACCAGCGGCTCAATCTCGCCTCTGGGGCAAGTGAGGCTTGCAGTCACCTTTGGCACGCAGCAAAACTATCGCACCGAGCTCATCGACTTCGACGTTGCGCACATTGGCCTGCCCTACAACGCCATCCTCGGCTACCCCGCCCTCGCGAAGTTCATGGCCGTCACGCATCACGCCTACAACATGGTCAAGATCCCTGGCAGCGGCGGCACCATCACCATCCATGGTCACGTACAGGACGCTACACGCGCTGTCGAGCTCGCCTACAAAGCTGCTGCCATGGCGTTCCCTGCTGACGAAGACCTGGAGCCCCTCGCGAGGCCCAAGAAGAAGAAGCAGCTGTTCTCTCAGGAGCAGGCTGCTACAAAGAAGGTGTCGCTGAGCACCAGCGATTCGGGGGCTGAGGGCTCGGGGGCTAGCGTCACCATAGGCGCTGGCTTACCTCCCAAATAGGAAAGCGCGCTCGTCGCCTTCCTTCGGGCAAATTCTGACATGTTCGCATGGACTCCGTCAGAAATGTCCGGCGTACCAAGGGAGGTGATCGAGCACCACTTAGCTGTGTGTCCAAACGCACGCCCCGTCAAGCAGAAGGCACGGAAACAAGCCCCTGAGAAGCAAGCCTTCATCATCAAAGAAGTAGAAAAGCTAAAAGCAGCAGACATTATTCGAGAAGTTGCCCACCCCACCTGGGTCTCTAATGGCGTGGTTGTCCCAAAACCCAATGGGGGAGGCCGGCTCTGCATCGATTACACTGATGTAAATAAAGCCTGCCCCAAGGACCCATACCCCATGCCAAGGATTGATCAGATCGTGGACTCCACAGCCGGCTGTGATCTCCTCTGTTTTCTGGACGCCTTCTCAGGCTACCACCAGATCAAAATGGCTAAAGAGGACGAGGAGAAAACAGCGTTCCTCACCCCCTGTGGCGTGTATTGCTACACTTGCATGCCCTTCGGGTTGAAGAACGCCGGCGCCACCTTCCAGAGGCTCATGAGGATCGCCCTGGGGGCTCAGATGGGAAGAAATGCAGAGGCATATGTTGACGACATCGTAGTCAAGTCTCGCGAGGGAGACACTCTCTTGAAGGACCTCGAGGAGACCTTCGCCAGCCTGCGCAAGGTGAACATCAAGCTAAACCCCGCCAAGTGCGTCTTCGGGGTACCTTCAGGCAAACTCCTCGGGTTCCTCGTGTCCCATCGCGGCATAGAAGCAAACCCTGACAAGATCAAGGCCATAGAAGAAATGCAGCCACCCGCCGCCTCAAGGACATGCAGCGCCTAGCTGGGTGCATGGCCAGCTTGGGCCGCTTCATCTCCAAGTTTGGCGAGAGGGCCCTGCCATTTTTCAAGATCATGAAGAAGTCCGGCACCTTCAAGTGGACTCCAGAGGCAGACAAGGCATTTGAGGACTTGAAGAAGTACTTGGCTAGCGCACCAGTTATGGTAGCCCCCAGGACGGGCGAGCATCTAAAGCTGTACCTTGCAGCCACTCCACAAACCGCAAGCGCCGTCCTGGTGGTCGAAAGAGAAGAGCCAGTCCTCCCCAAGAAAAGTGCAGCCACTCCAAGTCCAGAGCCTCCCGACAAGGAAAAAGTCCCTCCAGGCCCAGAGCCAGACCCACAGCCAGCTGTCGAGCCTACTTCAGGCACCCCTGCTGAGACTCCTCCACAAGGAAACCTCGCCAAAGGGCCTGAGGAGTCCCTCGAGGGAGCCAACGCTGCGTCACCCTCCACAACCCTTGTCGAGCATCCAGTCTACTATGTCAGTACTGTGCTAAGAGATGCTCGCGAGCGGTACCCTACGCAGCAGAAGCTCCTTCTCGCCCTGCTCATCGCCTCCAGAAAGCTGCGCCACTACTTCCAGGGCCACCCTGTCACGGTGGTCACATCATTCCCTCTGGAGCAAATCCTGCGCAACCCCAACGCCACTGATCGCGTAGCAGGGTGGAACATCGAGCTGCAGCCTTTCAACTTGCGTTTTGACACCACAAGGGTCATCAAAGGAAGAGCACTGGCAGATTTTGTCGCCGAATGGACAGACCCAACTCCTGAAGAGCCTCCTGAAGCAGAAACTATACCGCCTGGAGATACGACGCCAAGCCACTGGACCATGCACTTCGATGGAGCTTTCTCCTGCCGCAACGGAGGCGCTGGCGTTGTCCTGACCTCGCCTAAAGGCGACAAGCTCCACTATGCCGTCCAGTTGTGCTTCACGATGGACAAGATCTCCAACAACATCGCTGAATATGAAGGCCTCCTCGCCGGGCTCAGAGCTGCCATTGCCCTCGGTGTCAAGCACCTACTCATCAAAGGCGACTCCCAGCTCCTGGTCAACTTCTCCAACAAGAGCTACACCCCTAAAGACAGCCATATGGCTGCCTACCTTGAAGAGGTCCGCAAGCTCGAGAAGCACTTCAGGGGCATGGAGCTCATGCACATCCCGCGCAAGGAGAACCAGGAAGCAGATGACATCGCCAAGCGCGCATCGCGAAGGGAGGCCCAGCCCGCAGGTGTCTTTGAAGAGAGGCTCTCCAAGGCATCCATAAAGCAGCCGCTGCAAGCACCAGCTACAAGCACAGACGAAGTACTCCCACCACCTCCCACAGGTGGCGCACCCAACTGTGGCCCATCCTCAGGGGAGCGTCTGATGCTAACCATGGTGCACCAAGAAACAGGCTGGGTTGACGAGCTCAAGGACTACTTGCTAAAAGGAGTCCTTCCCGAGGAAGACGCAGAGGCAGAACGAGTCGCTCGACAAGCGAAATCCTATTACATCCTGGAGGGAGACCTATACCGCAAGCGCCCAAATGGCATTGCCCTCAAGTGTGTGCCTCCTGAGGAAGGACGCATGCTCCTCAGGGACATACACAGTGGAGAGTGCGGCCACCATTCCTGCGCGCGCACCCTCGCCGGCAAGGTCTTCAGGAGCGGTTTCTACTGGCCTCAAGTGCTTCAAGATGCCGTCACCATCGTTCAGTCTTGCGATGCATGCCAGTTCCACGCCAAGCAAGTCCATCAGCCTGCACTGGGACTCCAGACCATCCCGCTCTCCTGGCCGTTCGCGGTCTGGGGGCTGGACATCTTGGGACCCTTCCCGAGATCGCAAGGGGGCTACCGTTTCCTCTTCGTGGCTGTTGACAAGTTCACCAAATGGGCAGAGGTTGAAGCGGTGCGCACCATCCCTGCCAGGGCAGCCGTGAAGTTCATCAGAGGCCTGGTCTGCCGCTTTGGTGTGCCAAACCGCATCATCACCGACAATGGCTCACAGTTCACCAGCGGCATCTTCAGGGCTTACTGCGAGAGCCTCGGCACCAAGCTCTGTTTCGCCTCGGTAGCTCACCCACAGAGCAATGGTCAAGCCGAGCGAGCAAATGCTGAGGTCCTCAAGGGCCTCAAGACGAGAAGTTTCAACCGCCTCAAGGGCTACGGCAAGGGCTGGATCGATGAGCTCCCCTCCGTGCTCTGGTCCATCCGCACGAACCCTACAAACCCACTGGTGAGACGCCATTCGCCCTGGTGTATGGAGCCGAAGCAGTCCTCCCCACAGAGATCAAGCACGGGTCCGCAAGGGTCCTTGCCTTCAATGAGGACAATCAAGAAGACCTCCACAACGACGACCTGCTGTTCCTCGACGGGTTGCGCCGCCGAGCCGCCCTCAGAGCGGCAAAATACCAGCAAGACCTGCGACGCTACCACAGCCGCCACATACGTCCGCGCACTCTCGAGACAGGCGACCTTGTCCTCAGGAGGATCCTCTCCAGGGAAGGTCTCCACAAGCTCTCGCCCATGTGGGAAGGCCCCTACAGGGTCGCGCATGTCGCCAGACCTGGTGCGGTGCGCCTCGAGACGGAGGACGGCATCCCGGTCAAGAACCCTTGGAACATCGCGCATCTACGCAAGTTCTACCCGTGATCTCTATCACACCAGGCATTTTTTGTCTCTAGAGGAAAGCGCACAGCTTCACCTCCAAGCTTCACAAAAGCTTCTCTCTCTGAGGGCCAGTCCCTCTGAGCTCTTCCTGTAACGTGCCGCCGCAGGCCGTGAAGAGTCTCAGCCACTGAATGTGGTCCCCATGCCTCGACATGGAAACTTTATCTTGGCAAGCCCAAGTGTAACGAACCAATTCGTTTCCTAGTGAAACATTGCGCTGCGGCGCCGCTATGTAATATTTTGGGGGTGAGTTTTAGTTCTCGTTACTCTGTGTTTTCATTCGCGCTCATATCTTTCCCCTTGCGCACCTCGCGAGCGGGGGCTGAGTACGGTGACTGTGCCTCGGGAGCATCCCAGCAGCACCGCAAAACCCAAAAGGATCCGAGCTCTAACACGTGAGCACGCTCTCACGCCTGTTACCTCACCAAAGAGCTCTGGCCCAGGGGCTTGCTCCCAAACCTGCCACCTCACCTAAGGACCTTTGGTACTTACTCTCCTCGCGAGGCACCCATGAGGAAACCTATAAGCGCGCATGAGTTTCTCTACCATGTTTGCTTTGGTTCCACCTCTAACCTACACAGGGAACAAGAGTCCCCCCAAGGCTCGTGGAGTCACGCTCCAGACCCAAAGAGGGAAGCACATCTTCAGGGAAATCAACGCCCTCCACGAGGCAGAACCTCGCTAAGCTAAGTCCTGCGCTTACACCTCAGGCGTTGTGTTTTTCCTCTCACGAGCAACTTCCGTCCCTCGGGCGGGTATTTTCTCCTTCGCATTTCATGGACTGCTTGAGCGTCAAAGGGGAGCCCTCGAGCATCGCGACTCGAGAGCTCTTACCTCTCTAAGCCTTAAACACCCCCCGGCCTTGCTGAGTCATTGCTCTGGCATACCGTAGTGGCGGAGTCATAGCGCTAAGAGACGGGTCCTGACGACGTAAAGCGAAAAAGGCATGGAATAGGGATAAAATGCCCGTCGAGGGGCACACGCACATTGCAGCACAATAAAGTGTTTTACAGACCATCACAAATGAAACAAAGTCTTTAAACAAAGATAACTTGCGCCTCAGGCGCGACTTGTGGCAGGAGCAGCTTAAGCAGAAGTCTTGGCGGCCTCATCCTCCTCAGCGTCATCTTCCTCCGCGCCTTCCTCCTCGACGTCTTCCTCCTCGCCAGAGGCCGGCTCTTCAGCGACCCTCTTGAAGCGGTTGACATAGTCGTTGATCTCCTCCCGCAGCGAGTTGAAGAGGCGCGTCTCGGTCTGAGCATCCCCATGGGCTCGGTCACGGACTCGAAGTCGAAGCATGGATATAGGCGCTTGAGGTTGACGAAGACGCGCTCGACCGCCACCAGCAGGAGCTTGCGGCACTCCTCGTCGACAACATCGTCGAGTTCCGCCACAGGGCCCTCAAGGACGGAGAAGAGCTGGTCGAAGTAGGTCAGATACGTGGCAACGTCGGCGTTCCCGTGGACGGGGACGGCAGGAGCATCCACCCCCAGCTTCGCAGCAAGAGCGTTCCCGCGCGTCACCAAAGATCGGAACATACGCTCCCGCTGCTGCGTCAAGACCCGTGCCGCCACCGCGCTCTGCTCAGCCTCCTCGACCCTCTCCACAACAGGGGCCACCTGCGCATTCAGCTCCTGCATGTCTGCCATCAGGGCTGTGAGGTCCTGCTCCGAGCGCTCGAGGGCCTGCTCCGTGCGGAGATTAGCGTCCTTGGCGCGCTTCAGCGAGGATTTCAAGTTGGCGTTCCACTCCTCCAGCTGGCGAATGCGCTTGCCGAGCTCTCTGCGCTTTTTCTGGAAGCCGTCCTCCTGCTTCTTGAACTTCCCAGCATACTCCCGGGAGACGGCCTGTGTGACAGCAGTGCGGTACTCTTTTTGCTTGGTGAGGGCCTCCGCCTCTGCCTCCTTTTTCTTCTCGGCAAGCTTTTGGTTGGCCTTCTCCACAAGCTCCCGGTGCCGCTCCACCTCCTTGTCGTGCTTGCCCATGGCCTCAGCCAAGCTGCTCTCGCGGGACTCCAAGGCCTCACGCTCTCTGTTCATGTCAGTTTCCGCCTGCTCCAGTTTCTCCTCACGCTTGAGCACCTCAGCTTCGCGTGTCGTCATGGCCTGCTCGCGAGCCTCCAGCGACAGACGATGCTGCTCCAGAGACTTCCTCACCACCTCAGCTTCAGAAATTATCTTCTCCTCGCGGCTGGCCAGCTCCTTGCGCTGGTCGGCGAGGGAGGTCTCGATAGCCGCTCGGTCGGAGGCTGCAGCCTGGCGCTCCGCCACAGCCGCCTCCCGATCCTCTGCAGCCGCCTTGCGCTCCGCCTGGACCGGCGCCAAGGCCTCTTGCGCCTCGCGCTCCGCGTTCTCGCGGATCTCCTGGGCCTGCCGCGTCGCCTCGTCGCGCTGCGCCTGAAGAGCTTGGTCGTCAGGGCCACTCCGCCGCCTGACTTCGAAGAAGCGGGCCCAGTCAGCAGCAAGGGCGTCATACCTCCTGCCAAGCTCCGCCTCCTCAAGGGCAAGTTGGGTCTCTAGCCCGTCTAGGGTGCCCCTCACCAAACGGAGGGCAGCTTGGCGGCTCGCGCCGCTCCGGCTCCGGTCGCTCAAGACCAAGGCCCAAGAGCCCTCACGTGGCGCAACGTCCTCCGCCCCAGCGCCAGCCTCTGGTGCAGAAAGCACAGTGCTTGGACCAGGGTCAGCACGGGGCCACAGGAGCGGGCCCCCACCGTCTTGTGCGTCGTTGTTCTCCACGACGACCTCCTCGTGGGCCGCGGGGGCTGGCGAGGGAGGCCTAGCCACCAGAGGCTCAACCGCAGCCTCGCCTGCTGCGGCCTCAGAAGAAGTGGCCTCCCCCTCAGGCTCGGAATTTGGAGGGGGCGGCGGAGGAGTTCCCTCCTCCATCTCGACGTCGGCGCCTCCCGGCGTCTGTGTGCTGGTCCCCGCCGTCTCCACGGCGGGTGTCTCTGGGGGCTCCAGTGGAGCATCAGGGCGCGGCGGCGACGGAGTCTTCGCCGCCTCCTCAAACTGACTCTCGGCAGGAGGTGGCGAGGCAGTTGCTTCTTCAAGGGGCGTCTCCCCCACAGGCCTCATGGCCTCGTCAACAGCCGGGCCCGTGGTGACTGTCACCACGGGCTCCTCAGTCTCCTCTCCAAGGGGCGCTGTAGGCCCCTCAACAACGGTCGTAGCGTCGCGCCGCACGTCCGCAGCCTTGCGGAGTCGGCGACGCTTCGCATGAACCAGACCCCTGATAATCAAGACAGTGAGATCCTCGAGAAAGGCAAGAACTCTCGATAAGCAAGAACGAGTCAAGAAGAAGCAGTACTCACCCAGATGACTTGGCGCGGGTGTCCACCCACACCTTGTTGGCGGAGCGCCGCAGGCCTGTTGAGGCTCCAGCGCTGGGCTCCTCAGGGGCCGCCCAGCTTTCCTCTTGAGAGGAGTGCTCTCCAGGCTTCTGGCGGCCCGGTCGTGGATGGCCTTGGTGCGGGGCTCGCACCGCTTTGCCGCGGCCTCCGGGCCGCTATCGTCCCCGTCTTCGTCTTCTTCTTCTGTGGCCCGTCGTGACGGGGCCACCACAAAATCCTCGTCCACATCGGACGATACCTCCAGGATCTCCTCCTCAGGGGCCGCCTGCTTTGAAGAGCTCGCCTCCCCTAACGAGGGGTTGACTCCTCCGGGGCGGCGTCAGCTTCGGCGTCTGAAGCAGCAGAGGACTCGCCAAACAAGTCTTCCTCCACCACAGGCGCCGCAGCCCCCTTCGCCTCTTCTCCCTCCAAGCCCTCTGGCGTGAACGTCGGCATCATCTCCAGAACTGCGAGGCGCTTCTTTGGAGTGAGCTGGTGGAGGGGCCTCAGGTGCTCAGTGCCCGGAACAGGGATCTCCGGGGCGATGAAGAGCGTGCCTAAGATGGAGGCGACGTCGTCTGGCGCGTGGGCGCTGAGGTGCAAGCGCATTGGATCTGCCGGGCCGGAGTACATCCACACCGGCTTCGTGTGCGCCTGGAGGGGAGCGATGCGCCGCCTCACGAAGTCCTCAGCGACCATCTGCCCCGTGAGGCCAGCCTCGCGGACGAGCTTCATGCGCGAGACCAAGTGGGCAATCTTCTGGTGCTGGAGCTTCTCGCTGGACCAATTTGAGTTCTTCAGCGGCGGCGCCTCAGGCTCATCGAAGAAGGCATTCCGCTCCTTGGCGTCGACGAGGACCCACTTCTGGCGGAAGTCCTCCACCTTCTTCGTCACCCTCGTAACGGCCTTGTCGCCATCCCACGACATGGGGATGTAGACGGCGCCCATCCCGTCTGCGATGCGGAAAGACACGCACCCAGACCGCTCGCCGGGCGCCGTGTTGCGGAGCGCGTAGAAGCTCCGGAAGAAGGCCACGGAGGCATCACTCCCAGATACGCCTCGCAGAGATAGGCGAAGATGGCGAGAATCAGGATGGAGTTCGGGTGGAGGTGCAGGAGCTGGATCTGATAGAAAGCCAGCACCTCCGCAAGGAAGGGAGAGAACGGCGGCACCAAGCCGGCGAACAGCGTGTGGACGAAAATGGGGTACCACCCCGCCGCCAGCTTGCCGAAGCGCGCCGCCTTGACGCCGCTGGCGCCATGCTCATTATTCCTCCCGGCGACGAGGACCTTCAGCCTATCCAGCGCCTCCGCTGTGGAGACGCGAGTGCCGATGAGAGCCGGCGCAAGCTCCTCCTCCCGCTGCGCTTCAGCGGAGGCCTCCACCATCGCCGCCTTGCCTTTCTTGGGGCCCATGGCTCGCGAAGGAAGGGCGGCGGAAGAGCTCGGAGAAGAACGGAAATCGCCGGAGTAGTGGAGCACCGGAGGTGTATGCAAGAAGGAAAAGGCGTAAATGCGGCGGAACTGCTGCCGGCACAGCCGCGGCAGCCTTTATATCACCTCAGAGCGGTTTCCGAGGCGTCGTGGGTCCCACCACGACGCCCACCTCCTCCGGAGAAGCCGAGACGCACCAACCGCTCGCCACGTGTCTCGGGCCGGCCGGACACTTTGGGCCCATGACGCTTCGCCTGCGCCCCCTGGACCGCGTCGTGCCCGTCATGGGCCCGGGGGCTACTGTCAGCCCAGTAAGAACCAGGGTGTACTGGGCCAGGCCTCTATAACCCTCAACACTCGGCGAGTGAATCTCGCTAAGGACCAGGCCTGCAAGCCTGGGGTGCCCGCGGGGCAGAATCGCCTCGCGGAGGCCTGAGGAGGCAGCTAGGGCCTGTGGAGCCTCTACTCCGCTGCCTCCTCTCCAAGGAAGTTTTCCCTGAAGGGAAGTCAACGCAGAATCCTCCACAGGGCGTTCCCGCCCACGCGAGGGTTCCTTCACTGTAAAGCAAGCTCTGCGGAGCGCACATGGCTTCCGCAGCGGCCGCAGAGTGACCGCGCCTCTGCGCAGGTGACGACGGAGCTACAGTCCCACTTTGGTGATAAAGGAGTCAACAAAGCAGGGGCAACGGCGCAGACCACCAAGCTTTCCTCTTTGGTGATAAGGGAGCAGGCCGGCGCTACGCGCCAAACGCGACGTCACCGTGGGGACTTCTCCCGCTCCTCTGCGGCGGCAGCTGGCCGTCCTGGATGGACGGCGGCCTCTCTGCTGCGGCCTCAGCTTTTGTGCCCATGGACCGCGCTCATGGACGCCCAAGCAGCGGTGCACCGTGCTCCCGACCGTTGTCGCCATGTGGTAGCTCCTCCGCTGCACAAGGACAGGGAGGAGGCCCGGGGCGCCTATAAAAGGAGCTGGTGCACCACCCTAAGAGGGATCGAACACATTTTACTCCAGGTCTAGCTACTTGCGCGCAAGGGAGAAGAAGACAGTAGTTTCCCTCCCTTGTACGCGCCATTGCCACAACAGTGCCTTCGGCAAGCACGCTGTACTGTAACCTCTACAAGCAGCAATACAGACAGGCAGGACGTAGCGGTTTTACCTCCACAAGAGGGCCGTGAACCTGGGTACGCGCCGTGTCTCTCTCTGCCGTGATGTCCCTCCTCAGGCACGACGAGCAGCGTCGCCGCGCCGGATGAGGGTTGATTGACGTCGTGTTCAGCCCCTTACACGAACTCTCTTCGCGAGTGTGACTGCCCCTGTTTCGTGGGAGTCATTCTCCGACAATTTGGTTCAAGTTCATACACCATGCAAATATTTGGATTTATGTGTTTGTTTTTTAGTTGGCATGTCTTAATCCTTCCATAAAACAAGATGGTGGCTTAATTGCCTAACTGGTTTACAGTTCATAATCTAGTAATGTAGAGTCATTTTCAGATTCTACTAGCACAACAAAACTAATGTCCATCTCCAGATTATTCTCTGCAGGAATCCATATACGCCAATACGTTTTAATTTACTGTCAGGTAGTATATATACATAAAGTATACATCTCTCTATATGAAAAAGGGCATGTACTCATACAGACAAAAAACAAGCACATTTTCAGACTTATAATGATAAGAGACACAACTTTGCCACGTAGAATGGTACGTATTCTTCACTAGTTCCCAATTTCCCATGTGCTCAAGTGCTCAACTGATGCTCGAGGCTTAAATCAGATCAATGGCACACAACAGCTGGTCACTGCAGCTAGAGTAGGAGCAGAAATCATGGAGAGAAAGATGGTAGTTAGCAGACATAACATGTAACAATAAATGCACTATTGATTATTTTTTGGCATTCACCCTGTAAAAGTATCTAAATTGGATAACGTGTTCCTACATATTTCGCACCCAGACAAACCTGATTAATCGATAGATACATAGATTAGCAAATGACTCTGACAAGATTTTCTGTAGCTTCAAACAATCTGAACTCCAATATCACTCTCTAGTATTTAGACATGCGGGATAAGGCTTATTTCCCCGCTCTTGCACCTCAGTGGATATTTGCATCAAAACCTTGGTGATTGAAGTTGTAATTGGGTGGACTTCGATGGGTGGAAGAAGTACCGAACTCTCTTCAGGACCTCGTTCTTCCTTTGTGTCACAGAACTCTCCGTCCATGTTGCTTTCAGTACAATTTAGATATTAAGTTACTTACGAAAAAATATACATGTTGTTCCTCGAGAAAATGGCATATATAAAGTTGTAGTTTTCGTGATAATAAATCTCTGTAATCATTAGATAATCATGTTCTGTCATCTGTTCTTGTGCAGCTCATGTCTAAAGTATCTTTTTTGGTTGTTGATGTCTGAAGTATCCTGTGTATCAACAATTGTCACTGCAATTTTCTTTCCCTCTGCTTTTTATTTTTTTCTTAGCTTATTTAGAGGGCTTAATGTGTTCAGGTTCATATTATTTTAGCTCATAATTCTGATTGCTACCAATTTTCGTTGCGCAGGTAGATACTTTTACTGTACACCAGCTTTCGGATATTGGTAATCAAGCAGAAGATGTCCATATGCATGTGCGTTAAACTAGTAGTCCAGGCCTCCAGGGGCAGTAGGACATGCCTCGGTGATACGTGTCCCCACTGTCATGTACCGACTACTAGGTGCGTTAAACTAGTAGTCCAGGGGCAGTAGGACATGCTTGCTTTTCCTAAGGTTCTCTATAGATACATAGTGCCCTAGACGTCGTATTTATACCACAAAGTTGAAACACTTTATCCAGCAATTTCAGCTTGTCATTCGAGTTTTTGTTTCTTCAGGTTTGTAGGAACTAAGAGTAAACCGGGAAGAGGAAGAAAGAGGGAGCTCAAGAGCACTAGGAATGAGAACATGGAGGAACGTCCAACTATTTTGTTTTCACCTCTAGTGTTGGAGGTGAGAATATTTTGTTTGGTGCTTTCCTGATGCCTCCCATTCCTACCGTTCTTGTGCACTCCATCCTCTTCCTTCTGGCTTATGCAATAGCTTTGACGGAGAAACATAGAAATGTATATATGCACATATTTAGATTAATGTGCGATATCGAAGGCGAGTCGGGAAGAGGAAGAAAAGAGGGCATACGAGCAGTTGGAGTGGGAACATGGAGGAAGCCTAAACTTGCTTTGTTTTCACCTACTAATTGGAGGCGAGAACTCGGTTTTGTGTTTTCTGATGCCTCCCATTCCTATTGTTCTTAAGCACCCCTTCCTCTTCCTTTTTGGCTTGCTTGGTTGATTTAGCACAGAAACAAAATGTATGTGTGTAAATATTCTATGTGATAACTCAAAAGAAAGCGAGGAAGAACGAGAGGTCGTAAGAGCAGTGGGAATGAAGACATAGAGGAAAGCCTTATTTGTTCTTTACCTCTTGTGTTGATGTGGAAACATGGTTTGGTATTTTCCGATGCCACTCATTCCTACTGTTTTTAAGTGCTCCTTCCTCGTCCTTCTAATATGATGAATCGTTTTAGCAGAAAAATCGAACATATATTGCATATATTCATATGATACTCATAATCCTGCACATGGTTTGCTATTTTCTATGTTTGTTTGTTTGTTTGTTTCGCATGCCTTGGTCTATCCATAAGATAAGTTTGTGGCTTAGGAGGCTGGCTAGTTTATAGTTCATAATTCTCAATTAATTTCAGATTTCACTACGGCAACAAAAATACATGTTTGTCTCAATTTTATTATGCACATGAGTCCATATCATGTCAAAGAAACAACAAGACTTTGTCAAACTGAATTGGATAAACTGTTCCTGCATCGTTCAAACATGGTGTATTGCAAACTGTTGGATGTATACAAAGACTAGCAAGAAACAACCATGATTGTGAAAATATTTATTTGCATCTTTGATTTCTCAAACGCCAATGTAATATGTAAATATATATTCTCCAGACGTACGGGATAACGCTTGTCTTCCCCTCTCTTGAACTTTGGTGGTTGTGATCTTTTGAGGATGGTGGCAAAGCTAAAAAGTTGTACACCTGTGACTGGGAAGTACCGTGGATGAAATAATGAACTCTGTATAGGACCTTGTTCTTCCTTGTCCGAAACCTTGTTCTGAAATACCAGGTGGTACAGCGTACGTGTTGCTTAGCCAGTCCATGATGAAATCTATACATGTCCTTGTTCCTCGTTTGTGTATGAAACCTTGTTCCAGAATATCAGGTGGTTCAGGGTGTTGCATAATCAATCCATGCGGAACCGATGTGTTTCCTCCAAGGGATTGTAGCTGATGGTGTCCAGACACTAAAAGGTTTGAGACAAGGGGATCCGTTGTCCCCTTTACTTTTTAATCTTGTGGCAGACATGCTGGCCATTTTAATTTCTCGTGCAAAGGAGGATGGCCAAGTCGGGGGGTTAGTACCACACTTAGTTGAGGGCGGTGTATCCGTTCTGCAATATGCGGACGATACGATTTTATTTCTTGAACACGACATTGCGAAGGCCGTGAACATGAAATTAATACTAGCCCTTTTCGAGCAACTTTCGGGGTTAAAAATTAATTTTCATAAAAGTGAAGTTTATTGTTTTGGAAAGGCAAAGGAGAATCAGGAGGAGTATCGACGCATATTTGGATGTGAACTAGGATCACTACCTTTTAGGTACTTAGGGATACCGATTCATTATAGGAAGCTTCTAAACAAAGAGTGGAAAACTGTGGAGGATCGTTTTGAGAGGAAACTGGCAGCGTGGGTGGCCAAGATGTTGTCGTACGGAGACCGTCTTGTGCTTATTAATTCGGTCTTGACAAGCTTGCCAATGTTTCTACTCTCATTTTTCGAAATTCCTAAAGGAGTAAGAAAAAGACTAGATTTTTACCGCTCACGTTTCTTTTGGCAAAGTGATAATCATAAGAAAAAATACAGACTCACAAAGTGGAACATTGTTTGTCGACCTAAGGACCAAGGAGGGTTGGGTATTGCGGTGTTAGAAATAAAAAATAAATGCCTTTTGAGTAAGTGGCTTTATAAATTATTGAATGAACAGGGAGTTTGGCAAGAAATATTAACCAACAAGTACCTAGGTGATAAAACGTTGTCACAAGTACAGGCTAAACCACTCGACTCTCCCTTTTGGAAAGGACTTATGAGAGTAAAGAATGCGTTCTTTGAGCGGGGTAGTTTCCAGGTTGGTAACGGT
The DNA here is from genome assembly GCA_947311845.1 of Poa pratensis. Taxonomy (NCBI): domain Eukaryota; kingdom Viridiplantae; phylum Streptophyta; class Magnoliopsida; order Poales; family Poaceae; genus Poa; species Poa pratensis. Next base: position 71,717,247 of record CAMZMU010000063.1, read on the forward strand.
GAACAGATTCGGTTTTGGCAAGATGTTTGGCTTGGACAACATGCTTTAAGCAATGAATTTCCGTCGTTGTATGCAATCGCTTCAAATAAAAACACCACGGTGGCTAATGTTTTGGGGTCGGTACCTATTAACCTTCATTTTCGAAGAACGTTAGTAGGCAATAATAGGAATCTTTGGTTGCTGCTAGTAGAAAGACTAATGCGGGTCAATTTATTAGACGAAACAGACAAGTTTAGATGGCTCTTGAACTCCAATGGTACATTTACGGTTAAGTCGTTTTACGAAGACTTACTAAATGGCCACACTAGATACCTGCGTAAATATCTATGGAAGTTGAAAATCCCTCTAAAAATTAAGATTTTTCTGTGGTTTCTCAATAGAAAGGAGCTTCTAACAAAAGACAACTTGGTAAGAAGACGGTGGACAGGGTGTAAGAAATGCGTCTTTTGCGATGCCGACGAATCTGCTGAACATTTATTTATACAATGCCCGTTTGCTAGGGATATTTGGAGGCTAGTACATTTCACGTTCAATGTATACCCTCCATCTAATATTTCGAACATGTTTGGTAGCTGGCTAAATGGGATTGATAAAGTTACAAAAGCTCGCATTCGGATTGGTGTAGCGGCCATACTGTGGGCTATTTCGAACTGCAGAAATGATATTGTATTTAACAAAACATCATCCATTCATTATTTGCAGGTTATACACAAGGCGTTGTACTGGATCCATTCGTGGTCCTTTCTGCTTCCGGCGGATCAGCGTGGTCTTATGGACGCTGGATGTACCCATATGATAATGGTTGTGCGGGCTATCTTCAACCGGCATGGGTGGCTACACACTAGAAGGATAGATGCTTAGCGAACCTCTTTTTGCGTGGTCAATTTTTGTAGCCACTTTATGTGATCCATGAATTGTAAACTGTGATACTTTGGAGATTAATAATTGCGGAAGGCTGTGTGCATCTTTTTGATGCAGAGGCCGGGGATCCGCACCCCCTTATCTAAAAAAAAAAGCTGATGGTGTCCACCGTTTTTCTACATTCTTTCCTTTCATGTAGCTGTGTACAGCCTACATCATTTTGATATTAAGTTACTTACAGAACTATAGGCATGCATATACATTTTGTGCCTCGAGAAAAATGGTATATATAAACAATGTTTTAGTTTTTATGATAACATACGCCTCTAATCATGGGATAATCACATTATATCATCTGTTCTAGGGCATCTCATGTCTGAAGTACCTTTTTCGGTTGTTTTTGTCTGATGTATACCTTGTGTCAAATTTTTCCAAGTTTATTTAAAGGTCTTAGTTCGTCCAAGTTCATATTATTTTTCGGCTCATAACTCGGATTCCTACCTATATACCTACCGCATAAATGCAAAGCTTGATATTGATATAGTATCAGCAGCTTTGCGGATATGTGCAAGTACAAGATCTCCATGTACATGCGCTGAATTAACAGTCCAGGACAATAGGACATGCCCATGTGTGTCATTGACTGTACAATGGTGCCATGGCGACCCATGCACACATGTGTCTTCATTATATGCTCTCCCAAGGTTCTCTACAGAGTGCCCAATGGATCTATTTATACCACAAAGCCCAAACACTCTCTCCATCAATTCCATATCTAGCTTGTTGTGTGAAAGTTTTGTTTCCATATCCAGCCAGGAAGAGGAAGAAAGAGAGAGCTTAAAAGCACTTGGAATGAGAACATGGTGGAACGCCCAACATGTTTGTTTACACCTCTAGGTGCGAACATTTGGTTTGGTGCATGCCTGATGCCTCCCATTCCTACTGTTCTTATGCACTCCTTCCTCTTCCTTTTGGCTTACGCAATAGTTTCGATGGAGAAATCAAAGACATATGTGGACATATTTAGATAAATGTGAGATCTCTAAGGCGAGCCAGGAAATGGAAGCAAAGATGGCATAAGATCATTGGGAGTGTGACGTGGGATCGAACACGGCATATGCCACGGGGTGGCTTACTTGAGGGGCAACTACGGCGCGAGTGACGGCGTTCCAGCGGGATTGCGCGAGAGCACGGCAAATACAGGGACGTACCAAGGTTCAGGGCCCTCGTGAGGAGGTAAAACCCCTACATCCTGCATCTGATCTGTATATGGTGGAGTATATCTGGTAGTGTATGTTGCTCCTTGAGCTGTATTTGCCATCTGCTAAGGAGAGAGTGAGCTGCCTACTTGTGTGCTCCCGGGCGGAGCTAGCTCGTACGTGTGAGTGGAGAATGGATCGGGTGCCCCCTTTTGATGGCAGCCCTGGTGCTCCGTATAAAGGGAAGCCCAGGGGACAAGAGGTGGACCAGGGGCACTGTTCAGGCCTAATTAACACTATTCGGGAGACAAGGGGGCAAGGGAACAAGGGAGCAAGGGAACAAGGGGGCAAGCGGGGGCTCGGCTGTGCCGAGGGGACACAGGCGGCCCGCGGTGCTGCATAGTGGCGCACTATACTGCACAGTGTTCTTCCTTCTTGCTATTCACCAATAGTGCCGGGTGCGGGTGTCTTGTCTGTCTGCGTGTGTCCGACGGGATGCTGTGGTTGACTTCGTGTAGCAGGTGCGCAGCCGGACTCGAGCCGCCTGCCGGAGTCGGGCAGTGGATGGAGGTCGGGCAGTGATACGTCTCAAACGTATCTATAATTTCTGATGTTCCATGTTGATATTATACCAATTGTTACATGTTTTATATACACTTCATAGCATTTTTATGCATTTTCTGGGACTAACCTATTAACAAGATGCCACAGTGTCAGTTCCTGTTTTCTGCTGTTTTTGTATTCCAGAAAAGCTAGTCTGTAAATATTCTCGGAATTTGACGAAACTTGGACAGAACCTCCTATTTTTCCAACACGAAGACGGAGTCCAGAGGAGACACGGAGGGGAGCCACGTGGCGCCCACACCATGGGGCCGCGCGGGCCGCCCCCTGCCGCGCCGTGGGGTGGTGTGGGGCCCTCGTGGCTCCGCAGCCGCCGCTCTTTCGCCTATTTATTCCTCCCGACGCGAAAACCCTAGATACCCGAGCCATTATCCACGAAAAGTTCCAGAGACGCCGCTGCCGTCAACCCTAGCTCGGGAGGGTTCAGAAGCTCTTCCCGGCACCCTGCCGGAGAGGGGAATCATCACCGGAGGGGTCTACATCACCATGCCTGCCTCCGGAGTGATGCGTGAGTAGTTCATCCTTGGACTACGGGTCCATGGCAGTAGCTAGATGGTTGTCTCTCCACTTTATGCTATCATGTTTAGATCTTGTGAGCTGCCTATCATGATCAAGATCATCTTATTGTAATGCTACATGTTGTGTTTGCTGGGATCCGATGAATATTGAATACTATGTCAAGTTGATTATCAATCTATCTTATATGTTATTTATGATCTTGCACGCTTTCCGTTACTAGTAGATGCTTTGGCCAAGTAGATGCTTGTAACTCCAAGAGTGAGTATTTATGCTAGATAGTGGGTTCATGCCTCCGGTAATCTGGGAGAGTGACAATAACTTCTAAGATTGTGGATGTGTTGTTGCCACTAGGGATAAAATAACCGATGCTTAGCTTAAGGGTACGCCGTTAGGTCTAATGCATTTGTTTACTTTACGCACATTACTTAATGCAATTATCCGTTGCTTGCAACTTAATACCAACGGGGAACTCGGTATGACAACCTGGCGGTGGATTATTAGTCATAGACGCTGTTGGATAACGGTCTATATATTTTGTGGTAATGCCCACATGAATATCATAGTAATCATCATGTCATATATATGCATTGTCATGCGCTCAATATTTTGTCAATTGCCCAGCTGTAATTTGTTCACCTAGCATGTTAGTTATCTTTTATGGAGAGACACCACTAGTGAACTGTGGACCCCGGTCCATTCTTTTACACTGATAATACAACCAACTGCAAACACTGTTTCTTTTCATTCTCTGCAATTTACTACTGTTTTCCACACCATACGTTTAATCCTTTGTTTTCAGCAAGCCGATGAGATTGACAACCTCACTGTTTCGTTGGGGCAAAGTAGTTTGATTGTGTTGTGTGCAGATTCCACGTTGGTGATCGAGTAACGGCGCCACCAACAACCTTCCGAAGTGATTTCTTGCTCCTACTGGTTCGATTAAACCTTGGTTTCATACTGAGAGAAAACTGCTGCTACACTGCATCATACCTTCCACTTGGGGTCTCCCAGCGAACGTGTGATCCACGCAATCAAGCATATTTTCTGGCGCCGTTGCCGGGGAGCAGAAGCACTTCGGTTCAGCAATCTCCTTGCCTTCCTTCCACACGCCATATTTTCTGACTCCATATTGGGAAGCAAGAGGATTTCTGCAAGGGGAGTTTCACGCTTCCAATCTCTTTACTTTGTTATTGTCTTGCTTAGTTTATTTTTATTTAGTCTTGTTTGCTTTATTTATAAAAAACACAAAAAAATTAGTTTTCTGCATCTAGTTAATTTCGGTTTGTTATTATGTCTAGTTGTTTACTTGCTATCAATGGTTGGTCTCTCTGAAGCGAAATCTTATTGGCTAAGTGGGTTTACAGAGGAACAACAAAATTATTATAAGGAATACCGCTTATCTCAAAAAGGGAAATATTTATGGGAACAAATAAGTAGATTGAATTATTTTGCTAAAAACTTGTGCTCTACTTATGATGAATCCTACTGCTTTAATGAATCTTTATGTTGTAGAAGGCATAAACACCTCCCTTTCCAATGTGATTATAATGATAATGAAACCTTGGCTGCTTATGCTAAAGGAAACTATGACTTTGTTAATCTTGAACAAATTGAAGAATTTTTGTTTTTAAAGGTGCCTATGAAATTGCTGGTTATATTCAAGATGATGATGCTCCTTATAGATCTGATATTTTTGCTATGCTTGGATACTGCCTTGAGTATTATAATGATAATCCTTATATTACTGAATTTCTTGAGAAAAGACATCCTCAAAAAGAAGAGACCATTGTTGTGGGGACCCCGGACTAACTGTCCGAAATACCCTTGTGCCTACATATCAGCGATCCCATGATCAGTGCGTCGCTGAAGCACAATTAAACTTGGTAGCCAAAGAACATCCATAAATACCGAATAGAAATACTTACGTGATTGAAGTCATAAGCTTCAACAGGTACTTGCAGCGGAAAATCACCAAACAACGTGGAGCCCAAGTCATTCGCCTTAGCCCTACAGGCAGCTGACTGGGAAGCGCCCTAGTTCGCAAGGACGTCAGTGAACTCCTCTTCTTCGAACTGTTTCTTCTTCCACAATCTGGCTAAGACAATAGCCAGGGACGAAACCAATATGAGTACATTTGATTGTACTCGCAAACTACCCCAACTTGAGCATGCACTAGTTTTGATAATCTTTTAATAATACCTTTATTTTTAGAACAAAACATCTCTATACCGTTATTGAAAAGGGAAGAGTAGATCTTTTAATCTTGTTGAAGACAAACATCTTGGAAAGTAATTTCTCAATACCGGGGTTGGAAACAACCCTTTTTGGAAAGTAGTTTTCTCACTATTTTTGGTTGAAAAAGGTAAGAAGTCTTTTTAAACCTTTTTCTCGAAAATATACCCTTTATTTAAAAGGTAAGAATTCTCTTTTAAAACTTTTTCCTCGAAAATCACCGTCTTGTCCACAGCCCCATCCTGGTCACTTATTTTCCAGCAACATCATACCACCCCTCGGTATAGTTGCCTAAAACAATCTTCACTTCATTTCCTTTCAAACTCAAAACTTTGTAAAACTTGCACATGGCCTTAGTAGTTCTTCCCAACTGTCCATATCCGAGGACTCGGCTATTCGAATAGTTTTACCCTCTGCAGAGGTAGCACGCTTTTCCCACACCCATCCGGTCACTCATCGTGTCAGCCACGTCCCGCCATACCAGAGGTATGCGAAGTTGAGTTCCCGGCCATAGTCTGTCCTTTGCTCATGCTAGTATAGGACCCTGCCTTTACGACACTTTCCATCGACACTCAAATCCTCAGAAACTAAGTGTGAGGACTCGTAGTTCTGTCCGGCGGACCCAAGGGAGCCCTTCAATCCTCTTCCTCCGACATGTTCATACCGGCTTCCGGTAGACTTCAATGAAGAGGACCCAGGTCAGGGGGTAGGTCCTCAGACCATCCCCTCATGGAACGAGGTCATCCTCGTTATTGAGGTATCCAGTACTAACACGAGCAAATTATATGACTACGCCCTTGCCCGTATGTGGGTAAATGTGGTCGCACAGGTTATTGGTTGTTCGGTAAGTACCAGGACACAATGTGCATTTTTCAGAAACATCACCACACTTCACTTCTCTACTTCATACCGACATCTCGGTATACCATAATTCATCCAAGGATTTTCAAAGGAGTTTTGAATAAACAATGTTTTTCCCATCCTATAGTTTTATTTAAACAACTGATATCTCTACATAGAGTGACAAATAGTTTTTCATAAACTTTTGAAAAGGTTTTCACAATCATTTCCAATTCTCATAGCAAAATACTTTTAGTCAACTTGGGTGGTTCGTAATCCCACCAAAAGATTTTCATAGAAGGCTTTGGAGTAAAACAAATTCATTTCGAAATCGTTGTAGACCATTGACACCTCTATATCGGGTGTCTCAAGAATCTACTTGTATTTTGGAAAAGGGTTTTCAAAGTCATAGCTTTCGTGGCAAACACCACATAAATCATTTATGCTAGTTATAGTAAAACAGGTAAATCAAAATAGATGTATATAGGTGCAAGCTCAGTGAAGTAGCTTGCCTTGCTCCACAAAGTGGTACTGATCCTGATCTTCGGGTTCAGCGAAACCTCCTTCCTTGATGAATCCGTCAACGGTATCGTCTAAACGTTAAACAAGCAGGACAAACAATCACTACACTAGCTCAAGCATCATCACATCATTACAATCACAAATGCTACAAGTAGCTACTGCACACATCAAGCAACACAAGGTGGTTTTAATTTAATTAAATTAATCTTTAATTAATTATTTTCAAACTAAGGCAGAATCTAGTTGGACACCAATTAATTCACCATTTAATCTATGTTTGTCACAAAAATTCAAACTAAAATTCTATGGGTAGCTACTGATGTGTAGAAGATCACCCAATTGGATTGGGGTCATTTGGAGTTACCAAACTCCCTACACAAGGGCCTTAGTCCAGAAACTTATTTTTCAAGTTTTAGCCACCATTTAATTTATGTTGCCTTAGAAATTAAATCCTTTTAGGGGTGGCTACCCTTGGCTAGGGGTGACCTAACAAAATTGGTTTCAGCTCCAATGGAGCTACCAATAATGTTCTAAAAAGATTTTGGTCCAGAAAGGCTTTCTCTTAACTAACCTGATGCTAATTAATTAGTAAAGACTAATTAATTCCACCAAAATTAGGAGAGCTAAAGGATGATAGTACCAAGCTAACAAAGTTGGTTTCAAGTTATTTTGACTAACAGAGCTCCAGGAACAAATCATTTAGTGGAGAAAACCTTCTGTGGCATTGTTATTCATACTCTTTTATTACTTATCCAAAAGAGGTGAGACCACTTTGGTAAGTTGAGGAAATTCCTAAGCTTTCCAGAACATTTGAGTTTGTTTTATTTGGACTCCTAAAACTCGAGATATTGAATTTATAAGCTAGGTCCAGTACTGAAGTTTTCAGAGAGAAATAGATTCGAAAACCAATTTCCTCTGGATAATGTGGAAGAGCATGACAGGTGGGTCCCATACGTCAGTGACTCAGCGGGAAACTGTTCCCGCGCTGGAAAAGTTTAAAGTGCTGACATATGGGTCCCGCTTGTCGGTGACTCAACACGATGAAGCGGTACGCTACCGTTGGATTTAGATCCAACGGCGCAGGATCTATTCTTCCTCGACCGTCGGAGCGCGACGGAGCTGTGGCTCCGGCGACGGCGAGGGTGGCCAGTGGGGATACCTGGATGGCCTGGGGACGGTGGAGAGAGCGGCGTTCGACGGCGGAGGTTGAGGGAAAGCGAGGGAGGTGAACGGAGCTTGGAGGGGAAGCTCCTGGCGTTGGCGGCGACCTCCTCCTTTGCCTCGGCCGTGCTCCAACTCCGGCGGCGACTCCTCGATGCGTCAGTGCATGAAACAGAGGAGAAAAAGGTGCATGAGGGTGCGGTGGTAATGGAGAGCAAGATGCGGGCCAGAGCGGAGAGAAAGGGGGAGCATCATGAGCGGTCCGTGATCGACCTCTACCTTCTGTTCCGGCGAGGCTCGAGGAACCTCAGAGGCAAAAGGGAGCTTGGAGGGAGGGGCTCCTCCTTCCCGGAGGTGCACGGGGTGTGTGGGGAGTGAGGGAGAGGGAAATGGCGGGGTGTGGAGGCACGGGTGCGGGGTGGTGTTTTATAGCCGAACGTCGGCGTGCCGTGGACAGGGTGCACGAGAGGTTTGGGAGAGTGGGAGAGCACGGCAGTGGGGGCGGTGTGGTGTGGCGCCGGTGTTGCGATGCTCTGCTGGGGTTCGGAGGGAGAGAAGGGTCGCGTGTGGCTCGGAGCGAGCGTGTGACGCACGGCGTCCACGACGTCGCAGTGGAGGGCGATGTGTCGCAGGTGTCGCGGCAGGGCTCCAGAGGCGGCGTGGGCGTGTCCGCGAAGTTGAGGGGTGACAGGAGAGCGTCTGAGGCGAGCGGAGCGAGCTGGGGTGCCGTGGTGGAGAAAAGCGGGGGCGGCGTCCACGCGCGGCCAGAACACGGCGAGCTTCGACACGGCAACAGGGGAGTACGGCGTTGCTGCGCTGCTCGCTCGGTCTCCTCCTGCCTGACGGGTGCGGTGAGAGATGAGGTGACGGAAGATGCAGAGAGGGGCCAGTGGCTGCTCTCCTCGACACGCTTCCCTCGCCGGCGCGGGCAGTGCGGTGGCGTGCGCACTTCTTCGACGGTCACGGCCTCAGAGCCAAATTGCACGCTCCCTCCTTGCTCTGATGGTTCAGTGAAGTGAGAGGGAAGGTGAGGCAGCAAGCAATCGACAAGGGGAACATCAAATCAGGTGATGTGATTTTCGGTTCCAAGAATTTGGAGATGAACTCGAGCAGTGCTCACCATGTGTTCGAGGAAATGTCTCAAAGAAAAATAAATTCAAATTTCTTGAAATTATTTCCATACTGGATTCATATGCATAAAGCATGGATTTTTGGTATGGTGGTAGAATTTATTGGATATGTGCAACATGGCACATTTGGTGATTTGAGAAAGATAAAGAAAGAAATGAAATTTCCAATTTTAAGGATGTTGGAATTATTTTTGGAGAGGGAAAAGAATATAGGATTAACATGTGAGAGTGATCATGTCACTTCTCTGAACTGGTTGGAAAAAAAGAATACCAATTTTCTTTTGGAGAATTTTGGGACACCTGTCTCACATGATTTTATGTGGGAATCTTTTATTGTGTTTCTTTTCTTTTCTTCCTAATTTCCTTTAGCAAACAACCAACACAAACAAACCATTTGGCAGGAGAACAAACAATACTAGACAACCACTTATAAATTTTCAACCAAGTTTTTATCACTCAGACAAGTGGGGAGGAGGTGATCCAGTATTTTCCTGACAAGAATAAGGTGGGAAAAGTTTACTTCATAATTTGATATCTTTCAAAAAGGTTGCTAAAATATGTGGGTGGTATAATTCCCACTTTTATTATTTTCCAAGCAATAGAAATATGAGTTTAAGATAAAGGGGGTACCCATACAAGGGAAAGGTTGGAGATAGGATATAGACCTCCATATTTTGGAAACAAGTAGTTTTGAAAATACTTTTATTTCAAAGAGTAAGTATTTTGGTTGTTGCTAAACCAAGTATCCTTTGAAAATAAGATGGTCCAAATAAGAGTAGAGAAGTTGTATGGAATATTTTGTTCTTGTCATAACAAGATCACCAAGTGTAACATATAGTGGTACTAGTTGGGTTCTAGATTTACTAGTCAAACAACTCAAGCAACTGGTCACGCTTGTTCAAACATAGCAAACACAATCATCAGCAAAACATTCCAAAAAGTTTTTGTTGGTTCTGAAATTTGGGGTCTGGTAAAACTAAGTTTTTCTTGGTTTATAAATTTGGGATGTTACAGATCCTTCCCCCCTTAAAATAAATCTCGTCCTCGAGATTTGCCCGGGGGTATAGGAGAGTATGAGAGTACAGATTTTTGGGGAAAAACAGGGGTTCTTTTATACCAAAATACTCGTGCCACCAATAATTGGTTTAAGGGCACGGTGGAGATTGGACTACCCAGAGGGGTTTCTTTTGCAGAGGAAACTGGGAAAGCGAGGGGCACGCTTTAGAATTAAAGGATAGAAGAACACGGGGATTTTCTGCTTACTCACTGGCATGTGGGACCAGGGTCCACCTGTCCGTCTCTCTTTCTCTTCCTTCTCTTCTTCTTCCTTTCTCCTCCTGGCTTCGCACCTGCCCGGCTCTCAGTGCGCGAAGCACTTGCCTGCGGCACTGCTGAGCGTGCGGTCCGGCGGTGCAGCGGCAGACACGGCTTTGGGACGCGACGTCTGGGTGGTTTCGCGCCATTAAGGCGAGTACTGCTCGGGATTCCTTCCTTTTTCCCGCGCAAAGCGGTGTCGAGGAGCGGCATCCGAGCTCGGGTTATAAATCAGTAACCTGCGAAAACTTTTCCCTATTGCATCGTCACTATGGGCTTCATTAGTGATTTCTTCAGAGCCTACGTTGATGCGATGGAGGATGCGGGCATCATCGAGGGCTTCTTCATCTTCGTGCTCTTCGTGTTCTTGATTTCGATGGTGTACAGCCTGCTGTTCGTAGCAGTGGTCCTCTTAGCCGTGGCCTTGTGCAATTTGTGGTCTGGCGCTGGGGCTGGTGCTGCGACGGTGGGCAGGCTGCGGCGGGGGAGCAAGCTGTGGTGGAGGAACCAGCTGCAGTGCCGGCGGATGAGGTGGCGGATCTTCCCGCTGGAGGTGCGCAGGCTGCTCGAGCCGTCTGTCGCCGTCGCGCGGCTCGTGACGTGGCTTCCGGTGAGCCAGGCTCATCCTCCGGGGGCGTTCTGGAGCTCGAGAGGGAGTAGGGATCTCTGGGGTGCCGTTGCATCTGTGCTGAGTACTGGCAGTGTTCTTTGTAGGAGTAGAATTTGTATCCTCTGTTTCTCGCTTCTGTACTGAACTCCGTAGTTGTATTGATCTTGTCTTTGTTGATGACCTGGGACAAGATTTGCATTGTCGAAATCTTCTGGGTTGTCATGACTCTGGTTTGCAGCACAGATAGGATGCAGAGGTACTAGAGTAACCTTGCTTTGGTGAGAAATATATATATATTTAAGGGAAAATAACACTGCATTATGGTCTCAACCACTGGCAGTGGTAGCATAGCATTTCAACCATATAGGTTGAACACAACAACTAAAAACACCCTACAAGAAGTCCTTCTGTGTTCCAGCGAGCATTGACTCCCAGCAAGCATTCTACGGCTTGCGAGGGTTACATCTCGTGGAGGGCTCGGGCCCCTTTCTTTAACATGCAAAATGCACAAGGTTCATATTGGGTGAGGAACCTTGTGGGAGAAGCATGTAGGAAACCACACACAAAATAATTTGCATATACAAAATAGTACCATTTAAAGTTTGCATTAATTCCCAGGGGTATGCGTCTGGGGTCACATACGATTCCTGGTTTAAGTGATCTGTTGTTTCTTTTTAAAACTTTTAACTGAAGAAAAAGCATGACCTTCCATCAGGTGTCAACCAAGTGGTTAACAGGATGATAAGAACACCAAGTTTTTATTCCGGCTGACTTGATATCAGCCGGGGAACAGACAACAACTCTGCATTACAAGAAACACGAGAAAAACAAACAACCACCAAACAACAGACTAACAACTTTGTTGCTCCACACGCACAAACATACAAACGCTGGTCAGGCTAACTAAACCTGGGTTCTACTCTGCCTGAGAGGTTCTAGGAGTCGGTGAAGCGTGACCGAGACAAAGAGTGGTGTCCACCTCTCTGTCTTCCAAGGGGTGGGGAACTACAGGCACGCCTTCGTGGGTGGCACCTCGCTCCTGGGGTTGCTGCTGAACTCGGGCTAGGGCTTGCGTCACAGATGCACCAATGCTGCGGTCCAGCATGTCATCTAGGATCGACTGTCCTGCCTCCTGAGCTTGCCCACGGTGGGAGGTGGGTAGGTTCCTTGCTCGACTTAGTTCCAGGTGGGCTCGACCAAGGTGGCGCCTTGTAATTATGAGTTCCGCCATCAGGGAGTGGAAAAATCTTGTCATTGAGGCTCCGTAAGTAACCAGGGTGATTACGGCAGGGTCGACTTCCCTACCGATGGGAATTTGAGCAGGCTCCACTCCAAGCGGGGGAGTGACGGGAAGAAGTTGGAAAGCTCGACTCGCGCCATCGCCGGTTCTGCATACCGGAGACGGACAAGGCCTTCCCAGGCTGCTACCTGGAGGGCTTGATCTAGAGTAGGCATGCTCCTACCATGGATCAAGTAGGCCTGACTTGTGCCCAACGGACACGAGTTGATGTGCACGTCGACTTGGAATTCACGCCCAGCAGGCGGGAGGGAGTTCTCTAACACCACATATCGGGGGCGAGCAGGGTTAGCAAGAATATGGCAGACGGCCTTCCAAAGCATCAGTGGAAACCCGCCATGATCTTCGGCAGTGGTTTCCAGAATGACCCTGGGGTTTGCCATTGGGTGGCTTTGGCTCGGGAGAAAGGATAAGAACACGGGATTCCTGCCTCAGGGGAGTTGGGTTGCTATGGACGGTGAGTGAGGGTGGATATAGATGGCGGATGGAACGGGACCTTATATAGGCTAGGTTGTGTCGGCTCCTTTCTATTGGAAGAACCCGGGGAGCGTCTCTCAGGTAGTGGGGGACAAGTCTTACTGTACTCTACTGTGAACCGACGCCTGGCCATGCCGGTTAGGCAGGGATAGGTCAAATCCGTCGGGCTCACTGTAGGGGAACACCTCAAACAAGCAATAAACACACAAGGTACGTTTAGTACCAATGGACGCCTAATACTCGTAGTAGCCGGGTAGTATGACTAAAGTTCCTATCATAAGTTGTCCCTATGGGTCTTGGTTATACAGGGATGCTGAAATCTTCATTTCGTCGCCTTAGTCTTCAACTGGAGACACTGAGATTGTCGAAGTAGCCACTCGAGTAGAATTGCTGAGGTTGAGCTGAGGTCTTCAGAGATCTCTTGATTTGGTTGATGTCGATGATCTTGACATTTGTAGACCAATGAACTTGATGTTGAATGTTGAGTATTTGAGATGGTTGCTTCTTCTTTGTAGGTGCTAGCTAATTAGGTCTCTTTTGGGTTCATCGTCAAATAAGTTTTGAACAGGTAAGAAGGAGTAGAGAAAACCTTGGAAAAATTTAAAATAGAAAGGTAAGACTCAGAAATAATTTGAGAAGACGAGAAGAGCGGGAGTCATTTTTGGACTTCCCTAGATAAGGATATATTTTTGGTGTTAACATATTTTTAACAAAATATTCTCTTCCTAACTAACGTCCATGCTAACTAAGGTCTGTTACAGTCAGGATGGCTCTGATACCAAGTCTGTGGGACCCCGGATTAAGTACCGAATACCGTTGTGCCTACATATCAGCGATCCCATGATCAGTCGTTGCTGCACAATTAACTTGGTATCCAGAACATCCATAAATACCGAATAGAAATACTTACGTGATTGAAGTCATAAGCTTCAACAGGTACTTGCAGCGGAAAATCACCAAACAACGTGGAGCCCAAGTCATTCGCCTTAACCCTACAGGCAGCTGACTGGGAAGCGCCCTAGTTCGCAAGGACGCAGTGAACTCCTCTTCTTCGAACTGTTTCTTCTTCCAAAATCTGGCTAAGACAATAGCCAGGGACGAAACCAATATGAGTACATTTGATTGTACTCGCAAACTACCCCAACTTGAGCATGCACTAGTTTTGATAATCTTTCAATAATACCTTTATTTTTAGAACAAAACATCTCTATACCGTTATTGAAAAGGGAAGAGTAGATCTTTTAATCTTGTTGAAGACAAACATTTTGGAAAGTAATTTCTCAATACCGGGGTTGGAAACAACCCTTTTTGGAAAGTAGTTTTCTCACTATTTTTGGTTGAAAAAGGTAAGAAGTCTTTTTAAACCTTTTTCTCGAAAATATACCCTTTATTTAAAAAGGTAAGAATTCTCTTTTAAAACTTTTCCTCGAAAATCACCGTCTTGTCCACAGCCCCATCCTGGTCACTTATTTTCCAGCAACATCATACCACCCCCTCGGTATAGTTGCCTAAAACAATCTTCACTTCATTTTCCTTTCAAACTCAAAACTTGTAAAACTTGCACATGGCCTTAGTAGTTCTTCCCAACTGTCCATATCCGAGGACTCGGCTATTCGAATAGTTTTACCCTCTGCAGAGGTAGCACGCTTTTCCCACACCCATCCGGTCACTCATCGTGTCAGCCACGTCCCGCCATACCAGAGGTATGCGAAGTTGAGTTCCCGGCCATAGTCTGTCCTTTGCTCATGCTAGTATAGGACCCTGCCTTTACGACACTTTCCATCGACACTCAAATCCTCAGAAACTAAGTGTGAGGACTCGTAGTTCTGTCTGGCGGACCCAAGGGAGCCCTTCAATCCTCTTCCTCCGACATGTTCATACCGGCTTCCGGTAGACTTCAATGAAGAGGACCCAGGTCAGGGGGTAGGTCCTCAGACCATCCCCTCATGGAACGAGGTCATCCTCGTTATTGAGGTATCCAGTACTAACACGAGCAAATTATATGACTACGCCCTTGCCCGTATGTGGGTAAATGTGGTCGCACAGGTTATTGGTTGTTCGGTAAGTACCAGGACACAATGTGCATTTTTCAGAAACATCACCACACTTCACTTCTCTATTCATCACCGACATCTCGGTACCATAATTCATCCAAGGATTTTCAAAGGAGTTTTGAATAAACAATGTTTTTCCCATCCTATAGTTTTATTTAAACAAACTGATATTCTACATAGAGTGGCAAAATAGTTTTTCATAAACTTTTGAAAAGGTTTTCACAATCATTTCCAATTCTCATAGCAAAATACTTTTAGTAACTTGGGTGGTTCGTATCCCACCAAAAGATTTTCATAGAAGGCTTTGGAGTAAAACAATTCATTTCGAAATCGTTGTAGACCATTGACACCTCTATATCGGGTGTCTCAAGAATCTACTTGTATTTTGGAAAAGGGTTTTCAAAGTCATAGCTTTCGTGGCAAACACCACATAAATCATTTATGCTAGTTATAGTAAAACAGGTAAATCAAAATAGATGTATATAGGTGCAAGCTCAGTGAAGTAGCTTGCCTTGCTCCACAAAGTGGTACTGATCCTGATCTTCGGGTTCAGCGAAACCTCCTTCCTTGATGAATCCGTCAACGGTATCGTCTAAACGTTAAACAAGCAGGACAAACAATCACTACACTAGCTCAAGCATCATCACATCATTACAATCACAAATGCTACAAGTAGCTACTGCACACATCAAGCAACACAAGGTGGTTTTAATTTAATTAAATTAATCTTTAATTAATTATTTTCAAACTAAGGCAGAATCTAGTTGGACACCAATTAATTCACCATTTAATCTATGTTTGTCACAAAAATTCAAACTAAAATTCTATGGGTAGCTACTGATGTGTAGAAGATCACCCAATTGGATTGGGGTCATTTGGAGTTACCAAACTCCCTACACAAGGGCCTTAGTCCAGAAACTTATTTTTCAAGTTTTAGCCACCATTTAATTTATGTTGCCTTAGAAATTAAATCCTTTTAGGGGTGGCTACCCTTGGCTAGGGGTGACCTAACAAAATTGGTTTCAGCTCCAATGGAGCTACCAATAATGTTCTAAAAAGATTTTGGTCCAGAAAGGCTTTCTCTTAACTAACCTGATGCTAATTAATTAGTAAAGACTAATTAATTCCACCAAAATTAGGAGAGCTAAAGGATGATAGTACCAAGCTAACAAAGTTGGTTTCAAGTTATTTTGACTAACAGAGCTCCAGGAACAAATCATTTAGTGGAGAAAACCTTCTGTGGCATTGTTATTCATACTCTTTTATTACTTATCCAAAAGAGGTGAGACCACTTTGGTAAGTTGAGGAAATTCCTAAGCTTTCCAGAACATTTGAGTTTGTTTTATTTGGACTCCTAAAACTCGAGATATTGAATTTATAAGCTAGGTCCAGTACTGAAGTTTTCAGAGAGAAATAGATTCGAAAACCAATTTCCTCTGGATAATGTGGAAGAGCATGACAGGTGGGTCCCATACGTCAGTGACTCAGCGGGAAACTGTTCCCGCGCTGGAAAAGTTTAAAGTGCTGACATATGGGTCCCGCTTATCGGTGACTCAACACGATGAAGCGGTACGCACCGTTGGATTTAGATCCAACGGCGCAGGATCTATTCTTCCTCGACCGTCGGAGCGCGACGGAGCTGTGGCTCCGGCGACGGCGAGGGTGGCCAGTGGGGATACCTGGATGGCCTGGGGACGGTGGAGAGAGCGGCGTTCGACGGCGGAGGTTGAGGGAAAGCGAGGGAGGTGAACGGAGCTTGGAGGGGAAGCTCCTGGCGTTGGCGGCGACCTCCTCCTTTGCCTCGGCCGTGCTCCAACTCCGGCGGCGACTCCTCGATGCGTCAGTGCATGAAACAGAGGAGAAAAAGGTGCATGAGGGTGCGGTGGTAATGGAGAGCAAGATGCGGGCCAGAGCGGAGAGAAAGGGGGAGCATCATGACGGTCCGTGATCGACCTCTACCTTCTGTTCCGGCGAGGCTCGAGGAACCTCAGAGGCAAAAGGGAGCTTGGAGGGAGGGGCTCCTCCTTCCCGGAGGTGCACGGGGTGTGTGGGGAGTGAGGGAGAGGGAAATGGCGGGGTGTGGAGGCACGGGTGCGGGGTGGTGTTTTATAGCCGAACGTCGGCGTGCCGTGGACAGGGTGCACGAGAGGTTTGGGAGAGTGGGAGAGCACGGCAGTGGGGGCGGTGTGGTGTGGCGCCGGCGTTGCGATGCTCTGCTGGGGTTCGGAGGGAGAGAAGGGTCGCGTGTGGCTCGGGAGCGAGCGTGTGACGCACGGCGTCCACGACGTCGCAGTGGAGGGCGATGTGTCGCAGGTGTCGCGGCAGGGCTCCAGAGGCGGCGTGGGCGTGTCCGCGAAGTTGAGGGGTGACAGGAGAGCGTCTGAGGCGAGCGGAGCGAGCTGGGGTGCCGTGGTGGAGAAAAGCGGGGCGGCGTCCACGCGCGGCCAGAACACGGCGAGCTTCGACACGGCAACAGGGGAGTACGGCGTTGCTGCGCTGCTCGCTCGGTCTCCTCCTGCCTGACGGGTGCGGTGAGAGATGAGGTGACGGAAGATGCAGAGAGGGGCCAGTGGCTGCTCTCCTCGACACGCTTCCCTCGCCGGCGCGGGCAGTGCGGTGGCGTGCGCACTTCTTCGACGGTCACGGCCTCAGAGCCAAATTGCACGCTCCCTCCTTGCTCTGATGGTTCAGTGAAGTGAGAGGGAAGGTGAGGCAGCAAGCAATCGACAAGGGGAACATCAAATCAGGTGATGTGATTTTCGGTTCCAAGAATTTGGAGATGAACTCGAGCAGTGCTCACCATGTGTTCGAGGAAATGTCTCAAAGAAAAATAAATTCAAATTTCTTGAATTATTTCCATACTGGATTCATATGCATAAAGCATGGATTTTTGGTATGGTGGTAGAATTTATTGGATATGTGCAACATGGCACATTTGGTGATTTGAGAAAGATAAAGAAAGAAATGAAATTTCCAATTTTAAGGATGTTGGAATTATTTTTGGAGAGGGAAAAGAATATAGGATTAACATGTGAGAGTGATCATGTCACTTCTCTGAACTGGTTGGAAAAAAAGAATACCAATTTTCTTTTGGAGAATTTTGGGACACCTGCCTCACATGATTTTATGTGGGAATCTTTTATTGTGTTTCTTTTCTTTTCTTCCTAATTTCCTTTAGCAAACAACCAACACAAACAAACCATTTGGCAGGAGAACAAACAATACTAGACAACCACTTATAAATTTTCAACCAAGTTTTTATCACTCAGACAAGTGGGGAGGAGGTGATCCAGTATTTTCCTGACAAGAATAAGGTGGGAAAAGTTTACTTCATAATTTGATATCTTTCAAAAAGGTTGCTAAAATATGTGGGTGGTATTTCCCACTTTTATTATTTTCCAAGCAATAGAAATATGAGTTTAAGATAAAGGGGGTACCCATACAAGGGAAAGGTTGGAGATAGGATATAGACCTCCATATTTTGGAAACAAGTAGTTTTGAAAATACTTTTATCTCAAAGAGTAAGTATTTTGGTTGTTGCTAAACCAAGTATCCTTTGAAAATAAGATGGTCCAAATAAGAGTAGAGAAGTTGTATGGAATATTTTGTTCTTGTCATAACAAGATCACCAAGTGTAACATATAGTGGTACTAGTTGGGTTCTAGATTTACTAGTCAAACAACTCAAGCAACTGGTCACGCTTGTTCAAACATAGCAAACACAATCATCAGCAAAACATTCCAAAAAGTTTTTGTTGGTTCTGAAATTTGGGGTCTGGTAAAACTAAGTTTTTCTTGGTTTATAAATTTGGGATGTTACAATTGTCTTGCTGGAACCTGTAGAAGAAGAAACTACTGCTGAAGCTGAAAGCTCATTGGATGAAAAAGAGGAGGAGAGTGATGAACAAAAGAAGGAAGAATGGATTAGCTACCCATGCCTACCTTCTAATGAGAGTAACTCTTTACCTCTTACATTACTTGATCACCCTCCACCCTTATCAAAGGAGGATGAATGTTATGTTCCTGTGGATTCTCTTGAAATATTCCCTATGAGTAAAACTTGTGGAAATGAGTATGCTACTGTTATTTATGATAATCCATGCTATTTTGATAAATCTTATGATAATCCTTTATTTGTGCATAATTTCGAAATGCACGGTAATGAGAAAGTTTGTTTAGAAAATGTTTATGATAAAGCTCTAGATGATGGTCCTATATTGCTTGATAATATTATGTATTCTACTAATAAAAATGGGATAGGAGAGGTTTTGAATTTATCTAGATGGAGTCCCATACCTCGTGAGAATGATCAATCATATTGTTATAAAATGGTTAAAAGTGGGTTTGAAAGTTTTAATCCCACTATTTTGGAGCTTGATAAAAAGTATGTGTTTGTAGATCATGAAAAGCATGCTTTATGTGATAGTTATATTATTGAGTTTGTTCATGATGCTACTGAAAATTATTATGAGAGCGGAAAATATGATTGTAGAAATTTTCATGGTACTAAAACACCTCTCTATATGCTGAAAGTTTTGAAGTTGCTCTTGTTTTACCTTCCTATGCTTGTTACTTTGTTCTTTATGAATTTATTTGCTTACAAGGCTCCTATGCATAGGAAGAGGGTTAGATTTAAACATGTTTTATATATGCTTCTTGATGCTCTCTTTTATGTTTCAACTCTCATCTTTATGTGAGCATCATTAAAATCTTCTAGCCTAGCTAAAAGGCATTAAAGAAAAAAACGCTTATGGGAGACAACCCATTATTTTATTTCTGCAATTTTTCTTTTCTTTTTGAGTCAAGGAGTTGTTTACTTATGTAACAATTCCTTTGTATCTTTATTTTATCACATTGTTGTGCCAAGTATTGCCTCTAATAGGAAGATGATGCTAGATTTGGATTTCTGCGTAGGAACAGATTTCTGCTGTTCACCGTTTTAATTCTGTAAAATCACAGAAAAATTATTTAAATCTGAAATTTTTTGTGCGTGATCCTCAGATATGTACGCATCTTTCGTTAGTTTAAAGTTTTTCGATCTGAGCAACGTAAGTGGCTCGAAAAAATTCGTCCTTGCGGACTGTTCTGTTTAGACAGATTCTGTCTTTTATTTTTCGCATTCTCTCTTTTACTAGTGTTGAGTGGAATTATTTTTTAGGGTGAAGAGCTTCACATAACATCAGTGGCAGTAGCTAATGTTAAAAGTAACGGTCATGTTTGTGTCCTTATAGAACATGTGAGTTTTTGATTGTGCACTAACCCTCTAATGAGAATTACTTTGAGTTTGGTGTGGCGGAAGTTTTCAAGGGTCAAGAGAGAAGGATTATATAATGTGATCAATAAGAGTGAAGAGCTTAAGCTTGGGGATGCTCCCATGGATCACCCCAGCATATTTCAAGAAGACTCGAGCGTCTAAGCTTGGGGATGCCCAAGGCATCCCCTTCTTCATCAGCAACTTATCAGGTCATCTCTAGTGAAACTATATTTTAATTCTTTCACATCATATGTGCTTTACTTGGAGCGTCTGTGTGCTTTTATTTTCAGTTTTTTTTTTTCGTATGGTCAACTTGATTGGACCCCGCATTCTTGATTGGGAGAGAGACACGCTACGCTTTTTCATATGAATACTCCTATTCTTCACTTATGCTT